>OY804587.1:66469550-67669550 GCA_963680875.1 Bathymodiolus brooksi
TACTTCTGACTTGTTCCACAGGTCCTATGGAATGATCTACGGGGAATAGTTATCAAGCAGAGGCATTGACAAACGTTTTGAGGTATAATACATGTAGATCAAGTCTCCCTGAGGACCGGAAGTTGCCTATTACGGAGCTAAAATGGGATGCCAGGACCGTGACGGATATTCGGGTAATAACGCATATTGGTTTTTCGCAATCTCCTGGCTAACGAAGGGCTCCAGAAATAAAAACTAAACATATATATTAAGCAGAGACCCCTGCGCACATATTTGTTAAGGTATTTGGTTATTCGGGCCACCATGGTGACCGGAAGGGGGTGAAAACATTGGTAAACGTTTTATTTTAACCTACCGCCGGACATTGGTTTTACATTATTTACTCCAATCAAGGGGCGTATAGACAGTCTTACTGTATATATTTATAAAGCAGAGACATGTACAAACATTTTGAGGTATAATACATGTATGTCAAGCTATCCTGGAGACTGGAAGTGGACGACAATTGAGCCATAATGGTTGTACAGCCGGCAATTTGATCTACCCGACCATGGTTTTTTACTTCTGACTTGGTCCACAGGTCCTATGGAATGATCTACGGGGAATAGTTATCAAGCAGAGGCATTGACAAACGTTTTGAGGTATCATACATGTAGATCAAATCTCTCTGAGGACCGGAAGTTGCCTATTACGGAGCTAAAATGGGATGCCAGGACCGTGACGGATATTCCGGGTAATAACGCATATTGGTTTTTCGCATTTTTCTGGCTAACGAAGGGCACCAGAAATAAAAACTAAACATATATATTAAGCAGAGACCCCTGCGTATATATTTGTTAAGGTATTTGGTTATTCGGGCCGCCATGGGGACCGGAAGGGGGTGAAAACATTGGTAAACCGTTTTATTTTAACCTACCGCCGAACATTGGTTTTACATTATTTACTCCAATCAAGGGGCGTATAGACAGTCTTACTGTATATATTTATAAAGAAGAGACATGTACAAACATTTTGAGGTATAATACATGTATGTCAAGCTATCCTGGAGACTGGAAGGGGACGACAATTGATCCATAATCGTTGTACAGCCGCCAATTTTGACCTACCCGACGATGGTTTTTTACTTCTTACTTGGTCCACAGGTCCTATGGAATGATCTACGGGGAATAGTTATCAAGCAGATGCATTGACAAACGTTTTGAGGTATCATACATGTAGATCAAGCCTCTCTGAGGACCGGAAGTTGCCTATTACGGAGCTAAAATGGGATGCCAGGACCGTGACGGATATTCCGGGTAATAACGCATATTGGTTTTTCGCATTTTTCTGGCTAACGAAGGGCTCCAGAAATAAAAACTAAACATATATATTAAGCAGAGACCCCTGCGCACATATTTGTTAAGGTATTTGGTTATTCGGGCCACCATGGTGACCGGAAGGGGGTGACAACATTGGTAAACCGTTTTATTTTAACCTACCGCCGGACATTGGTTTTACATTATTTACTCCAATCAAGGGGCGTATAGACAGTCTTACTGTATATATTTATAAAGCAGAGACATGTACAAACATTTTGAGGTATAATACATGTATGTCAAGCTATCCTGGAGACCTGAAGTGGACGAAAATTGAGCTATAATGGTTGTACAGCCGGCAATTTGACCTACCCGACCATGGTTTTTTACTTCTGACTTGTTCCATAGGTCCTATGGAATGATCTACGGGGAATAGTTATCAAGCAGAGGCATTGACAAACGTTTTGAGGTATAATACATGTAGATCAAGTCTCCCTGAGGACCGGAAGTTGCCTATTACGGAGCTAAAATGGGATGCCAGGACCGTGACGGATATTCCGGGTAATAACGCATATTGGTTTTTCGCAATCTTCTGGCTAACGAAGGGCTCCAGAAATAAAAACTAAACATATATATTAAGCAGAGACCCCTGCGCACATATTTGTTAAGGTATTTGGTTATTCGGGCCTCCATGGTGACCGGAAGGGGGTGAAAACATTGGTAAACGTTTTATTTTAACCTACCCCCTGACATTGGTTTTACATTATTTACTCCAATCAAGGGGCGTATAGACAGTCTTACTGTATATATTTATAAAGAAGAGACATGTACAAACATTTTGAGGTATAATACATGTATGTCAAGCTATCCTGGAGACTGGAAGGGGACGACAATTGATCCATAATCGTTGTACAGCCGGCAATTTGATCTACCCGACCATGGTTTTTTACTTCTGACTTGGTCCACAGGTCCTATATAATGATCTACGGGGAATAGTTATCAAGCAGAGGCATTGACAAACGTTTTGAGGTATCATACATGTAGATCAAATCTCTCTGAGGACCGGAAGTTGCCTATTACGGAGCTAAAATGGGATGCCAGGACCGTGACGGATATTCCGGGTAATAACGCATATTGGTTTTTCGCATTTTTCTGGCTAACGAAGGGCTCCAGAAATAAAAACTAAACATATATATTAAGCAGAGACCCCTGCGCACATATTTGTTAAGGTATTTGGTTATTCGGGCCACCATGGTGTCTGGAAGGGGGTGACAACATTGGTAAACCGTTTTATTTTAACCTACCGCCGGACATTGGTTTTACATTATTTACTCCAATCAAGGGGCGTATAGACAGTCTTACTGTATATATTTATAAAGCAGAGACATGTACAAACATTTTGAGGTATAATACATGTATGTCAAGCTATCCTGGAGACCGGAAGTGGACGAAAATTGAGCTATAATGGTTGTACAGCCGGCAATTTTGACCTACCCGACGATGGTTTTTAACTTCTTACTTGGTCCACAGGTCCTATGGAATGATCTACGGGGAATAGTTATCAAGCAGATGCATTGACAAACGTTTTGAGGTATCATACATGTAGATCAAGCCTCTCTGAGGACCGGAAGTTGCCTATTACGGAGCTAAAATGGGATGCCAGGACCGTGACGGATATTCCGGGTAATAACGCATATTGGTTTTTCGCATTTTTCTGGCTAACGAAGGGCTCCAGAAATAAAAACTAAACATATATATTAAGCAGAGACCCCTGCTCACATATTTGTTAAGGTATTTGGTTATTCGGGCCACCATGGTGTCCGGAAGGGGTGACAACATTGGTAAACCGTTTTATTTTAACCTACCGCCGAACATTGGTTTTACATTATTTACTCCAATCAAGGGGCGTATAGACAGTCTTACTGTATATATTTATAAAGCAGAGACATGTACAAAATTTTGAGGTATAATACATGTATGTCAAGCTATCCTGGAGACCGGAAGTGGACGAAAATTGAGCTATAATGGTTGTACAGCCGGCAATTTGACCTACCCGACCATGGTTTTTTACTTCTGACTTGTTCCACAGGTCCTATGGAATGATCTACGGGGAATAGTTATCAAGCAGAGGCATTGACAAACGTTTTGAGGTATAATACATGTAGATCAAGTCTCCCTGTGGACCGGAAGTTGCCTATTACGGAGCTAAAATGGGATGCCAGGACCGTGACGGATATTCCGGGTAATAACGCATATTGGTTTTTCGCAATCTCCTGGCTAACGAAGGGCTCCAGAAATAAAAACTAAACATATATATTAAGCAGAGACCCCTGCGCACATATTTGTTAAGGTATTTGGTTATTCGGGCCACCATGGTGACCGGAAGGGGGTGACAACATTGGTAAACCGTTTTATTTTAACCTACCGCCGGACATTGGTTTTACATTATTTACTCCAATCAAGGGGCGTATAGACAGTCTTACTGTATATATTTATAAAGCAGAGACATGTACAAACATTATGAGGTATAATACATGTATGTCAAGCTATCCTGGAGACCGGAAGTGGACGACAATTGAGCCATAATGGTTGTACAGCCGGCAATTTGATCTACCCGACCATGGTTTTTTACTTCTGACTTGGTCCACAGGTCCTATGGAATGATCTACGGGGAATAGTTATCAGGCAGAGGCATTGACAAACGTTTTGAGGTATCATACATGTAGATCAAATCTCTCTGAGGACCGGAAGTTGCCTATTACGGAGCTAAAATGGGATGCCAGGACCGTGACGGATATTCCGGGTAATAACGCATATTGGTTTTTCGCATTTTTCTGGCTAACGAAGGGCACCAGAAATAAAAACTAAACATATATATTAAGCAGAGACCCCTGCGTATATATTTGTTAAGGTATTTGGTTATTCGGGCCGCCATGGGGACCGGAAGGGGGTGAAAACATTGTAAACCGTTTTATTTTAACCTACCGCCGAACATTGGTTTTATATTATTTACTCCAATCAAGGGGCGTATAGACAGTCTTACTGTATATATTTATAAAGCAGAGACATGTACAAACATTTTGAGGTATAATACATGTATGTCAAGCTATCCTGGAGACCTGAAGTGGACGAAAATTGAGCTATAATGGTTGTACAGCCGGCAATTTGACCTACCCGACCATGGTTTTTTACTTCTGACTTGTTCCATAGGTCCTATGGAATGATCTACGGGGAATAGTTATCAAGCAGAGGCATTGACAAACGTTTTGAGGTATAATACATGTAGATCAAGTCTCCCTGAGGACCGGAAGTTGCCTATTACGGAGCTAAAATGGGATGCCAGGACCGTGACGGATATTCCGGGTAATAACGCATATTGGTTTTTCGCAATCTTCTGGCTAACGAAGGGCTCCAGAAATAAAAACTAAACATATATATTAAGCAGAGAACCCTGCGCACATATTTGTTAAGGTATTTGGTTATTCGGGCTACCATGGTGACCGGAAGGGGGTGAACACATTGGTAAACGTTTTATTTTAACCTACCCCCGGACATTGGTTTTACATTATTTACTCCAATCAAGGGGCGTATAGACAGTCTTACTGTATATATTTATAAAGCAGAGACATGTACAAACATTTTGAGGTATAATACATGTATGTCAAGCTATCCTGGAGACTGGAAGGGGACGACAATTGATCCATAATCGTTGTACAGCCGGCAATTTTGACCTACCCGACGATGGTTTTTTACTTCTTACTTGGTCCACAGGTCCTATGGAATGATCTACGGGGAATAGTTATCAAGCAGATGCATTGACAAACGTTTTGAGGTATCATACATGTAGATCAAGCCTCTCTGAGGACCGGAAGTTGCCTATTACGGAGCTAAAATGGGATGCCAGGACCGTGACGGATATTCCGGGTAATAACGCATATTGGTTTTTCGCATTTTTCTGGCTAACGAAGGGCTCCAGAAATAAAAACTAAACATATATATTAAGCAGAGACCCCTGCGCACATATTTGTTAAGGTATTTGGTTATTCGGGCCACCATGGTGTCTGGAAGGGGGTGACAACATTGGTAAACCGTTTTATTTTAACCTACCGCCGGACATTGGTTTTACATTATTTACTCCAATCAAGGGGCGTATAGACAGTCTTACTGTATATATTTATAAAGCAGAGACATGTACAAACATTTTGAGGTATAATACATGTATGTCAAGCTATCCTGGAGACCGGAAGTGGACGAAAATTGAGCTATAATGGTTGTACAGCGGCAATTTTGACCTACCCGACGATGGTTTTTTACTTCTTACTTGGTCCACAGGTCCTATGGAATGATCTACGGGGAATAGTTATCAAGCAGATGCATTGACAAACGTTTTGAGGTATCATACATGTAGATCAAGCCTCTCTGAGGACCGGAAGTTGCCTATTACGGAGCTAAAATGGGATGCCAGGACCGTGACGGATATTCGGGTAATAACGCATATTGGTTTTTCGCATTTTTCTGGCTAACGAAGGGCTCCAGAAATAAAAACTAAACATATATATTAAGCAGAGACCCCTGCGCACATATTTGTTAAGGTATTTGGTTATTCGGGCCACCATGGTGTCCGGAAGGGGGTGACAACATTGGTAAACCGTTTTATTTTAACCTTCCGCCGGACATTGGTTTTACATTATTTACTCCAATCAAGGGGCGTATAGACAGTCTTACTGTATATATTTATAAAGCAGAGACATGTACAAACATTTTGAGGTATAATACATGTATGTCAAGCTATCCTGGAGACCGGAAGTGGACGAAAATTGAGCTATAATGGTTGTACAGCCGGCAATTTGACCTACCCGACCATGGTTTTTTACTTCTGACTTGTTCCACAGGTCCTATGGAATGATCTACGGGGAATAGTTATCAAGCAGAGGCATTGACAAACGTTTTGAGGTATAATACATGTAGATCAAGTCTCCCTGAGGACCGGAAGTTGCCTATTACGGAGCTAAAATGGGATGCCAGGACCGTGACGGATATTCCGGGTAATAACGCATATTGGTTTTTAGCAATCTCCTGGCTAACGAAGGGCTCCAGAAATAAAAACTAAACATATATATTAAGCAGAGACCCCTGCGTATATATTTGTTAAGGTATTTGGTTATTCGGGCCGCCATGGGGACCGGAAGGGGGTGAAAACATTGGTAAACCGTTTTATTTTAACCTACCGCCGAACATTGGTTTTACATTATTTACTCCAATCAAGGGGCGTATAGACAGTCTTACTGTATATATTTATAAAGCAGAGACATGTACAAACATTTTGAGGTATAATACATGTATGTCAAGCTATCCTGGAGACTGGAAGGGGACGACAATTGATCCATAATCGTTGTACAGCAGCAATTTTGACCTACCCGACGATGGTTTTTTACTTCTTACTTGGTCCACAGGTCCTATGGAATGATCTACGGGGAATAGTTATCAAGCAGATGCATTGACAAACGTTTTGAGGTATCATACATGTAGATCAAGCCTCTCTGAGGACCGGAAGTTGCCTATTACGGAGCTAAAATGGGATGCCAGGACCGTGACGGATATTCCGGGTAATAACGCATATTGGTTTTTCGCATTTTTCTGGCTAACGAAGGGCTCCAGAAATAAAAACTAAACATATATATTAAGCAGAGACCCCTGCGCACATATTTGTTAAGGTATTTGGTTATTCGGGCCACCATGGTGACCGGAAGGGGGTGACAACATTGGTAAACCGTTTTATTTTAACCTACCGCCGGACATTGGTTTTACATTATTTACTCCAATCAAGGGGCGTATAGACAGACTTACTGTATATATTTATAAAGCAGAGACATGTACAAACATTTTGAGGTATAATACATGTATGTCAAGCTATCCTGGAGACCTGAAGTGGACGAAAATTGAGCTATAATGGTTGTACAGCCGGCAATTTGACCTACCCGACCATGGTTTTTTACTTCTGACTTGTTCCATAGGTCCTATGGAATGATCTACGGGGAATAGTTATCAAGCAGAGGCATTGACAAACGTTTTGAGGTATAATACATGTAGATCAAGTCTCCCTGAGGACCGGAAGTTGCCTATTACGGAGCTAAAATGGGATGCCAGGACCGTGACGGATATTCCGGGTAATAACGCATATTGGTTTTTCGCAATCTTCTGGCTAACGAAGGGCTCCAGAAATAAAAACTAAACATATATATTAAGCAGAGAACCCTGCGCACATATTTGTTAAGGTATTTGGTTATTCGGGCTACCATGGTGACCGGAAGGGGGTGAACACATTGGTAAACGTTTTATTTTAACCTACCCCCGGACATTGGTTTTACATTATTTACTCCAATCAAGGGGCGTATAGACAGTCTTACTGTATATATTTATAAAGCAGAGACATGTACAAACATTTTGAGGTATAATACATGTATGTCAAGCTATCCTGGAGACTGGAAGGGGACGACAATTGATCCATAATCGTTGTACAGCCGGCAATTTTGACCTACCCGACGATGGTTTTTTACTTCTTACTTGGTCCACAGGTCCTATGGAATGATCTACGGGGAATAGTTATCAAGCAGATGCATTGACAAACGTTTTGAGGTATCATACATGTAGATCAAGCCTCTCTGAGGACCGGAAGTTGCCTATTACGGAGCTAAAATGGGATGCCAGGACCGTGACGGATATTCCGGGTAATAACGCATATTGGTTTTTCGCATTTTTCTGGCTAACGAAGGGCTCCAGAAATAAAAACTAAACATATATATTAAGCAGAGACCCCTGCGCACATATTTGTTAAGGTATTTGGTTATTCGGGCCACCATGGTGTCTGGAAGGGGGTGACAACATTGGTAAACCGTTTTATTTTAACCTACCGCCGGACATTGGTTTTACATTATTTACTCCAATCAAGGGGCGTATAGACAGTCTTACTGTATATATTTATAAAGCAGAGACATGTACAAACATTTTGAGGTATAATACATGTATGTCAAGCTATCCTGGAGACCGGAAGTGGACGAAAATTGAGCTATAATGGTTGTACAGCCGGCAATTTTGACCTACCCGACGATGGTTTTTTACTTCTTACTTGGTCCACAGGTCCTATGGAATGATCTACGGGGAATAGTTATCAAGCAGATGCATTGACAAACGTTTTGAGGTATCATACATGTAGATCAAGCCTCTCTGAGGACCGGAAGTTGCCTATTACGGAGCTAAAATGGGATGCCAGGACCGTGACGGATATTCGGGTAATAACGCATATTGGTTTTTCGCATTTTTCTGGCTAACGAAGGGCTCCAGAAATAAAAACTAAACATATATATTAAGCAGAGACCCCTGCGCACATATTTGTTAAGGTATTTGGTTATTCGGGCCACCATGGTGTCCGGAAGGGGTTGACAACATTGGTAAACCGTTTTATTTTAACCTTCCGCCGGACATTGGTTTTACATTATTTACTCCAATCAAGGGGCGTATAGACAGTCTTACTGTATATATTTATAAAGCAGAGACATGTACAAACATTTTGAGGTATAATACATGTATGTCAAGCTATCCTGGAGACCGGAAGTGGACGAAAATTGAGCTATAATGGTTGTACAGCCGGCAATTTGACCTACCCGACCATGGTTTTTTACTTCTGACTTGTTCCACAGGTCCTATGGAATGATCTACGGGGAATAGTTATCAAGCAGAGGCATTGACAAACGTTTTGAGGTATAATACATGTAGATCAAGTCTCCCTGAGGACCGGAAGTTGCCTATTACGGAGCTAAAATGGGATGCCAGGACCGTGACGGATATTCCGGGTAATAACGCATATTGGTTTTTAGCAATCTCCTGGCTAACGAAGGGCTCCAGAAATAAAAACTAAACATATATATTAAGCAGAGACCCCTGCGTATATATTTGTTAAGGTATTTGG
Organism: Bathymodiolus brooksi; assembly: GCA_963680875.1. Taxonomy (NCBI): domain Eukaryota; kingdom Metazoa; phylum Mollusca; class Bivalvia; order Mytilida; family Modiolidae; genus Bathymodiolus; species Bathymodiolus brooksi. The sequence continues at coordinate 66,478,812 of OY804587.1, forward strand.
TTATTCGGGCCGCCATGGGGACCGGAAGGGGGTGAAAACATTGGTAAACCGTTTTATTTTAACCTACCGCCGAACATTGGTTTTACATTATTTACTCCAATCAAGGGGCGTATAGACAGTCTTACTGTATATATTTATAAAGCAGAGACATGTACAAACATTTTGAGGTATAATACATGTATGTCAAGCTATCCTGGAGACTGGAAGGGGACGACAATTGATCCATAATCGTTGTACAGCCGGCAATTTTGACCTACCCGACGATGGTTTTTTACTTCTTACTTGGTCCACAGATCCTATGGAATGATCTACGGGGAATAGTTATCAAGCAGATGCATTGACAAACGTTTTGAGGTATCATACATGTAGATCAAGCCTCTCTGAGGACCGGAAGTTGCCTATTACGGAGCTAAAATGGGATGCCAGGACCGTGACGGATATTCCGGGTAATAACGCATATTGGTTTTTCGCATTTTTCTGGCTAACGAAGGGCTCCAGAAATAAAAACTAAACATATATATTAAGCAGAGACCCCTGCGCACATATTTGTTAAGGTATTTGGTTATTCGGGCCACCATGGTGACCGGAAGGGGGTGACAACATTGGTAAACCGTTTTATTTTAACCTACCGCCGGACATTGGTTTTACATTATTTACTCCAATCAAGGGGCGTATAGACAGACTTACTGTATATATTTATAAAGCAGAGACATGTACAAACATTTTGAGGTATAATACATGTATGTCAAGCTATCCTGGAGACCTGAAGTGGACGAAAATTGAGCTATAATGGTTGTACAGCCGGCAATTTGACCTACCCGACCATGGTTTTTTACTTCTGACTTGTTCCATAGGTCCTATGGAATGATCTACGGGGAATAGTTATCAAGCAGAGGCATTGACAAACGTTTTGAGGTATAATACATGTAGATCAAGTCTCCCTGAGGACCGGAAGTTGCCTATTACGGAGCTAAAATGGGATGCCAGGACCGTGACGGATATTCCGGGTAATAACGCATATTGGTTTTTCGCAATCTTCTGGCTAACGAAGGGCTCCAGAAATAAAAACTAAACATATATATTAAGCAGAGACCCCTGCGCACATATTTGTTAAGGTATTTGGTTATTCGGGCCACCATGGTGACCGGAAGGGGGTGAAAACATTGGTAAACGTTTTATTTTAACCTACTCCCTGACATTGGTTTTACATTATTTACTCCAATCAAGGGGCGTATAGACAGTCTTACTGTATATATTTATAAAGAAGAGACATGTACAAACATTTTGAGGTATAATACATGTATGTCAAGCTATCCTGGAGACTGGAAGGGGACGACAATTGATCCATAATCGTTGTACAGCCGGCAATTTGATCTACCCGACCATGGTTTTTTACTTCTGACTTGGTCCACAGGTCCTATGGAATGATCTACGGGGAATAGTTATCAAGCAGAGGCATTGACAAACGTTTTGAGGTATCATACATGTAGATCAAATCTCTCTGAGGACCGGAAGTTGCCTATTACGGAGCTAAAATGGGATGCCAGGACCGTGACGGATATTCCGGGTAATAACGCATATTGGTTTTTCGCATTTTTCTGGCTAACGAAGGGCACCAGAAATAAAAACTAAACATATATATTAAGCAGAGACCCCTGCGTATATATTTGTTAAGGTATTTGGTTATTCGGGCCGCCATGGGGACCGGAAGGGGGTGAAAACATTGGTAAACCGTTTTATTTTAACCTACCGCCGAACATTGGTTTTACATTATTTACTCCAATCAAGGGGCGTATAGACAGTCTTACTGTATATATTTATAAAGCAGAGACATGTACAAACATTTTGAGGTATAATACATGTATGTCAAGCTATCCTGGAGACTGGAAGGGGACGACAATTGATCCATAATCGTTGTACAGCCGGCAATTTTGACCTACCCGACGATGGTTTTTTACTTCTTACTTGGTCCACAGGTCCTATGGAATGATCTACGGGGAATAGTTATCAAGCAGATGCATTGACAAACGTTTTGAGGTATCATACATGTAGATCAAGCCTCTCTGAGGACCGGAAGTTGCCTATTACGGAGCTAAAATGGGATGCCAGGACCGTGACGGATATTCCGGGTAATAACGCATATTGGTTTTTCGCATTTTTCTGGCTAACGAAGGGCTCCAGAAATAAAAACTAAACATATATATTAAGCAGAGACCCCTGCGCACATATTTGTTAAGGTATTTGGTTATTCGGGCCACCATGGTGACCGGAAGGGGGTGACAACATTGGTAAACCGTTTTATTTTAACCTACCGCCGGACATTGGTTTTACATTATTTACTCCAATCAAGGGGCGTATAGACAGACTTACTGTATATATTTATAAAGCAGAGACATGTACAAACATTTTGAGGTATAATACATGTATGTCAAGCTATCCTGGAGACCTGAAGTGGACGAAAATTGAGCTATAATGGTTGTACAGCCGGCAATTTGACCTACCCGACCATGGTTTTTTACTTCTGACTTGTTCCATAGGTCCTATGGAATGATCTACGGGGAATAGTTATCAAGCAGAGGCATTGACAAACGTTTTGAGGTATAATACATGTAGATCAAGTCTCCCTGAGGACCGGAAGTTGCCTATTACGGAGCTAAAATGGGATGCCAGGACCGTGACGGATATTCCGGGTAATAACGCATATTGGTTTTTCGCAATCTTCTGGCTAACGAAGGGCTCCAGAAATAAAAACTAAACATATATATTAAGCAGAGAACCCTGCGCACATATTTGTTAAGGTATTTGGTTATTCGGGCTACCATGGTGACCGGAAGGGGGTGAACACATTGGTAAACGTTTTATTTTAACCTACCCCCGGACATTGGTTTTACATTATTTACTCCAATCAAGGGGCGTATAGACAGTCTTACTGTATATATTTATAAAGCAGAGACATGTACAAACATTTTGAGGTATAATACATGTATGTCAAGCTATCCTGGAGACTGGAAGGGGACGACAATTGATCCATAATCGTTGTACAGCCGGCAATTTTGACCTACCCGACGATGGTTTTTTACTTCTTACTTGGTCCACAGGTCCTATGGAATGATCTACGGGGAATAGTTATCAAGCAGATGCATTGACAAACGTTTTGAGGTATCATACATGTAGATCAAGCCTCTCTGAGGACCGGAAGTTGCCTATTACGGAGCTAAAATGGGATGCCAGGACCGTGACGGATATTCCGGGTAATAACGCATATTGGTTTTTCGCATTTTTCTGGCTAACGAAGGGCTCCAGAAATAAAAACTAAACATATATATTAAGCAGAGACCCCTGCGCACATATTTGTTAAGGTATTTGGTTATTCGGGCCACCATGGTGTCTGGAAGGGGGTGACAACATTGGTAAACCGTTTTATTTTAACCTACCGCCGGACATTGGTTTTACATTATTTACTCCAATCAAGGGGCGTATAGACAGTCTTACTGTATATATTTATAAAGCAGAGACATGTACAAACATTTTGAGGTATAATACATGTATGTCAAGCTATCCTGGAGACCGGAAGTGGACGAAAATTGAGCTATAATGGTTGTACAGCCGGCAATTTTGACCTACCCGACGATGGTTTTTTACTTCTTACTTGGTCCACAGGTCCTATGGAATGATCTACGGGGAATAGTTATCAAGCAGATGCATTGACAAACGTTTTGAGGTATCATACATGTAGATCAAGCCTCTCTGAGGACCGGAAGTTGCCTATTACGGAGCTAAAATGGGATGCCAGGACCGTGACGGATATTCGGGTAATAACGCATATTGGTTTTTCGCATTTTTCTGGCTAACGAAGGGCTCCAGAAATAAAAACTAAACATATATATTAAGCAGAGACCCCTGCGCACATATTTGTTAAGGTATTTGGTTATTCGGGCCACCATGGTGTCCGGAAGGGGTTGACAACATTGGTAAACCGTTTTATTTTAACCTTCCGCCGGACATTGGTTTTACATTATTTACTCCAATCAAGGGGCGTATAGACAGTCTTACTGTATATATTTATAAAGCAGAGACATGTACAAACATTTTGAGGTATAATACATGTATGTCAAGCTATCCTGGAGACCGGAAGTGGACGAAAATTGAGCTATAATGGTTGTACAGCCGGCAATTTGACCTACCCGACCATGGTTTTTTACTTCTGACTTGTTCCACAGGTCCTATGGAATGATCTACGGGGAATAGTTATCAAGCAGAGGCATTGACAAACGTTTTGAGGTATAATACATGTAGATCAAGTCTCCCTGAGGACCGGAAGTTGCCTATTACGGAGCTAAAATGGGATGCCAGGACCGTGACGGATATTCCGGGTAATAACGCATATTGGTTTTTAGCAATCTCCTGGCTAACGAAGGGCTCCAGAAATAAAAACTAAACATATATATTAAGCAGAGACCCCTGCGTATATATTTGTTAAGGTATTTGGTTATTCGGGCCGCCATGGGGACCGGAAGGGGGTGAAAACATTGGTAAACCGTTTTATTTTAACCTACCGCCGAACATTGGTTTTACATTATTTACTCCAATCAAGGGGCGTATAGACAGTCTTACTGTATATATTTATAAAGCAGAGACATGTACAAACATTTTGAGGTATAATACATGTATGTCAAGCTATCCTGGAGACTGGAAGGGGACGACAATTGATCCATAATCGTTGTACAGCCGGCAATTTTGACCTACCCGACGATGGTTTTTTACTTCTTACTTGGTCCACAGATCCTATGGAATGATCTACGGGGAATAGTTATCAAGCAGATGCATTGACAAACGTTTTGAGGTATCATACATGTAGATCAAGCCTCTCTGAGGACCGGAAGTTGCCTATTACGGAGCTAAAATGGGATGCCAGGACCGTGACGGATATTCCGGGTAATAACGCATATTGGTTTTTCGCATTTTTCTGGCTAACGAAGGGCTCCAGAAATAAAAACTAAACATATATATTAAGCAGAGACCCCTGCGCACATATTTGTTAAGGTATTTGGTTATTCGGGCCACCATGGTGACCGGAAGGGGGTGACAACATTGGTAAACCGTTTTATTTTAACCTACCGCCGGACATTGGTTTTACATTATTTACTCCAATCAAGGGGCGTATAGACAGACTTACTGTATATATTTATAAAGCAGAGACATGTACAAACATTTTGAGGTATAATACATGTATGTCAAGCTATCCTGGAGACCTGAAGTGGACGAAAATTGAGCTATAATGGTTGTACAGCCGGCAATTTGACCTACCCGACCATGGTTTTTTACTTCTGACTTGTTCCATAGGTCCTATGGAATGATCTACGGGGAATAGTTATCAAGCAGAGGCATTGACAAACGTTTTGAGGTATAATACATGTAGATCAAGTCTCCCTGAGGACCGGAAGTTGCCTATTACGGAGCTAAAATGGGATGCCAGGACCGTGACGGATATTCCGGGTAATAACGCATATTGGTTTTTCGCAATCTTCTGGCTAACGAAGGGCTCCAGAAATAAAAACTAAACATATATATTAAGCAGAGACCCCTGCGCACATATTTGTTAAGGTATTTGGTTATTCGGGCCACCATGGTGACCGGAAGGGGGTGAAAACATTGGTAAACGTTTTATTTTAACCTACTCCCTGACATTGGTTTTACATTATTTACTCCAATCAAGGGGCGTATAGACAGTCTTACTGTATATATTTATAAAGAAGAGACATGTACAAACATTTTGAGGTATAATACATGTATGTCAAGCTATCCTGGAGACTGGAAGGGGACGACAATTGATCCATAATCGTTGTACAGCCGGCAATTTGATCTACCCGACCATGGTTTTTTACTTCTGACTTGGTCCACAGGTCCTATGGAATGATCTACGGGGAATAGTTATCAAGCAGAGGCATTGACAAACGTTTTGAGGTATCATACATGTAGATCAAATCTCTCTGAGGACCGGAAGTTGCCTATTACGGAGCTAAAATGGGATGCCAGGACCGTGACGGATATTCCGGGTAATAACGCATATTGGTTTTTCGCATTTTTCTGGCTAACGAAGGGCTCCAGAAATAAAAACTAAACATATATATTAAGCAGAGACCCCTGCGCACATATTTGTTAAGGTATTTGGTTATTCGGGCCACCATGGTGTCTGGAAGGGGGTGACAACATTGGTAAACCGTTTTATTTTAACCTACCGCCGGACATTGGTTTTACATTATTTACTCCAATCAAGGGGCGTATAGACAGTCTTACTGTATATATTTATAAAGCAGAGACATGTACAAACATTTTGAGGTATAATACATGTATGTCAAGCTATCCTGGAGACCGGAAGTGGACGAAAATTGAGCTATAATGGTTGTACAGCCGGCAATTTTGACCTACCCGACGATGGTTTTTAACTTCTTACTTGGTCCACAGGTCCTATGGAATGATCTACGGGGAATAGTTATCAAGCAGATGCATTGACAAGCGTTTTGAGGTATCATACATGTAGATCAAGCCTCTCTGAGGACCGGAAGTTGCCTATTACGGAGCTAAAATGGGATGCCAGGACCGTGACGGATATTCCGGGTAATAACGCATATTGGTTTTTCGCATTTTTCTGGCTAACGAAGGGCTCCAGAAATAAAAACTAAACATATATATTAAGCAGAGACCCCTGCGCACATATTTGTTAAGGTATTTGGTTATTCGGGCCACCATGGTGTCCGGAAGGGGGTGACAACATTGGTAAACCGTTTTATTTTAACCTACCGCCGGACATTGGTTTTACATTATTTACTCCAATCAAGGGGCGTATAGACAGTCTTACTGTATATATTTATAAAGCAGAGACATGTACAAACATTTTGAGGTATAATACATGTATGTCAAGCTATCCTGGAGACCGGAAGTGGACGAAAATTGAGCTATAATGGTTGTACAGCCGGCAATTTGACCTACCCGACCATGGTTTTTTACTTCTGACTTGTTCCACAGGTCCTATGGAATGATCTACGGGGAATAGTTATCAAGCAGAGGCATTGACAAACGTTTTGAGGTATAATACATGTAGATCAAGTCTCCCTGAGGACCGGAAGTTGCCTATTACGGAGCTAAAATGGGATGCCAGGACCGTGACGGATATTCCGGGTAATAACGCATATTGGTTTTTCGCAATCTCCTGGCTAACGAAGGGCTCCAGAAATAAAAACTAAACATATATATTAAGCAGAGACCCCTGCGCACATATTTGTTAAGGTATTTGGTTATTCGGGCCACCATGGTGACCGGAAGGGGGTGAAAACATTGGTAAACGTTTTATTTTAACCTACCGCCGGACATTGGTTTTACATTATTTACTCCAATCAAGGGGCGTATAGACAGTCTTACTGTATATATTTATAAAGCAATGACATGTACAAACATTTTGAGGTATAATACATGTATGTCAAGCTATCCTGGAGACTGGAAGTGGACGACAATTGAGCCATAATGGTTGTACAGCCGGCAATTTGATCTACCCGACCATGGTTTTTTACTTCTGACTTGGTCCACAGGTCCTATGGAATGATCTACGGGGAATAGTTATCAAGCAGAGGCATTGACAAACGTTTTGAGGTATCATACATGTAGATCAAATCTCTCTGAGGACCGGAAGTTGCCTATTACGGAGCTAAAATGGGATGCCAGGACCGTGACGGATATTCCGGGTAATAACGCATATTGGTTTTTCGCATTTTTCTGGCTAACGAAGGGCACCAGAAATAAAAACTAAACATATATATTAAGCAGAGACCCCTGCGTATATATTTGTTAAGGTATTTGGTTATTCGGGCCGCCATGGGGACCGGAAGGGGGTGAAAACATTGGTAAACCGTTTTATTTTAACCTACCGCCGAACATTGGTTTTACATTATTTACTCCAATCAAGGGGCGTATAGACAGTCTTACTGTATATATTTATAAAGCAGAGACATGTACAAACATTTTGAGGTATAATACATGTATGTCAAGCTATCCTGGAGACTGGAAGGGGACGACAATTGATCCATAATCGTTGTACAGCCGGCAATTTTGACCTACCCGACGATGGTTTTTTACTTCTTACTTGGTCCACAGGTCCTATGGAATGATCTACGGGGAATAGTTATCAAGCAGATGCATTGACAAACGTTTTGAGGTATCATACATGTAGATCAAGCCTCTCTGAGGACCGGAAGTTGCCTATTACGGAGCTAAAATGGGATGCCAGGACCGTGACGGATATTCCGGGTAATAACGCATATTGGTTTTTCGCATTTTTCTGGCTAACGAAGGGCTCCAGAAATAAAAACTAAACATATATATTAAGCAGAGACCCCTGCGCACATATTTGTTAAGGTATTTGGTTATTCGGGCCACCATGGTGACCGGAAGGGGGTGACAACATTGGTAAACCGTTTTATTTTAACCTACCGCCGGACATTGGTTTTACATTATTTACTCCAATCAAGGGGCGTATAGACAGTCTTACTGTATATATTTATAAAGCAGAGACATGTACAAACATTTTGAGGTATAATACATGTATGTCAAGCTATCCTGGAGACCTGAAGTGGACGAAAATTGAGCTATAATGGTTGTACAGCCGGCAATTTGACCTACCCGACCATGGTTTTTTACTTCTGACTTGTTCCATAGGTCCTATGGAATGATCTACGGGGAATAGTTATCAAGCAGAGGCATTGACAAACGTTTTGAGGTATAATACATGTAGATCAAGTCTCCCTGAGGACCGGAAGTTGCCTATTACGGAGCTAAAATGGGATGCCAGGACCGTGACGGATATTCCGGGTAATAACGCATATTGGTTTTTCGCAATCTTCTGGCTAACGAAGGGCTCCAGAAATAAAAACTAAACATATATATTAAGCAGAGACCCCTGCGCACATATTTGTTAAGGTATTTGGTTATTCGGGCCACCATGGTGACCGGAAGGGGGTGAAAACATTGGTAAACGTTTTATTTTAACCTACCCCCTGACATTGGTTTTACATTATTTACTCCAATCAAGGGGCGTATTGACAGTCTTACTGTATATATTTATAAAGAAGAGACATGTACAAACATTTTGAGGTATAATACATGTATGTCAAGCTATCCTGGAGACTGGAAGGGGACGACAATTGATCCATAATCGTTGTACAGCCGGCAATTTTGACCTACCCGACGATGGTTTTTTACTTCTTACTTGGTCCACAGGTCCTATGGAATGATCTACGGGGAATAGTTATCAAGCAGATGCATTGACAAACGTTTTGAGGTATCATACATGTAGATCAAGCCTCTCTGAGGACCGGAAGTTGCCTATTACGGAGCTAAAATGGGATGCCAGGACCGTGACGGATATTCCGGGTAATAACGCATATTGGTTTTTCGCATTTTTCTGGCTAACGAAGGGCTCCAGAAATAAAAACTAAACATATATATTAAGCAGAGACCCCTGCGCACATATTTGTTAAGGTATTTGGTTATTCGGGCCACCATGGTGACCGGAAGGGGGTGACAACATTGGTAAACCGTTTTATTTTAACCTACCGCCGGACATTGGTTTTACATTATTTACTCCAATCAAGGGGCGTATAGACAGTCTTACTGTATATATTTATAAAGCAGAGACATGTACAAACATTTTGAGGTATAATACATGTATGTCAAGCTATCCTGGAGACCTGAAGTGGACGAAAATTGAGCTATAATGGTTGTACAGCCGGCAATTTGACCTACCCGACCATGGTTTTTTACTTCTGACTTGTTCCATAGGTCCTATGGAATGATCTACGGGGAATAGTTATCAAGCAGAGGCATTGACAAACGTTTTGAGGTATAATACATGTAGATCAAGTCTCCCTGAGGACCGGAAGTTGCCTATTACGGAGCTAAAATGGGATGCCAGGACCGTGACGGATATTCCGGGTAATAACGCATATTGGTTTTTCGCAATCTTCTGGCTAACGAAGGGCTCCAGAAATAAAAACTAAACATATATATTAAGCAGAGACCCCTGCGCACATATTTGTTAAGGTATTTGGTTATTCGGGCCACCATGGTGACCGGAAGGGGGTGAAAACATTGGTAAACGTTTTATTTTAACCTACCCCCTGACATTGGTTTTACATTATTTACTCCAATCAAGGGGCGTATTGACAGTCTTACTGTATATATTTATAAAGAAGAGACATGTACAAACATTTTGAGGTATAATACATGTATGTCAAGCTATCCTGGAGACTGGAAGGGGACGACAATTGATCCATAATCGTTGTACAGCCGGCAATTTTGACCTACCCGACGATGGTTTTTTACTTCTTACTTGGTCCACAGGTCCTATGGAATGATCTACGGGGAATAGTTATCAAGCAGATGCATTGACAAACGTTTTGAGGTATCATACATGTAGATCAAGCCTCTCTGAGGACCGGAAGTTGCCTATTACGGAGCTAAAATGGGATGCCAGGACCGTGACGGATATTCCGGGTAATAACGCATATTGGTTTTTCGCATTTTTCTGGCTAACGAAGGGCTCCAGAAATAAAAACTAAACATATATATTAAGCAGAGACCCCTGCGCACATATTTGTTAAGGTATTTGGTTATTCGGGCCACCATGGTGACCGGAAGGGGGTGACAACATTGGTAAACCGTTTTATTTTAACCTACCGCCGGACATTGGTTTTACATTATTTACTCCAATCAAGGGGCGTATAGACAGACTTACTGTATATATTTATAAAGCAGAGACATGTACAAACATTTTGAGGTATAATACATGTATGTCAAGCTATCCTGGAGACCGGAAGTGGACGAAAATTGAGCTATAATGGTTGTACAGCCGGCAATTTGACCTACCCGACCATGGTTTTTTACTTCTGACTTGTTCCACAGGTCCTATGGAATGATCTACGGGGAATAGTTATCAAGCAGAGGCATTGACAAACGTTTTGAGGTATAATACATGTAGATCAAGTCTCCCTGAGGACCGGAAGTTGCCTATTACGGAGCTAAAATGGGATGCCAGGACCGTGACGGATATTCCGGGTAATAACGCATATTGGTTTTTCGCAATCTCCTGGCTAACGAAGGGCTCCAGAAATAAAAACTAAACATATATATTAAGCAGAGACCCCTGCGCACATATTTGTTAAGGTATTTGGTTATTCGGGCCACCATGGTGACCGGAAGGGGGTGAAAACATTGGTAAACGTTTTATTTTAACCTACCGCCGGACATTGGTTTTACATTATTTACTCCAATCAAGGGGCGTATAGACAGTCTTACTGTATATATTTATAAAGCAGAGACATGTACAAACATTTTGAGGTATAATACATGTATGTCAAGCTATCCTGGAGACTGGAAGTGGACGACAATTGAGCCATAATGGTTGTACAGCCGGCAATTTGATCTACCCGACCATGGTTTTTTACTTCTGACTTGGTCCACAGGTCCTATGGAATGATCTACGGGGAATAGTTATCAAGCAGAGGCATTGACAAACGTTTTGAGGTATCATACATGTAGATCAAATCTCTCTGAGGACCGGAAGTTGCCTATTACGGAGCTAAAATGGGATGCCAGGACCGTGACGGATATTCCGGGTAATAACGCATATTGGTTTTTCGCATTTTTCTGGCTAACGAAGGGCACCAGAAATAAAAACTAAACATATATATTAAGCAGAGACCCCTGCGTATATATTTGTTAAGGTATTTGGTTATTCGGGCCGCCATGGGGACCGGAAGGGGGTGAAAACATTGGTAAACCGTTTTATTTTAACCTACCGCCGAACATTGGTTTTACATTATTTACTCCAATCAAGGGGCGTATAGACAGTCTTACTGTATATATTTATAAAGCAGAGACATGTACAAACATTTTGAGGTATAATACATGTATGTCAAGCTATCCTGGAGACTGGAAGGGGACGACAATTGATCCATAATCGTTGTACAGCCGGCAATTTTGACCTACCCGACGATGGTTTTTTACTTCTTACTTGGTCCACAGGTCCTATGGAATGATCTACGGGGAATAGTTATCAAGCAGATGCATTGACAAACGTTTTGAGGTATCATACATGTAGATCAAGCCTCTCTGAGGACCGGAAGTTGCCTATTACGGAGCTAAAATGGGATGCCAGGACCGTGACGGATATTCCGGGTAATAACGCATATTGGTTTTTCGCATTTTTCTGGCTAACGAAGGGCTCCAGAAATAAAAACTAAACATATATATTAAGCAGAGACCCCTGCGCACATATTTGTTAAGGTATTTGGTTATTCGGGCCACCATGGTGACCGGAAGGGGGTGACAACATTGGTAAACCGTTTTATTTTAACCTACCGCCGGACATTGGTTTTACATTATTTACTCCAATCAAGGGGCGTATAGACAGTCTTACTGTATATATTTATAAAGCAGAGACATGTACAAACATTTTGAGGTATAATACATGTATGTCAAGCTATCCTGGAGACCTGAAGTGGACGAAAATTGAGCTATAATGGTTGTACAGCCGGCAATTTGACCTACCCGACCATGGTTTTTTACTTCTGACTTGTTCCATAGGTCCTATGGAATGATCTACGGGGAATAGTTATCAAGCAGAGGCATTGACAAACGTTTTGAGGTATAATACATGTAGATCAAGTCTCCCTGAGGACCGGAAGTTGCCTATTACGGAGCTAAAATGGGATGCCAGGACCGTGACGGATATTCCGGGTAATAACGCATATTGGTTTTTCGCAATCTTCTGGCTAACGAAGGGCTCCAGAAATAAAAACTAAACATATATATTAAGCAGAGACCCCTGCGCACATATTTGTTAAGGTATTTGGTTATTCGGGCCACCATGGTGACCGGAAGGGGGTGAAAACATTGGTAAACGTTTTATTTTAACCTACCCCCTGACATTGGTTTTACATTATTTACTCCAATCAAGGGGCGTATTGACAGTCTTACTGTATATATTTATAAAGAAGAGACATGTACAAACATTTTGAGGTATAATACATGTATGTCAAGCTATCCTGGAGACTGGAAGGGGACGACAATTGATCCATAATCGTTGTACAGCCGGCAATTTTGACCTACCCGACGATGGTTTTTTACTTCTTACTTGGTCCACAGGTCCTATGGAATGATCTACGGGGAATAGTTATCAAGCAGATGCATTGACAAACGTTTTGAGGTATCATACATGTAGATCAAGCCTCTCTGAGGACCGGAAGTTGCCTATTACGGAGCTAAAATGGGATGCCAGGACCGTGACGGATATTCCGGGTAATAACGCATATTGGTTTTTCGCATTTTTCTGGCTAACGAAGGGCTCCAGAAATAAAAACTAAACATATATATTAAGCAGAGACCCCTGCGCACATATTTGTTAAGGTATTTGGTTATTCGGGCCACCATGGTGACCGGAAGGGGGTGACAACATTGGTAAACCGTTTTATTTTAACCTACCGCCGGACATTGGTTTTACATTATTTACTCCAATCAAGGGGCGTATAGACAGACTTACTGTATATATTTATAAAGCAGAGACATGTACAAACATTTTGAGGTATAATACATGTATGTCAAGCTATCCTGGAGACCGGAAGTGGACGAAAATTGAGCTATAATGGTTGTACAGCCGGCAATTTGACCTACCCGACCATGGTTTTTTACTTCTGACTTGTTCCACAGGTCCTATGGAATGATCTACGGGGAATAGTTATCAAGCAGAGGCATTGACAAACGTTTTGAGGTATAATACATGTAGATCAAGTCTCCCTGAGGACCGGAAGTTGCCTATTACGGAGCTAAAATGGGATGCCAGGACCGTGACGGATATTCCGGGTAATAACGCATATTGGTTTTTCGCAATCTCCTGGCTAACGAAGGGCTCCAGAAATAAAAACTAAACATATATATTAAGCAGAGACCCCTGCGCACATATTTGTTAAGGTATTTGGTTATTCGGGCCACCATGGTGACCGGAAGGGGGTGAAAACATTGGTAAACGTTTTATTTTAACCTACCGCCGGACATTGGTTTTACATTATTTACTCCAATCAAGGGGCGTATAGACAGTCTTACTGTATATATTTATAAAGCAGAGACATGTACAAACATTTTGAGGTATAATACATGTATGTCAAGCTATCCTGGAGACTGGAAGTGGACGACAATTGAGCCATAATGGTTGTACAGCCGGCAATTTGATCTACCCGACCATGGTTTTTTACTTCTGACTTGGTCCACAGGTCCTATGGAATGATCTACGGGGAATAGTTATCAAGCAGAGGCATTGACAAACGTTTTGAGGTATCATACATGTAGATCAAATCTCTCTGAGGACCGGAAGTTGCCTATTACGGAGCTAAAATGGGATGCCAGGACCGTGACGGATATTCCGGGTAATAACGCATATTGGTTTTTCGCATTTTTCTGGCTAACGAAGGGCACCAGAAATAAAAACTAAACATATATATTAAGCAGAGACCCCTGCGTATATATTTGTTAAGGTATTTGGTTATTCGGGCCGCCATGGGGACCGGAAGGGGGTGAAAACATTGGTAAACCGTTTTATTTTAACCTACCGCCGAACATTGGTTTTACATTATTTACTCCAATCAAGGGGCGTATAGACAGTCTTACTGTATATATTTATAAAGCAGAGACATGTACAAACATTTTGAGGTATAATACATGTATGTCAAGCTATCCTGGAGACTGGAAGGGGACGACAATTGATCCATAATCGTTGTACAGCCGGCAATTTTGACCTACCCGACGATGGTTTTTTACTTCTTACTTGGTCCACAGGTCCTATGGAATGATCTACGGGGAATAGTTATCAAGCAGATGCATTGACAAACGTTTTGAGGTATCATACATGTAGATCAAGCCTCTCTGAGGACCGGAAGTTGCCTATTACGGAGCTAAAATGGGATGCCAGGACCGTGACGGATATTCCGGGTAATAACGCATATTGGTTTTTCGCATTTTTCTGGCTAACGAAGGGCTCCAGAAATAAAAACTAAACATATATATTAAGCAGAGACCCCTGCGCACATATTTGTTAAGGTATTTGGTTATTCGGGCCACCATGGTGACCGGAAGGGGGTGACAACATTGGTAAACCGTTTTATTTTAACCTACCGCCGGACATTGGTTTTACATTATTTACTCCAATCAAGGGGCGTATAGACAGTCTTACTGTATATATTTATAAAGCAGAGACATGTACAAACATTTTGAGGTATAATACATGTATGTCAAGCTATCCTGGAGACCTGAAGTGGACGAAAATTGAGCTATAATGGTTGTACAGCCGGCAATTTGACCTACCCGACCATGGTTTTTTACTTCTGACTTGTTCCATAGGTCCTATGGAATGATCTACGGGGAATAGTTATCAAGCAGAGGCATTGACAAACGTTTTGAGGTATAATACATGTAGATCAAGTCTCCCTGAGGACCGGAAGTTGCCTATTACGGAGCTAAAATGGGATGCCAGGACCGTGACGGATATTCCGGGTAATAACGCATATTGGTTTTTCGCAATCTTCTGGCTAACGAAGGGCTCCAGAAATAAAAACTAAACATATATATTAAGCAGAGACCCCTGCGCACATATTTGTTAAGGTATTTGGTTATTCGGGCCACCATGGTGACCGGAAGGGGGTGAAAACATTGGTAAACGTTTTATTTTAACCTACCCCCTGACATTGGTTTTACATTATTTACTCCAATCAAGGGGCGTATTGACAGTCTTACTGTATATATTTATAAAGAAGAGACATGTACAAACATTTTGAGGTATAATACATGTATGTCAAGCTATCCTGGAGACTGGAAGGGGACGACAATTGATCCATAATCGTTGTACAGCGGCAATTTTGACCTACCCGACGATGGTTTTTTACTTCTTACTTGGTCCACAGGTCCTATGGAATGATCTACGGGGAATAGTTATCAAACAGATGCATTGACAAACGTTTTGAGGTATCATACATGTAGATCAAGCCTCTCTGAGGACCGGAAGTTGCCTATTACGGAGCTAAAATGGGATGCCAGGACCGTGACGGATATTCCGGGTAATAACGCATATTGGTTTTTCGCATTTTTCTGGCTAACGAAGGGCTCCAGAAATAAAAACTAAACATATATATTAAGCAGAGACCCCTGCGCACATATTTGTTAAGGTATTTGGTTATTCGGGCCACCATGGTGACCGGAAGGGGGTGACAACATTGGTAAACCGTTTTATTTTAACCTACCGCCGGACATTGGTTTTACATTATTTACTCCAATCAAGGGGCGTATAGACAGACTTACTGTATATATTTATAAAGCAGAGACATGTACAAACATTTTGAGGTATAATACATGTATGTCAAGCTATCCTGGAGACCTGAAGTGGACGAAAATTGAGCTATAATGGTTGTACAGCCGGCAATTTGACCTACCCGACCATGGTTTTTTACTTCTGACTTGTTCCATAGGTCCTATGGAATGATCTACGGGGAATAGTTATCAAGCAGATGCATTGACAAACGTTTTGAGGTATAATACATGTAGATCAAGTCTCCCTGAGGACCGGAAGTTGCCTATTACGGAGCTAAAATGGGATGCCAGGACCGTGACGGATATTCCGGGTAATAACGCATATTGGTTTTTCGCAATCTTCTGGCTAACGAAGGGCTCCAGAAATAAAAACTAAACATATATATTAAGCAGAGACCCCTGCGCACATATTTGTTAAGGTATTTGGTTATTCGGGCCACCATGGTGACCGGAAGGGGGTGAAAACATTGGTAAACGTTTTATTTTAACCTACCCCCTGACATTGGTTTTACATTATTTACTCCAATCAAGGGGCGTATAGACAGTCTTACTGTATATATTTATAAAGCAGAGACATGTACAAACATTTTGAGGTATAATACATGTATGTCAAGCTATCCTGGAGACTGGAAGGGGACGACAATTGATCCATAATCGTTGTACAGCCGGCAATTTTGACCTACCCGACGATGGTTTTTTACTTCTTACTTGGTCCACAGGTCCTATGGAATGATCTACGGGGAATAGTTATCAAGCAGATGCATTGACAAACGTTTTGAGGTATCATACATGTAGATCAAGCCTCTCTGAGGACCGGAAGTTGCCTATTACGGAGCTAAAATGGGATGCCAGGACCGTGACGGATATTCCGGGTAATAACGCATATTGGTTTTTCGCATTTTTCTGGCTAACGAAGGGCTCCAGAAATAAAAACTAAACATATATATTAAGCAGAGACCCCTGCGCACATATTTGTTAAGGTATTTGGTTATTCGGGCCACCATGGTGACCGGAAGGGGGTGACAACATTGGTAAACCGTTTTATTTTAACCTACCGCCGGACATTGGTTTTACATTATTTACTCCAATCAAGGGGCGTATAGACAGTCTTACTGTATATATTTATAAAGCAGAGACATGTACAAACATCTTGAGGTATAATACATGTATGTTAACCTATCCTGGAGACCTGAAGTGGACGAAAATTGAGCTATAATGGTTGTACAGCCGGCAATTTGACCTACCCGACCATGGTTTTTTACTTCTGACTTGTTCCATAGGTCCTATGGAATGATCTACGGGGAATAGTTATCAAGCAGAGGCATTGACAAACGTTTTGAGGTATAATACATGTAGATCAAGTCTCCCTGAGGACCGGAAGTTGCCTATTACGGAGCTAAAATGGGATGCCAGGACCGTGACGGATATTCCGGGTAATAACGCATATTGGTTTTTCGCAATCTCCTGGCTAACGAAGGGCTCCAGAAATAAAAACTAAACATATATATTAAGCAGAGACCCCTGCGCACATATTTGTTAAGGTATTTGGTTATTCGGGCCACCATGGTGACCGGAAGGGGGTGAAAACATTGGTAAACGTTTTATTTTAACCTACCGCCGGACATTGGTTTTACATTATTTACTCCAATCAAGGGGCGTATAGACAGTCTTACTGTATATATTTATAAAGCAGAGACATGTACAAACATTTTGAGGTATAATACATGTATGTCAAGCTATCCTGGAGACTGGAAGTGGACGACAATTGAGCCATAATGGTTGTACAGCCGGCAATTTGATCTACCCGACCATGGTTTTTTACTTCTGACTTGGTCCACAGGTCCTATGGAATGATCTACGGGGAATAGTTATCAAGCAGAGGCATTGACAAACGTTTTGAGGTATCATACATGTAGATCAAATCTCTCTGAGGACCGGAAGTTGCCTATTACGGAGCTAAAATGGGATGCCAGGACCGTGACGGATATTCCGGGTAATAACGCATATTGGTTTTTCGCATTTTTCTGGCTAACGAAGGGCACCAGAAATAAAAACTAAACATATATATTAAGCAGAGACCCCTGCGTATATATTTGTTAAGGTATTTGGTTATTCGGGCCGCCATGGGGACCGGAAGGGGGTGAAAACATTGGTAAACCGTTTTATTTTAACCTACCGCCGAACATTGGTTTTACATTATTTACTCCAATCAAGGGGCGTATAGACAGTCTTACTGTATATATTTATAAAGCAGAGACATGTACAAACATTTTGAGGTATAATACATGTATGTCAAGCTATCCTGGAGACTGGAAGTGGACGACAATTGAGCCATAATGGTTGTACAGCCGGCAATTTGATCTACCCGACCATGGTTTTTTACTTCTGACTTGGTCCACAGGTCCTATGGAATGATCTACGGGGAATAGTTATCAAGCAGAGGCATTGACAAACGTTTTGAGGTATCATACATGTAGATCAAATCTCTCTGAGGACCGGAAGTTGCCTATTACGGAGCTAAAATGGGATGCCAGGACCGTGACGGATATTCCGGGTAATAACGCATATTGGTTTTTCGCATTTTTCTGGCTAACGAAGGGCACCAGAAATAAAAACTAAACATATATATTAAGCAGAGACCCCTGCGTATATATTTGTTAAGGTATTTGGTTATTCGGGCCGCCATGGGGACCGGAAGGGGGTGAAAACATTGGTAAACCGTTTTATTTTAACCTACCGCCGAACATTGGTTTTACATTATTTACTCCAATCAAGGGGCGTATAGACAGTCTTACTGTATATATTTATAAAGCAGAGACATGTACAAACATTTTGAGGTATAATACATGTATGTCAAGCTATCCTGGAGACTGGAAGGGGACGACAATTGATCCATAATCGTTGTACAGCCGGCAATTTTGACCTACCCGACGATGGTTTTTTACTTCTTACTTGGTCCACAGGTCCTATGGAATGATCTACGGGGAATAGTTATCAAGCAGATGCATTGACAAACGTTTTGAGGTATCATACATGTAGATCAAGCCTCTCTGAGGACCGGAAGTTGCCTATTACGGAGCTAAAATGGGATGCCAGGACCGTGACGGATATTCCGGGTAATAACGCATATTGGTTTTTCGCATTTTTCTGGCTAACGAAGGGCTCCAGAAATAAAAACTAAACATATATATTAAGCAGAGACCCCTGCGCACATATTTGTTAAGGTATTTGGTTATTCGGGCCACCATGGTGACCGGAAGGGGGTGACAACATTGGTAAACCGTTTTATTTTAACCTACCGCCGGACATTGGTTTTACATTATTTACTCCAATCAAGGGGCGTATAGACAGTCTTACTGTATATATTTATAAAGCAGAGACATGTACAAACATTTTGAGGTATAATACATGTATGTCAAGCTATCCTGGAGACCTGAAGTGGACGAAAATTGAGCTATAATGGTTGTACAGCCGGCAATTTGACCTACCCGACCATGGTTTTTTACTTCTGACTTGTTCCATAGGTCCTATGGAATGATCTACGGGGAATAGTTATCAAGCAGAGGCATTGACAAACGTTTTGAGGTATAATACATGTAGATCAAGTCTCCCTGAGGACCGGAAGTTGCCTATTACGGAGCTAAAATGGGATGCCAGGACCGTGACGGATATTCCGGGTAATAACGCATATTGGTTTTTCGCAATCTTCTGGCTAACGAAGGGCTCCAGAAATAAAAACTAAACATATATATTAAGCAGAGACCCCTGCGCACATATTTGTTAAGGTATTTGGTTATTCGGGCCACCATGGTGACCGGAAGGGGGTGAAAACATTGGTAAACGTTTTATTTTAACCTACCCCCTGACATTGGTTTTACATTATTTACTCCAATCAAGGGGCGTATTGACAGTCTTACTGTATATATTTATAAAGAAGAGACATGTACAAACATTTTGAGGTATAATACATGTATGTCAAGCTATCCTGGAGACTGGAAGGGGACGACAATTGATCCATAATCGTTGTACAGCCGGCAATTTTGACCTACCCGACGATGGTTTTTTACTTCTTACTTGGTCCACAGGTCCTATGGAATGATCTACGGGGAATAGTTATCAAGCAGATGCATTGACAAACGTTTTGAGGTATCATACATGTAGATCAAGCCTCTCTGAGGACCGGAAGTTGCCTATTACGGAGCTAAAATGGGATGCCAGGACCGTGACGGATATTCCGGGTAATAACGCATATTGGTTTTTCGCATTTTTCTGGCTAACGAAGGGCTCCAGAAATAAAAACTAAACATATATATTAAGCAGAGACCCCTGCGCACATATTTGTTAAGGTATTTGGTTATTCGGGCCACCATGGTGACCGGAAGGGGGTGACAACATTGGTAAACCGTTTTATTTTAACCTACCGCCGGACATTGGTTTTACATTATTTACTCCAATCAAGGGGCGTATAGACAGACTTACTGTATATATTTATAAAGCAGAGACATGTACAAACATTTTGAGGTATAATACATGTATGTCAAGCTATCCTGGAGACCGGAAGTGGACGAAAATTGAGCTATAATGGTTGTACAGCCGGCAATTTGACCTACCCGACCATGGTTTTTTACTTCTGACTTGTTCCACAGGTCCTATGGAATGATCTACGGGGAATAGTTATCAAGCAGAGGCATTGACAAACGTTTTGAGGTATAATACATGTAGATCAAGTCTCCCTGAGGACCGGAAGTTGCCTATTACGGAGCTAAAATGGGATGCCAGGACCGTGACGGATATTCCGGGTAATAACGCATATTGGTTTTTCGCAATCTCCTGGCTAACGAAGGGCTCCAGAAATAAAAACTAAACATATATATTAAGCAGAGACCCCTGCGCACATATTTGTTAAGGTATTTGGTTATTCGGGCCACCATGGTGACCGGAAGGGGGTGAAAACATTGGTAAACGTTTTATTTTAACCTACCGCCGGACATTGGTTTTACATTATTTACTCCAATCAAGGGGCGTATAGACAGTCTTACTGTATATATTTATAAAGCAGAGACATGTACAAACATTTTGAGGTATAATACATGTATGTCAAGCTATCCTGGAGACTGGAAGTGGACGACAATTGAGCCATAATGGTTGTACAGCCGGCAATTTGATCTACCCGACCATGGTTTTTTACTTCTGACTTGGTCCACAGGTCCTATGGAATGATCTACGGGGAATAGTTATCAAGCAGAGGCATTGACAAACGTTTTGAGGTATCATACATGTAGATCAAATCTCTCTGAGGACCGGAAGTTGCCTATTACGGAGCTAAAATGGGATGCCAGGACCGTGACGGATATTCCGGGTAATAACGCATATTGGTTTTTCGCATTTTTCTGGCTAACGAAGGGCACCAGAAATAAAAACTAAACATATATATTAAGCAGAGACCCCTGCGTATATATTTGTTAAGGTATTTGGTTATTCGGGCCGCCATGGGGACCGGAAGGGGGTGAAAACATTGGTAAACCGTTTTATTTTAACCTACCGCCGAACATTGGTTTTACATTATTTACTCCAATCAAGGGGCGTATAGACAGTCTTACTGTACATATTTATAAAGCAGAGACATGTACAAACATTTTGAGGTATAATACATGTATGTCAAGCTATCCTGGAGACTGGAAGGGGACGACAATTGATCCATAATCGTTGTACAGCCGGCAATTTTGACCTACCCGACGATGGTTTTTTACTTCTTACTTGGTCCACAGGTCCTATGGAATGATCTACGGGGAATAGTTATCAAGCAGATGCATTGACAAACGTTTTGAGGTATCATACATGTAGATCAAGCCTCTCTGAGGACCGGAAGTTGCCTATTACGGAGCTAAAATGGGATGCCAGGACCGTGACGGATATTCCGGGTAATAACGCATATTGGTTTTTCGCATTTTTCTGGCTAACGAAGGGCTCCAGAAATAAAAACTAAACATATATATTAAGCAGAGACCCCTGCGCACATATTTGTTAAGGTATTTGGTTATTCGGGCCACCATGGTGACCGGAAGGGGGTGACAACATTGGTAAACCGTTTTATTTTAACCTACCGCCGGACATTGGTTTTACATTATTTACTCCAATCAAGGGGCGTATAGACAGTCTTACTGTATATATTTATAAAGCAGAGACATGTACAAACATTTTGAGGTATAATACATGTATGTCAAGCTATCCTGGAGACCTGAAGTGGACGAAAATTGAGCTATAATGGTTGTACAGCCGGCAATTTGACCTACCCGACCATGGTTTTTTACTTCTGACTTGTTCCATAGGTCCTATGGAATGATCTACGGGGAATAGTTATCAAGCAGAGGCATTGACAAACGTTTTGAGGTATAATACATGTAGATCAAGTCTCCCTGAGGACCGGAAGTTGCCTATTACGGAGCTAAAATGGGATGCCAGGACCGTGACGGATATTCCGGGTAATAACGCATATTGGTTTTTCGCAATCTTCTGGCTAACGAAGGGCTCCAGAAATAAAAACTAAACATATATATTAAGCAGAGACCCCTGCGCACATATTTGTTAAGGTATTTGGTTATTCGGGCCACCATGGTGACCGGAAGGGGGTGAAAACATTGGTAAACGTTTTATTTTAACCTACCGCCGGACATTGGTTTTACATTATTTACTCCAATCAAGGGGCGTATTGACAGTCTTACTGTATATATTTATAAAGAAGAGACATGTACAAACATTTTGAGGTATAATACATGTATGTCAAGCTATCCTGGAGACTGGAAGGGGACGACAATTGATCCATAATCGTTGTACAGCGGCAATTTTGACCTACCCGACGATGGTTTTTTACTTCTTACTTGGTCCACAGGTCCTATGGAATGATCTACGGGGAATAGTTATCAAGCAGATGCATTGACAAACGTTTTGAGGTATCATACATGTAGATCAAGCCTCTCTGAGGACCGGAAGTTGCCTATTACGGAGCTAAAATGGGATGCCAGGACCGTGACGGATATTCCGGGTAATAACGCATATTGGTTTTTCGCATTTTTCTGGCTAACGAAGGGCTCCAGAAATAAAAACTAAACATATATATTAAGCAGAGACCCCTGCGCACATATTTGTTAAGGTATTTGGTTATTCGGGCCACCATGGTGACCGGAAGGGGGTGACAACATTGGTAAACCGTTTTATTTTAACCTACCGCCGGACATTGGTTTTACATTATTTACTCCAATCAAGGGGCGTATAGACAGACTTACTGTATATATTTATAAAGCAGAGACATGTACAAACATTTTGAGGTATAATACATGTATGTCAAGCTATCCTGGAGACCTGAAGTGGACGAAAATTGAGCTATAATGGTTGTACAGCCGGCAATTTGACCTACCCGACCATGGTTTTTTACTTCTGACTTGTTCCATAGGTCCTATGGAATGATCTACGGGGAATAGTTATCAAGCAGATGCATTGACAAACGTTTTGAGGTATAATACATGTAGATCAAGTCTCCCTGAGGACCGGAAGTTGCCTATTACGGAGCTAAAATGGGATGCCAGGACCGTGACGGATATTCCGGGTAATAACGCATATTGGTTTTTCGCAATCTTCTGGCTAACGAAGGGCTCCAGAAATAAAAACTAAACATATATATTAAGCAGAGACCCCTGCGCACATATTTGTTAAGGTATTTGGTTATTCGGGCCACCATGGTGACCGGAAGGGGGTGAAAACATTGGTAAACGTTTTATTTTAACCTACCCCCTGACATTGGTTTTACATTATTTACTCCAATCAAGGGGCGTATAGACAGTCTTACTGTATATATTTATAAAGCAGAGACATGTACAAACATTTTGAGGTATAATACATGTATGTCAAGCTATCCTGGAGACTGGAAGGGGACGACAATTGATCCATAATCGTTGTACAGCCGGCAATTTTGACCTACCCGACGATGGTTTTTTACTTCTTACTTGGTCCACAGGTCCTATGGAATGATCTACGGGGAATAGTTATCAAGCAGATGCATTGACAAACGTTTTGAGGTATCATACATGTAGATCAAGCCTCTCTGAGGACCGGAAGTTGCCTATTACGGAGCTAAAATGGGATGCCAGGACCGTGACGGATATTCCGGGTAATAACGCATATTGGTTTTTCGCAATCTTCTGGCTAACGAAGGGCTCCAGAAATAAAAACTAAACATATATATTAAGCAGAGACCCCTGCGCACATATTTGTTAAGGTATTTGGTTATTCGGGCCACCATGGTGACCGGAAGGGGGTGAAAACATTGGTAAACGTTTTATTTTAACCTACCCCCTGACATTGGTTTTACATTATTTACTCCAATCAAGGGGCGTATAGACAGTCTTACTGTATATATTTATAAAGCAGAGACATGTACAAACATTTTGAGGTATAATACATGTATGTCAAGCTATCCTGGAGACTGGAAGGGGACGACAATTGATCCATAATCGTTGTACAGCCGGCAATTTTGACCTACCCGACGATGGTTTTTTACTTCTTACTTGGTCCACAGGTCCTATGGAATGATCTACGGGGAATAGTTATCAAGCAGATGCATTGACAAACGTTTTGAGGTATCATACATGTAGATCAAGCCTCTCTGAGGACCGGAAGTTGCCTATTACGGAGCTAAAATGGGATGCCAGGACCGTGACGGATATTCCGGGTAATAACGCATATTGGTTTTTCGCATTTTTCTGGCTAACGAAGGGCTCCAGAAATAAAAACTAAACATATATATTAAGCAGAGACCCCTGCGCACATATTTGTTAAGGTATTTGGTTATTCGGGCCACCATGGTGACCGGAAGGGGGTGACAACATTGGTAAACCGTTTTATTTTAACCTACCGCCGGACATTGGTTTTACATTATTTACTCCAATCAAGGGGCGTATAGACAGTCTTACTGTATATATTTATAAAGCAGAGACATGTACAAACATCTTGAGGTATAATACATGTATGTTAACCTATCCTGGAGACCTGAAGTGGACGAAAATTGAGCTATAATGGTTGTACAGCCGGCAATTTGACCTACCCGACCATGGTTTTTTACTTCTGACTTGTTCCATAGGTCCTATGGAATGATCTACGGGGAATAGTTATCAAGCAGAGGCATTGACAAACGTTTTGAGGTATAATACATGTAGATCAAGTCTCCCTGAGGACCGGAAGTTGCCTATTACGGAGCTAAAATGGGATGCCAGGACCGTGACGGATATTCCGGGTAATAACGCATATTGGTTTTTCGCAATCTCCTGGCTAACGAAGGGCTCCAGAAATAAAAACTAAACATATATATTAAGCAGAGACCCCTGCGCACATATTTGTTAAGGTATTTGGTTATTCGGGCCACCATGGTGACCGGAAGGGGGTGAAAACATTGGTAAACGTTTTATTTTAACCTACCGCCGGACATTGGTTTTACATTATTTACTCCAATCAAGGGGCGTATAGACAGTCTTACTGTATATATTTATAAAGCAGAGACATGTACAAACATTTTGAGGTATAATACATGTATGTCAAGCTATCCTGGAGACTGGAAGTGGACGACAATTGAGCCATAATGGTTGTACAGCCGGCAATTTGATCTACCCGACCATGGTTTTTTACTTCTGACTTGGTCCACAGGTCCTATGGAATGATCTACGGGGAATAGTTATCAAGCAGAGGCATTGACAAACGTTTTGAGGTATCATACATGTAGATCAAATCTCTCTGAGGACCGGAAGTTGCCTATTACGGAGCTAAAATGGGATGCCAGGACCGTGACGGATATTCCGGGTAATAACGCATATTGGTTTTTCGCATTTTTCTGGCTAACGAAGGGCACCAGAAATAAAAACTAAACATATATATTAAGCAGAGACCCCTGCGTATATATTTGTTAAGGTATTTGGTTATTCGGGCCGCCATGGGGACCGGAAGGGGGTGAAAACATTGGTAAACCGTTTTATTTTAACCTACCGCCGAACATTGGTTTTACATTATTTACTCCAATCAAGGGGCGTATAGACAGTCTTACTGTATATATTTATAAAGCAGAGACATGTACAAACATTTTGAGGTATAATACATGTATGTCAAGCTATCCTGGAGACTGGAAGTGGACGACAATTGAGCCATAATGGTTGTACAGCCGGCAATTTGATCTACCCGACCATGGTTTTTTACTTCTGACTTGGTCCACAGGTCCTATGGAATGATCTACGGGGAATAGTTATCAAGCAGAGGCATTGACAAACGTTTTGAGGTATCATACATGTAGATCAAATCTCTCTGAGGACCGGAAGTTGCCTATTACGGAGCTAAAATGGGATGCCAGGACCGTGACGGATATTCCGGGTAATAACGCATATTGGTTTTTCGCATTTTTCTGGCTAACGAAGGGCACCAGAAATAAAAACTAAACATATATATTAAGCAGAGACCCCTGCGTATATATTTGTTAAGGTATTTGGTTATTCGGGCCGCCATGGGGACCGGAAGGGGGTGAAAACATTGGTAAACCGTTTTATTTTAACCTACCGCCGAACATTGGTTTTACATTATTTACTCCAATCAAGGGGCGTATAGACAGTCTTACTGTATATATTTATAAAGCAGAGACATGTACAAACATTTTGAGGTATAATACATGTATGTCAAGCTATCCTGGAGACTGGAAGGGGACGACAATTGATCCATAATCGTTGTACAGCCGGCAATTTTGACCTACCCGACGATGGTTTTTTACTTCTTACTTGGTCCACAGGTCCTATGGAATGATCTACGGGGAATAGTTATCAAGCAGATGCATTGACAAACGTTTTGAGGTATCATACATGTAGATCAAGCCTCTCTGAGGACCGGAAGTTGCCTATTACGGAGCTAAAATGGGATGCCAGGACCGTGACGGATATTCCGGGTAATAACGCATATTGGTTTTTCGCATTTTTCTGGCTAACGAAGGGCTCCAGAAATAAAAACTAAACATATATATTAAGCAGAGACCCCTGCGCACATATTTGTTAAGGTATTTGGTTATTCGGGCCACCATGGTGACCGGAAGGGGGTGACAACATTGGTAAACCGTTTTATTTTAACCTACCGCCGGACATTGGTTTTACATTATTTACTCCAATCAAGGGGCGTATAGACAGTCTTACTGTATATATTTATAAAGCAGAGACATGTACAAACATTTTGAGGTATAATACATGTATGTCAAGCTATCCTGGAGACCTGAAGTGGACGAAAATTGAGCTATAATGGTTGTACAGCCGGCAATTTGACCTACCCGACCATGGTTTTTTACTTCTGACTTGTTCCATAGGTCCTATGGAATGATCTACGGGGAATAGTTATCAAGCAGAGGCATTGACAAACGTTTTGAGGTATAATACATGTAGATCAAGTCTCCCTGAGGACCGTAAGTTGCCTATTACGGAGCTAAAATGGGATGCCAGGACCGTGACGGATATTCCGGGTAATAACGCATATTGGTTTTTCGCAATCTTCTGGCTAACGAAGGGCTCCAGAAATAAAAACTAAACATATATATTAAGCAGAGACCCCTGCGCACATATTTGTTAAGGTATTTGGTTATTCGGGCCACCATGGTGACCGGAAGGGGGTGAAAACATTGGTAAACGTTTTATTTTAACCTACCGCCGGACATTGGTTTTACATTATTTACTCCAATCAAGGGGCGTATAGACAGTCTTACTGTATATATTTATAAAGCAGAGACATGTACAAACATTTTGAGGTATAATACATGTATGTCAAGCTATCCTGGAGACTGGAAGTGGACGACAATTGAGCCATAATGGTTGTACAGCCGGCAATTTGATCTACCCGACCATGGTTTTTTACTTCTGACTTGGTCCACAGGTCCTATGGAATGATCTACGGGGAATAGTTATCAAGCAGAGGCATTGACAAACGTTTTGAGGTATCATACATGTAGATCAAATCTCTCTGAGGACCGGAAGTTGCCTATTACGGAGCTAAAATGGGATGCCAGGACCGTGACGGATATTCCGGGTAATAACGCATATTGGTTTTTCGCATTTTTCTGGCTAACGAAGGGCACCAGAAATAAAAACTAAACATATATATTAAGCAGAGACCCCTGCGTATATATTTGTTAAGGTATTTGGTTATTCGGGCCGCCATGGGGACCGGAAGGGGGTGAAAACATTGGTAAACCGTTTTATTTTAACCTACCGCCGAACATTGGTTTTACATTATTTACTCCAATCAAGGGGCGTATAGACAGTCTTACTGTATATATTTATAAAGCAGAGACATGTACAAACATTTTGAGGTATAATACATGTATGTCAAGCTATCCTGGAGACTGGAAGGGGACGACAATTGATCCATAATCGTTGTACAGCCGGCAATTTTGACCTACCCGACGATGGTTTTTTACTTCTTACTTGGTCCACAGGTCCTATGGAATGATCTACGGGGAATAGTTATCAAGCAGATGCATTGACAAACGTTTTGAGGTATCATACATGTAGATCAAGCCTCTCTGAGGACCGGAAGTTGCCTATTACGGAGCTAAAATGGGATGCCAGGACCGTGACGGATATTCCGGGTAATAACGCATATTGGTTTTTCGCATTTTTCTGGCTAACGAAGGGCTCCAGAAATAAAAACTAAACATATATATTAAGCAGAGACCCCTGCGCACATATTTGTTAAGGTATTTGGTTATTCGGGCCACCATGGTGACCGGAAGGGGGTGACAACATTGGTAAACCGTTTTATTTTAACCTACCGCCGGACATTGGTTTTACATTATTTACTCCAATCAAGGGGCGTATAGACAGTCTTACTGTATATATTTATAAAGCAGAGACATGTACAAACATTTTGAGGTATAATACATGTATGTCAAGCTATCCTGGAGACCTGAAGTGGACGAAAATTGAGCTATAATGGTTGTACAGCCGGCAATTTGACCTACCCGACCATGGTTTTTTACTTCTGACTTGTTCCATAGGTCCTATGGAATGATCTACGGGGAATAGTTATCAAGCAGAGGCATTGACAAACGTTTTGAGGTATAATACATGTAGATCAAGTCTCCCTGAGGACCGTAAGTTGCCTATTACGGAGCTAAAATGGGATGCCAGGACCGTGACGGATATTCCGGGTAATAACGCATATTGGTTTTTCGCAATCTTCTGGCTAACGAAGGGCTCCAGAAATAAAAACTAAACATATATATTAAGCAGAGACCCCTGCGCACATATTTGTTAAGGTATTTGGTTATTCGGGCCACCATGGTGACCGGAAGGGGGTGAAAACATTGGTAAACGTTTTATTTTAACCTACCCCCTGACATTGGTTTTACATTATTTACTCCAATCAAGGGGCGTATTGACAGTCTTACTGTATATATTTATAAAGAAGAGACATGTACAAACATTTTGAGGTATAATACATGTATGTCAAGCTATCCTGGAGACTGGAAGGGGACGACAATTGATCCATAATCGTTGTACAGCGGCAATTTTGACCTACCCGACGATGGTTTTTTACTTCTTACTTGGTCCACAGGTCCTATGGAATGATCTACGGGGAATAGTTATCAAGCAGATGCATTGACAAACGTTTTGAGGTATCATACATGTAGATCAAGCCTCTCTGAGGACCGGAAGTTGCCTATTACGGAGCTAAAATGGGATGCCAGGACCGTGACGGATATTCCGGGTAATAACGCATATTGGTTTTTCGCATTTTTCTGGCTAACGAAGGGCTCCAGAAATAAAAACTAAACATATATATTAAGCAGAGACCCCTGCGCACATATTTGTTAAGGTATTTGGTTATTCGGGCCACCATGGTGACCGGAAGGGGGTGACAACATTGGTAAACCGTTTTATTTTAACCTACCGCCGGACATTGGTTTTACATTATTTACTCCAATCAAGGGGCGTATAGACAGACTTACTGTATATATTTATAAAGCAGAGACATGTACAAACATTTTGAGGTATAATACATGTATGTCAAGCTATCCTGGAGACCTGAAGTGGACGAAAATTGAGCTATAATGGTTGTACAGCCGGCAATTTGACCTACCCGACCATGGTTTTTTACTTCTGACTTGTTCCATAGGTCCTATGGAATGATCTACGGGGAATAGTTATCAAGCAGATGCATTGACAAACGTTTTGAGGTATAATACATGTAGATCAAGTCTCCCTGAGGACCGGAAGTTGCCTATTACGGAGCTAAAATGGGATGCCAGGACCGTGACGGATATTCCGGGTAATAACGCATATTGGTTTTTCGCAATCTTCTGGCTAACGAAGGGCTCCAGAAATAAAAACTAAACATATATATTAAGCAGAGACCCCTGCGCACATATTTGTTAAGGTATTTGGTTATTCGGGCCACCATGGTGACCGGAAGGGGGTGAAAACATTGGTAAACGTTTTATTTTAACCTACCCCCTGACATTGGTTTTACATTATTTACTCCAATCAAGGGGCGTATAGACAGTCTTACTGTATATATTTATAAAGCAGAGACATGTACAAACATTTTGAGGTATAATACATGTATGTCAAGCTATCCTGGAGACTGGAAGGGGACGACAATTGATCCATAATCGTTGTACAGCCGGCAATTTTGACCTACCCGACGATGGTTTTTTACTTCTTACTTGGTCCACAGGTCCTATGGAATGATCTACGGGGAATAGTTATCAAGCAGATGCATTGACAAACGTTTTGAGGTATCATACATGTAGATCAAATCTCTCTGAGGACCGGAAGTTGCCTATTACGGAGCTAAAATGGGATGCCAGGACCGTGACGGATATTCCGGGTAATAACGCATATTGGTTTTTCGCATTTTTCTGGCTAACGAAGGGCACCAGAAATAAAAACTAAACATATATATTAAGCAGAGACCCCTGCGTATATATTTGTTAAGGTATTTGGTTATTCGGGCCGCCATGGGGACCGGAAGGGGGTGAAAACATTGGTAAACCGTTTTATTTTAACCTACCGCCGAACATTGGTTTTACATTATTTACTCCAATCAAGGGGCGTATAGACAGTCTTACTGTATATATTTATAAAGCAGAGACATGTACAAACATTTTGAGGTATAATACATGTATGTCAAGCTATCCTGGAGACTGGAAGGGGACGACAATTGATCCATAATCGTTGTACAGCCGGCAATTTTGACCTACCCGACGATGGTTTTTTACTTCTTACTTGGTCCACAGGTCCTATGGAATGATCTACGGGGAATAGTTATCAAGCAGATGCATTGACAAACGTTTTGAGGTATCATACATGTAGATCAAGCCTCTCTGAGGACCGGAAGTTGCCTATTACGGAGCTAAAATGGGATGCCAGGACCGTGACGGATATTCCGGGTAATAACGCATATTGGTTTTTCGCATTTTTCTGGCTAACGAAGGGCTCCAGAAATAAAAACTAAACATATATATTAAGCAGAGACCCCTGCGCACATATTTGTTAAGGTATTTGGTTATTCGGGCCACCATGGT
Source organism: Bathymodiolus brooksi (assembly GCA_963680875.1). NCBI lineage: Eukaryota > Metazoa > Mollusca > Bivalvia > Mytilida > Modiolidae > Bathymodiolus > Bathymodiolus brooksi. The sequence goes on from OY804587.1 coordinate 66,510,808, forward strand.
GACCGGAAGGGGGTGACAACATTGGTAAACCGTTTTATTTTAACCTACCGCCGGACATTGGTTTTACATTATTTACTCCAATCAAGGGGCGTATAGACAGTCTTACTGTATATATTTATAAAGCAGAGACATGTACAAACATTTTGAGGTATAATACATGTATGTCAAGCTATCCTGGAGACCTGAAGTGGACGAAAATTGAGCTATAATGGTTGTACAGCCGGCAATTTGACCTACCCGACCATGGTTTTTTACTTCTGACTTGTTCCATAGGTCCTATGGAATGATCTACGGGGAATAGTTATCAAGCAGAGGCATTGACAAACGTTTTGAGGTATAATACATGTAGATCAAGTCTCCCTGAGGACCGTAAGTTGCCTATTACGGAGCTAAAATGGGATGCCAGGACCGTGACGGATATTCCGGGTAATAACGCATATTGGTTTTTCGCAATCTTCTGGCTAACGAAGGGCTCCAGAAATAAAAACTAAACATATATATTAAGCAGAGACCCCTGCGCACATATTTGTTAAGGTATTTGGTTATTCGGGCCACCATGGTGACCGGAAGGGGGTGAAAACATTGGTAAACGTTTTATTTTAACCTACCCCCTGACATTGGTTTTACATTATTTACTCCAATCAAGGGGCGTATTGACAGTCTTACTGTATATATTTATAAAGAAGAGACATGTACAAACATTTTGAGGTATAATACATGTATGTCAAGCTATCCTGGAGACTGGAAGGGGACGACAATTGATCCATAATCGTTGTACAGCGGCAATTTTGACCTACCCGACGATGGTTTTTTACTTCTTACTTGGTCCACAGGTCCTATGGAATGATCTACGGGGAATAGTTATCAAGCAGATGCATTGACAAACGTTTTGAGGTATCATACATGTAGATCAAGCCTCTCTGAGGACCGGAAGTTGCCTATTACGGAGCTAAAATGGGATGCCAGGACCGTGACGGATATTCCGGGTAATAACGCATATTGGTTTTTCGCATTTTTCTGGCTAACGAAGGGCTCCAGAAATAAAAACTAAACATATATATTAAGCAGAGACCCCTGCGCACATATTTGTTAAGGTATTTGGTTATTCGGGCCACCATGGTGACCGGAAGGGGGTGACAACATTGGTAAACCGTTTTATTTTAACCTACCGCCGGACATTGGTTTTACATTATTTACTCCAATCAAGGGGCGTATAGACAGACTTACTGTATATATTTATAAAGCAGAGACATGTACAAACATTTTGAGGTATAATACATGTATGTCAAGCTATCCTGGAGACCTGAAGTGGACGAAAATTGAGCTATAATGGTTGTACAGCCGGCAATTTGACCTACCCGACCATGGTTTTTTACTTCTGACTTGTTCCATAGGTCCTATGGAATGATCTACGGGGAATAGTTATCAAGCAGATGCATTGACAAACGTTTTGAGGTATAATACATGTAGATCAAGTCTCCCTGAGGACCGGAAGTTGCCTATTACGGAGCTAAAATGGGATGCCAGGACCGTGACGGATATTCCGGGTAATAACGCATATTGGTTTTTCGCAATCTTCTGGCTAACGAAGGGCTCCAGAAATAAAAACTAAACATATATATTAAGCAGAGACCCCTGCGCACATATTTGTTAAGGTATTTGGTTATTCGGGCCACCATGGTGACCGGAAGGGGGTGAAAACATTGGTAAACGTTTTATTTTAACCTACCCCCTGACATTGGTTTTACATTATTTACTCCAATCAAGGGGCGTATAGACAGTCTTACTGTATATATTTATAAAGCAGAGACATGTACAAACATTTTGAGGTATAATACATGTATGTCAAGCTATCCTGGAGACTGGAAGGGGACGACAATTGATCCATAATCGTTGTACAGCCGGCAATTTTGACCTACCCGACGATGGTTTTTTACTTCTTACTTGGTCCACAGGTCCTATGGAATGATCTACGGGGAATAGTTATCAAGCAGATGCATTGACAAACGTTTTGAGGTATCATACATGTAGATCAAGCCTCTCTGAGGACCGGAAGTTGCCTATTACGGAGCTAAAATGGGATGCCAGGACCGTGACGGATATTCCGGGTAATAACGCATATTGGTTTTTCGCATTTTTCTGGCTAACGAAGGGCTCCAGAAATAAAAACTAAACATATATATTAAGCAGAGACCCCTGCGCACATATTTGTTAAGGTATTTGGTTATTCGGGCCACCATGGTGACCGGAAGGGGGTGACAACATTGGTAAACCGTTTTATTTTAACCTACCGCCGGACATTGGTTTTACATTATTTACTCCAATCAAGGGGCGTATAGACAGTCTTACTGTATATATTTATAAAGCAGAGACATGTACAAACATCTTGAGGTATAATACATGTATGTTAACCTATCCTGGAGACCTGAAGTGGACGAAAATTGAGCTATAATGGTTGTACAGCCGGCAATTTGACCTACCCGACCATGGTTTTTTACTTCTGACTTGTTCCATAGGTCCTATGGAATGATCTACGGGGAATAGTTATCAAGCAGAGGCATTGACAAACGTTTTGAGGTATAATACATGTAGATCAAGTCTCCCTGAGGACCGGAAGTTGCCTATTACGGAGCTAAAATGGGATGCCAGGACCGTGACGGATATTCCGGGTAATAACGCATATTGGTTTTTCGCAATCTCCTGGCTAACGAAGGGCTCCAGAAATAAAAACTAAACATATATATTAAGCAGAGACCCCTGCGCACATATTTGTTAAGGTATTTGGTTATTCGGGCCACCATGGTGACCGGAAGGGGGTGAAAACATTGGTAAACGTTTTATTTTAACCTACCGCCGGACATTGGTTTTACATTATTTACTCCAATCAAGGGGCGTATAGACAGTCTTACTGTATATATTTATAAAGCAGAGACATGTACAAACATTTTGAGGTATAATACATGTATGTCAAGCTATCCTGGAGACTGGAAGTGGACGACAATTGAGCCATAATGGTTGTACAGCCGGCAATTTGATCTACCCGACCATGGTTTTTTACTTCTGACTTGGTCCACAGGTCCTATGGAATGATCTACGGGGAATAGTTATCAAGCAGAGGCATTGACAAACGTTTTGAGGTATCATACATGTAGATCAAATCTCTCTGAGGACCGGAAGTTGCCTATTACGGAGCTAAAATGGGATGCCAGGACCGTGACGGATATTCCGGGTAATAACGCATATTGGTTTTTCGCATTTTTCTGGCTAACGAAGGGCACCAGAAATAAAAACTAAACATATATATTAAGCAGAGACCCCTGCGTATATATTTGTTAAGGTATTTGGTTATTCGGGCCGCCATGGGGACCGGAAGGGGGTGAAAACATTGGTAAACCGTTTTATTTTAACCTACCGCCGAACATTGGTTTTACATTATTTACTCCAATCAAGGGGCGTATAGACAGTCTTACTGTATATATTTATAAAGCAGAGACATGTACAAACATTTTGAGGTATAATACATGTATGTCAAGCTATCCTGGAGACTGGAAGGGGACGACAATTGATCCATAATCGTTGTACAGCCGGCAATTTTGACCTACCCGACGATGGTTTTTTACTTCTTACTTGGTCCACAGGTCCTATGGAATGATCTACGGGGAATAGTTATCAAGCAGATGCATTGACAAACGTTTTGAGGTATCATACATGTAGATCAAGCCTCTCTGAGGACCGGAAGTTGCCTATTACGGAGCTAAAATGGGATGCCAGGACCGTGACGGATATTCCGGGTAATAACGCATATTGGTTTTTCGCATTTTTCTGGCTAACGAAGGGCTCCAGAAATAAAAACTAAACATATATATTAAGCAGAGACCCCTGCGCACATATTTGTTAAGGTATTTGGTTATTCGGGCCACCATGGTGACCGGAAGGGGGTGACAACATTGGTAAACCGTTTTATTTTAACCTACCGCCGGACATTGGTTTTACATTATTTACTCCAATCAAGGGGCGTATAGACAGTCTTACTGTATATATTTATAAAGCAGAGACATGTACAAACATTTTGAGGTATAATACATGTATGTCAAGCTATCCTGGAGACCTGAAGTGGACGAAAATTGAGCTATAATGGTTGTACAGCCGGCAATTTGACCTACCCGACCATGGTTTTTTACTTCTGACTTGTTCCATAGGTCCTATGGAATGATCTACGGGGAATAGTTATCAAGCAGAGGCATTGACAAACGTTTTGAGGTATAATACATGTAGATCAAGTCTCCCTGAGGACCGGAAGTTGCCTATTACGGAGCTAAAATGGGATGCCAGGACCGTGACGGATATTCCGGGTAATAACGCATATTGGTTTTTCGCAATCTTCTGGCTAACGAAGGGCTCCAGAAATAAAAACTAAACATATATATTAAGCAGAGACCCCTGCGCACATATTTGTTAAGGTATTTGGTTATTCGGGCCACCATGGTGACCGGAAGGGGGTGAAAACATTGGTAAACGTTTTATTTTAACCTACCCCCTGACATTGGTTTTACATTATTTACTCCAATCAAGGGGCGTATTGACAGTCTTACTGTATATATTTATAAAGAAGAGACATGTACAAACATTTTGAGGTATAATACATGTATGTCAAGCTATCCTGGAGACTGGAAGGGGACGACAATTGATCCATAATCGTTGTACAGCCGGCAATTTTGACCTACCCGACGATGGTTTTTTACTTCTTACTTGGTCCACAGGTCCTATGGAATGATCTACGGGGAATAGTTATCAAGCAGATGCATTGACAAACGTTTTGAGGTATCATACATGTAGATCAAGCCTCTCTGAGGACCGGAAGTTGCCTATTACGGAGCTAAAATGGGATGCCAGGACCGTGACGGATATTCCGGGTAATAACGCATATTGGTTTTTCGCATTTTTCTGGCTAACGAAGGGCTCCAGAAATAAAAACTAAACATATATATTAAGCAGAGACCCCTGCGCACATATTTGTTAAGGTATTTGGTTATTCGGGCCACCATGGTGACCGGAAGGGGGTGACAACATTGGTAAACCGTTTTATTTTAACCTACCGCCGGACATTGGTTTTACATTATTTACTCCAATCAAGGGGCGTATAGACAGACTTACTGTATATATTTATAAAGCAGAGACATGTACAAACATTTTGAGGTATAATACATGTATGTCAAGCTATCCTGGAGACCTGAAGTGGACGAAAATTGAGCTATAATGGTTGTACAGCCGGCAATTTGACCTACCCGACCATGGTTTTTTACTTCTGACTTGTTCCACAGGTCCTATGGAATGATCTACGGGGAATAGTTATCAAGCAGAGGCATTGACAAACGTTTTGAGGTATAATACATGTAGATCAAGTCTCCCTGAGGACCGGAAGTTGCCTATTACGGAGCTAAAATGGGATGCCAGGACCGTGACGGATATTCCGGGTAATAACGCATATTGGTTTTTCGCAATCTCCTGGCTAACGAAGGGCTCCAGAAATAAAAACTAAACATATATATTAAGCAGAGACCCCTGCGCACATATTTGTTAAGGTATTTGGTTATTCGGGCCACCATGGTGACCGGAAGGGGGTGAAAACATTGGTAAACGTTTTATTTTAACCTACCGCCGGACATTGGTTTTACATTATTTACTCCAATCAAGGGGCGTATAGACAGTCTTACTGTATATATTTATAAAGCAGAGACATGTACAAACATTTTGAGGTATAATACATGTATGTCAAGCTATCCTGGAGACTGGAAGTGGACGACAATTGAGCCATAATGGTTGTACAGCCGGCAATTTGATCTACCCGACCATGGTTTTTTACTTCTGACTTGGTCCACAGGTCCTATGGAATGATCTACGGGGAATAGTTATCAAGCAGAGGCATTGACAAACGTTTTGAGGTATCATACATGTAGATCAAATCTCTCTGAGGACCGGAAGTTGCCTATTACGGAGCTAAAATGGGATGCCAGGACCGTGACGGATATTCCGGGTAATAACGCATATTGGTTTTTCGCATTTTTCTGGCTAACGAAGGGCACCAGAAATAAAAACTAAACATATATATTAAGCAGAGACCCCTGCGTATATATTTGTTAAGGTATTTGGTTATTCGGGCCGCCATGGGGACCGGAAGGGGGTGAAAACATTGGTAAACCGTTTTATTTTAACCTACCGCCGAACATTGGTTTTACATTATTTACTCCAATCAAGGGGCGTATAGACAGTCTTACTGTATATATTTATAAAGCAGAGACATGTACAAACATTTTGAGGTATAATACATGTATGTCAAGCTATCCTGGAGACTGGAAGGGGACGACAATTGATCCATAATCGTTGTACAGCCGGCAATTTTGACCTACCCGACGATGGTTTTTTACTTCTTACTTGGTCCACAGGTCCTATGGAATGATCTACGGGGAATAGTTATCAAGCAGATGCATTGACAAACGTTTTGAGGTATCATACATGTAGATCAAGCCTCTCTGAGGACCGGAAGTTGCCTATTACGGAGCTAAAATGGGATGCCAGGACCGTGACGGATATTCCGGGTAATAACGCATATTGGTTTTTCGCATTTTTCTGGCTAACGAAGGGCTCCAGAAATAAAAACTAAACATATATATTAAGCAGAGACCCCTGCGCACATATTTGTTAAGGTATTTGGTTATTCGGGCCACCATGGTGACCGGAAGGGGGTGACAACATTGGTAAACCGTTTTATTTTAACCTACCGCCGGACATTGGTTTTACATTATTTACTCCAATCAAGGGGCGTATAGACAGTCTTACTGTATATATTTATAAAGCAGAGACATGTACAAACATTTTGAGGTATAATACATGTATGTCAAGCTATCCTGGAGACCTGAAGTGGACGAAAATTGAGCTATAATGGTTGTACAGCCGGCAATTTGACCTACCCGACCATGGTTTTTTACTTCTGACTTGTTCCATAGGTCCTATGGAATGATCTACGGGGAATAGTTATCAAGCAGAGGCATTGACAAACGTTTTGAGGTATAATACATGTAGATCAAGTCTCCCTGAGGACCGGAAGTTGCCTATTACGGAGCTAAAATGGGATGCCAGGACCGTGACGGATATTCCGGGTAATAACGCATATTGGTTTTTCGCAATCTTCTGGCTAACGAAGGGCTCCAGAAATAAAAACTAAACATATATATTAAGCAGAGACCCCTGCGCACATATTTGTTAAGGTATTTGGTTATTCGGGCCACCATGGTGACCGGAAGGGGGTGAAAACATTGGTAAACGTTTTATTTTAACCTACCCCCTGACATTGGTTTTACATTATTTACTCCAATCAAGGGGCGTATTGACAGTCTTACTGTATATATTTATAAAGAAGAGACATGTACAAACATTTTGAGGTATAATACATGTATGTCAAGCTATCCTGGAGACTGGAAGGGGACGACAATTGATCCATAATCGTTGTACAGCCGGCAATTTTGACCTACCCGACGATGGTTTTTTACTTCTTACTTGGTCCACAGGTCCTATGGAATGATCTACGGGGAATAGTTATCAAGCAGATGCATTGACAAACGTTTTGAGGTATCATACATGTAGATCAAGCCTCTCTGAGGACCGGAAGTTGCCTATTACGGAGCTAAAATGGGATGCCAGGACCGTGACGGATATTCCGGGTAATAACGCATATTGGTTTTTCGCATTTTTCTGGCTAACGAAGGGCTCCAGAAATAAAAACTAAACATATATATTAAGCAGAGACCCCTGCGCACATATTTGTTAAGGTATTTGGTTATTCGGGCCACCATGGTGACCGGAAGGGGGTGACAACATTGGTAAACCGTTTTATTTTAACCTACCGCCGGACATTGGTTTTACATTATTTACTCCAATCAAGGGGCGTATAGACAGTCTTACTGTATATATTTATAAAGCAGAGACATGTACAAACATTTTGAGGTATAATACATGTATGTCAAGCTATCCTGGAGACCTGAAGTGGACGAAAATTGAGCTATAATGGTTGTACAGCCGGCAATTTGACCTACCCGACCATGGTTTTTTACTTCTGACTTGTTCCATAGGTCCTATGGAATGATCTACGGGGAATAGTTATCAAGCAGATGCATTGACAAACGTTTTGAGGTATCATACATGTAGATCAAGCCTCTCTGAGGACCGGAAGTTGCCTATTACGGAGCTAAAATGGGATGCCAGGACCGTGACGGATATTCCGGGTAATAACGCATATTGGTTTTTCGCATTTTTCTGGCTAACGAAGGGCTCCAGAAATAAAAACTAAACATATATATTAAGCAGAGACCCCTGCGCACATATTTGTTAAGGTATTTGGTTATTCGGGCCACCATGGTGACCGGAAGGGGGTGACAACATTGGTAAACCGTTTTATTTTAACCTACCGCCGGACATTGGTTTTACATTATTTACTCCAATCAAGGGGCGTATAGACAGACTTACTGTATATATTTATAAAGCAGAGACATGTACAAACATTTTGAGGTATAATACATGTATGTCAAGCTATCCTGGAGACCTGAAGTGGACGAAAATTGAGCTATAATGGTTGTACAGCCGGCAATTTGACCTACCCGACCATGGTTTTTTACTTCTGACTTGTTCCATAGGTCCTATGGAATGATCTACGGGGAATAGTTATCAAGCAGATGCATTGACAAACGTTTTGAGGTATAATACATGTAGATCAAGTCTCCCTGAGGACCGGAAGTTGCCTATTACGGAGCTAAAATGGGATGCCAGGACCGTGACGGATATTCCGGGTAATAACGCATATTGGTTTTTCGCAATCTTCTGGCTAACGAAGGGCTCCAGAAATAAAAACTAAACATATATATTAAGCAGAGACCCCTGCGCACATATTTGTTAAGGTATTTGGTTATTCGGGCCACCATGGTGACCGGAAGGGGGTGAAAACATTGGTAAACGTTTTATTTTAACCTACCCCCTGACATTGGTTTTACATTATTTACTCCAATCAAGGGGCGTATAGACAGTCTTACTGTATATATTTATAAAGCAGAGACATGTACAAACATTTTGAGGTATAATACATGTATGTCAAGCTATCCTGGAGACTGGAAGGGGACGACAATTGATCCATAATCGTTGTACAGCCGGCAATTTTGACCTACCCGACGATGGTTTTTTACTTCTTACTTGGTCCACAGGTCCTATGGAATGATCTACGGGGAATAGTTATCAAGCAGATGCATTGACAAACGTTTTGAGGTATCATACATGTAGATCAAGCCTCTCTGAGGACCGGAAGTTGCCTATTACGGAGCTAAAATGGGATGCCAGGACCGTGACGGATATTCAGGGTAATAACGCATATTGGTTTTTCGCATTTTTCTGGCTAACGAAGGGCTCCAGAAATAAAAACTAAACATATATATTAAGCAGAGACCCCTGCGCACATATTTGTTAAGGTATTTGGTTATTCGGGCCACCATGGTGACCGGAAGGGGGTGACAACATTGGTAAACCGTTTTATTTTAACCTACCGCCGGACATTGGTTTTACATTATTTACTCCAATCAAGGGGCGTATAGACAGTCTTACTGTATATATTTATAAAGCAGAGACATGTACAAACATCTTGAGGTATAATACATGTATGTTAACCTATCCTGGAGACCTGAAGTGGACGAAAATTGAGCTATAATGGTTGTACAGCCGGCAATTTGACCTACCCGACCATGGTTTTTTACTTCTGACTTGTTCCATAGGTCCTATGGAATGATCTACGGGGAATAGTTATCAAGCAGAGGCATTGACAAACGTTTTGAGGTATAATACATGTAGATCAAGTCTCCCTGAGAACCGGAAGTTGCCTATTACGGAGCTAAAATGGGATGCCAGGACCGTGACGGATATTCCGGGTAATAACGCATATTGGTTTTTCGCAATCTTCTGGCTAACGAAGGGCTCCAGAAATAAAAACTAAACATATATATTAAGCAGAGACCCCTGCGCACATATTTGTTAAGGTATTTGGTTATTCGGGCCACCATGGTGACCGGAAGGGGGTGACAACATTGGTAAACCGTTTTATTTTAACCTACCGCCGGAAATTGGTTTTACATTATTTACTCCAATCAAGGGGCGTATAGACAGTCTTACTGTATATATTTATAAAGCAGAGACATGTACAAACGTGTTGAGGTATAATACATGTATGTCAAGCTATCCTGGAGACCGGAAGTGGACGAAAATTGAGCTATAATGGTTGTACAGCCGGCAATTTGACCTACCCGACCATGGTTTTTTACTTCTGACTTGGTCCACAGGTCCTATGGAATGATCTACGGGGAATAGTTATCAAGCAGAGGCATTGACAAACGTTTTGAGGTATCATACATGTAGATCAAGTCTCTCTGAGGACCGGAAGTTGCCTATTACGGAGCTAAAATGGGATGACAGGACCGTGACGGATATTCCGGGTAATAACGCATATTGGTTATTCGCATTTTTCGGGCTAACGAAGGGCTCCAGAAATAAAAACTAAACATATATATTAAACAGAGACCCATGCGCACATATTTGTTAAGGTATTTGGTTATTCGGGCCACCATGGTGACCGGAAGGGGATGAAAACATTGGTAAACCGTTTTATTTTAACCTACAGCCGGACATTGGTTTTACATTATTTACTCCAATCAAGGGGCGTATAGACAGTCTTACTGTATATATTTATAAAGCAGAGACATGTACAAACATTTTGAGGTATAATACATGTATGTCAAGCTATCCTGGAGACCGGAAGTGGACGACAATTGAGCCATAATCGTTGTACAGCGGCAATTTGACCTACCCGACCAAGGTTTTTTACTTCTGACTTGGTCCACAGGTCCTATGGAATGATCTACGGGGAATAGTTATCAAGCAGATGCATTGACAAACGTTTTGAGGTATCATACATGTAGATCAAGCCTCTCTGAGGACCGGAAGTTGCCTATTACGGAGCTAAAATGGGATGCCAGGACCGTGACGGATATTCCGGGTAATAACGCATATTGGTTTTTCGCATTTTTCGGGCTAACGAAGGGCTCCAGAAATAAAAACTAAACATATATATTAAGCAGAGAACCCTGCGCACATATTTGTTAAGGTATTGGTTATTCGGGCCGCCATGGGGACCGGCAGGGGATGAAAACATAGGTAAACCGTTTTATTTTAACCTACCGCCGGACATTGGTTTTACATTATTTACTCCAATCAAGGGGCGTATAGACAGTCTTACTGTATATATTTATAAAGCAGAGACATGTACAAACATTTTGAGGTATAATACATGTATGTCAAGCTATCCTGGAGACCGGAAGTGGACGAAAATTGAGCTATAATGGTTGTACAGCCGGCAATTTGACCTACCCGACCATGGTTTTTAACTTCTGACTTGGTCCACAGGTCCTATGGAATGATCTACGGGGAATAGTTATCAAGCAGAGGCATTGACAAACGTTTTGAGGTATCATACATGTAGATCAAGCCTCTCTGAGGACCGGAAGTTGCCTATTACGGAGCTAAAATGGGATGCCAGGACCGTGACGGATATTCCGGGTAATAACGCATATTGGTTTTTCGCATTTTTCTGGCTAACGAAGGGCTCCAGAAATAAAAACTAAACATATATATTAAGCAGAGACCCCTGCGCACATATTTGTTAAGGTATTTGGTTATTCGGGCCACCATGGTGACCGGAAGGGGGTGAACACATTGGTTTTACATTATTTACTCCAATCAAGGGGCGTATAGACAGTCTTACTGTATATATTTATAAAGCAGAGACATGTACAAACATTTTGAGGTATAATACATGTATGTCAAGCTATCCTGGAGACCGGAAGTGGACGATAATTGAGCCATAATGGTTGTACAGCCGGCAATTTGACCTACCCGACCATGGTTTTTTACTTCTGACTTGGTCCACAGGTCCTATGGAATGATCTACGGGGAATAGTTATCAAGCAGAGGCATTGACAAACGTTTTGAGGTATCATACATGTAGATCAAGCCTCTCTGAGGACCGGAAGTTGCCTATTGTTTAGCGGCAAACGCAAACATTGTGAACGAAATCACAATTCCATAATAGTTCTTACAGTGTATCCTTACTTTCCATGCAGCAAATACACAATTCTATTAGACATTTACTATTAGAATTTGTCGCTGTGTTATTTATTTTTGCTCTGCCTTTTACTGTAAGGTAACATTCTATGCAAAAGCTTAACTTGAAGGATTTGTAGATTGGTATCCACAGATATACAAAATGGCACAGAAAAAAAATGCCATGTCTATCTTGAAAAGATATTTCAGAATCGTTTTTCCATTGTCTTATTTTCTGCATTTACTTTTTTAACTGTTACATTATCATTGCATATTGTGTCAAGCTTAGATTCACCTAAAGATATGGACGCAGAAAACTAGTTTAACCCCGCCACTTTTTATTTAGTACCTGTACTAAGCCATGACAACAAGCGTTCATGTATATGTGTGGTAGAGATATCGTATCGACTTTTCCTCTTTCTAATATTTTTGTCTGTGATATGTTTTACAGTTTTATCGTTTTGTGACAAGTCAAACCCCATACCTAGCAATTTAGATGTTCCAGAAAAGTTCCAGGATATATTTAATTCTAGCACCCTTTTCTTGAATCAGTCCTGTTCTATTTGTCAATATCTATTCTAAATCTAACACATTCAGTAAAGTGACAAAAACTTTAGAGTTATCTAAATATGTCAGGTCATCCTCCAGAAGAAACTAAATGCTAATCAACTGCCAACTGACTTCCAATGGTTTTTTTTACTATGAACGTACCTGATGAAGGTTATTCCAGGAACGCGTCGTGCGTACTATATTAGATAATTACGTTTTTATTCATGTAATTTCTCTAATCAAATAGAGCAAATATTTTCTTGAGAGGAACTTGAGCTCGAAACGAGTACAGTGAAGATACGGATATAAAGAAGAGGATGATTGGGCATGTGCTGTCAAATCTTTGACATCAGATCACAAGCATAATTAACACCGCTGACATGTGCTCGCGCCTGGATACACAACTGAAGTATTATTTTAACGAACAAAGTATCTACAATATTTCATGTATGTACATACATGGCATATTATGTAATTATAACTATCGTTGATTTTAGCGCCCTCTGTTGTGTCACATATATGCAAGCTATTCAGGCCACGGTCACCCCTTCTGTTCTGGAGTTCATAGGCTTGTGTACTTTGCTGGCGAGTTGTTATCATACAACCAAATGTATGTTTTTAGTTATTTCATCATAAATACTGTATGTTCTGTTGACATCACAACTTGTGCTTGTTTCCTATGTCTAGACGGTGTGAGATAGGTTTTCATTTCTGAATAAATGCGGGCACATGCTATGACATTGATCATCAGCTGCATGGTAGCTTTGACCCACAAGTGTTCGAAGTTAGATCTTTTTCATTATATGGTTATGCGTAACAGGAACATGAAGGCTACTATATGGCGGCCAAATTTCCAACATGGTTCATGCTCTTATCTCTGTATGGGTTAGTGTTATGGTGTTTAACGCCACTTTCAACAATATTTCAGTTATATCGAGGCGGTCAGTATTATTGGTGGAGGAAAACGGAGTACCCGGCGAAAACCACCGACCTGCCGCAAGTCACTGACAAACGTTATCACATAACGTTGTATCGATCACACATACATCGCCATGATCGAAATTAGAACTCACATCTTTAGTGGTGATAGGCGCTTATTACACAGGTACAAACAATGTATTTGTAATTCCAACTACCATACAATCACCCCTTGTAGGAGAAATGATTCAAGCTTCGTGTGTACTATTTAATTAATGCACCGAACTTGTTTTCTGGTCTTTAAGATCATTTAGAGACGTGCGGAGTGATCGTAATAACTGTTTGGAAGGTGTATTCCGGTTTCCTCCTGTCTCCAGTTACAACAAATATATATAATGAAGCAATCGAGCTAACCTTGAGTGATGTGCTTTGGAACTGACATTGTTGATATTTGGAGATCCAATTATCAAGTTGGGAGGGTTGGCATCCAATTAATCTGTTTAACACTTCATTCGTTTGCCTGCCACATGCCAATACAACATTGTGTAACATAGTCTGCCAGTAATGTCAGGTCGATGGTTTGTTTTTGGTTTTGACATATTATTTTGAGTTACTTAACTTTACAGAATATTGTCATTTGCTGCATTTCAAAATATAATTACAATCCATATTTTGGCGTTACAACTTCCACAAATTGTGATAAGAAAGTTTAAACAATTCATCTAATATCAACAAAACGAACAACAATCTCTCACCTCAAATCATTGAACACCATGATATATATGGCGTTGGAAATCCAGGTCCTACCTTGGTATGAGTATGTATTAACTACTCCCGGGTGTTTTCTATAAATCTTTGGTCAAATGAAACTTTCGCGAGATAAGATTTGAGGTATATGACCTTTATCTGACCTTGATAATTATAATTGACATACATTTATTTATATTTATATTTATAGCGGTTCCATCTTTTTCATAATTGAAAAATAGAATATGATGGGAGGAGTCAGTGTCTGAAAGAAATTTTTAAGCCAGGCATGTTTTAACTAACCTAGTATAGCCTACAACAGAGTAACATTTATAATGAATTCAATTGATAAAATAGGCCCGGGTCAGGTAGTTGGATTACCTAGCAACTCATACAAGCCTATCACCAATACGCGTGGGTTCACGCCAGGTTTTGTAAATTACAAAAAGGGTGCAATCGACTCGCAGCCGCAAGTGATAAAGTTTACCAGTTGCTTGCCCATGGTCAGTGGTTCTCTCCGGCTTCTTCCACCACTAAATCTGGTCGCCATGATATAGCTGAAATATTGCTGAAAGTAGCGTTAAACACAATAAATCAAATCAAATCATTTAATTAAAATAAAGACAAAGCACAAAATACCACATTGTCGAAACAAATCAAAAATCAAATAGAAAAATCGTGAAAACAAAGGAAAATTGATATCTCTAACATACATATACATGATACAAGCACTTCAATGAAATGCGGTTTTACATGAGTAGTATATGGGTACAGCTCAAGTCACATTTGCGGTGGTGCTGTGCGGTGGTGCTACCGGAAGTGACGTGACCGGAAGTGAGGTCAGTCGCGTGACCGAAAGTGATCCTGTCCGGAAGTAGGTTCTGCGCATACGCAACCGGAAATTGCGCCATATCCGCCCTAGTGGGGCCTTTTGACCGAAGATGACAAAGTCACGTGACCAGAAGAGGCCCTGCCCGGAAGTGTTCCTGACCGGAAGTATGTTCTGTGCATGCGCAACCTGAAGTTGCGCAATATCCACCCTAGTGTGGCCTTTTGACCGGAAGTGACAATGTCACGTGACCGGAAGAAGCCCTATCTGGAAGTGTACCTGACCGGAAGTAGGTTCTGCGCATGCCCAGGTTTTTCCCGCGCTTTTTTCTTCGTAGTAGTAACATGGCTACCGGATGTGACAGAAGGTCACTTGACCCCCTTTCGGTGTTCCCTTGGGTGTACGCAACCGGAAGTTGCACAACACCCGTAGTAGTAGTAAACAATGTTGGTTGGTAACTTCATAACTAAGGCCTTTCGTAACTTATTTCGTAACATCTTCGTACCTTTTTCGTAACTTCGTATCTTTTTCGTAACTTCATACCTTTTCGTAACTTCATACCTTTTTCGTAACTTTGTACCTTTTTCATAACTTCGTACCTTTTCGTAACTTCGTACCTTTTTCGTAATTTGTAGCCCTTTCATTTATCTATCGATCTATGGTAGTGTCAAACCTCTCAGTGAAGTCATAAGGAAGCTAGGTGACGTCAATCGATCTTCCTCGTTGATAGTATTAGAATTAACTGTTAAGAATAGACCTCACCCAGACACTTGCTTTTAGTACGAACTCTCCCGCTATTGGAGCTCGCCTAGCTTCGTAGTGGACTCTAACCCCTGTTGGCCTAGTGATCTTCCGGCTATGGGAGCTTCACTCCCATATTAAATAATATGCGTCCTTTAACCTTATTATTTTCTACGAACTAGCCATTTTACTGGTTATTTGCCTCTTTCCGGCCATTTTATTTTCATTAACTGCGTCCTATAACCTTATTATTTTCAACGAACTAGCCCTTTTACTGGTTATCTGCCCCTTCCCCTCCATTTTATTTTCATTATCCGCGTCCTATAACATTATTATTTTCTACGAACTAGCCAATTCACTGGTTATCTGCCCCTTCCCCGCCATTTTATTTTCATAATTACATTATTTCCATAATTACATTTCTTACAATAGTTTGCCACCACCACCACCACCTCCACCACCACCACCACCCATTCCCCCTATCTTTTCACTATTCAACTTAACTTTTCTCTGTATTTTCCATCTCTTTTCACATTTCAACTTACTTTTCTTCCGTGTTTTCCATATCATTTCACTATTCAATTTACTTTACTTCAATATTTTCAATATTTTCCCTATCTTTTCACTATTTTCTTCCATATTTTCCATATCATTTCACAATTTTCTTCCATATTTTGCATATCATTTCACTATTCAACCTACTTTTCTTCCATATTTTTCATATCCTTTCACAATTTCTTCTGTATTTTCCAAACTTTTCACTCTTCAACTTGGGTTTCTTCCATATTTTCCCTATCATTTCACAATTTTCTTCTGTATTTTCCAAATCCTATCACTATTCAACTTGGGTTTGTTCCTTATTTTTCATATCATTTCACAATTCAACATGGGTTTCTTCCATATTTTTCATATCTTTTCACTATTCAACTTACCTTTCTTCCATATTTTACCGATCTTTTCACTATTCAACTTACTTTTCTTCTGTATTTTCCAAATCTTTTCACTATTCAACTTACCTTTCTTCGTTTCTTACTCACTCACTTACACAACTCACTCAATGATATTCCCAACATAATTAAGTTTTAAAATTCTCCTGTGATTTAAATTTATTTCAAAGAATTCCCATTGCTCTAAAATATATTGTGTTCTCCAGCTATTTGAAAAGAGTATTGGTCAATGTTTTCCAGTTATCAGAAACAAGCATTAACAGTTATGATATCTCCTTTATGTACAAACTGCCATGATATAACTGTAATATTGTTGAATGTGGCATTAAACACCATCAACCTAATCTTTTATTTACAAAGACATATACCTACCTACCTATATATCTACATTTTTATGAGAATTATAGATTTTATTCAATTTTTGCTAGTCAGTTTCAGATTTCCACAATCAAATTTATTTTACATAACAGCCTAACACAGTGTTCTATTTTTAGAGTAGTAAGAAAACTTACTTCCTGAACAGGGTTTTAGTATATTTTACCTGCCAAAGGCAAGCAAATATCTGTATATAAGTTTAAATATATCTATTTTCCTGCCAAGGGCAAGTAACTCTCTGTATATAAGTGTAACAATCGATTTCAAAATAGCCATTTCTTGATACGTATTATATAGTATTTATCTTTCTGCACAGGTATATGTCCACAGAGTTGTAACTTATTCCTCCACATAAAGAGTTATGTCCCCTACTGCAGTGTTAAACCTCCACACACAGGGTTATGTACCCCTACTGTAGTATTATCCTGGCACATACAGAGTTGTATTTTATTCCTCCACATAAAGAGTTATGTCCCCTACTGCAGTGTTAAACCTCCACATAAAGAGTTATTTCCCCTACTTTAATATTATCCTTGCACATACAGAGTTGTAACTTATTCCCCACATAAAGAGTTATGTCCCCCTATTACAGATGTATCCCTTCAGATACAGAGTTATCCCCCTTACTGTAGAGCATAATGTAAACTTAAATAAATTACAGGCAGTATTAATTGTTTTGTTAAAAAAAATACTTTTCTTCCATATTTTCCATATTTTTCATATCTTTTCACAATTTTCTTCTGTATTTTCCAAATCTTTTCACTATTCAACTTGCCTTCCTTCCATATTTTCCATATCATTTCACATTTCAACTTACCTTTCTTCCATATTTTCCATATCATTTCACAATTCAACTTTGGTTTCTTCTGTATTTTCCATATCTTTTCACTATTCAACTTTGCTTTCTTCCATATTTTCCATATCTTTTCACTATTCAACTTGGCTTTCTTCCATATTTTTCATATCATTTCACTTTTCAACTCACTTTTCTTCCATATTTTCCATATCATTTCACAATTCAACTTTGGTTTCTTCTGTATTTTCCAAATCTTATCACTATTCAACTTTCTTTCCTTCCATATGTTCCATATCTTTTTTTCATTGTTTCTAATGATTCTTTCAAATCAAATGTTCTACTCTCCATGTTTGCTGATTTTCCAAGATTAATTTTGTTTTGCTAATTCTGGAAATATAAAAGAATGATTAAAATGCTAACTTCATACGCCATGACTATGGTATTGTGGTGTTTACTCTCAGAACAGTGAAATCTATATAAACATATTAAAACTCTGTAAAACGAATATAACTTGCAAGGTTACTTGTTTTCCGCGTACATGACGTCATAAGAAATTTCATTTTACCGTACTTTTTTTCAAAGCGCAACGTTTGAAATGCAACGTAACTTCTTTTCCGCGTACGTGACGTCATTTTCCGCGTATCATTTTCCCGTACTTTAAAAAATTAAAAAAAAAATTTGTTCGTCACAATCTATTTTTTACAAGTTTATTATTTTCCTAAATTTTCATTTTCGGCCCAGAATGTATTTTACTATCAATACTACAGCATGTTATAGCTTCTCAAAGCAACCACATTAATACAATGTTGCCCAATTAGATGGTCTTAGCTCCTCTACAAAAGCTGAAGATTAAATATGAATTGTCTTACCAATGTACTACCAGGCTGAAATATATTGATACATTTGACCAATTGCTGATCATCCGCCAGTGAACGTCTACGTTGATAACACTGTACGATCGTTGGTACATTTCACCATTTTTATCTGATACTATGTAGTAAAACATTTCCCATCATTTATGAAAAAAAAATGATCATTAAATAACTGGTGTCCAATTAAAATGTGTATAGTATTACATGTGTGGATCCTGTTTATGTGACACAGACAACAATAGCAGTGACTATATTACATAAAATACATTACAGTATTGAGGTTCCCAAAACAAAAAACGGATTATTGGTTTTCAAAATATAATAGGGTTCTTCATCATTACTCTGTGAGTATTGCGGCAGCCACATGTTAGGGGTTTGATCAGTACTTCGACTGTTTTGAGGATCTGCAGGCCATCATAATTTGTGAAAGGTGTGCTACCGAAGTGACGTCACCGGAAGTCACGTGAACGGAAGTGACGTCAGTCAAGGGACCGGAAGTGACGTCATTTTCTCACGCTTTTTTTCTTCTTACTACAGTAGTAGTACAAAATGTCCCATTGTTGTTTTTCATTCGATTTACGGTTTCTGATTATTCCTTTGTTATCTTTTCGTCATTGTGTTGTTTGTTTTTTGTACTACTACTCTAGTAAGAAGAAAAAAAAGCGCGGGGAAAATGACGTCACTTCCGGTTATGATGTCACTTCCGGTCATGTGACTGACGTCACTTCCGGTCATGTGACACGTCACTTCCGGTCACTTGACTGACGTCACTTCCGTTCACGTGACGTCCTTTCCGGTGACGTCACTTCCGGTAGCACACCTTTCCCAAATTATGATGGCCTGCAGATCCTCAAAAAGTACTGATCAGACCCCATTACATGCGCTGCCGCAATACTCACAGAGTAATGATGAAGAACCCTATTATATTTTGAAAACCAATAATCCGTTTTTTTGTTTTGGGAACCTCAATACTGTAATGTATTTTATGTAATATAGTCACTGCTATTGTTGTCTGTGTCACGTAAACAGGATCCACACATGTAATATTATAAACATTTTAATTGGACACCAGTTATTCAATGATGATTTTTTTTTCATAAATGATGGGAAATGTTTTACTACATAGAATCAGATAAAAATGGTGAAATGTATCAACGATCGTACAGTGTAATCAACCGTAGACGTTCACTGGTGGATGATCAGCAATTGGTCAAATTTATCAATATTTTTCAGCCTGGTAGTAGATTGGTAAGACAATTCATATTTAATCTTCAGCTTTTGTAGAGGAGCTAAGACCATCTCATTGGGCAACATTGTATTAATGTGATTGCTTTGAGAAGCTATAACATGCTGTAGTATTGATAGTAAAATACATTCTGGGCCGAAAATGAAAATTTAGGAAAATAATAAAACTTGTAAAAAATAGATTGTGACGAAATTTTTATTTTTTTTTATTTTTTAAAGTACGGGAAATGATACCCGGAAAATGACGTCACGTACGCGGAAAAGAAGTTACGTTGCATTTCAAACGTTGCGGTTTGAAAAAAAAGTACGGTAAAATGAAATTTCTTATGACGTCATGTACGCGGAAAACAAGTAACGTTGCAAGTTATATTCGTTTTACAGAGTTTTAATATGTTTATGTAGATTTCACTGTTCTGAGAGTAAACACCACAATACCATAGTCATGGCGTATGAAGTTAGCATTTTAATCATTCTTTTATATTTCCAGAATTAGCAAAACAAAATTAATCTTGGAAAATCAGCAAACATGGAGAGAAGAACATTTGATATGAAAGAATTATTAGAAACAATGAAAAAAAGATATGGAACATATGGAAGGATAGAAAGTTAAATAGTGATAAGATTTGGAAAGTATGGAAGAAAAATCAGTTGAATAGTGAAATGATATTGAAAATATGGAAGAAAGGTAAGTTGAAAAGTGAAATGATATGAAAAATATGGAAGAAAGCCAAGTTGAATAGTGAAAAAATATGGAAAATATGGAAGAAAGCAAAGTTGAATAGTGAAAAGATATGGAAAATATGGAAGAAACCAAAGTTGAATTGTGAAATGATATGGAAAATATGGAAGAAAGGCAAGTCGAATAGTGAAAAGATTTGGAAAATACAGAAGAAAATTGTGAAAAGATATGAAATATATGGAAAATATGGAAGAAAAGTATTTTTTTTAACAAAACAATTAATACTGCCTGTAATTTATTTAAGTTTACATTATGCCCTACAGTAAGGGGGATAACTCTGCATCTGAAGGGATACATCTGTAATAGGGGGACATAACTCTTTATGTGGGGAATAAGTTACAACTCTGTATGTGCAAGGATAATATTAAAGTAGGGGAAATAACTCTTTATGTGGAGGTTTAACACTGCAGTAGGGGACATAACTCTTTATGTGGAGGAATAAAATACAACTCTGTATGTGCAAGGATAATACTACAGTAGGGGTACATAACCCTGTGTGTGGAAGTTTAACACTGCAGTAGAGGACACAACTCTTTATTTGGAGGAATAAGTTACAACTCTGTATGTGGACATATACCTGTGCAGAAAGATAAATACTATATAATACGTATCAAGAAATGGCTATTTTGAAATCGATTGTTACACTTATATACAGAGAGTTACTTACCCTTAGCAGGAAAATAGATATATTTAAACTTATATACAGATATTTGCTTGCCTTTGATCTACGGGGAATAGTTATCAAGCAGAGGCATTGACAAACGTTTTGAGGTATAATACATGTAGATCAAGTCTCCCTGAGAACCGGAAGTTGCCTATTACGGAGCTAAAATGGGATGCCAGGACCGTGACGGATATTCCGGGTAATAACGCATATTGGTTTTTCGCAATCTTCTGGCTAACGAAGGGCTCCAGAAATAAAAACTAAACATATATATTAAGCAGAGACCCCTGCGCACATATTTGTTAAGGTATTTGGTTATTCGGGCCACCATGGTGACCGGAAGGGGGTGACAACATTGGTAAACCGTTTTATTTTAACCTACCGCCGGAAATTGGTTTTACATTATTTACTCCAATCAAGGGGCGTATAGACAGTCTTACTGTATATATTTATAAAGCAGAGACATGTACAAACGTGTTGAGGTATAATACATGTATGTCAAGCTATCCTGGAGACCGGAAGTGGACGAAAATTGAGCTATAATGGTTGTACAGCCGGCAATTTGACCTACCCGACCATGGTTTTTTACTTCTGACTTGGTCCACAGGTCCTATGGAATGATCTACGGGGAATAGTTATCAAGCAGAGGCATTGACAAACGTTTTGAGGTATCATACATGTAGATCAAGTCTCTCTGAGGACCGGAAGTTGCCTATTACGGAGCTAAAATGGGATGACAGGACCGTGACGGATATTCCGGGTAATAACGCATATTGGTTATTCGCATTTTTCGGGCTAACGAAGGGCTCCAGAAATAAAAACTAAACATATATATTAAACAGAGACCCATGCGCACATATTTGTTAAGGTATTTGGTTATTCGGGCCACCATGGTGACCGGAAGGGGATGAAAACATTGGTAAACCGTTTTATTTTAACCTACAGCCGGACATTGGTTTTACATTATTTACTCCAATCAAGGGGCGTATAGACAGTCTTACTGTATATATTTATAAAGCAGAGACATGTACAAACATTTTGAGGTATAATACATGTATGTCAAGCTATCCTGGAGACCGGAAGTGGACGACAATTGAGCCATAATCGTTGTACAGCGGCAATTTGACCTACCCGACCAAGGTTTTTTACTTCTGACTTGGTCCACAGGTCCTATGGAATGATCTACGGGGAATAGTTATCAAGCAGATGCATTGACAAACGTTTTGAGGTATCATACATGTAGATCAAGCCTCTCTGAGGACCGGAAGTTGCCTATTACGGAGCTAAAATGGGATGCCAGGACCGTGACGGATATTCCGGGTAATAACGCATATTGGTTTTTCGCATTTTTCGGGCTAACGAAGGGCTCCAGAAATAAAAACTAAACATATATATTAAGCAGAGAACCCTGCGCACATATTTGTTTAGGTATTGGTTATTCGGGCCGACATGGGGACCGGCAGGGGATGAAAACATAGGTAAACCGTTTTATTTTAACCTACCGCCGGACATTGGTTTTACATTATTTACTCCAATCAAGGGGCGTATAGACAGTCTTACTGTATATATTTATAAAGCAGAGACATGTACAAACATTTTGAGGTATAATACATGTATGTCAAGCTATCCTGGAGACCGGAAGTGGACGAAAATTGAGCTATAATGGTTGTACAGCCGGCAATTTGACCTACCCGACCATGGTTTTTTACTTCTGACTTGGTCCACAGGTCCTATGGAATGATCTACGGGGAATAGTTATCAAGCAGAGGCATTGACAAACGTTTTGAGGTATCATACATGTAGATCAAGCCTCTCTGAGGACCGGAAGTTGCCTATTACGGAGCTAAAATGGGATGCCAGGACCGTGACGGATATTCCGGGTAATAACGCATATTGGTTTTTCGCATTTTTCTGGCTAACGAAGGGCTCCAGAAATAAAAACTAAACATATATATTAAGCAGAGACCCCTGCGCACATATTTGTTAAGGTATTTGGTTATTCGGGCCACCATGGTGACCGGAAGGGGGTGAACACATTGGTTTTACATTATTTACTCCAATCAAGGGGCGTATAGACAGTCTTACTGTATATATTTATAAAGCAGAGACATGTACAAACATTTTGAGGTATAATACATGTATGTCAAGCTATCCTGGAGACCGGAAGTGGACGATAATTGAGCCATAATGGTTGTACAGCCGGCAATTTGACCTACCCGACCATGGTTTTTTACTTCTGACTTGGTCCACAGGTCCTATGGAATGATCTACGGGGAATAGTTATCAAGCAGAGGCATTGACAAACGTTTTGAGGTATCATACATGTAGATCAAGCCTCTCTGAGGACCGGAAGTTGCCTATTGTTTAGCGGCAAACGCAAACATTGTGAACGAAATCACAATTCCATAATAGTTCTTACAGTGTATCCTTACTTTCCATGCAGCAAATACACAATTCTATTAGACATTTACTATTAGAATTTGTCGCTGTGTTATTTATTTTTGCTCTGCCTTTTACTGTAAGGTAACATTCTATGCAAAAGCTTAACTTGAAGGATTTGTAGATTGGTATCCACAGATATACAAAATGGCACAGAAAAAAAATGCCATGTCTATCTTGAAAAGATATTTCAGAATCGTTTTTCCATTGTCTTATTTTCTGCATTTACTTTTTTAACTGTTACATTATCATTGCATATTGTGTCAAGCTTAGATTCACCTAAAGATATGGACGCAGAAAACTAGTTTAACCCCGCCACTTTTTATTTAGTACCTGTACTAAGCCATGACAACAAGCGTTCATGTATATGTGTGGTAGAGATATCGTATCGACTTTTCCTCTTTCTAATATTTTTGTCTGTGATATGTTTTACAGTTTTATCGTTTTGTGACAAGTCAAACCCCATACCTAGCAATTTAGATGTTCCAGAAAAGTTCCAGGATATATTTAATTCTAGCACCCTTTTCTTGAATCAGTCCTGTTCTATTTGTCAATATCTATTCTAAATCTAACACATTCAGTAAAGTGACAAAAACTTTAGAGTTATCTAAATATGTCAGGTCATCCTCCAGAAGAAACTAAATGCTAATCAACTGCCAACTGACTTCCAATGGTTTTTTTTACTATGAACGTACCTGATGAAGGTTATTCCAGGAACGCGTCGTGCGTACTATATTAGATAATTACGTTTTTATTCATGTAATTTCTCTAATCAAATAGAGCAAATATTTTCTTGAGAGGAACTTGAGCTCGAAACGAGTACAGTGAAGATACGGATATAAAGAAGAGGATGATTGGGCATGTGCTGTCAAATCTTTGACATCAGATCACAAGCATAATTAACACCGCTGACATGTGCTCGCGCCTGGATACACAACTGAAGTATTATTTTAACGAACAAAGTATCTACAATATTTCATGTATGTACATACATGGCATATTATGTAATTATAACTATCGTTGATTTTAGCGCCCTCTGTTGTGTCACATATATGCAAGCTATTCAGGCCACGGTCACCCCTTCTGTTCTGGAGTTCATAGGCTTGTGTACTTTGCTGGCGAGTTGTTATCATACAACCAAATGTATGTTTTTAGTTATTTCATCATAAATACTGTATGTTCTGTTGACATCACAACTTGTGCTTGTTTCCTATGTCTAGACGGTGTGAGATAGGTTTTCATTTCTGAATAAATGCGGGCACATGCTATGACATTGATCATCAGCTGCATGGTAGCTTTGACCCACAAGTGTTCGAAGTTAGATCTTTTTCATTATATGGTTATGCGTAACAGGAACATGAAGGCTACTATATGGCGGCCAAATTTCCAACATGGTTCATGCTCTTATCTCTGTATGGGTTAGTGTTATGGTGTTTAACGCCACTTTCAACAATATTTCAGTTATATCGAGGCGGTCAGTATTATTGGTGGAGGAAAACGGAGTACCCGGCGAAAACCACCGACCTGCCGCAAGTCACTGACAAACGTTATCACATAACGTTGTATCGATCACACATACATCGCCATGATCGAAATTAGAACTCACATCTTTAGTGGTGATAGGCGCTTATTACACAGGTACAAACAATGTATTTGTAATTCCAACTACCATACAATCACCCCTTGTAGGAGAAATGATTCAAGCTTCGTGTGTACTATTTAATTAATGCACCGAACTTGTTTTCTGGTCTTTAAGATCATTTAGAGACGTGCGGAGTGATCGTAATAACTGTTTGGAAGGTGTATTCCGGTTTCCTCCTGTCTCCAGTTACAACAAATATATATAATGAAGCAATCGAGCTAACCTTGAGTGATGTGCTTTGGAACTGACATTGTTGATATTTGGAGATCCAATTATCAAGTTGGGAGGGTTGGCATCCAATTAATCTGTTTAACACTTCATTCGTTTGCCTGCCACATGCCAATACAACATTGTGTAACATAGTCTGCCAGTAATGTCAGGTCGATGGTTTGTTTTTGGTTTTGACATATTATTTTGAGTTACTTAACTTTACAGAATATTGTCATTTGCTGCATTTCAAAATATAATTACAATCCATATTTTGGCGTTACAACTTCCACAAATTGTGATAAGAAAGTTTAAACAATTCATCTAATATCAACAAAACGAACAACAATCTCTCACCTCAAATCATTGAACACCATGATATATATGGCGTTGGAAATCCAGGTCCTACCTTGGTATGAGTATGTATTAACTACTCCCGGGTGTTTTCTATAAATCTTTGGTCAAATGAAACTTTCGCGAGATAAGATTTGAGGTATATGACCTTTATCTGACCTTGATAATTATAATTGACATACATTTATTTATATTTATATTTATAGCGGTTCCATCTTTTTCATAATTGAAAAATAGAATATGATGGGAGGAGTCAGTGTCTGAAAGAAATTTTTAAGCCAGGCATGTTTTAACTAACCTAGTATAGCCTACAACAGAGTAACATTTATAATGAATTCAATTGATAAAATAGGCCCGGGTCAGGTAGTTGGATTACCTAGCAACTCATACAAGCCTATCACCAATACGCGTGGGTTCACGCCAGGTTTTGTAAATTACAAAAAGGGTGCAATCGACTCGCAGCCGCAAGTGATAAAGTTTACCAGTTGCTTGCCCATGGTCAGTGGTTCTCTCCGGCTTCTTCCACCACTAAATCTGGTCGCCATGATATAGCTGAAATATTGCTGAAAGTAGCGTTAAACACAATAAATCAAATCAAATCATTTAATTAAAATAAAGACAAAGCACAAAATACCACATTGTCGAAACAAATCAAAAATCAAATAGAAAAATCGTGAAAACAAAGGAAAATTGATATCTCTAACATACATATACATGATACAAGCACTTCAATGAAATGCGGTTTTACATGAGTAGTATATGGGTACAGCTCAAGTCACATTTGCGGTGGTGCTGTGCGGTGGTGCTACCGGAAGTGACGTGACCGGAAGTGAGGTCAGTCGCGTGACCGAAAGTGATCCTGTCCGGAAGTAGGTTCTGCGCATACGCAACCGGAAATTGCGCCATATCCGCCCTAGTGGGGCCTTTTGACCGAAGATGACAAAGTCACGTGACCAGAAGAGGCCCTGCCCGGAAGTGTTCCTGACCGGAAGTATGTTCTGTGCATGCGCAACCTGAAGTTGCGCAATATCCACCCTAGTGTGGCCTTTTGACCGGAAGTGACAATGTCACGTGACCGGAAGAAGCCCTATCTGGAAGTGTACCTGACCGGAAGTAGGTTCTGCGCATGCCCAGGTTTTTCCCGCGCTTTTTTCTTCGTAGTAGTAACATGGCTACCGGATGTGACAGAAGGTCACTTGACCCCCTTTCGGTGTTCCCTTGGGTGTACGCAACCGGAAGTTGCACAACACCCGTAGTAGTAGTAAACAATGTTGGTTGGTAACTTCATAACTAAGGCCTTTCGTAACTTATTTCGTAACATCTTCGTACCTTTTTCGTAACTTCGTATCTTTTTCGTAACTTCATACCTTTTCGTAACTTCATACCTTTTTCGTAACTTTGTACCTTTTTCATAACTTCGTACCTTTTCGTAACTTCGTACCTTTTTCGTAATTTGTAGCCCTTTCATTTATCTATCGATCTATGGTAGTGTCAAACCTCTCAGTGAAGTCATAAGGAAGCTAGGTGACGTCAATCGATCTTCCTCGTTGATAGTATTAGAATTAACTGTTAAGAATAGACCTCACCCAGACACTTGCTTTTAGTACGAACTCTCCCGCTATTGGAGCTCGCCTAGCTTCGTAGTGGACTCTAACCCCTGTTGGCCTAGTGATCTTCCGGCTATGGGAGCTTCACTCCCATATTAAATAATATGCGTCCTTTAACCTTATTATTTTCTACGAACTAGCCATTTTACTGGTTATTTGCCTCTTTCCGGCCATTTTATTTTCATTAACTGCGTCCTATAACCTTATTATTTTCAACGAACTAGCCCTTTTACTGGTTATCTGCCCCTTCCCCTCCATTTTATTTTCATTATCCGCGTCCTATAACATTATTATTTTCTACGAACTAGCCAATTCACTGGTTATCTGCCCCTTCCCCGCCATTTTATTTTCATAATTACATTATTTCCATAATTACATTTCTTACAATAGTTTGCCACCACCACCACCACCTCCACCACCACCACCACCCATTCCCCCTATCTTTTCACTATTCAACTTAACTTTTCTCTGTATTTTCCATCTCTTTTCACATTTCAACTTACTTTTCTTCCGTGTTTTCCATATCATTTCACTATTCAATTTACTTTACTTCAATATTTTCAATATTTTCCCTATCTTTTCACTATTTTCTTCCATATTTTCCATATCATTTCACAATTTTCTTCCATATTTTGCATATCATTTCACTATTCAACCTACTTTTCTTCCATATTTTTCATATCCTTTCACAATTTCTTCTGTATTTTCCAAACTTTTCACTCTTCAACTTGGGTTTCTTCCATATTTTCCCTATCATTTCACAATTTTCTTCTGTATTTTCCAAATCCTATCACTATTCAACTTGGGTTTGTTCCTTATTTTTCATATCATTTCACAATTCAACATGGGTTTCTTCCATATTTTTCATATCTTTTCACTATTCAACTTACCTTTCTTCCATATTTTACCGATCTTTTCACTATTCAACTTACTTTTCTTCTGTATTTTCCAAATCTTTTCACTATTCAACTTACCTTTCTTCGTTTCTTACTCACTCACTTACACAACTCACTCAATGATATTCCCAACATAATTAAGTTTTAAAATTCTCCTGTGATTTAAATTTATTTCAAAGAATTCCCATTGCTCTAAAATATATTGTGTTCTCCAGCTATTTGAAAAGAGTATTGGTCAATGTTTTCCAGTTATCAGAAACAAGCATTAACAGTTATGATATCTCCTTTATGTACAAACTGCCATGATATAACTGTAATATTGTTGAATGTGGCATTAAACACCATCAACCTAATCTTTTATTTACAAAGACATATACCTACCTACCTATATATCTACATTTTTATGAGAATTATAGATTTTATTCAATTTTTGCTAGTCAGTTTCAGATTTCCACAATCAAATTTATTTTACATAACAGCCTAACACAGTGTTCTATTTTTAGAGTAGTAAGAAAACTTACTTCCTGAACAGGGTTTTAGTATATTTTACCTGCCAAAGGCAAGCAAATATCTGTATATAAGTTTAAATATATCTATTTTCCTGCCAAGGGCAAGTAACTCTCTGTATATAAGTGTAACAATCGATTTCAAAATAGCCATTTCTTGATACGTATTATATAGTATTTATCTTTCTGCACAGGTATATGTCCACAGAGTTGTAACTTATTCCTCCACATAAAGAGTTATGTCCCCTACTGCAGTGTTAAACCTCCACACACAGGGTTATGTACCCCTACTGTAGTATTATCCTGGCACATACAGAGTTGTATTTTATTCCTCCACATAAAGAGTTATGTCCCCTACTGCAGTGTTAAACCTCCACATAAAGAGTTATTTCCCCTACTTTAATATTATCCTTGCACATACAGAGTTGTAACTTATTCCCCACATAAAGAGTTATGTCCCCCTATTACAGATGTATCCCTTCAGATACAGAGTTATCCCCCTTACTGTAGAGCATAATGTAAACTTAAATAAATTACAGGCAGTATTAATTGTTTTGTTAAAAAAAATACTTTTCTTCCATATTTTCCATATTTTTCATATCTTTTCACAATTTTCTTCTGTATTTTCCAAATCTTTTCACTATTAAACTTGCCTTCCTTCCATATTTTCCATATCATTTCACATTTCAACTTACCTTTCTTCCATATTTTCCATATCATTTCACAATTCAACTTTGGTTTCTTCTGTATTTTCCATATCTTTTCACTATTCAACTTTGCTTTCTTCCATATTTTCCATATCTTTTCACTATTCAACTTGGCTTTCTTCCATATTTTTCATATCATTTCACTTTTCAACTCACTTTTCTTCCATATTTTCCATATCATTTCACAATTCAACTTTGGTTTCTTCTGTATTTTCCAAATCTTATCACTATTCAACTTTCTTTCCTTCCATATGTTCCATATCTTTTTTTCATTGTTTCTAATGATTCTTTCAAATCAAATGTTCTACTCTCCATGTTTGCTGATTTTCCAAGATTAATTTTGTTTTGCTAATTCTGGAAATATAAAAGAATGATTAAAATGCTAACTTCATACGCCATGACTATGGTATTGTGGTGTTTACTCTCAGAACAGTGAAATCTATATAAACATATTAAAACTCTGTAAAACGAATATAACTTGCAAGGTTACTTGTTTTCCGCGTACATGACGTCATAAGAAATTTCATTTTACCGTACTTTTTTTCAAAGCGCAACGTTTGAAATGCAACGTAACTTCTTTTCCGCGTACGTGACGTCATTTTCCGCGTATCATTTTCCCGTACTTTAAAAAATTAAAAAAAAAATTTGTTCGTCACAATCTATTTTTTACAAGTTTATTATTTTCCTAAATTTTCATTTTCGGCCCAGAATGTATTTTACTATCAATACTACAGCATGTTATAGCTTCTCAAAGCAACCACATTAATACAATGTTGCCCAATTAGATGGTCTTAGCTCCTCTACAAAAGCTGAAGATTAAATATGAATTGTCTTACCAATGTACTACCAGGCTGAAATATATTGATACATTTGACCAATTGCTGATCATCCGCCAGTGAACGTCTACGTTGATAACACTGTACGATCGTTGGTACATTTCACCATTTTTATCTGATACTATGTAGTAAAACATTTCCCATCATTTATGAAAAAAAAATGATCATTAAATAACTGGTGTCCAATTAAAATGTGTATAGTATTACATGTGTGGATCCTGTTTATGTGACACAGACAACAATAGCAGTGACTATATTACATAAAATACATTACAGTATTGAGGTTCCCAAAACAAAAAACGGATTATTGGTTTTCAAAATATAATAGGGTTCTTCATCATTACTCTGTGAGTATTGCGGCAGCCACATGTTAGGGGTTTGATCAGTACTTCGACTGTTTTGAGGATCTGCAGGCCATCATAATTTGTGAAAGGTGTGCTACCGAAGTGACGTCACCGGAAGTCACGTGAACGGAAGTGAAGTCAGTCAAGGGACCGGAAGTGACGTCATTTTCTCACGCTTTTTTTCTTCTTACTACAGTAGTAGTACAAAATGTCCCATTGTTGTTTTTCATTCGATTTACGGTTTCTGATTATTCCTTTGTTATCTTTTCGTCATTGTGTTGTTTGTTTTTTGTACTACTACTCTAGTAAGAAGAAAAAAAAGCGCGGGGAAAATGACGTCACTTCCGGTTATGATGTCACTTCCGGTCATGTGACTGACGTCACTTCCGGTCATGTGACACGTCACTTCCGGTCACTTGACTGACGTCACTTCCGTTCACGTGACGTCCTTTCCGGTGACGTCACTTCCGGTAGCACACCTTTCCCAAATTATGATGGCCTGCAGATCCTCAAAAAGTACTGATCAGACCCCATTACATGCGCTGCCGCAATACTCACAGAGTAATGATGAAGAACCCTATTATATTTTGAAAACCAATAATCCGTTTTTTTGTTTTGGGAACCTCAATACTGTAATGTATTTTATGTAATATAGTCACTGCTATTGTTGTCTGTGTCACGTAAACAGGATCCACACATGTAATATTATAAACATTTTAATTGGACACCAGTTATTCAATGATGATTTTTTTTTCATAAATGATGGGAAATGTTTTACTACATAGAATCAGATAAAAATGGTGAAATGTATCAACGATCGTACAGTGTAATCAACCGTAGACGTTCACTGGTGGATGATCAGCAATTGGTCAAATTTATCAATATTTTTCAGCCTGGTAGTAGATTGGTAAGACAATTCATATTTAATCTTCAGCTTTTGTAGAGGAGCTAAGACCATCTCATTGGGCAACATTGTATTAATGTGATTGCTTTGAGAAGCTATAACATGCTGTAGTATTGATAGTAAAATACATTCTGGGCCGAAAATGAAAATTTAGGAAAATAATAAAACTTGTAAAAAATAGATTGTGACGAAATTTTTATTTTTTTTTATTTTTTAAAGTACGGGAAATGATACCCGGAAAATGACGTCACGTACGCGGAAAAGAAGTTACGTTGCATTTCAAACGTTGCGGTTTGAAAAAAAAGTACGGTAAAATGAAATTTCTTATGACGTCATGTACGCGGAAAACAAGTAACGTTGCAAGTTATATTCGTTTTACAGAGTTTTAATATGTTTATGTAGATTTCACTGTTCTGAGAGTAAACACCACAATACCATAGTCATGGCGTATGAAGTTAGCATTTTAATCATTCTTTTATATTTCCAGAATTAGCAAAACAAAATTAATCTTGGAAAATCAGCAAACATGGAGAGAAGAACATTTGATATGAAAGAATTATTAGAAACAATGAAAAAAAGATATGGAACATATGGAAGGATAGAAAGTTAAATAGTGATAAGATTTGGAAAGTATGGAAGAAAAATCAGTTGAATAGTGAAATGATATTGAAAATATGGAAGAAAGGTAAGTTGAAAAGTGAAATGATATGAAAAATATGGAAGAAAGCCAAGTTGAATAGTGAAAAAATATGGAAAATATGGAAGAAAGCAAAGTTGAATAGTGAAAAGATATGGAAAATATGGAAGAAACCAAAGTTGAATTGTGAAATGATATGGAAAATATGGAAGAAAGGCAAGTCGAATAGTGAAAAGATTTGGAAAATACAGAAGAAAATTGTGAAAAGATATGAAATATATGGAAAATATGGAAGAAAAGTATTTTTTTTAACAAAACAATTAATACTGCCTGTAATTTATTTAAGTTTACATTATGCCCTACAGTAAGGGGGATAACTCTGCATCTGAAGGGATACATCTGTAATAGGGGGACATAACTCTTTATGTGGGGAATAAGTTACAACTCTGTATGTGCAAGGATAATATTAAAGTAGGGGAAATAACTCTTTATGTGGAGGTTTAACACTGCAGTAGGGGACATAACTCTTTATGTGGAGGAATAAAATACAACTCTGTATGTGCAAGGATAATACTACAGTAGGGGTACATAACCCTGTGTGTGGAAGTTTAACACTGCAGTAGAGGACACAACTCTTTATTTGGAGGAATAAGTTACAACTCTGTATGTGGACATATACCTGTGCAGAAAGATAAATACTATATAATACGTATCAAGAAATGGCTATTTTGAAATCGATTGTTACACTTATATACAGAGAGTTACTTACCCTTAGCAGGAAAATAGATATATTTAAACTTATATACAGATATTTGCTTGCCTTTGGCAGGTAAAATATACTAAAACCCTGTTCAGGAAGTAAGTTTTCTTACTACTCTAAAAATAGAACACTGTGTTAGGCTGTTATGTAAAATAAATTTGATTGTGGAAATCTGAAACTCATCAAGATAGGAAAATGACTAGCAAAAATTGAATAAAATCTATAATTCTCATAAAATGTAGATATATAGGTAGGTAGGTATATGTCTTTTTAAATAAAAGATTAGGTTGATGGTGTTTAATGCCACTGTCAACAATATTACAGTTATATCATGGCAGTTTGTACATAAAGGAGATATCATAACTGTTAATGCTTGTTTCTGATAATTGGAAAACATTGACCAATACTCTTTTCAAATAGCTGGAGAACACAATACATTTTAGAGCAATGGGAATTCTTTGAAATAAATTTAAATCACAGGAGAATTTTAAAACTTAATTATGTTGGGAATATCATTGAGTGAGTTGTGTAAGTGAGTGAGTAAGAAACGAAGAAAGGTAAGTTGAATAGTGAAAAGATTTGGAAAATACAGAAGAAAAGTAAGTTGAATAGTGAAAAGATCGGTAAAATATGGAAGAAAGGTAAGTTGAATAGTGAAAAGATATGAAAAATATGGAAGAAACCCATGTTGAATTGTGAAATGATATGAAAAATAAGGAACAAACCCAAGTTGAATAGTGATAAGATTTGGAAAATACAGAAGAAAATTATGAAATGATAGGGAAAATATGGAAGAAACCCAAGTTGAAGAGTGAAAAGTTTGGAAAATACAGAAGAAATTGTGAAAAGATATGAAAAATATGGAAGAAAAGTAGGTTGAATAGTGAAATGATATGCAAAATATGGAAGAAAATTATGAAATGATATGGAAAATATGGAAGAAAATTATGAAATGATATGGAAAATATGGAAGAAAATAATGAAAAGATAGGGAAAATATGGAAAATATGGAAGAAAAGTAAATTGAATAGTGAAATGCTTTGGAAATAATGAAAGAAAGATAAGTTGAATAGTGAAATGATATGGAAAATACGGAAGAAAAGTAAGCTGAAATGTGAAAAGAGATGGAAAATACAGAGAAAAGTTAAGTTGAATAGTGAAAAGATAGGGGGAATGGGTGGTGGTGGTGGCAAACTGTTGTAAGAAATGTAATTATTGAAATAAATAATGTAATTATGAAAATAACATGGCGGGGAAGGGGCAGATAACTGGTAAAAGGGCTAGTTCGTAGAAAATAATAAGGGTATAGGACGCAGATAATGAAAATAAAATGGCGGGAAAGAGGCAAATAACCAGTAAAAGGGCTAGTTCGTTGAAAATAATAAGGTTATAGGAAGCATATTATTTAATATGGGAGCGAAGCTCCCATAGCCGGACGATCACTAGGCCAACAGGGGTTAGGGTCCACTACGAAGTTAGGCGAGCTCCAATAGCGGGAGAGTTCGTACTAAAAGCAAGTGTCTGGGTGAGGTCTATTCTTAACAGTTAATTCTAATACTATCAATGAGGAAGATCGCTTGACGTCACCCAGCTTCCTTATGACTTCACTGAGAGGTTTGACAGTACCATAGATCGAGATAAATGCAAGGGCTACAAGCTACGAAAAAGGTACGAAGTTACAAAAAGGTACGAAGTTATGAAAAAGGTATAAAGTTACGAAAAAGGTATGAAGTTACGAAAAAGGTACGAAGTTACGAAAAAGATACGAAGCTACGAAAAAGGTACGAAGATAAGAAAAAGGTACGAAGATACGAACATGGTTCGAAGCTATGAAAAAGATACGAAGTTACGAAAAATGTAAGAAGATGTTACGAAATAAGTTACGAAAGGCCTTGATTATGAAGTTACCAAGGTACGAGATAGTATCGGGATAATTCATTATGACGTATAGTGATGTATTATGGGGAAATGCCTCGGGCGACGTTGTGGTCAAGTGACCTTTGGTCACAGGTAGCCATCTTTGGCGAATGAAATATTTACGGTACTCGAAATAAATCTTTTGTTAAATTTCAAACCAGTAACGCGTATTTGAAAAAAAACGTTCAGCTGACAAAAAGCTGAAAAAGGGGTAAAGTGACCTTCGGTCACAGGTAGCCATCTCTGGCGAATGAAATATTTACGGTACTCGAAAAAAATCTTTTGCTAAATTTCAAAACAGTAACGCGTATTTGAAAAAAACGTTCAGCTGACAAAAAGCTGAAAAACAATAAAAAACAAACTGTCCCCAAAATTATCGACATCAAATGGAATAAAGGTAGAAATAAGGTAGGAACAATTCGTACATGACGTCACTTTATTTTGTCGTTCATTCACCAACGTCAGGTTAGTATGTTTTGTCTCACATTCCAATGAAATGACGTCATGGCTAAGTAATTTGGCAGAGAACGTCTCGTGCAACGTTGTGACGTCATGTTTACAGTGACGTCTTCGATTAATGCGGTTTTACACGAAGCTTATAAATAGGACGTTGGCACTCGAGGGGTGGTTTGAAAAGCCTAAAAATAGGCTCTTTGGAAAAATAAGACATTTTGGACATGTAAATAAGTAATTCATTAATATATACATGTCACAATACAAGTATTTCAAATCTGGTATAATTAATAGATCCTCACAATACATACAACAACAAAAAAATAACCGCAAGTAATTACAAATCGACCATGGAATTTATCGATATTATTTTTGTTAATTGTTGTCTTATTTTAAACATTAAAAGTGTAAAAATATAAAAAAAAACATTTTTGTAGGTGGAAATTTTCAAATGTCCTCTTAGCAGTACTACACATACAATATAGACACTATATGAAAATAAAAGGGGCAGATAACCAGGGCTAGTTCCAGTCACCATGCTAAATATAGGACGCGGGTGTTTAGTTCCAGTAACCAAGCTAAATATATGACGCAGGATTTCCTAGGGTTAGAGGACGCGGACGTCGTAGAGAACACCCCCAACCAACATTGTTTACTACTACTATGGGTGTTGCACAACTTGCGGTTGCGCATGCGCACACCCAAGAGAAGCCCGAACGGGGTCAATTGACCTTCGGTAGCCATGTTACTACTACTAAGAAAAAAGCGCGGGAAAAACCCGGGCATGCACATAACCTACTTCCGGTCAGGGCTACTTCCGGTCACGTGACTTTGTCACCCCCGGTTAAAAGGCCCCACTAGGGCGGACATGGCGCAGCTTCCGGTTGCGCATGCGCAGAACCTTCATCCGGACAGGACACGTGACTGACGTCACTTCCGGTCACGTGACTTCCGGTAGCACCACCGCACAGCACCACCGCAAATGTGACTTGAGCTGTACCCATATACTACTTACATGTGTTCAACTAGTCTTATGGGCCTAAGCTTCCCATCTTCATGAATTGATGCTGTCGTGAAGGTGTTTTTTTTTCAAATGTGAGTAACATGCCCTACATACACCATCTTTTGTTAATATTTTTGTTTATTTGATGGTGCTTAGCGCCACTTTCAACACTATTTTAGTTATATCGTGGCGGAAACTGGAGGACCAAAGAAAACCACCGAACTGTCGTAAGTCACTGACAAACTTTATCACATAATATTGTACACCTGGCCCTGATGATAAACACGGATAGCATAGATAGTTGTAAATCCAGCTACCATACGATCACGGACACGACGGTTAAGAACCCTGAAGCCTAATCTTGAACTTTATACATAATATAGGTAATCGTTGTCATATTTTACTTTCATAAAAAAAAGATGGTACAAAAGATATCGGATGATATGAGATGGAAATATTAGTCAACTTTGAACCTTAAATACCAATGCCATCTGTCGTCATATGTACGCAAGTTACGGAATACTGTTCGACAAAATCTTGATATCTTGAAAGATAAGATTCCTTAACAAGAGTTTGAAGATACCGTAAATCTAAGAAGAACAGACAACACAATGGCCAAAAGAAAAAGGACAAACAACGATCTTTAGTTTTTGTGTAGTGTTTTGTAGATCGTTGTTTGACCTTTGTGTTGTCTGACCTTCTATTTACGGTTTCTGTTTACTCCTTTGGTATCTTCAAACTCTTCTTATAAAGAAAGCTTTAATCTTGTAACGTATAACATGTATTTAATCGTCGTGACTCAGAAGTTGTCATATGTACATACCGGGTTTATAATATAACTTCTATAAACAAAAACCCATGACTTGAACCACCAGGTATTAAATAGTACACAAGGTCATCGATAGACATAATAGGAACCTTACGTCAGGTCACACTCCGATACGCACCAGTGGGTCATTTGAAGGATCATGCATCGTTCTCATTAATAATTCATCTCTAATCTGATTGGCCCCGTGGCGTTCGGAGAACAGGTGTTATTTGCACCAATGTTCTAATGAGCCGGAAAATTATGATACTTTATTTTCATAATAAACGAAAAAAAGAATGGTATGTCCATTTAGCATCTTCTAAAGGGCAGAGAGTAGCCGGAGAACTCTGAATGAATTTGTTACAATTGACCCACGGTTGATGAGTGGAGACAATCCGGCTGAACTAAGTGTCATGTGGTTTATCATTTGTAATCTTGTTCTCGCCATGAATATTGCTGAAATACTGCATATTTGACGTTATACTGCAATAAATCAATCAATCAGTTATACTGCAATCAATCAATCACTCAATCAATCAATCAATCATCAATCAACCAATAAACATATCAATATACTGGCGAATAAAAGGCCAATCAGAACGCTTAGTTTAAATATTTAATAGGTAACCATAGAACATCCTGTGGCCAGTTATCAGACATTTCTAGTTTTAATGGAGATTCTGATTTCTGATGCATTAAGAAAGGTTTAAATTTAAATTCTTTCATAATTGATTTTATGATATTTGCTGATGGACGTTTAACATGCCACGCCCATTCCATAACTATACCATGAACATCTATCCGTTTGAAAAATTCTCTTGCATCAAGTAAAACACGATGTTCGGGACCTTCTATGTCCATTTTAATAAAAAAAAAATTGAAACGGTGAATGTGTGGAAGATCTAACAGATCGTTTAACGTGACAGAATTCTGTGGAATTGTATATTTCTGAAAATATCCGTCATATTGTTTCTTCATCTTATCCCAAATACCATCAGAATCCACGTGAACAGATCCATAATCACCTCCTTTACTATAACGAAAGTCATGTTTTTCGTGATTATCCGATATTATGTTATGAATGAGTGTAATTTTTCGTCCCAAATTTAAATAATGGGCCGAAGCACACACGTGTTCTATATTAGCTTCTGCTGCGTCTATAGCGATAGAATCCCTTCCAATTAGGGCAGCAGCTAGACAGTGTTGACTTACATGTGTCCCAAAATCAATGAGATTAAGCTGTTTGTCTATTTCTAACTCGTAGAGTATTCTATTTATTGTTTTCACTTCAAAAGCCCCTGTTCTATTTATAACAGCGGATATTCCATCCTTCTTTACATCATGTATGAATATGTTTACGGTTCCTGCGTTTGACGTGTATTTACTTAAAGGAAAATCCCTATTATGAACAAAAAATGTATATGGTTTGCAAAGCTTAGTCAATTTCCACTTATTATCCACAAAAGTAAAAGCGTGAGAAAGATTTGTTTCCTTCTTTCTACGTTCAATATTGCGTCCTTCCGCTAACGTTTCAATTTTCATATCGTTCTGCGTGTCACCTTGTTGACTGCATGATTGTTCTATTCTGTTTCTAGATATTTGAAAAGCACTATAGAAAATCACACATGCACAGGCAAATTTAACGAGAAAGGCTTTCCATCTTACATCGTACAGCAATCTCTGAAAGAAAACCAAACATTATTATATAAATGTTATACAGCTACCTTCAGTTTTCACCTGTTTAAATACTATTTAATTATAGAACAATTAATTAATGTGAAATTAAATATTTTCTTAATATTGATTTTATCAATATGTTTTGTTATTTTCATATCAATCCATAATATTGTTTGTATATGTACCATTATATCATTCATGTTTTATAGCCAAATAACGACCCATCGTGATCGTATGGTAGTTGAATTTACAACTACCTGTGCAATCAGTGCCCATCACCACTAAAGTTGTGTGTTCGAACCCCGTTCATGGCAAGATGTACTCGATACAACTTTATGTGATAAAGTTTGTCATTGACTTTCGACAGGTCGGTGGTATTCTCCGGTTCCAACAGTGGCACCCGTCGTGTTAAATGCCACGAACATCATGTGATGTGAAAATCGTGTTGGACCCCAGTATAAATAAACAAAAACAAATAACATAGATAAAACATGAACCCCAACAAAACAAATGGAAGCAAAGACGAACCGAACATTGTTTTTACTCGGAAATCGCAAAAGATTTTATGGGTGTAGAAGATAATTTGCAACAACTTCTATTGACCATGTTTGTTAGGAGTAATCGTTGAAGATATGTTGCGAGGCGAAATGTTCCGATCTTGTACAGTATGCCCTCTTTTTCATATGATAATCACTACTTGTGTTAATAACTCGAACCCAGTTCAACCTTTTTACCTGCATGATCTGCTTTTTATGAACTTGTTCTTGTCATGAACATAGCTGAAATTCTTTTCATTTGAAGTTAAGTAATTAATCATTCAACCCTTACTCTATATAATCACTTTATTTTTTTCATTCATGGGGGCTTTTGGCCCATAATACTAGTTTGACCATGCCACTTTTCTAGGGCTGAAATAATCGATTTGTGCGAAAATGTTTAGTCATTTTTGGCTATAATTAAATACATAGTTATAGAGCAAGACATTTATTGTTTTAATGTGCAAATCCAATAAATGCATTTTTTAACACTTTCAATATCATATCAATATATATTCAATAAAACAGTTTCGTTCACCATGTTTGTAAGCACAGTTTTCCGGAAATTCATGAAGTGGACTTAAGAACATTGATGGAAAGGCATGTAACAACATTCAGGAAGCAGTTAATAAACTTGCTTGATCGGCCCATTTGGGCAATTCTTTTGAAAGTATGTATACAATCAAGATTAAAACTCAGCGCTCTTACAGTTCTGTGTGAGGGTTGGTATTTAACTCACATCTGAAAACCACCTGCATGACCGCATCATTGCACTGAAGGGGGAACCACAATACTTATTTAACCGCGCCACTTTTATTTAATATTGAAGTACCAGGAAATTGAATCGTCATGTAATAAGTGTGTAAGGGGTATCAATTTTGTCTCTATTTATGCGATTTTTCGATTGGATTTTGGAACTGTTCTGGTGTTTTTTTATTTATTGAATAACGCTCTTTATCAGACATAATAAACAATGGCGGATTCAGATTTTCCCTTTGGTATATTAAAACTTTTAAAAATTATACATTCTACAATTCATAAAATATTACACCCAAACAACTTGCACTCTCTCCATTTAATAAGATATTGCCTCCCGTAAAATAATACCATCTCCAGTTCATAAAATGCTACTTCCCTTAAAATTATATCTTCTGTTCATAAAATAATGCTCAATAAAAATGTACCACCCAGGAAAATGAGCCATCATGTATATATGTGTTAGGGGTAACACTTTTGCCTCTTTTTAACGATTTTCAACATGTGATGTGCGACGAATAGATCAATGAGTAATGTATGTCATTCTCTATATAAAAGTATCGCAAATTTGAATCATCTGACGATACATACGTATGTGAACCACGCGAGAATAGCATACCAAAACTTATTTTCATAGATATCGAAATATAGATATTGCAAAGCCCCATGTGCTAGCGAAATAAATACAGCCAATAGGCCCTATGCGGCACCAGTATCAACATAGTCATCTGAAGATACAAATGTATATATACAGTCCGATCCTATGGTACCTCGAATTCTATGATACCGTGTATTCATGTGCTACTTCAACAAATTTCTGCCGTCATCTAACTACCACGTTGACATAGGATTCGGATTATAGTGTTTAACGCCACTTTCAACAATATTTCAGTTATATCATGGAAGTCAGTTTTATTGGTGGAGGAAATCGGACTTCCCGGAGAAAACAACCGACCTGCCGCAAATCACCAACAAACGTTATCACCTAGTGTTGTATCAAGTACATCTCGCAGTGACCACGATTCGACCTCCCAACGCTAGTGGTGATAGGCACTGATTGCATAGGCTGTTGTAAATCCAACTACCATACGATCACGACGATCCTCGTTCACAATAGGACCCCAATATACATTGTATATTCCAATAATTAAATTAAATTGGAAAGTAAAAACGAAGACATATTCCAAGGACAGGATTCAACATTTATTGTTTACAAAACAGGATAACTCATATTAAAGATTCTCTACAGAAGGAGTGGCGCATAGATATGTTATTTTTGTACTGAAACCAAGATCGACCAATCTCTAGATACATTTTTTTACACAATTAAATCACATGTATGCAAAAGGCAGTGCTGAAGTTGAATGGTTTAAAACGAATTGGGAAATATCATAATCTATTGGCAATATTTTGTATATAGTATTATTTTAATTTGTCAACTTTTATATTTTTTCCTTTAGTTTCACGTTTTGTGGTGAAATAAGCACCAAGAAACGTGCAAATTTAGAACATAGCATCAACATGTATATCAAATGAAAATAAGAGAACTGATGAACAGTTGCTTGAAACATTTAAGAAGCTGTCATTAAAAAAATGTTCAGATTTTTATTCGACTACGTAAAATCATTTCTGACGTTTTTGTAATCTATAAATACACATCACAGACAGTTTTATACACGTAAGTTATGTATATAATTGGCCCCAGAAAATATCCTATGTGACCCCTATTAAAATGGTTAATGTATTAATTATACATTTATCAAG
This sequence comes from Bathymodiolus brooksi, assembly GCA_963680875.1. Classification (NCBI taxonomy): domain Eukaryota; kingdom Metazoa; phylum Mollusca; class Bivalvia; order Mytilida; family Modiolidae; genus Bathymodiolus; species Bathymodiolus brooksi. The sequence continues at coordinate 66,553,169 of OY804587.1, forward strand.
TCTTTGGTGACGATATTTATTTTCAGCGTGACACAATGCACATTGCATCATTTAAGGAATAACAGTACTGTATTTGAAGAGTTGGAGGTGTCAATTGTGGATTTGACTGTCGCAAATACGCGCTAGACACAAATCGTATCATAAACGTAGGTGGAGAAATGTCTCAGATTAACATTCTTAATTTGTACTTTCACGCCAAAATTATGATTCCAATTACTTATTTGATGTTTTCTTTTTTATTTTATAGTATATGATAGTTTATATCAATGACAACTGTTGGTAACTTAACGTAGATCGGAAAATAGCTCATGCATATTAAGGAGGAAGAACACGTGTATTTGAAACATGTTTATATTCCGGTTATCCTTTTAACAATCAGTTAATATCATAAGTTTAAGTACAAGTATACGGTAACAATTCGCACTGTGTGTGTGTTTATGTGTAGGTGTTGCGGTCACATATTAATTTGTATCATATTAATTTTAATGTCAATCACACTCAGCTGGGATATATACTAAGAAAGATAACCCAAATTGCATATGTTCGTTATTGCCTCAACAAGTATGTTTTGAAAAGTTATACGTGGAAATAGGCGGTTTACTATTTTTAGGGAGTTAGGGTTATGATGTTTAACGCCACTTTCAACAATATTCCATTAATATCGTGGCGGTCAGTTTTATTGATGGAGGAAACCCGAGTATCCGGAGAGAAAAAAACAGACCTGCCGCAAGTCACTGACAAACTGTATCACATAATGTTGCATCGAATATACCTCTCCATGAGTGGGATTCGAACTCATAACTTTAGTGGTGATAGGCGTTGATTACATAGGCATTCGTAAATCCAACTACCAAATGATCATGACCACCACGGTCCCCTTGGAAATCCGAAATGTTTTATTTACGAATGATATCTGCAGGTATATATTGCATATATGCAATATATACCTGCAGATATCATTTTGCTATAGTAAGTATATATACTTACTATATAGTAAGTATATATACTTACTATAACAAAATACAGCTATAGTTTGATTTTGTTTGTAAGCAATTACCGCGTCCAAATCTTGACTTTGAAAATGCTTTAAAACGTATATCGTGTTACCTTTGACATATATAATTCCAATATAGTATGCACACTTATAAAATAGGGCTAGATTTCGACCATTTAACCATTCAAGAGTTATACTCTTGATGATTGTTCTACTAAAATATTTCCTTTCCTGATGACATCTGTATCAAATCATTTTCTCAGTATCCATGCATTTGTCTATGATAAAATGCAGGGAAAAAACACACTGTTGAAACATTTCCAAAAGAAAATTCGTAGAAAGAGGAGGCAGAATCGATACCCCAACACACAAATACATGACCACTCACTTCCCTGGCTTGGTACATGCTCCTCTTGTATAGATGGTTAATTTTATAAACTTCTGTGACACTGGTATGTTGGTTCATACATATCTAGTATACATGTATGTATGTGTCTCTTCTAATATTTGACAGATTTATAGCATTGTATTGTCATATTCTAGGGTTGGGACATGGAGACATGGGAGCATCTGTATGGTTTACTGTGTTGTAATTTATATATGTTGTCAAGGTATTTGAAAATCAATGATTGTAATTTTGTACTTGATAATAATATTTATACCATATTCACTATTTGTAATATTGGTTATTATTCTTAAATAGTATTATTTAAGTGTTGGCAAGATACCATCGTGGTTGTGATCGTATGGTTGTTGGATTTACAACTACCTATGCAATCAGTGCCTATCACTACTAACGTTGTGAATTCGAATCTTGCTCATGGTGAGGTGTATTCGATAACACATTTTGTGATAAAGTTTGTTAGTGACTTGCGGCAGGTCAGTGGTTTTCTCGGGGTACTCCCGTTTTCTCCACCAATAAAACTGACAGCCACGAAATAACTGAAATAATATTGAAAATAGCGTTAAACACCATAACCCTAACCCATAATTGTTAGCGTTTGGTTAATATGTTTATTAATGCAGAAGCAAAATTAATCTTACTGGTGGGTCGTGTCAATCGAATTAGTTTGTTCAAAAACTGACATTTTTATCGTTAAAAAAACCACCAATCAAGTGAAAAACAAAAAAATACCACACAGTTCCAAAGTCCATTTGAAAAACCAGTGGCAAACGGTATCAAGTAATATGACACCCACCATGTTTCTTATATAGTCAATACGTGTTGGACACAAGTATACTCAAACAAACACAAGTAACACATATAACACGTGCGCACTCCTACAAACAACTGGAGGTAAAAACGAATCGAACATAAAACATTGATGGATGACAATACCAACAACAAACATGAACCAACTCATTGACTCGTCTTAAGCTCTTAACATGTAACAAGTTTGTATTTTATTTGTATCTAAACAAACAACTTTAGTTTATAGGACATACAGGTGTATCACACATGAACGGACTGAATATAATCATATTGGTCATTTCCAAATAGACTGTCATCTGAATCTGTGTTTTCTGATTTTCTCTTTCCACCAACATGTGAGAATGGTCCTTCAAATGATGACGGTCTTGATTTAACACTGTGATTAGGACAATGGCTTTTTCTCCACTTTTCTCTTTTAATTAATTTATCATTGTTAGTTTGTGAATAAGATGTATTATGCCAAACAGTGTCTCCTATTTCCCAGTAACCACTTTTGCCATTGTCTGTAAGTTCTGAATACATATTTTCAATTGATTCGTGTGCTTTATGCTTTTCTAAGCTGTATATGTATGGTTGTGCCTGGTATGGCAACGTGTCGTATACTTCCGCGTAAGCAGACGACTGTGAAATTTGGTCAGTACATCCTTGAGCAATGTCGTCTGCTACCACACCGTATCCATCCATTAAAGATGGCGAATTTGTTAGGTGTGAATGTTGATTTGCAACTGGTGGAAGTAGACGATTGCAATTGAACGAAGCATGATATGTCGATGGAATTGCTGAATGGTCGATAATAGGTCCATTTGCTTTAAGACGTCACTGCCTTCTACAAATGACAAATACAAATATATTCATTAATAATTCAGAGTAGTTATACATTTGATCGGTACGTGTACAATAACTTAACATTAGAAGTTAGTAGTGCTTTATAATATTAACCGTGAATGCAGTGACCTATATCTACTATACCTGCATATGCCATTAGCCATTTAACATTTAAAATTGTTATGTGATCAATATTGTCAGAGAATTGCGACAGGTAGGTGGTTTTCACTGGGTACTCCGGTTTCCTCCACGAATAAACCTGACCGCTTCGATATAACTGAAATAGTGTTGAAAGTGGCATTAAACACCCTAACCCGTAACATTGTTCTATATATATGAAAACAAAAATAGTTTTCTTCTCTGTATATTCTAACGAAAACGTCATTGATATCGAGTCATTTACGGTGCTAACATAGATTGGAACATTTAGTGCATTATAATATGTATTTCGCTTTTGTACTTCCAAAATGTTTATCATTTTGTATATTAATTATATATTTAGCAAATCACAACTGTGATTTAGGAATTTGCCTGTGTATTCGTGTACACGATGTAGCATGATGTAGTACAGTTTGTCGACTTATGTCGATCGGTGTTTTATTTTGGGTATTCCAATCTTCTCCACATATAGCACCGAACACAACGATATAACTGAAATATTGTTGAATGTGGCGTTAACCACCCATAATCATACATTAATGAAAATTGTTACAGATCAGTCTATTTTTTACGAATGTATCGCTTCGTACCACTGGGTACTGGTGACGATTCACACGGTTCAACCCATAGAGCTATCTGTCCTTGGTTTACCTCTTTGGTATCTTCAAACTATTTTGTTATAACCATCGCATCCCCATGATGCGGATCGTCATGTTATATTAAGGAAAACCTGACCGTAGACCATAGTCGGTAATGGGTGTGGAAAATTGCACATTATAAACTACTAGTATAGATTTCGAATTGAGAAGTTGGCATATTGTAGCCGCTACAAAATATACATACAAGGTATTCCTCGCGTCTCTACCTAACTTTCAAAAAGTGTTTGCATTGGTTATCTCATCACTATTTCATTTCAATATATATGTTGTTTTAAAATTATGTTATTGTTCATAATAGATGTATGCTTGAACTTTCTGCCACTGGACATTGAACAACTAATAATTAATGAAACATTTCATACCACCATTGTTATCACAGGGGTTAGGGTTATGGTGTTTAATGCCACTTTGAATAGTATTGCAGTTATATAATGGCGGTTAGTTTTACTGGTGGAGGAAACAAGAGTACCCAGTGAAAACACTGGCCTGTCACATGCCACTGATAAATTGTATCACACAATGTGGCATCGCGTACACCTAGGCATGAGTGGAACTCGAACTTACAATCTTATAATGGTGATCGGCACTGATTGCATAAGCTGTTGTAGTCCAACTATCATACGATCACGACCACGACAGCCTCGTTTTATCAAAGGTAGTACATAAGGGTAATAACAAAATTACCGAACTCCGAACAATCTTACAAAGGGAAAGTCAAAATTCATAAGTATATAAACAGACAAAATCAGTCAACAACCGGAAAACTGTGAAAACCGTAATGACCCTGACTTGGTACAGACATTTCTAAAGAAATGGTGGGTTGACGTGATATACATAGCTATATTGATGACTTACTGATTCATATTATTGTTACAAGTATTAATCCATTTAAGCTTAGAAATGCTACAGCAATGGCCACATAAAATACTGTAAATAGAAAACAAACACATATTCAGGTCAATTCATAAAAGTTCCATTTCCGAATTAGAGTTATCTTTCGTATAAAATATATTGATACCATTACAATATCTATTTGTAGATGTTACAGATGTGCATTGTTACATGTAATGGTAGATGTTGTTTTACTTATGTTTGTTTTAGAAATGTACAGTCTTAAATGTAATGCAATATCCTAAATCAGAGCAATGTTTGATGTTCTTATCTCTTCTCTGTAAAGTACTGGTTGTCAAAACGTATTCCAAAATAGTGAACATAAATTTGCTTTCATTCTAACATTTTAAAGTACTTTAACTGTAACATATGGATAATACATTAAATTTAAACTAATCACATGTCTTATAGATTCTAAATAAAAGAATAATTACTTGTACTGCAGATTTCGAAAACAAATTTACCATCTATATATTAATGTTCATAAAGGTTGTACTTACTCATTCTTTCTGCAGAGTTGCTGCCACTAGTCTACTTGGTTCCAATTTTGTCAATGGCCGTTTCATTATCAAAATGTATTGCTGAAATTATTTAAAAAGTCTATGAACGGTGATAACAAATGCTTACAATTACATTGTAACAAAAGTAAAGACAAAAATGTATGTTTTATCCCTAGTTGATCCAAATATGGTCATTTTTATTAGCATTTGTAGTGTAAACATTCAAAAACCAATACATATATAACTAAATATTTGGGGGTCGTCGTTGTCGTGATCGCATGGTAGTTGGATTTACCTAAGCAATCGGTACCTATCACCACTATCGTTGACAGTTTGAATTACGCTCATGTCGAGATGTACGCGATACAACATTAAGTGATACAGTTTGACAGTAACTTGTGGCAGTGTGGTGTTTTGCTCCGCATACTCTGGTGTACTCCACCAATAAAACTGAAAGACACGATATTACTGATATATTGTTGAAAGTAGCGTTAAACATTCTAACCTTAACATAATAAAGTATTTAGAAAAATGTACTGAGGGTAAATTGTATATGATAGTTCGTGTTATCATTTCCTAGCTTTCTTTCTTTTATTGCAATGTTTATTTTAAGGTTTAAGCTTGGTAATAATGGCAACAGAACACACAACGGTAAAGTATTAGAGTTAACCGTTTTCAGACAGAGGCTAAGTATGTTAATTACCGCTAAAATATACAGTCATCACGGTAAATGTGAAAAGGTTTATCACACGTATAAAATATGTCACCCCATAGTTTCACACTGTAAATCACACGTTATCACCAGATTTGATGTCTTGCATGTTTGTCATCATAAGGAACTCCTTATTTAATTGTGGAATAAACATGTGAGCAGTGGTATCATTATTGATCGGTAGCTTGTTGTTTAACGTCACACCTAACAGTATGTCAACTATAGTTATGACAACAACACGTTTACAGACAATGCATCGTCAAGGTAAATAGACGGCACTTAGATGGACCAATAGAGGGGTGCTTGATTGCCAGAAGGAATAATGAGTAGATAGATAGGGCAGGCAATTACCTGTAATCTCTGATAAAAAGCGTATTACTTTGCAGCCAAATTCCCAAACACTTCAATAATGTTACGAGACAACAAAAACAACATCATACTTTATGATATGCATTCACCTCAAAGATATGCTAATAGAAATGCCACGTTCAATTCGTCCTGTTTTCTATTGCCTGATGTTTTGTCTCGATGTTTCATTATATCATAGCCGTGATATGTAGCATTTTGTCAACTGTAGACGACTATACAGTGGAGTTTACTCATAATTTTAAAGAGTGATAATGTTATTTTGATTGTTTCACCAATGCATATACACAGTCCTTAAGAGCACTGTTATATTATTTCAACTTAATTTTCCATTATAATAAACACAGTCAATCCTACTCATGCGATCACCTCTAAAAAGTAGTCACCTGTATTTAAAGGTTTAAACATTTTCGTGTCCTGCTATAGAAAATGTCAAATGAACTGAACCTCTTTTAAGAAGTCATATGTCTTATAAGACCCTGGTGTGACCTCTTAATATAAGTTTGATTGTATAATAAATATTTAATATATAAAACTAGGGAGTGAGTTTCGAGTGGATGGGTGATCAGGATACAAACACAACAACTACTGAGAATAGAAAACCTTAGGTTTGAATTTGAAAAAAAATAACCAGTAACGTACATATTTCAATCTAGCGCAGAACTTTGTCAACCAAATTTAAGTACTACACATTTAATAAACTAATATGAATAATAAAAGAATACCACTAACATATATACACATGACCGCTCACAGTAGAGGACATGCACTTCAATAACAAAGTGACTGGGTAAAACTATTTTGACGGACCACTCATGAAATGAGGTGGTTATGAAAGTGTAATCAAAATGTGAGTAAAATGTCGATCCTAATAAATAACTGACCAGCAGTAAAAACCCAATCCTCAAATACTAAAAACAAAATAAGACAATAAACTCTGGTTCCATTAATGATCATTGGAGTCCTAAAATCAGTTATGGAAACAGTTATCTATGGGCTTAAAGAGATAAAAGACATCTGCAATGGGTAGAAACAAATCAACAATCACTTATAACACTACAAGCAGCTATTTACTGACGCTAGGGGGTAATCTATGAGTTTTTATATAACTGTTTATTAAGAATTGTAGTGCACTCACTTGTGTTTAATATGCTGACTGTTCGTGTTATATTGATAGGTGGAATGACTTGTATCTTTTTAACACTTTGTTCTGTTTCAACACAGGTGGCATGACTGGTTCTCTTTTTTACTTCCTGTTTCTTTTCAGTACCCTCAGGACAGGAATACTGTGCCCTATTTTCCAGATGCGACATTTTGAACATAGGAAAAACTATGAAAAGAATATGTTTACATTGATTAATATTCAATAGTTCATGTCAATTCAGAAACTCGTGTGTTGATTGAAACATAAAGACATTTTGTTAATTTAATTACAAATGTAGCTATGAAGATGTGATACTGGTAAACTCTTACTTTATTTTATTGACTGTATTTGTATGTTGTTAAATCAACCCATATTTTTCTATTATGGATTCGAGTATGATATAATTTCTGATATGATACACCTAATGTTTGTATTCCCTTCTGGAGCACATCAGTTCACCGCCCGTTTTAGTGTGGTTCGCGTTGCTCTATCTTTAGTTTTATGTGCACTGTTTTGTAGATCGTTGTTTGTCCCTTTTGTTTTGGCCATTGTGTTGTCCGTGCTCCAATTTACGGCTTCTTATTATCTGTTGGTACCTGCAAACACTTCTTACGTATCATGTTTAATGACAACATATAAATTCATTTCTGTCAATCGTTCAGTGTGCCAGTATAGATGCAAAATTGTTAACAACTAAGAATTTATACGTTTCATACAAATGAAATACATGTACACATTACACATTTATATTAGGGTATGCGATATGCTCATTGTTGAAGACGCTACTACGAGTGTAGCACTTCATTTTGTGTCTAAGTTTAATGTTGAATAGTCTCGCATCTTCATTTACATTCATACAGTTTATGAATTCAGTTAAATTTTAATTAACCCATACCTTGGTATGATATCCAAAATCTCAATCCAGATATCATATTTGTAACGAGATCAACATCAACGTCACCGCACGCTCTATATACAATGGATTGTTTCTTTAATTTACATATAAGTTCTGCCGGAATAGAATTATTCGGACAATTTTGTCTGGCTCTAATTTGTAGACCACCGTTACAGTTATCGACTTGTCTTTCCAGATAATACACCGTTATAACAGCAAAGTGGTCATGTGGAACTGCAATTCGCCATGAGCAGGTCACAATTACTATAGCTGGATACCTTGGACTCAGGATAACTCCATGTTCTTGGTTCAGAACCATGATATCACTCGTACATGTCTCTAATGGTTCTGCTGGAGGTACTGTAAGTATACAAAACTTGTATATGCATTAAACGTATCAAGTACAGCATTGTAAAAGTGAATATCGGTGTCGAAAATGACCACGGATACGTTCCGTTTGTTGTAATCACAATCCGTTCTTTCTACATTCATGATTTATAACTGTTTCTGTAACAAGAGAACAACTAGTGGAGCAGGAATTGCTGAACCTGTGTTTATTGTGTAGTGTTTCGTAGAACATTGTTTGTCTATTTGTTCCTATTATTTTGGCCACTGTATTTTATTTCCTTCAATTTACGGCTTCTAATTATCACTATATTTAAAGTTTTTCTACTCGACAATATAACCTTCATATATCCTAAAACTTAAACATCATTGTAAAACGGTTTAGATAGAACATTTCAATTTTGTACCCATAAATATTCTACTTTCCCCAAAATACATGATGAACTAGTTACACATATGCTACTCGTAGCTGAATTTCATTACGTTTATACACATTGTGAATACAGTCAAACTTGCTTTAAAAGACACCTCTATATAACAAATCACTGTCTATCAAAGGCAGTCTCATTTTTCCCATTAATGAATAGTACATATAATTTTAACGTGTATAACAAGGGTAACTGCTCATAAAGGTAATATTTTCAGGTTCCCTTGAGTGACCTTTATATACACGCTTCACTGTATATCACTTTGAAGCTTCGAGTTGGATCCAGATAAGACTCACTATATTTTACTGGATAAGATTTAAATAAGACTTACTGATAAATTTAACATCTTTAATCTTTGTCTGAGAGTTCACATTTGCTATCTTCGATACAATCTAATATATATAATAGGTACTTATTGAAATTGTTTTCGGGATCTACTAATATAAGTAATGGATCGCCTAAACAAAAGCAAAAATATTTTATTAGATTGCGGTTGATGTGGATTAAGATATATTACATTAAAGCAATTATAATTTGTTGTTTCAAATGATTCATTCGTGATTTTGTACCAACAAATTAAAATCGAATAAATTTCCCGCCTTCTTGATACTGACGACTAGCTTCCATGTTGTTTTCGTTTTCTCTCTTTTTTTAATATTTCAATGGCATTAAAGATTGCATACCAATCTATTAAGACATATTTAAGTATCCCTTTGTACTTACGTATGTTGCATGTGTAGGATACTCTTATACATTTTCTTGTGTATCTCAATGGGATTAGAGATTGTATACCTATATATTAAAACATATTTAATGCATTCTCTCTTTTACTTAGATATGTTGCATGTGTAGGATACTCTGATACATTTTTTTGTTTATCTCAATGACATTAAAGATTGCATACCAATCTATAAGACATATTTAATTCTCCCTTTGTACTTACGTATGTTAAATGTGTATGATACTCTTATATTTTGATTCCTTGGGTCTTGACATATGCGATATATGTCACATGACGTTTTGCCAGTACATATACGTCTAAGGCTGAACAATGTTCTATCTATCCCCGTCACATTCTCAAACAGAATTCTCCCCATGTCACATTTATTAAAGCTACTGTCGTTCTGCTTCCTTCTACAAATAGTTACGCCACACAAACTGGAAGTGACTGCAAGAGAGAAATAGTATGACAGTGAGTTAGTAAATCAAGGAAGTGCAGCTGCTACAATGTCATACTCTATATAGGATAATGCTCGATTGCAGTTCTTTCTCCTACTATGTTAGACTCTCTGTGGGGCAATGCTAGAATGCAGTTTCGTTTCATTTCCAAATTTGCAATGCAGACCTGAATCCTTCCTATGCATGTAGTTAACTTTATTTCAGTTAAGATTTACAATATTTCAAGCTTACGTTTTACACAATATTTCTGTTTATTTTATTTTTTCCGACATTTTAAATGCAGTGTTATATATATAAAACTCTACGTACAATTAGGTGTTCATCATATACAATAAACTTTAATTATTAAACTATGATAAAACTATCCTACAATTTCAGTATATCCAACTACCATACGATCATGATTACGACGGTCCATAGTTGTAAATCCAACTACCATACTATCACGACGGTCTCTGAATTGGGTATAAGAAGCAATGTAAAACCCATTTATTAAGAGTTGCTTCCCTTTACAGCATTAAAATGATAAAAATTCCTATGTGTATTTCATTTTTTATTTGACTAATCAGAAATGCATTGTACAGCATGGTGATTTGTGACAAGAATACAAAGTTTTCTGGTGAATTATTGGTTACCTTACGTTACCCCAATTTACCAAAGTCCTCAAATATTAGTGGGGCAGTTACTAAATATAAAAAAAAAAACAATAAAAGATCAAACAAATATCTTTCTGTTCGTCTTTGTGTATTGTACCTGTATTTGCCCCCGTGTCCACCAATGTATCTGGGGGTTTTTAAAGCATTTTATCCTGCAATGACAGCATTTACCGACCAATATAGCCTGCCTAATATATTTTTTGATATTGGTCAGTTATAAATAGAACATTTTTTGATATTAGTCAGTTATAAATAGAACATACAAATGTAAAACGGGGCACATCGGGGGATATTGTTTTCAAATACATACACAAAATTATTTCAAATACTTTTATCATCGTCCAGTAAACGTTTATTTACGATTTAAAATTGCAGGATAAATACAATACATGTGCACTGTCGAAGCATATAGGTAAATATGTGTATTCGGCGCGAAACGCGGGAAAAGGCTCGGCGAAGCCTCGCCTTTTCCCGCGTTTCTAAGCCTCATACACATATTACCCATATGCTTCGGCAGTGCACAAGTATTGTATATTTCTTATTTTAAAAGGATTAGTTTTACCTTTCCGCCCCTCATTTTTTAACAGGTGGAGTGAATTAACGTGAATTGATCATATTTTAACGTACAGACGGACATGGACTGGAACTGAATCAAAATCTCAAAGAGGCCTTTCACCTCGTAAGTTACAATGGTTACTTATGTCAACATACACAAAAAACAACAACAAACAAACAAGCAGAAATCAAACACGATATGGTCTTTATCAATATGTATTACTATTAGTAACACAATAAAAGAACATATGTGTTACAATCCTGGTTTTCTGTCACAGTTAGTGTGTAATACATATAGTAGTTTGTGGTTTTGTTAGACGTTATGTTTCTTTTTTGCTACATTAGGATATATACATGATTAATACAATAAATCTAATAAAAAAGTAATATACGAAAAGTTTGAAGATATCATAGGGGTAATCAGAACCCGTAAATCGATTGATTGATTAATGTTTGGTGTTTAACGACACTTTCTGCAATATTTCAGCTATATCATGGCGAACAGTTTTAGTGGTGGAAGAGGCCGGAGTACCCGGAGAGAACCACTTACCATGAGCAAGCAACTGGTAAACTTAATCACTTGCGGTTGCGAGTCGAGTGCTGCCTTTTTGTAATTTAGAAAGCCGGGCGCGAACCCACGGCGTATTGGTGATAGGCTTGTATGATTTGCTAGGTAAACTCATTGAGCCACCCGGGTCCTTATTCGTCTTGGTTCCTTCCTTTACATTAAATATTACCGTAAATCGAAGAAAAACAGACAACACAATGGTCAAAAGAAAAGGGACAAACAACGATCTACAAAACATAACATAGAAAACTAAATATCACGAATCCCACAAAAAAACGTGGGTGAACTCAGGTGTTCCGAACGGATTAACAGTTCCTACAACACATGTGACACTCCACCCGTGTTGTTACTGTTAAACGACACGTATATGTTTGAATTATGTATTGTGCTCGTGCATATTCATACGGGGCGTACGTACCCACCTCCTAACAATACAAAAACAACAGTCAGATATCAAATGCTGATTGTCTTGTTAAATCAGTGAAAATGCTATCTTCTTTATAACAATTTACATCTTCTGATTTCTAATTCTCGGGAACTCACGGGGTTTGACCCCAATCGGACACTCCCACCGGGAACTAAAGCTGTCCCCATATTTCTGGTCTAAACTAGAACTGTGAGTGACCTCACTGAGTGATACCCCCCGCTTGCAATACTATGATGTTCAAGCTTTGGAATACAGGTATATTAGCAAGTTACCTATGAAAACAGAACGGATATAGAGTAATGTCAAGGAGACAACATCCCATCTCCAAAATAAACTAACCAAGAACATACATCTACGGGTCGCCAAAAGGTCTTCACCAAAGTGGGATTGTTTAAAACCAATACGGTTTCATTAGTATACATAAGGATTACAACATTTCCCAACTTTTGTACTAGAGGATATAGGTCACATCAAATGTTATTGATTCAAAATTAATTATTTATTCTTGAGTAGTTTTTATATTGCAAATATCCAGATGTGAAAAGGTCAATTAAAATCTTATTTCATTCAGGAATAGTTATGCTTACATCACCTTCCAAAATTTTTACGGGAACCATATTCCTTCATGCACATCTGCAGACAGTGTATTACAACTGTGTAAAGTTTCTTTTAAATCCAATGAGCCGCTTAGGAGGAGTTGCGCTTACAAGCCCATCTCTCCATACAGAACGTATTTCAGAGTATAAGTTAAATCATCCCCCCTTCCAAATTTTGGACAGCAACCATATTCCTTCATGCACATCTGCAGGTAGTGTATTACAACTGTGTAAAGTTTCACAAAAATCCATTAAGACGCTTAGGAGGAGTTGCGTTTACAAGGTACATGCCCTCCCCCCTTTTCGTGAAAGTACAAGTTGAATTATCTCCCCTTTTAAATTTTGGACAGCAACCATATTCCGTCATTCACATCTGCAGGTAGTGTACTACAAATGTGTAAAGTGTCATAAAAATCCAATAAGTCGTTTAGGAGGAGTTGCGCTTACAAGGTACATGGACGGACGGACAGACGGATGGACGAACGGACAGACGGATGGACGGATGGACAGGGTGATTCCTACATAGCCCCCATACTTTGTTTGCGGGGGGTATAAAAATGCACCCCCTAGCAAAATCCTGTATCCAAGCCTAATGTGTGAGACAATTGTACATATTTAATGCATGCAGTAGTTATACCCACTTCTAAAAACAAAATGTATTTGTAGATGAATATCTGATACATATGATACCCCCACACACCTAAGAAACAAGACAAGGCAAAGTCGTGCACAATGTATTACCGGTATAATGTAACCGATACAAGATCGTGCATGTACATGTCCTAAATCAGATGTTAACAGGCAAAATATATTGCATGCAAAAGAGATGAATTCATCAACGGTCGATAGGAATCTCTCGTGTCTCCTGGGACCAGCCATATATCTATATAAACTACATACTTTTTACATATATTTTGTTTGTTCATGACAAGGGTACAAGTTATTTAAGGATATCTCTTAGCTTTCAGATTTTTTTTTAAATTACTTGGTTCGTTTTACATATTGATATATCATGATGTTATTTGTACTAATATTTCCTTGGCTAATAAAATGAACCAAAACAAAAACGACACATTATCCAAACAGCTCCAAAGCTTAATCGGAAAATCGTACAATGGTACAAAATCGATATCTCTAACACACCTATACATTATCTGACTTGACACAGGCACTTCAATAAAAAGTGGCGGGGTTAAACAAAAGTTTGGATTTTAATTTTTGAACTTGAATTTCTTCTTATTAATTGTGAGTTATATTTTTGTCAATAACACTATCTTTTTTGTGGTTATCTAACAACTGAATATGGGATTTGGTATTTTTATACGAGTACAAAAGGAGATGAAAACATTATCAGTATGGACGCACTATATACCCACCATTGGCGTAACTAACAGTAACGCAACAACAATATCTAGGTTTAGGTTTATGGTGTTTAACGCCACTTTCAACACTATTTCAGTTATATCGTGGCGGTCAGTTTTATAGGTTGAGGAAAACGGAGTACCCGCAGAAAACCTCCGAACTGCCGCAAGTCACTGACAAACTTGATCACATGAGCGGCAATTTTTGAAAAGTAAAGACCAGGTAGTTATATCATACCATTGACGTATATAAACATGGATTACGTAATTTTCACAGTTTTATCAATACTGCCAAGTATTTCTGTTATATGGATCTAAGTAAACAATATAATAAGATTTTTTTTTTCATTATTAAAAAATGTTGGTTAAAAGAAAAAAAATTTTCAAATTTTTTTTTTTTTTTTTTATAATAATTATTTAGACACGAAACTCGATAATAAAAATAACACTTTAACATGTAAGATTTTGTTTTTCTTGAAATATAATAAAAATGTTAAATTCAGCTTACCTCTTGCAAATCAAAAAAAATGTACTCTTGTTAATTTTTTTGCGCGATTAAATTTTCAATTTCTATTTGCAATTTCTATTTGCATCGAGGTTTTTGTCATATTTAGAGAAAAAAATAGTTTGTCCTGCTTATCAGTTGATGATTCATCTGTGATGTAACAGAATCAATACAAAAGAATCCATTTGCCTTCAGAAAAAAACATATTACCGGTATGTTTTTTGTGACTAATCATTGGTCATTAAATCAATTTTTATTGACTAATAAATATAACGTAGACATATTTTAAAATAATCGAAGCTTATTATGCTGTCATGGCGAGCTGATATACCAAATACAGGCTTTTGAGTTTCCTGTATAAAGGCTTTATTTTCGGGTGAAAAATTGAATAAGAACATAACATAGACATTTAATGTAGCCATGCAAACGGAAATAAATCGCTATTCAATTACACTAAATATGTTCGGAACTCCCATTACAGAGACAAGGGGTAGGGATAAAGAAAAGGGTATTATCTTCATGGCTGTTTCTGTCGGAAATATCGGAAAAGGGTTGGGTGAGGAGGAGGGCTTGTTTTTACATTGAAAATGTTAACAACTCCCATTACAGAGACAAGAGGTAGGGTAAATAAAAGGTTATAATTTTCTTAACTGTCTATGTAGAAAATATCGGAAAGGGCTTGGGTTGGGGGCTGGGTTTATATAAAGAGTAATCTTTAGAATAAAATGCAATTCTCAACTAAGAAATTCCAGTAAATGTTTTTAAAAATACACTTCATATAATTTTTTTCTTAGATATTTAGAAAAATATTAACTTACCAAAATATAATATCCCATTAAACACAAGAAAATATAAAACCACTTTCACTAAATTGAACATTTTCTAATACTTAGGAATAAAGTTTGTTTGACTTAATCTTTCACGCGATATAGCATTACTATGGTGCTAGCAGACGATACATCTCCGTGGAGAAGTGAGTCACATGATCAATATGTACACCTAAGCAATTTGAATGACAGACCCTACATTTAGAACAATAACCAATTCTGTGTGTTTGTTGTCACCATTTAATTAGTGTGGTCATTTTTGAAAAATTAGACAAACACTACTTAATGAAATATTTGTGGATGAAATAAATGAAAGGTTAATTATTTTTTGTTTCCGCAGTTAATGATGCAGAACTTGTCGATGAGATCTTAAACTTGATACAGCTGTTTACCACAAGGAAATCAAATATGCCTGTTATTTCAAATATAGACTTTCACTTTAAACATGATTTACTAAGCATCATAAATATAACGAAAACGGCTATGTGCGTGATATGTTATATGTCGTAATCATTTTTTCAATGATTTATGCATTTAATTGAAGTTTCAATTTTGCTTTGAAACATTCATATATAGAACTTACACATTTTAACATTATTTAACTGTTCATATGAACAAATAAATACTTAGCATAAAGTTATACCTTAGGGGTTAGGATTACGGTTATGGTGTTTAACGCCACTTTCAACAATATTTCAGTAATATCGAAAGTTATACTTATAATGACGATAATTTCCAACAACGCGTGTAGCCGAATATGTATATCTTGTGATAAATACTTCAAGGTATAATGTTGTTGATATTGGTTATTTTTTTTTTTTTGGTCCAGATATTGTTTACAATGAGTACATTAAAACATAAAACAACACTAATGATCGAGCTTTAAAGTGAAACGTCCATCCATTCTATTTTATTTTCATGAAAACCATCTCGAACATAACTTCCTGTCTGTACGACAAAAACGTCTGCCGACGGAAAACATGCACGCGGTTGTACGTGAATTTAACTGATTCTGCTAGAAAATGAAACAGGAAAGAAGTTTTGGTAAATTATAATTAAACAAGAATTAACATAGACTACCAACATGACAGTTGGATGAAATTGAAGGAAGCGTTGAGAGTTCAAATTCATGCTGAAGTGTAAACATCAGTGCCGTTGTACATGTAGTTCGGAAACTGGGACATGCATACTTAATGATACTGGCAGACAAAAAACAACGAAAATACACGTTTTATACTCATGTTATAAGGTAAATATTAACTTCAACGCAAAATAAAAACTTTAAGCAAAAATTCCAAACTCAACGACATTATACCTTTAAAGTGTCCTCCCATTAATACAAAAACGTTCATTGTCATTGTTTTGCAGAGGATCCCCTAAACACAATTCTTGCAAAGATCAGTTACACATGGCCTGTTCGGGAGACATTCAAAGTGTGAAATATTATCGACGACGGAGGGACGGACAATACGATTATTACAGAGTAAGCGATGCCACCTACTGGCAGAGTGCTTTGGGAATGATATAGTTGGAATTTTTTGTGAAAAATATCGTGTTTGTGGTTATGAATATTGTATTTGTTGTGTTTGTTGTTATGTATGGCTCGGTCTGTGTCTGTGTGCTCAATGTTGTCTGTGTCTCTAGAATATCCATTCTTGAGAGCTCCTTCGGTTTTCTCTTACATTCCTTTTTCAATTTACTTGAATTATTTTATGTCAGACTTTATTGAACAGAAATAAGGTAAAATTAGTACAATTTCACCTGCTCCAATTTTTGCAGATGAAACCAGAAATCCATTTGGGGGGGGGGAGGAGGGTTTTTATTCTTATTTTAATAGACATTCAGGAATATTACAACAATGTTAGATATAACTATAACATATAATGGACTTACAGTATTCCGCAGTCATTGTTTGTTTGCATCTAGACAATCTTTAGGACATCATTATGATACATTTGGTATGGTGCATATGGACATTGACAGATTCATTTCACATCAGTATTTTAGTTGTCGAAACACAGCCAGCTAGAGATAAAACAAATATATACATTATTATACAATTATTGTGTTAATGATTTAAGCAGCATTGACATCATGATACAATAAGTCCCAATATCAATGAACAAACAATGTAACAATAGTAAGAAATAAGTCGAGCACATTTAAAAAAAACTCTACACTATAATATAATAAAATATATTCTTCACTCTGAGACACAATTAACATCTACATATAGTAACATTAGTATATCTACCTATAGTCACAAATATCGCATCATCCAATGACAAACATAGTATTGCTATTTTGTTGATAATTAGGAAAACAAACAGTAATTCCCTGTTAATAACAAACATTTGTGATCCAATAAATTGCTACTTTTTTTTGCCATATTAATTTCTATAATAGTAAGCTAAATGTACATGTAACCAAAATTATCACCGGGTTAGTTACTAGATCAACACTAGTGGAGCAGGAACTGCTCACCCTACCGGATCACCCGAGTTCATCCCGGGTTTTTAGTGGGGTTCGTGTTTCTCGATCTTTAGTTGTATGTCTATGTTTTGTAGATCGTTATTTGTCTTTTTGTTTTTTTCCTTTGGCCATTGTGTTGTCTGTTCTTCTTCGATATACGGATCCTGAATACCCCTTTTTATCTTCAAACTCTACTTAAGACGAAAGTTCATTTTACTGGAAATTGACACTTGTTTAGCTTGTGTATTTGTGTTATATTACATTTTGGAAATTCAAAATTTGACTATAACATTTATATTAAGTGAACATGTGCGTTTTCTTACGTTTGTTTTTAATTCTCAAATTATTAATGCTATCAAATGCATGAACATATTTGTTTATCAATACGCAGGGGGTCGTCGTGGTCGTGATCGTATGATGTCGTGAGTTCGAATCTCGATCAGGGTGAGGTGTACAACGTTATGTGATAAAGTTTGTCAGTCACTTGTGGCAGGTCGGTAGTTTTCTACGGGTCCTCCGGATACCTCCAACAATAAACTGACCGCCACGATATAATTGAAATATTGTTGAAAGTGGTGTTGAACACCATCAAACAAACAAGCAAACATCAGCACGCAGACACAGGTATTGTGAAGCTTGAATATTTCAAAGTTGTAACATTAAAATAATCTATTAATACTATCAGGCAATAGTATATTATAACACAATACTATTTTTATTCAAGGGAAGTAACTCACATAGAAAGCGTTCTGTTAAGCCTTCATTACCATATGAATTCGATTGCTACATCTTAGGCTATTACCTCCTATGAATAGAAAAAAAACTAAATAAAGTGACTGAGTGAGTGAGTGAGTGTTGTTTAACGCCAAAATCAAAATAAATATAATATACAACATTATATTTGATAATATTACGACAACGGAAATGAACATTTGAAATTTGAACTTTGCAGATATGTTACAGGAGACATCAAATAATAATAACGAATACAAAATACTGCTTGAATTAAGATATATATGTATATGACATAAATTACAATAGTTTTGAAAATTCTCTGACAAATTTACAAACATTTGATAATAAATTAAAAAGTATATTATTCTAATGTGTCAAGTTTGCAAAACTGGGATAACATGCAAATGTGTTTTCTTCACTTTATGTAAGAAAATAGTAAAACTAAATCTTTCAATATATTTCAGAGAATAAAGCTATCCCCTAACACTATATACTATTAACTATTTTGAAAAAAACAAGCCAGGATCTTCTCTTTACATTACAAAAAACCTCAGGTGATGTACGAAAAAACATACTAGTACCGATAATGTTAATCTGAAAGATAAATAAACACATATTAAATCATACATACATGTACATAATATATACAAAAAGTAGCATAATTATTTTTTGATTGATTGATTTATTGATATTAATTATGTAATATATATATTTTCATGTAATATTAAACCAATTGTTTCATTTTCATTCAAATTAATAATTAAAAAAAAATAATTAACATATACATAACAAGAATTAAATAAAATGATAACTTTTCACTATTTTGCTCATTAAATGATATTGATATTGAATATATATTTCATCACAGTAATAACATATTGACTACGAGATATTTACTGATATTGATGGTTGACATGGTATTTTGTCTTGATTAGTAAAGTGTTGTAAAGTCTTTAGTAACTACATACAGCTATTAGCGAAGCAGTGCATGATAAATATGTAATACATTATGTTATATAGACTATAATTACATATAATATAATTAATTGTTTAACAGATAGACTATATATGTATATAGCATAAACAACATCAATATGATGAGTACAACAAAAGCACATGAAGCTCGTTGTATTATATTAAGTGAAATGATAAAACAACGAGCATGCACAACAAATATCAGGAAGTCAAACCAAACCAAATATTAAAATGAAAAAAAAATACTACATTGTCTCGGAACATTTCCAAAATCAAATATAAAAATCGTAGAAATAGGCAAAATCGATACTCCTAGCACACAAATACACGGCCGCTCACTTTCCTTGCTTAGTATAGGCACTTCAATAAAATGTGGCGGGGTTATACTAATTTTCCCAATCCTTGAATAAAATCATAAACGATGACAGCATACAATGAAACAAATAGTAACGATAGATGTATATGAATATTGTGATGAAGTTAAATTCTTTTCAGACAAATCATCAATTAAGGATTAGGGTTATGGTGTTTAACGCCACTTTCAACAATATTTCAGTTATATGGTGGCAGTCAGTTTTATTGGTGGAGGAAATGACGTTGTGATAAACAAATATGACGTTTATTTTTCGAAAAATTGTCAATGTCATACCAGGATTGTACTAAGTCCTCAAATATATTTCCACTGAGGAAATATGTACCAACAGAAGCGCGTTTTGGAAATAGAGTATTGTTTTAGCAGAATTCAGCAATATAATTTGTTTCATGGACGTTATTTCCTATGATATACATAAAAAAGCTGACGCATGTTTCCCCTCAGTAATCACACATTTCTATCTTGCTATGGAACCATTCAAAATTCTTGATATTAATCAGAGTTTAAAATGATCAAATTGTACATCATGCCCAACTGATTTTACTATATGTACATGACAACATATGGGCGTGTGGTATACATGTATTTCTGAAGACAAATGTTGCTTTAGGAATCTGATTCTGTCCTTCTCGAGTAGACATTTTAAGGGAGGTGACATATAATAGATGATACTATCAAAACGTAAAACTAATAAATACTCACTAAAGCAATGGCTAAAACTAGAAGGTTGTAAGTTTTCCAGGTAAATTCCACTGTAGTCATTGCACGTTACAGATCTAGAAAACTTCTGGTTTACTCTGAGCCATCTCCAGAACGGAACATTATAACAACCACCGCAATTCATATCAAAATTACTGAAAATACAAATATCAATTTAGTGTAATATAGCCACACCTGTATTAAGAGGTCACATTTTGGGACAAATAAAGAATGGCATTTCTTTACAGGTGACTTCTTAATACAGATGACCACATGGACATGTTTGACTATACATTATAATGTTACTTTTAATTCCAACATGTAGAATAGACATAGAAAGAGATACTTACACACGACACATATATTTGTGGCTAAATACTGTATCTAAATGGACATAAACTGAGTTGCATATAGCATAAAAATGTCATTCAGGAAGATTGAATACAGCTGACAATGTAAAACCTTGTTTAACGAGGCTGAATATTTGAAACCTGTGAAACATTACCATATTTTATATCTTAGCTTTAAAGCAGGTGGTAGTCATGATTTGTATTGTCCCACGAGTAATGGTCAGTAAAAAGTATATTCCATCACAGTAAATTACTCGCATTCACTGCTATTGTACTGACAATACATTTTATTTATATATTTATTTTGTCATTAATGTTGTATATGTGTTCTTTTAGAGTGGAAGCAAATCTGCAATTCTTCAAATTATTTGTTTATATCTGTATTGGCGTTGGAGGGGGTGGAGATCCCATTACCGGTTTAATCCCGCCACATTTTTGTGCTTATCCAAAAACTGGACATGGATTTTCAACGCCATATTTAAATGGTTTCAGGAGAGAGGTTGTTATTCGTTTTGTTGATATTGGTGGAATTGTTGACTGATATTAAGTACATTTTTTAACAATAAAGGAGTCAAATAAACTCTAATGTTAATTAAGACATTGGCCTAGTAAAGCTTTTTTGACACTTTATTCATGCAATGGAAATGAAAAACGATTAGAACTTAAGAACGACGCTATGTTCTCCTATAACAGTATTACTTTGCAGTCCTTTTTGAGTTTTGACATTGTAATATAGATACAATACAGATGCACTGCCAATGGAAAACAAATTGGAAATACGTATGAAACAACCCAAAACACCTCGTCAAAGGCTCGCTCTTCTACTTATTGCAATAAGGCATAATGCAACTATATAACGTAAACTGCAACTTTATAACGTACACTACAACTATATAGCGTACACTACAACTATATAACGTACACTATAACTTTATAGCGTACACTAAAACTTTATAGCGCACCCTAAAATTATATAGCATACACTACAACTATGAAACGTATATTGCAACTATGTAACGTACACTGCAACTGTATAGCGTATACTACAACTATATAGCGTACACTACAACTATAAAACGTACACTACAACCATATAGCGTACACTATAATTACATAGCATACACTACAACTACATAGCGTACACTACAACTACATACCAAACACTACAACTATAAAACGTATACTGCAACTATGTAGCGTACACTGCAACTGTATATCGTATACTACAACTATATAGCGTACACTACAACTATATAACGTACACTAGCGAATACTACAATAATATAACGTACACTACTACTACATAGTATATATTTACTACATAGTATACACTACAACCACATAGCATACACTACAATTACATAGCATACACTACACCTACATAGCGTACACTACAACTATATAACGTACACTGCAATTATATAACGTACACTACAACTACATAGTATACACTACAACTATATATCATACACTACAACAATATAACGTACACTACAGCTACATAGCATACACTACGACTACATAGCATACACTGC
This sequence comes from Bathymodiolus brooksi, assembly GCA_963680875.1. Classification (NCBI taxonomy): domain Eukaryota; kingdom Metazoa; phylum Mollusca; class Bivalvia; order Mytilida; family Modiolidae; genus Bathymodiolus; species Bathymodiolus brooksi. The sequence goes on from OY804587.1 coordinate 66,576,113, forward strand.
AACTATATAGCGTACACAACAACTATATAACGTATACTACAATCATATATCGTACACTACAACTACATAGCATACACTACAACTACATAGCATACACTACAACTATATAGCGTACACTACAACTATATAGCGTACACTACAACCATATAACATACACTACAACTATATAACATACACTACAAATATATAGCATACAACACTACAACTATATAGCATGCACTACAACTATATAGCATACATTACAACTATATAGCATACACTACAACTATATATCATACACTACAACTATTTCGCGTGCATTATAACTATATAGCATACACTACAACTATATCAAGTAGACTATTACTATATAGAGTGAATTACAACTATAAAATGTACCCTACAACTACATAGCGTACACTATGTTTACATATCATACACTACACCTACATAGCATACACTACAATCATATACACCACACTACAACAATAAAGCGTAGACTATTACTACATATCATATACTACCACTATAAAACGTACACTATGCATATTTAGCGTACAATGCAACTACATAGCATACACTAAAACTATATAACATACACTACAAATATATAGCATACAACACTACAACTAAATAGCATACACTACAACTCTATAACGTACACTACAACCACATAGCATACACTACAACTACATAGTATACACTGCAACTGCATAGCATACATTACAGCTATATAGCGTGCATTACAATTATATAGCGTGCATTACAATCATATAGCGTGCATTATAACTATATAGCGTGCATTACACTTATATAGCGTGCATTGCAACTATTTAGCGTGCAGTACTATTATATTATTGTCTACTCCTGAGGGAACTGTTCTCCTGTAGTGATGTCTGGTGAGGTATAGTGCCTGGGTCAACGGCGAGGGCACTATACCTCACCAGACACCACTATAGGAAAACTGTTCTCGAGGGAAAGACAATAATATATCTAGTACATAACATCCCATTTCAGACATAAAAGGAAAACACACTCAAATACAATATAATAATAATAATAAAATTTACAACGTAAAATTATGTTTGAATTGCCAAACCTGGCCATGTTGACAGCAGACTACCTCACGAGTCTATTTTAAGGGAGATAAATCTTGACAAAAATATATAAAAATTGCGCGGAAAAATATATGTCACAGGTATAGTCCCCACTGGAAATCGTTTGAAACTGGAATAGTTCCCGTCGCTAGGTATAGTCACCCGTTATCAAGTGTACTGTTCAAAAATAGTACACCCTGATTTTCCAATCGAAATACAGTATTTTCATATGTTAGGTACTAAAACTATAAATCGTGCATTATAACTATATAGCGGACATTACTATTCTATTATTGTCTACTCCTGATGGAACTGTTTTCCTATAGTGTTGTCTGGTGAGGCATAGTGGCTGAGCCAACGGCGAGGGAACTATACCTCACCAGACAACACTATAGCAAAACTGTTCTCGAAGGAGAAGGCAATGATATATTTAGTACATAACATCCCATTCCATAACAGAAAAACACACTCAAATGCAATATCATAATAATAATAACAATTATAATGTAACGTTATATTTGCATTGCCAAATCTGGCCATGTTGACAGCAGACTACAGCACGAGTCTATTTTAAGGGAGATAAATCTTGACAAAAATATATAAAAATTACGCGGGAAAAGCTATGCCACAGATATAGTCCCTGCGGGAAATTGTTTGAAATTGGTATTGTTCCCGTCGCTATACATAGTCACCCGTTGTCAAGTGTACTGTTAAAAAATAGTTCACACTGATCATCCAATCAAAATACAGCATTTCCATATGTTAGGTACTACAATCATATTACGTACACTACAACCACATAGTATACACTTACACTACAACTATTAAGCGAAGCCTATAACTATATAACGTAAACTATGACTATATAATTTACACTGCAACCATATAGCGTACACTCTAACTATACAACGTACACTATAACTATATAGCGTACACTACAACCATATACCGTACACTACATCTATATAATGTACACTACAACAATAACACGTACAATGCATATATATAAAACAGAATATTACTTACAGTGAAGTCAGCTGTGGTAGATCCTCAAACGTCTTACTGCTGACAAATGATATATTGTTGTTCCCCATGTTTCTGAAATTATTATCAACATTTACAAAAGCAGCATCAGAAAATTGAATTATTGTGAATAACTCAACATGTCTAATGAGAAACGTCTGAAGATACCAAAGAGATAACCAGAAGACGTAAATCAATCGAAAAATAACAAACAATTTAATGTCCAAAAGAAATAGGACAAAAAGACAAATGCTGATCTACAAAAACTACACAAAAAAAATAAATACTGAGTAACAGGAATGCCACAAAAAACCGGGGATGATCTCAGCTGTCCCGAAAGGTAAGAAGTTTCTGTTCCACCGGTGGCATCCGTCGTGTTACTCTTGTTACAAACTCTGAAACTACTAAGTCTCCTCCTTCCACAGCCTTCGCCATCTACGTAATTTACTCACTAAGTCACTTCCCACCACACCCAAGTCTTAGTCGTCTACGTCAGTTACTTACTAAGTTACTTATAACCACGACCTTAGTCATCTAGTTAAGCTACTTACTAAGTTACTTCCCACCTCAGCCTTAGTCATCTCCGTGCGTTACTTACCAAGTTACTTCCCACCAAAACCAAATCTTAGATATCTCCGTACGTTACTTATAAAGTCACTTTCTACCACGACCTGAGTCATCTACGTAAGTTAATTACAAAGTTCCTTCCCACCACATCCTAGTCTGAATCGTCTCTGTACGTTAATTGCAAAATAACTTCCCACCACGGCCTGCGTCACCTACGTAAGTTACTTGCTAAGTCATTTCCCACAATAGCCTAGTCTTACTCGTCTCCGTACGTTACTAACCATGTTACTTGCCATCACGGCCTGAGTCATCTACGTAAGTTACTTCCTAGTCATAGTCCTTAACGTAAGTTTCTTACCAAGTCACTTCCCACCACATACTAGTCTTCATCGTCTCCGTACGCTACTTACTAAGTTACTTCCCACCATGGCTTGAGTCATCTACGTAAGTTACTTCCCACAACAGTCTTAATGCTTACTAAGTCACTTCCCATCATATCTTAATCTTAGTCCTCTCCGTACGTTACTAACTAAGTTACTTCCCACCACGGCCTGAATCATCTACGTAAGTAACATCCCACCACAGCCCAGTTTTAGTCATCTCCGTACGTTACGTACAAAGTCACTTCCCACCAGGGCCTTAGTCATCTACGTAAGTTACTTCCCACCACAGCCTAGTCATAGTCACACACGTAAGTTGCTTACTAAATCACTTGCCACCACATCATAGTCTTAATCGTCTCCGTACGTTAATTACAAAGTAACTTCCCACCACGGCCTGAGTCATCTACGTAAGTTACTTCCCAGCACAGCCTAGTCTTAGTTATCTACGTAGGTTACTTACTAAGTTACTTCCACCACGCCTTGATCTTCTACATAAGTCACTTCCCACCACATCATAATCTTAATCGTATCCATACGCTACTTACTACAGTAAGTAACTTCCCACCAAAACCTGAGTCATCTACGTAAGTTACTTCCCAGTCATAGTCCTTAACGTAAGTTGCTTACTAAGTCACTTCCCACCACATACTAGTCTTAATCGTCTCCGTACGCTACTTACTAAGTTACTTCCCACCATGGCCTGAGTCATCTACGTAAGTTACTTCCCACAACAGTATTCATTATCTAAGTAAGTTACTTACTAAGTCACTTCCCATCATATCTTAATCTTAGTCATCTCCGTACCTTACTTTCAAAGTCACTTCCCACCACGGCCTTAGTCTTCTACGTAAGTTACTTCCCTCCATATCCTAGTCTTAGTCATCTCCGTTCGATACCCATAAAGTCACTTCCCACCACAGCCTAGTCTTAATCGTTTCGTACGTTACTTACTACGCATAATCCCACCACGGCCGGATTCATCTACGTACGTTACTTACAAAGTTATTTCCCACCACGGCTTTAGGCATCTACGTAAGTTACATCCCACCACAGCCTAGTCTTAGTCATCTTCGTACGTTACTTACAAAGTCACTTCCCACCGCGGCCTTAGTCATCTACGTAAGTTACTTCCCACCACAGCCTCGTCTTAGTCATCTACGTAAGTTACTTACTAAGTCCCTTTCCACCACCATAATATTCACCGTACGTTATTTATTAACTTACCTCCCATCACAACCTGATGCATTTACATGTGTTACTTACTAAGTCACTTCCCACCACATCCTGGCCTTAATCGTCTTCCTATGCTACTTACTAAGTTATTTCTCACGACGGCAGGATTCATCTCCGTACGTTACTTACAAAATCACTTCTCACCTTGGCCTTAGTCATATACGTAAGTTACTCACCACCAGAGCCTAGTCTTAGTCAGCTACGTAAGTTACTCGCTAAGTCCCTTTCCACCACATCTATGTTATTCTTAATAGTCTCTGTACGTTATTTACTAAGTTACTTCCCACCACGACCTCAGTAATCTACGTGTGTTACTAACTAATCAATTTTCCACCACATCCTAATCTTAATCGTCTCGTACGTTATTTACTAAGTAACTTCCCACCAAGGCCTGGATCATCTACGTAAGTTACTTACTAAGTCACTTCCCACCACATTCTAATCTTAATCGTCTCCGTACGTTAGTTACAAAGTCACTTCCCACCACGGTCTTAGTCATCTACCTAAGTTACTTCCCACCACAGCCTAGTCTTAGTCATCTCCGTACATTACATACAAAGTCACTTCCCACCACGGTCTTAGTCATCTACGTAAGTTACTTACTATGTCACTTCCCATCACATCCTACTGTTAATCGTCTCCATACGTTACTTATTAAGATACTTCCCACCACGGCCTGAGTCATCTCCGCACGTTACTTCCCAACACGGCTTTGGTCATCTACGTAAGTTGTGTACTAGTTTATTTCTACTCAAGTTATTTACTAAGTTACTTTCCTCCACGGCATAAGTCATCTATGTAAGTCATTTATTAGATCACTTTCATCCACAGCCTTAGTTGTCCACACAAGTCACTCAGTAGGTTACTAACCAGCAAGGCCTTAATCAGTTACATGGGTTACTTATCAAGTTACTTACGATCATGGCCTTAGTTGTGTTCATAAGATAAATACCAGTATTGTTCAAACCAGACTGAATAATGTACGAACAACTCAAAGAGGTTTCATAATCCAAGTCGGCCCGGGAGGTTCAATGAGTTAGGTAGTTTGATTACCTAACAACTCATGCAAGCCTATCACCAATACGGCGTGTGTTCGCGCCCGACTTTGTAAATTACGAAAAGGGTGCACTCGACTGGCAGCCACAAGAGATAAAGTTTTCCAGTTGCTTGCCTATGGTCGGTGGTTCTCTCCGGGGACTCCCGCTTTCTTCCACCACTAAATCTGCCTGCCATGATATAGCTGAAATATTACTGAAAATGGCGTTAAGTACATTAAATCAAATCAAATCAACCAAATTGGCCAAATTTAACCAAGCGACAACAACCACAATCAATTTATATCCACAGTTTACTCAGTATATAGCGTCCATAGTTTTCTACTCCTTTTCAACCAATACATTTAAATATTATCAAAATATGTTGCTTTTTGTGTTTTTTTAAAATAATATAACTCATTGTAAAATGAATAAATATTAATTGAGGGTCGGAACATTGACATTATTTTTGTAGTCGTGGTGTTTTTCATCTATATCATCCAGAGACATCACACTAGATCGTGCCTAGTCTATTACATTACTCGAAAGCATTAACTATTATATGTTTTGTATTGATATATTGACTTTATACTCAAATTATACTCAATAATACTTACAGAGTAGTCAAACGTGGTAGATTGTTGAAAGTGGTGTCCTTTATAACTGATATTTTATTGTTGAGTAAATATCTGTAAATAATGAATTTATATACACAAGTTACCCAGTATACAGCGTCCAAAGTATCTGCTCCTTTCCAACCAATACCTAATTTAAATATTACCAAAATAGGTTCTGTTTATTTTTGTTTTGTTTTTAATATACTATATGTCAATGTAAGATGTTTAAATTTTAATTGCGAGTCGGAACATTGACATTATTTTATAGTCGTGGTGCTTTTCATCTATAATATAAAAACATTGGTTACTTATCAAGTTACTAACGACCACGGCCTTAGGTGTCGTCATAAATTAAATACTAGTATTGCTAAAACCAGACTGGTTAATGTTCCAACAACTCAAAAGAGGCTTCATAATCAAATTGGTACAATTTTAACCCAACGATAACAACCACAACATCTTGGATGGATCAAGACACGACTACATAAGTAACGTATTCCTATGAATCCAGTTTTTCCCCTTTAGCATTCAGATGGACGTGTAGCATCCAGAGACATCACACTAGATCGTACCTAGTCTATTGCATTACTCGAAAGTATTAACTATAATATGTATTGTATTGATATATTGGCTGTATACTCAAATTATACTCAATAATACTTACAGAGTATTCAAACTTGTTAGATTGTTGAAAGTGTTGTCCTTTATAACTGATATTTTATTGTTGTGTAAATATCTGTAAATAATGAATTTATATATACAAGTTACCCAGTATACAGTGTCCAAAGTTTCTACTGCTTTTCGAACAAAAAATAATTTGAATATTACCAAAATAGGTTCTGTTTATTCTCGTTTTATTTTTAATATACTATAACTCATTGTAAAATGTTTAAATTTTAATTGTGAGTCGGAACATTGACATTATTTTGTAGTTGTGGTGTTTTTTACCTATAATATAAAAACATTGGTTTCTTATCAAGTTACTAACGATCACGGCCTTAGTTGTCTTCATAAATTAAATACTACTATTGTTCAAGCCAGTCTGGTTAATGTTCGAACAACTCAAAAGAGGCTTCATAATTCAAGGCGTACAACTTTAACCCAACGAATACAACCACATTATCTTGGATGGATCGAGACACGTCTACGTTATATGTCGTATTCAGTTGAATCCATGAATCCAGTTTTTCCCCTTTAGCTTTCAGATGGACGTGTAGCATCCAGAGACATCACACTAGATCGTACCTAGTCTATTACATTACTCGAAAGCATTAACTATAATATGTTTTGTATTGATATATTGGCTTTATACTCAAATTATACTCAATAATACTTAGTACTTACAGATAATACAATCTATGTAGATTATTGAAAGTGTTGTCCGCTATAACTGATATGTTACTGTTGTGTAAATATCTGTAAATAATGAATTTATATATATAAGTTACCCAGTATACAGTGTCCAAAGTTTCTACTGCTTTTCGACCAAAAAATAATTTGAATATTACCAAAATAGGTTCTGTTTATTCTCGTTTTATTTTTAATATACTATAACTCATTGTAAAATGTTTAAATTTTAATTGTGAGTCGGAACATTGACATTATTTTGTAGTTGTGGTGTTTTTTATCTATAATATAAAAACATTGGTTTCTTATCAAGTTACTAACGATCACGGCCTTAGTTGTCTTCATAAATTAAATACTAGTATTGTTCAAGCCAGTCTGGTTAATGTTCGAACAACTCAAAAGAGGCTTCATCATTCAAGTCGTACAACTTTAACCCAACGATTACAACCAAATTCTCTTGGATGGATCAAGACACGTCTACGTTAGGTGTCGTATTCAGATGAATCTATCAATCCAGTGTTCCCCCTTTTAGCTTTCAGATGGACGTGTATCATCCAGAGACATCACACTAGATCGTACCTAGTCTATTACATTACTCGAAAGCATTAACTATAATATGTTTTGTATTGATATATTGGCTTTATACTCAAATTATACTCAATAATACTTAGTACTTACAGATAATACAAACTATGTAGATTATTGAAAGTGTTGTTTTCTATAACTGATATTTTATTGTGGTCTAATGTTCTGTAAATATTCAATGTAAATCAATAATTTACTCAGTATATATCCTCAATAGTTTCTACTCCTTTATAAACATTAAATAACTTAAATATTACCAAAACAGGTTGGTTGCTTTTGTGTTTTTTTTTAATATACTATAACTCATTGTAAAATGTTTAAATTTTATTTGTCAGTCGGAACATTGACATTATGTTATAGTTGTCGTGCTTTTCATCTATACTATCAAAACATTGGTTTCTTATCAAGTTACTAACGACCACGGCCTTAGTTGTCTTCATAAATTAAATACTAGTATTGTTCAAACCAGACTGGTTAATGTTCGAACAACTCAAAAGAGGCTTCATAATTCAAGTCGTACAACTTTAACCCAACGATTACAACCAAATTCTCTTGGATGGATCAAGACACGTCTACGTTAGGTGTCGTATTCAGATGAATGAATCAATCCAGTGTTCCCCCTTTTAGCTTTCAGATGGACGTATATCATCCAGAGACATCACACTAGATCGTGCCTAGTCTATTACATTACTCGAAAGCATAAAACTGTTATATGTTTTGTATCGATATATTGGCTGTATGCTCAAATCATACTCAATAATACTTAGTACTTACAGATAATACAAACTATGTAGATTATTGAAAGTGTTGTTCTATATAACTGATATTTTATTGTGGTCTAATGTTCTGTAAATATTCAATGTAAATCAATAATTTACTCAGTATATATCCTCAATAGTTTCTACTCCTTTATAAACATTAAATAACTTAAATATTACCAAAACAGGTTGGTTGCTTTTGTGTTTTAATATACTATAACTCATTGTAAAATGTTTAAATTTTAATTGTGAGTTGGAACATTGACATTATGTTATAGTTGTCGTGCTTTTCATCTATACTATGAAAACATTGGTTACTTATCAAGTTACTAACGACCACGGCCTTAGTTGTCTTCATAAATTAAATACTAGTAATGTTCAAACCAGACTGGTTAATGTTGGAATAACTCCAAAAAAGTTTCATAATCAAAATCTGATATTTTATTTTGGTCTAAATTTCTCTAAGGAATCAATTTATATCTACAGTTTACTCAGTATATAGCGTCCATAGTTTCTACTCCTTTTTGAACCAATACATTTAAATATTACGAAAATATTGTCTTGTTTTGCTTAATATAATATATCGTATTGTAAAATGATTAAATTTTAATTGTGAGTCGGAACATTGACATTATTTTGTAGTCGTGGTGTTATTCATCTATAATAGAAAAACAAATATATAGAAAATATTAGTGCAGAGTCGTAGAGGCTTAATATATAACGTTTATGTGTATGAGGCTTAAGCATTTAGATAAAGGCGCGGTTCACGGAGCCTATTTTGTACTTCTGAGCCGAATACACATAAAGTTTATCATTAAAGACACTGTATTAATATTGTGTTTATCTTCCATCGAGGTTTATTTACTTCAAAGTTTTTAATTAACTTTTAAAAATGAAGTAAAATATATTGAATTAAGAAGAAAAAAATTGATATAAAAATGACAAATTTAATAAAAAATAAAATAATATAGTTGCTGTAATTTAATTTTTCTTAAATAATAAATTAGTGAAATATCACATGCTATATTTAGTAAAAATCTAATGAAAATGAAGTAAAATATATTGATTTAAGAAGAAAAATTTGAAATAAAGAAAATGACCAATTTAATAAGAAATGAAATAATATAGTTGTTGTAATTTAATTTAAACAAATTAATTAGTAAAATATACTTTCTCTGATCCCTTTCTATAATTATGATTTAAGAAGAAAGATTGAAATAAAGAAAATGTCAAATTTAATGAGAAATGAAATAATATAGCTGTTCTAATTTTTTTTTAAATAATTAGTGAAATATTACATTCTATATTTAGTTAGTTGATTTAAGAAGAAAGATAATGTTCAGAATCTGTTCAGAATTTTCAGTAATGTTCAGAATCTGTTCGCAATGTTCAGAATCTGTTCAGAATTTTCAGTAATGTTCAGAATCTGTTCAGAATTTTCAGCAATTTTCAGAATTTTCAGAATCTGTTCAGAATTTTCAGTAATGTTAAGAATCTTTTCAGAATCTTTTCTTTGTAGTGTAATAAAATGATACTATGATCCATTACTTGGTGGGCCATTTTGATACTACATAGCATACACTACAACTATATAGTGTCCACTGCAACTATATAATGTACACTACAACCATATAGCATACACTACAACTATATAACGTACACTACAACCATATAGCATACACTACAACTACATAGCGTACACTACAACCATATAGCGTACACTACAACCAAATAGCGTACACTACAACCACATAGCATACATTACAACCCTATAGCGTAAGCCACAACTACATAGCATTCACTGCAACCATATATCGTACATTACAACTACATAGCGTACACTACAACTACATAGCATAAACTACAACTATATAGCGTACGATACAACTACATAACGTACACTACAACCAAATAGCGTAAACTACAACTACATAGCGCACACTACAACTACATATCATACCATACAACTACACAGCATACACTACAACTATATAGCGTCCACTAAGATCATATAGCGTGTACTACAATTATATAGCGTATGCTACAACTAGATAGCGTACACTATTGCTATATAAAGTAGATTACAACTATATAGCATACAATACAACTATAAAGCGTACACTATAACTATATAGCGTACACTACAACTACATAACATAGGCTACAACTATATAGCGTACACTACAACTATATAGCGTACACTACAACTATATAGCGTACACTACAACTATATAGCGTACACTATAACTACATAGCATACACAACAATTATATAACGTTCACTTCAACTATATAACGTACACTACAACTATATAAAGTACACTACAACTACATAGCATACACTACAACTACATAGCATACACTACAACAATATAACGTACGCTACAATAATATAGCTTACACTACAACTACATAGCATACACTACAACTTCATAGTGTAGACTACGTCTACATACCATACACTACAACTACATGCCATACACTACCACTATAAAACGTACACTACAACTACATTTGTACTTAACGTACACTACAAATATATATCATAGACTACAGCTATATATCGTACATTACAATTATATAGGATACACTACAACCATATAGCGTATACTACAACTTCATACCGTACACTACCACTATATAATGTACACTACAACAATAACACGTACTATGCATATATATAAAACAGAATATTACTTACAGTGAAGTCAGCTGTAGTAGATTCTCAAACGTCTTATTGCTGACAAATGATATATTGTTGTGTCCAATGTGTCTGAAATTAATATCAACATTTACAAAAGCAGCATCAGAAAATTAAATTATTGTGAATAACTCAACATGTCAAATGAGAAACGTCTGAAGATACCACAGAGGTAACCAGAAGACGTAAATCAATCGAAGAATAACAAACAATATTATGTCGACAAGAAAAAGGACAAAAAGACAAATGCGGCTCTACAAAAGAGGCTTCATAATCCAAAGCGTACAACTTTAATCTAACAACAACAACAACTGAAACCTCTTGGATGGATCAAGACATGACTACGTAAGGTGTAGTATTGAGATGAATCTAGTTTCCCACGTTTAGATTTCAGATGAACGTGTATCATCCAGAGACATCGCACTAGATCGTACCTAGTCTATTGCATTACTTGAAAGCATTAACTATAATATGTATTGTATTGCTATATTGGCCTTATATTCAAATTATACTCAATAATACATAAAGCTCATTCAAACTTGGTAGATTGTTGAAAGTGTTGTCCCTTATAACTGATATTCAATTGTCGTCTAAATGTCTGTAAATAATGAATTTATATCTACAGTTTACTCAGTATATAGCGTCCATAGTTTTCTACACCTTCTTAAACCAATACACTTAAACATTACGAAAATATTGTCTTTGTTTGCTTAATATGCTATATCTCATTGTAAAATCGGAACAGTGACATTATTTTGTAGTCGTTGTGTTTTTCATCTGTAATAAAAAAAAAAAAATATATAAACAATATTAGTGCAGAGTCTTGATATATACAGTTTATGTGTATGAGGCTTAAACATTTGCATAAAGGCGCTGTCCAGATAGTTTTTCTGAGCCGAATACACACAAAGTTTATCATTAAAGACACTGTATTAATATTGTGTTTATCTTGCAGAAAAAAGAACATTAATCCATCGACGTTTATATTTCGAATTACAATGTAAATAATAAAATTATACTATGATCCACTAAACTTGAATGGCAATTCAGATACTACATATCATCTTTACAACTATATAGCGTACACTACAACTATGTAACATACACTACAACTATATAGCGTACACTATAACTACATATCATACACTACACTACACTACATAGCATACACTACAACTATACAACGTACACTACAACTATATAACGTACACTACAACTATATAGCATACACTACAACTATAGAACGTACACTACAACTATATAGCGTATATAACTATAAAATGTACATACTATCCACTACAACTATATAAGGTACACTAAAACGATATAACTACATAGCACACACTACAACTATATAGCGTACACTACAACTATATAGCGTACACTACAACTATAAAACGTACACTTTAACTATATAGCATACACTAAAACTATACAACGTAAGCTATAACTATATAGCGTAAACTACAACTATATAGCGTACACTACAACTATATAGCGTACACTATAACTACATAGCATGCATTACAACTATATAACGTACACTACAACTTAATAACGTACACTACAACTCTATAACGTACACCATAACTACATAGCATACACTACAACTATATAACATACATTACAACTACATAGCGTACACTATAACTATATAACGTACATTGCAACTATGTAACACACACTACAACTATAGAACGTACACTACAACTATAAAACATACACTCTAACTACATAGCATACACTACAACTGCATATCATACACTACCACTATAAAACGTACACCACAACTATATAGCGTAAACTACAACAATATAGCGTACACTACAACTATATAACGTACACTACAACAATATAGTGCACACTACAACTACAAACCGTACACTACCACTATATAATGTACACTACGACTATAACACATACAAATCATAGATATAAAACAGAATATTGTCAGCTGTGGTAGATTCTTAAACATCTTATTGCTGACAAATGATATATAGTTGTTCGCCATGTTTCTGAAATTATTATCCACTTTTACAAAAGGGGCATAAGAAAATTAAATTATTGTGAATAACTGAACATGTGTAATGAGAAACGTCTGAAGATACCAAAGAGGTAACCAGAAGAAGTAAATCAATCGAAGAATAACAAACAATATAATGTCCAAAAGAAATAGGACAAAAAAACAAATGTGGATCTACAAAATCTCCCCAAAAAATTAAATATTGAGCAACATGAATGCGACAAAACACCGGGGATGACCTCAGCTGCTCCAGAATGGTGAGAAGTTTCTGGTCCACGAGTGGCATCCGTCGTGTTACTCTTGTTACAAACCCTGAAGCTACTAAGTCTCTTCACACCACTGCCTTAGTCGTCTACGTAAGCTACTTCACACCACGGCCTTATCAATCTACGTAAGTTACTTCCCACAATATCCCAGTCTTAATCGTCTACGTATGTTACATATTGAGTTACTTCCCACCAGGGCCTGAGCCTTCTTCACGCGTTACTTACTAAGTTACTTCTCACTAATGCCTAGTTTTAGTCATCTACACAAGCTACTTACAAAGTCACTTCCAACGACAGCCTTAGTCATTTACGTAAGTTACTTCCAACCACAGCCTAGTCTTAGTCATCTATGTAAGTTACTTCACACCACGGCCTTAGCAATCTACGTAAGTTACTTCCCACCATATCCTAGTCTTAATCGTCTACGTATGCTACATATTGAGTTACTTCCCACCAGGGCCTGAGCCTTCTTCACACGTTACTTACTAAGTTACTTCTCACCAATGCCTAGTTTTAGTCATCTATACAAGTTACTTACAAAGTCACTTCCAACCACTGCCTTAGTCATCTACGTAAGTCTCTTCCCACCATATCCTAGTCCTAATCGTTTCCGTACGTTACTTACTAAGTTATTTCCCACAATGGCCTGATTCATCTCCATACATTACTTACAAAGTCACTTCCCACCACGGCCTGAGTCATCTACGTAAGTTACCTCCCACCACAGCCTAGTCCTATTCATACACGTAAGTTACTTACCATGTCTCTTCTCACTACATCCTAGTCTTAATCGTCTCGTAACGTTACTACTTACAAATTCACTTCCACGACGGCCTTAGTCATCTATGTAAGTTAGTTACTAAATCACTTCCCATCACATCATAGTCTTAATCGTCGCCGTACGCTACTTACTAAGATATTTCCCATCAGGGCCTGAGTCTTCTCCGTACGTTACTTATTAAGTACCTTCCCACCACGCCTGTGTCATCTACGTAAGTTACCTTCCACCACAGCCTAGTCATAATCCTTTACGTAATTTACTTACATTTCCCACCACATCATAGTCTTAATCGTCTCCGTACGTTACTTACTAAGTACCTTCTAACCACTGCCTGAATCATCTACGTAAGGTACTTACTAAATCACTTTCCACCACAGTCTTAGTCATCTACGTAAGTTACTTCCCACAACAGTCTTAATTATCTACGTATGTTACTTACTAAATCACTTCCCACCATATCCTGGTCTTAGTCATCTCCGTACGTTACTTACGAAGTCACTTCCCACCACATCTTAGCCTTAATCGTTTCCGTACGTTATTTACTAACTTACTTCACACCACGGCCTGGATTCAACACCGTACGTTACTTACTAAGTTGCTTCCCACCACGGCCTTAATCATCTACGTAAGTTATTTCCCACCACAGCCTAGTCATAGTCATCTACGTAAGTTACTTACTCAGTCACTTCCCACCACAACCTAGTCTTAATTGTCTCTGTACGTTACTTACTAAGTGACTTTCCACCACATCCTGATTCATCTACGTAAGTTACTTACTAAGTCACTTCCCACCACGGCTTGATTCATCTAGGTACGTTTCTTACTAAATTAGTTCCCATCACAGTGTGAGTCATCTACTTAAGTTACTTCCCACCACAGCCTAGTCTTAATAATCTCCGTATGTGACTTACACTGTCACTTCCCACTACAGCCTAGTCTTAATCGTTTCCGTACGTTACTTACTAAGTTACCTCCCACCACGGCCTTAGTCATCTACGTAAGTCACTTCCCACCACGGCCTTAGTCATCTACGTAAGATACTTAGAGTCACTTTGCACCTGTATTAGTCATCTATGTAAGTTAGTTACTAAATCACTTCCCATCACATCCTAATCTTAATCCTCTCCGTACGCTACTTACTAAGATATTTCCCATCAGGGCCTGAGTCATCTCCGTACGTTACTTATTAAGCATCTTCCCACCACGGCCTGTGTCATCTACGTAAGTTACTTTCTACCACAGCCTAGTCATAATCCTTTACGTAATTTATTTACTAAGTCATTTCCCACCACATCCTAGTCTTAATCGTCTCCGTACGTTATTTACTAAGTGACTTTCCACCACAGCCTGAGTCATCTACGTAAGTTACTTACTAAGTCACTTCCCACCACATCCTATTCTTAATCGTCTCCTACGTTACTTATTGAGTTACTTACCACCATGGCCTGATTCACCTCCGTACCTTATTTACAACGTCACTTCCCACCACTGCCTTAGTCATCTGCGTAATTTACTTACTAAGCCACTTCCCACCTCATCCTAATCTTATTTTTTTTGCGCTTTCTTAATATACTATAACTATAAGTCACTTCCCAATTAAAATGTTTAAATTTTAATTGCGAATCAGAAAATTTACATTATTTTTATATTCATCGTGCTTTTCATCTATGCTATACACACATTGGTTACGTATCAAGTTACTAACGACCACGGCCTTAGTTGTCTTCATAAATTAAATACTAGTATAGTTCAAACCAGACTGGTTAATGTACGAACAACTCAAAAGTGGCTTCATAATTCAACTTGTGCAACTTTAACCCAACGAGTAACCACAACCTCTTCCATGGACCAAGACACGATAACGTTACGTGTTGTACTCAGATGAATCCAGTTTCTTCCTTTAGCTTTCATATGGACGTGCATCATCCAGAGACATCACACTAGATCTTACCTAGTCTCTTACGTTACTCGAAAACATTAACTATGCTATGTATTGTATTGATATATTGGCTTTATACTCAAATTATACTCTATAATACTTACATAAAAGACAAACTTTGTAGATTGGTGAAAGTGTTGTTCTCTATAACTGATATTTTATTGCCGTCTAAATCTCTAAATAATGAATTTATATCTACAGTTTACTCAGTGTACAGCGTCCGTAGTTTCTATTCCTTTTTAAACCAATACATTTAAACATTACGAAAATAATGTCTTTTGTTTTGTTTAATATGCTATAACTCATTGTAGTTTTCGTCATAAATTAAATACTAGTATTGTTCAAACCAGACTGGTTAATGTACGAACAACTCAAAAGTGCCTTCATAATCAAAATCGACCAACTTTAACCCAACGAACCTCGTGGATGGATCAAGACACGACTACGTAAAGCAACGTATTCAGATGAATCCAGTTTCCCCCTTTAGCTTTTAGATGGACGTGTAGCATCCAGCGACATCACACTAGATCGCACTAAGTCTATTACATTACTCGAAAGCATTAACTATAATATGTATTGTATTGATATATTGGTTTTATCCTCAAATTATACTCAATAATACTTACAGATCATACAAACTTGGTAGATTGTTGAAAGCGTTGTCCTCTATAACTGATATTATATTGTTTTGTAAATATCTGTAAATAATCAATTGATATCCACAGTTTATTCAGTGTATAGCGTCCATAGTTTCTACTCCTTTTTAAGCCAATACATTTAAACATTACGAAAATATTGTCTTTTTTGTTTTGTTTAATATACTATAACTCATTGTAGTTGTCGTCATAAATTAAATATTAGTATTGTTCAAACCAGACTGGTTAATGTACGAACAACTCAAAAGAGCCTTCATAATCAAAATCGGCCAACTGTAACTCAACGAACCTCGTGGATAGATCAGGACACGACTACGTTAAGTAACGTATTCAGATGAATCCAGTTTCCCCCTTTAGCTTTCAGATGGACGTATAGCATCCAGAGACATCACACTAGATCGTACCTAGTCAATTACATTTCTCGAAAGAATTAACTATAATATGTATTGTATTGATATATTGGCTTTATCCTCAAATTACACTCAATAATACTTACAGGGTAGTCAAACTTGGTAGATTGTTGAAAGTGTTGTTCTCTATGACTGATATTATATTGTTGTGTAAATATCTGTAAATAATCAATTTATATCCACAGTTTACTCAGTTTATAGCGTCCATAGTTTTCTACTCCTTTTCAACCAATAAATCATTTAAATATTACCAAAATAGGCTTTGCTTACTTTTGTTTTGTTTTAATATACTATAACTCATTGCAAAATGCTTAAATTTTTATTGTGAGTCGGAACATTGACATTATTTTGTAGTTGTTGTGCTTTTCATCAATAATATAAAAACATTGGTTACTTATGAAGTTACTAACGACCACGGCCTTAGTTTTCTTCATAAATTAAATACTAGTATTACATTACTCGAACGCATTAACTATAATATGTATTGCATTGATATATTGGCTTCATACTCAAATTATACTCAATAATACTTACAGATAATACAAACTTGCTAGATTGTTGAAAGTGTTGTTCTCTATAACTGATATTTTATTGCATTCGAAATGTCTGTAAATAATCACTTCATATCTACAGCTTACTCAGTATATAGCGTCTATATTGTTCTACTCCTTTTTAAGCCAATACAATTAAACGTTACGTAAATATTGTCTTTTTTGGGGGGGTTTAATATACTATAACTCATTGTAGTTGTCGTCATAAATTAAATACTAGTATTGTTCAAACCAGACTGGTTAATGTACGAACAACTCAAAAGAGCCTTCATAATCAAAATCGGCCATCTGTAACTCAACGAACCTCTTGGATGGACCAGGACACGACTACGTTAAGTAGCGTATTTAGATGAATCCAGTTTCCCCCTTTAGCTTTCAGATGGACGTATAGCATCCAGCGACATCACACTAGATCGTCCCTAGTCTATTACATTACTCGAAAGAATTAACTATAACATGTATTGTATTGATATATTGGCTTTATCCTCAAATTATGCTCAATAATACTTACAGATCATGCAAACGTGTTAGATCGTTGAAAGCGTTGTTCTCTATAACTGATATTATATTGTTGTTTAAATATCTGTAAATATTCAATTTATATCGCAGTTTACTCAGTTTATAGCGTCTAATGTTTTCTACTCCCTTTCAACCAATAAATAATCTAAATATTTTTGCTTTGCTTTAATATGCTATAGCAAATTGCAAAATGCTCAAATTTTAATTGTGAGTCGGAACATTGATATTATTTTGTAGTTGTGTTTTTCATCTATAATATAAAGACAAATATATAAATAATATTAGTGCAGAGTCTCAATATATATAGTTTATGTGTATAAGGCTTAAACATTCGGACAAAGTCGCGGTTCACTGAGCATTTTCTTACTTCTGAGCCGAATACACATAAAATGTATAAGTAAAGACACTGTCTGACTATTGTGTTGATCTTGCAGAAAATAAGCACATTAATCCATCGACGTTTATATTTTGAATTACAATGTAAATAATAAAATTATACTATTATCCATTAAGCTTGATTGTCCATTTTGATATTTTTCAAGAAGTGAACTAGGTTCACAACTATTTTCGTAACGCGCAACATGTAACATGTGACAGGGGTACAGGAAAAGCTATATTGCAGTCAGTGACAGTACATACCAAAAATGTATTCAGTTAATGCTATTTGACTGCAAAAATGGAATCAGTGCAGGATACATTGATTGGTTTGGTTTATGGTGTTTAACGCCACTGTCAACACTATTTCAATTATATCATGGCGGTCAGTTTTATTGATGAAGGAAACCGGAGTATCATGAGAAAACCACCGACCTGTCGCATTTCACTGACAAACTTTATCACATAATGTTGCATCCAGTACACCTCGCGAATAGGATGGATTTAATACACCAGGAGTATTACTTACAAGGTAACAAGGTTCGGTAAGTCTTTGAATGTTTCTGATAGGATTGTTGTAATTCGATTGTATTCCAAATGACTGCAAGATGTAAATGTGACATGCTTAGAATAAAATTCGTCCAGAATAAGCTAAATATAAATGGCATTTAATTTTACACATGAGCACTGTCATAACTTTGAGTGCCGTTCATGTCACTGATCATCACCATAAATAAATATACAGTACAGTCAAACCTGCCTATGTGGTCACCTCTATTAAGCAGTCACCTGTTTTAAAAGGTCACTTTTTTCTTGTCCTTTCATCTTTTAAGAGGTCACCTGTATAATAAGGCCAAATGTGACCTCTTAATACAGGTTTGACTGTATATTAAAAAATTAGAGCATTACGCTAGTTCTATGTTAATTTCGTTAGTAGTAAAAAATATGAAATAAAAATATAATACACAATAGTCCAAAAATAATATACTATAATGAAGAACACAATCGGAACACTTCCAAAATCCCACAAAAAACGTGGAAAGAAACAAAATCAATACCCTTTACACACAAATACATGACCTTCCTGGCTTTGAACAGGCACCTAAATTAAAAGTAGCAGGGTAAAACTAGTTTGATGGCCCAAACCTATAAATCATTGAAAACATACAATATATTCATTTTCAGTATGTAATTCATAATATACCACACATATAGCATAGTATACAATACATAAAGTATACA
The DNA here is from genome assembly GCA_963680875.1 of Bathymodiolus brooksi. Classification (NCBI taxonomy): domain Eukaryota; kingdom Metazoa; phylum Mollusca; class Bivalvia; order Mytilida; family Modiolidae; genus Bathymodiolus; species Bathymodiolus brooksi. The sequence goes on from OY804587.1 coordinate 66,596,198, forward strand.
TGAACGATAATTCAATCTGATCTCGAAATTACTTCCCCTTAACTGATATATCGTAGCGTGGATGATCTGGGGAAACCCCATTACGGGTCACATGCGAGTGACCTTATGTCATGAATATTATGATATATAAATACGGTAATGACCTGTTTACGGCCAATCCGATTGCTCGTAGCATAAAAGCATTTTAGTAATACTTTCGTAGTATCGCAAGCGCCATTTTCATTGGCAATGGGGCTTTGCTCATACCCCACGCTGCGACATATCAGAAAGGAGGAGCAAGCGCTACATCTTATTTTAATCAGATAGATGATCATGATATTTGTCATCATTCTGTACACCTTGATAAAACCAATGATAACATCATGAGGTACACGTAATGCTATGCCAGGAAGATTTTGCAATTGAAAGTTAAGCAACCTTGAGCACTTTCAGAATCAGCTCTCAGTAGCAAATCCAGTAAGCACGCTGTTGGATATCATGAGTTGTCGCTGGATTTGTAACAAGAGTAACACGAAGGGTACCACTAGTGGAGTAGGAACAACACAATGGCAGAAAGAAAAAGAACAACGATCTACAATACATAGCACACAAGAACCCCACAAAAAACTGGGGTGAACTTGGACAATCCAGAAAGGTAAGCAGTTTGTGCTCCAATAGAGGTCCCGTCGTGTTATTCTTGTTAAAAACGCTGTGATAAGTCATGAATGAAGAACGAACCGGATTGTTATTACGACATACGAAACATATCTCTGGTCATTTGTGACACAGATATTATGTAGCTATAACCACTAGGAACCCTTGGTTAAGTGGTTTCCTTGTTAGCAACAATCCTATGTATCCAGTAATTCATGATGAGAACCAACAGCTCTGTCATATGGTATCAACTGACAGATATACACTCCTTATGCAGGTGATGCTGAAATGTTGCTACGCATAAATGGAACTCCACAATGGGAAAACAGAAATAATCTGTTTTGTTGTAAAGTTTCGTTCTTAAGAGGCCCTCATTGTCAATTTGGAGGTGTAGGTCAAGATATGAAGCAGACCTATCTGTATCAGTGGTATACTTTATTTCAAGAGCAATGGGATAGATGCGATGAACAAAATTACCAAAATTACCAAACTTGGAATTATTTAGTGAAGCGACATCATATGTATAGCAGTACGTGAATATAGCGGACTAGGCTATCTTCTATTGAAGTCCCTGTATGAAGCAACAAGTAGGAAAGAGGAATTGGTATCCATAGGAATGTCGACTGTCTGCTGAAATGCACATCCACCAATCATAACAAATATGTTGTGAATCAAAAACTCGATCCGTTTGATGGAAACAGTTTTAGAGTCATGAGTATAATGGGGTTCCTTATCGACAACGTATTTGTCGAGTTCGGTGGGCACATAGTCAACAAATAGAACAAACGGTGCCCTTCTCCCTGCAATTAATATTCCAAACTGTGATGGATACCTCAATGAACTTGAAATAAGAGATATCTTCATCTGCCCCTTTTACTGACAATTACTTGACGCCAATGGTAATCTTCTAACATACGATGACAAAAGAAATGTCTTCAATTTTGTAATGACAATTATATATACTAAAAAGCAATCTGTTTAAATGGATATGTCAGACTTTCATTATCTTTCAAATATCATTATGATAGTATATATATGAGTGAGTGAGTGATTGTTGTTTAACGCCAACTCAGCAATTTTTCAGCTATATCGTGGAGAGAACACGTTAATTTTCAATGAGATGATGATGAGGTCCGCTTTGTACTAGACCATCACGCTTAGTTGGACTTTTAAAGTGGTAGCTCACTGAAACAGCAGTCCGTGGTTAGACATGTCGCCTCACTCGGACACATTATCCTGAACCGAGGAAACCAGTTGTTGCTCTTTCTCCTTAATGTTTTGTGCTTATTGGAGAAATTGCAAGTACCAATTGAATAGTCTCTGGTTTGACCCGATCGGGGTCGAACCACGATCTACCGCACTCGAGGCGATCACGCTAAGAATCGCGATTTTAATAGTATATATGCTAGAAGTCAAGGTAATTGAACAAAGGAAAAATAAAGACTAGTCAAAAATAATTTTATAGAAAGGACAATATCTTTTCCATGAAGATTAAATATAACAAGCATTATGACCGAGCTTTCTTTATAAAATCACTATTCACCCAGTTGTAAGTGAGTGCTGACATTTTTCTCAAATGTGGAAAACTGGAATTACCGCATCATTTCAGTAAGTGAGGAGGTTTGTGCTGATGCGAATTCTAATTCAACCACTTGTTATTGAATTGCTTGTCCCAATCCCAGAAATGTATGAAGTGAGCATTCATGTATATGTGTTCTAGGGTATCGATATTTCCTCTGTTTCGTTGAATTTACTTTTTAATGTTTGTGCTACGCTGACGGAGGGGTCCTTTTGTCTCATGTAATGACAATCATATATATTAAAAAGCAATCTGTTTAAATGGATATGGCAAACTTTCCTTATCTTTCAAATATCATTATAATAGTATATATGAGTGAGTGAGTGATTGTTGTTTAACGCCAACTCAGCAATTTTGCAGCTATATCGTGGAGAGAACAAGTTAATGTTCAATGAGATGATGATGAGGTCCGCTTTATACTAGACCACCACGCTTAGTTGGACTTTTAAAGTGCTAGCTCACCGCAACAACAGTCCGTGGTTAGACATGTCGCCTCACTCGGGCACATTATCCTGATCCGAGCAAACCAGTCGTTGCTCTTTCTCCTTAATGCTTTGTGCTTATTGGAGAAATTACCAGTACCAAGTTTAATCTCTGGTTGGACCCGATCGGGGTCGAACCAACGATCTACCGCACTCGAGGCGAGCACGCTAACAATCGCGGTTTTAATAGTATATATGCTGACATCTTCAAAATTACTAATGCACAACTGTTGGTTTGATTGCCACACGAAACATTGTATTGTAGATGATGGTTTGATTCGGAATGTGATGCTTTGCAACGACCAGCATGTTTCTCATTGAGTCGCTTCAAGTGAAGAGTGTGGAATTCTCCATACTCGCGGCACTCCATCGCTTCCCGTCCTGAAGGCAGTTGATTGTAATGCGCACCCTCCCCCTGTTGGAAGGTTGTACTCCAAGACTGGATTACTGTGTCATACTTCTGTTCTCCGAAGTTTTCCCCCAGAGAGAACAATGAAGTGATTACTGTATGTTTGCTTACAGAAAAGTGTTCATCGAAAAAAACTTATTATTATTTATTTTTAGGATGATTTAATTTTTCTTTATAAACATGAATTGTGCCTTAGTTGAATGTATTCGTCTCGGTCTGATATGGGAGTCTCGGGATGACACCCGGGCTGACATTAAAAAGGTCATGTATTAATCTCTATGTATTGATATTGGTAGTGTTCCATGAACATACTGTTCGATAATAGCTATATAAATGGGATCACATATACTTCTGTAAATGGCATTTTCGGTAATATAATTCAGGGGGGGGGGGGGGGGGTGATATTTAACGTCACTTTAAACAATATTTCAGCTATATCTTGAAGATCAGTTATATTGATGCAGGAAACGGAGCGCCCCAAGAAAACCACAAACCTGCCACAAGTCATATAACATTGTATCGACTATGCCTCGTCATGAGTGGTATTCCAACTCACAAATTTAGTAGTGAGAGGCACTGATTGCATAGGTAGTAGTATATCCAACGACCATACGATCACGACGACGACGGTCCGGTAAAATTCAGAGGTTCTATCATGTCAGTAAGAAGAGGTGTTATGTCCATGAACCTTGTTGAACTCATTAACATTTTTTCTTGTGCAGGTACCGAGGCGTGTTAGTTGAAATTGAAATATTCATCACCATCTTAGAATGCTAATAAAATATATACCGTTTGATTTTAATATCGACCATCATTGCATTTTTGGGGGGACATTATTACAAAAAGTTGGTATTGATGCATGCCTCACATTTCTTACTTAAGACTTTTAACGGATTTGACACTGTGAAACGCGGTCGGCTTCTTACAAAACACTGGAATCGCATACCCTTCACGAGCAGCTGTGTTCACCCAGGTTTTTTGGTCGGATCTGTGTTGGTCATATTCTTAGCTGTCTGTGTTGTCCTTGTTCTGTTCCTTGTGTGCCCGAAGTTGCCTGTGTCTCTAGATTGTCCGTACTTGATTGCAGCTTTGGGCTTCTCTGACTTGTATTTACTCATTCACAACTACTCTACTGTAGGCAATCATACATATCATTACCGTTTCATGTTTTTTGTGTCATTTTGAGTTTCCTATTCATTTCTGTAACTGGGTCCTATCACAAGAGATTGCTATAGGCTTAGGTTTATGGTGTGTAACGTCACTTTCAACCGGAACCTTTGAACCGTAATGAGAGCGGGAGGTTTGGCGCCTTAAAATCTGATTCAACCCACCATTTCTTTAGAAATGCCTGTACCAAGTCAGGGTCATTACGGTTTTCACAGTTTTCCGGTTGTTGACTGATTTTGTCTGTTTATATAATTATGAGTTTTGACTTTCCCTTTGTAAGATTGTTCGGAATTCGGTAATTTTGTTATTACCTTTATTTTCAACAATATTTCAGTTATATCGTGGCGGTCAGTTTTATTGGTAGAGGAAACCGGATTACCCGGAGAAAATCTCCGACCTGCCGTATGTCACTGACAATTGTTATCACATTGTATCGAATACAACTCGATTGAGCGGGATTCGAATTCATAATGTTAGCGGTGATAGGCACATATTACATAGAAAGTTGTAAATCCGACTACCACACGATCACAACCCCGACAGCCCCTAGCTTATTATAGTTGGTTATTTACCACAAATATACTTACACGGCAAACAAAGCAGTTGTGTCGCTGGGGCGCATTCAGGTTGGGAGTTTGAAAAAAAACATAAATTTGGATATCAATTGATTCTTATTTGGCAATGCAAATATGGCATCAAAAGCATACTTACAAAAGTCTCAATACAGTCATTTTCCGCAAAATTGCTGGATCAATCTCTGTTATTACATTATTGTGGACACGCCTACAAAAGATAGATACCAATGCTTAAGTTTGTAAATTATCAGAAAGTTATACATAGCGAAACATCATAGATTACGTAAATTAAACTTTTATTCGACCATGTATCTGTTATTAGTTGGTCCAATTAGCAACTAAAGCGGTACATTTATATATACATGACCTCTTCATGTCACTAAGAAGTAAGATTTTGACCCATAAAACGAGCACAGTCCCCGCCACTTTGTATTGAAGTATCTGTCCCAAGCCCATAAAGTGACCTGTCACGTATATGTTACGGCTATCGCTTTGCCTCTGTTTTTAGGATTTACCGATTAAAATTTGGAACTGCTCCGACAGTGTGATATTTTTCGTTTTAATTTTATTCCCTTTCTCTTTCGTGACTTATCATCGGGTTTGTAACAAGAGTAGCACGAAGGGTGTCACATGGGGAGCAGACACTACTTATTCTTCCGGGCACCATTAACACCCAGTATTTAGTGGAGATTTGTATTGCTTCTTCTTCTATTAACGGCTTCTGATTGCCCATTTGGTATTTTCAAACTGTTTGAGTTTATTTAATTACTAGCATTCATTGATTCCGCAATTGTGCTGTTCATGTTTATGTTGTCATTCAATTTGTGATAGCATGTGGTCTTTGTGAGTGGAAGCGAATATGTGCAGAACGTACATCGTATGTTTATAATAAAAGAAAATTCAAATAGTGAACACTGAACACAAAAAGACCACGACATATGATGCTGTTATCCACGTCAGGGCTTGGAACAGGCACATACATGCGGCGGTATTAAACCAGTTATGATATTTCAACCCTTCCCTTGATAATTGGATATCCAACGGCAATACATATGGAACTCTTCAGTTTTCTCAATCTTTAGTTTTCTCTCTATTTTTCCCTAATGTTATTGGAAAAACGTCCACTGAGTTCGTGTCTCATCGTCATTTCACTAAGGGGAGGTTTGGACCAATATAACTAATTTAATTCCGCCACTCTTTATTGAAGTGCCTTCGCCAATCAAGGAAAGTGAGCGTTCATGTTTTTGTAGTATCTTCATTTTTCATTTTATTATATACTTGAAAGGATGCATGGAACAAATACGACATAACATTTTCATAATCACAGACTTACAATTCATAAGTATTGTTTGGTAAATCTGATGGCATACTATCTAGTCCCTTCGACCTGCAATCAACGTGGACTCCCTCTGAATTGGTAGTACAGCTACAGACATTAGGACATGATGCTGCCACACCGACCAAAAAAACCAGACCAAATATTGCAGTTATAGATAACTGCATTTTGAGTCGTCAGTCTACAAATACAAAAGCATAACAAATTTGAAAAAAAGCGAGGTTAAACAAATGCTATGTGTCCAAACCACTTAAACAGGTGATATGGGCCCACGGCACTCATATTAGTAAACTGGTGCGGTCATGCAGGTGTTTTCCACATGTGAGTAAAATGCTAAAACTCACATATAACCGGGCGAGCAGCGTTGTTATCAAGATCGTTCTAATATTGAACATTATACATAATATTATAAAACTCTAACTCCAGGAGTAGACGAACCGAACATCGTTTTTACGCAAAAATCGTAGCATATATCACAACACGGAACTTAAAACGAGAAGCCATCATTGGTAAATTATATTTAAGTTTGAACGGTATGAGAAGGAGTTATAGTGTTTGACGTCACTTTTAACAGTTTTCAGTTATATCGTGGTGGATAGTTTTATTGGTGGAGGAAACCGGAGTACCCAGAGAGCACAACTGACATTTCGTGAGTCACTGAAAAACTTTATCACATACTGCTGTATCAAGTACTCCTTGCCATGAGTTGGGTTCGAACTCACAACTTTAGTGGTGATAGGCACTGATTGCATAGTGTTTTATGCCTATAGTTGCATATTTGTGATTTCTGGTTGCGGGAAATGCGAAACATAATTTAGCATGTTTTGTTACCTTCATACGGGATTGTGTACAATGTTTTGAGGTGATTAGATAGTTGTAGTTCGCCATGTGCTTTTGTGGTTCTTGAAAAAGTAAAAGTAACTTTGGTTGTGTTATTGTATCGTGTCTTCAATCAAAATTTCCCCTGAGTTAATATAGCAAGATTGAAACCCGCGACAATATGTAGTTGTAAATTCAACTAACATACGATCACGACCATGGCGACTCATTGATCGATATGTTTTGTTTTCTATATTTGACATATATTTCCTTTTCTTACTGTGTAGGATCAAGCATCGACACACAATTTAACATAACCAAGTGATCATAGATTCTATAGTTGATATGCTAGTGGATAAAATCCTACAAAACTTTAACGCCAAATCAGCATTTTTTCCAGCTACATTATGGCGAGAACAAGTTAATTTTCAATGAGATGATGATGAGGCCCGCTTTGTTCTAGACCAAAACGCTGAGTTAAATTTTTATAGTGCTAGCATACTGAAACAACATCCCGCGGGTAGAGATGTCGCTACACTCGGACAATTTATTCTGTTTACGATCCAACCAGTCTTTGCTCTTTCTCCTTAATGTTGCATGCTTATCGGAGAAGCAACAAATACCAAGTTCATAGTCTTTGGTTTGACTCAACCGGGGCTCGAACCCACGACCTACCACACTCGAGGCGAACACGCTACCCATTACGACAACGATGCGGTTTAATTCAGAATAACTTTGCTGTATATAAATATATAGTAAGATATACATGTAGTTGTATCTTGGGTAACCTTCCTGTTTATTATGCTATGGCATTTATTTTAGGGATTTCATTTAATTATTAATTTGCAGTATTAGTAGTTGGTAAAATTTAATATAACTTAATTATTTAATAGCTTTCTATCATTATTGGTTAATTACAATGGGTAATTAATGATTTTTTAAATTATTTTGATGTTTTGATAAGTTGAATTTACTTTCGATCTGTTTGTAGGACTTGACATAATCTTGAACTACTTGTACATATACTTTTGGTTCTACTTTCCCCCCAACGTCCCACCACTGTTAGAACAGTTGATCATTTTGAGAAAAAAGAAATCTAAACCTCGCCATGATCGACATTCGGACTCACAACTTCATTGGTGATATGCTTAGGCTTATGTTATTTAACGCCACTTTCAACAATATTTCACTTATATCGTGGCGGTCAGCTTTATTGGTGGAGCAAACTGGAGTACCCGGAGAAACCCACCGACCTGTCACTGACAAATCTTATCACACAATGTTGTATCGAGCACACCTCGCCATGAATGGGGTACGAATTAACAACGTTAGTGATGATAGGCACTGATTGCACAAGTGGTGATAAATCCAATTGCAATACGATCACGACCACGATGGCCTCTAAATAAATAACGGTTGAATCATCCTTAACAGAATTAATATTATACATATGAAAATGTCTGCCTCACGAATATTATATAAATTATGTATAATGGTCAAGATTATCGAGTTCTTAATAAAAAACTTTGTTAGCTTGGTAGTATGTGAGGATTGTGGAAAGCACTTGCATGAACCATCATTTCTTTAAGAGGGCCAATAAAACAATATGAACCCCGCAATTTGTGTGGTCCTCGGGTTTTTCCTCTTTCTGCTATTTTGCTTTTGCATTTTGGAACTGTTCCGAAAGTGTGGTTTTCTTTGTTTTTCGTAATCAACAAAAATAACCCACACAAATGAATGTCCTTGAATACAATACTTTAACGATGTTATAGTGCACAGGTAGCAATGACATAGGTAGAATCTTCCTGGCAATTACTGAAGACATTTCTGTTTTCCTTATTAACATCCGGTCGAGCTGGCTGTAAAGCCATGGAAACCTCATTAAGCATTTGTTCGGAAGGTCTTTTATAAGTTTCAATTGCATCACTACGGTGACCACTTCTTCCAGATACTGCCTTGTTGTCAAACCCGTGGTTATATAAGGTTGTTGCACAAGTAACTTTCCCCGAATAATTGGAAATGTTTCTGTTATCTACATTTATTCCAGCATCCTTAAACATACATTTCACATAAGTTGACAACTTGTTGACACCAATAACTTGTGTTGAAAATCTTAGTGTACAATTGTTGGAATTCGTTTGTTCAATCGGTCGTTTGTAGAAAGTTCCTACATTTGGAATAAGTGACAGATACTTAGCATAGAGTGATATTAAGTCTCTTGGATTTCAAGGATCCTCCCACTGCACAACATGTTTGGCTTCAACCTTTCTCTGGTTATATCCCCCTTGAACATGTCTACAAGCACGTCCAAAAAAACTCGAGTTTCCTTTTCCTAGACTGAAAGTCATAAGTAATTTTGAACTGTGAAGCACAGTTCCCTGTGTTCATCCATTCCTCTGAAGCCAAATAGTTTACAGTTATAAAAGAAAACAACATAACTTAGTCCTTTTGCAGTGTCAAGATTAAATGTATTTGTCTACCACAACTTATTTTCATCCATTTCTGTTACAGGGTCGGCCCGCTTACTGTGTATTCCCACACCTTTAGATGTTAGCTCCTTCATTCTAAAAGCGATAGCCTTTTGGAAAGTTGGTACATGCATATTGTTCGTAGCAAGCAGTTCAGTTTCAGGTCTTCCATTTTCTCTCATGTGACGTTGGATCCCACTTGTTATGCTTAAAAGTGTGTTTGGTGGGTATTCAGTGCCATCCTCCCTACGAATTTCAACAATGAAACGACACAGCCAAAAGTCCAGTTCTTCTTGTTCACATAACACAGGGTCACTGGGAACCATCTAAAAAAGTGGTTCAATTATGGTTCTGTGATGCGCGTTCCTATTCACAGCCCAATCCTGCCATACCTTAATGGGGGTACCATACACTACAGGGAGATAACTCTTTAAAATCAGTTGAACGTTTTGATCATATGATGTTTGTATGCAGATTTCAAGCATCTCGGTGATCAACACCACAGAAAGAAAAACTGCTATGTGGCTAGTGAATTTATAGCTCTGAGTCTGTTGGTTGGAATTTGTTAAAATTTTGATATTTATTACAGTGGATATATTCAAACACACTGCTAAAAAAATAAGAAAATTAAACGAGCAGATCAAATTTTACCTGAAGTGTATGGCACCACCTTAAATGCCCAGGTATTGTCTTTCTTCGTATTCTTGGGTACCCGGTCTTTAATCATTTGATTAATTTGTGATTCTGAAACTGGTTCTGCAAATCTATTATTTGTTTGTTGTTTCTGGAAAACTAGTTGCTGTGTTGGGATGTTGTACAATGAAAATTCATCAGATTCATCTTTGCCAGGTTCAAGAAGGGTAATACCATTAAAGTAACTGTTGTCAGACATGGCAATATTTAAGCTTAACTTGTGTCTTAAAATCTGACTTTTATATAGGAAAGAAGTGAGAGAGTTCAAATTCACTAAACCCAGGGACAACAACTGATTACAATAGAAAAAAACTTAGCAGAAAATCTTTGTGGGTGAGGTAAATGATAAACTCTGACATTTATTAGGAAAAAAAAGAATGAGTTGAGACCCACCAAATTCAGGGACAATAATTGAATATGATAGAAAAAATAGTATTTTTTATTTATTTATTTTTATTAGAGAACATCTTTATTACTTATAATTTCTTTAATCAATATTTAATGTTATCATGATTACTTAATTTACATATTTTAATGTTATTATCAAACATTATAAAACTTGGCTACATACCTTTTTGTTAAAACACAGGCATATTATACAGTACATATGTTGTATTTGAAGGAAATGCTTTTGAGCTGATACTCATTCAATCTAATCTGGCTTTGACTGCCTAAATAAGTAATAATTGGTAATCATGACACTCGACAAACAAAGAATGGGCTAAATTGATTATACAATACCTGGTCATTAGTATATGAAAAAGAATGCATCTCGGCTTCGCCTCGAAGCATTCTTTTTCATATACTATGACCAGGTATTGAATAACTTAATTCGTCCAAATTTATGCAGACACAAAATGCACACATGGTTAAGTTTACAAGTAATCTATATGCGGATGGCTGGAGAGTCGTAACAGTATGAAAAACCGACGAAATTTGAGTCTGTCAAACAAATGGCCAACCTATGACCCACATGTTTTTCAATACTCCTGTCCTCGTGAATTGTCTCGTTGTCTCAGTCAGTTAAGTACTGATATAAAGTATGTAATGAGTCCCAGTTGACAGTTTTAAAACGCTGCATGGCAATGCAGCCAGCATTTTTATGAAAAATCTTTCTTTTATTCCTGCCATGTGGCTATTGTCTGTTTTATCATCTGTCATGTTTTTCCAAGATTAAAGAGAGGGGTATTCCTGACGTTGAAATATGCCAATCCCGAATTCACGTTCATTAAAATTCGCGATCACGACATCCCGAGAGAGGTCCTACCGACCCTCGTTAAAAGAAAAATATTCTGTTGTATTATGTTAATCCCAATATAATTTATATGTCAATATACAAATTTAGTTATGAATTGATTTAAAAAAAAAAGAAAATACTGGGTTAATGAACATTTAAATTGGGGGTGGGGAGGGGGGGGGGGGGGTGGGGGTAGGTTTTTTCAATAATGAAAAAATGCTATCACATGATTTGGAATAAAAATTAATCTGTCTGACGGTTGTTAAAAAATTCCTGGTTTATGCCGTTTTAAGCACTGGCTATATGACCCCCCCCCCCTAAAAAAAAACCTCCAAACCTTCGAACAAATATATAACAGAGCAAGTATACCAGTACTTATTCAGTATTATCAATATTTGAGATGACCTGTGACAAAGTTATTCAGTCGAACGTGTCAATCAGTATGACCTTTTAAATTATATTAAATACAAAAATACTGAAAATTATAAAAATCAATTTGTATTACATATTCAACACATGAAAACCCCTACCCTGTTTAATGAATTATGAAAAGTATGAAAATCTAGCTATCACAATACAGAACATGTTTACTCTTAAATTAATGTTAGTGAATAGATATTACACTTTAAGGAAATTACAGACATACATGAAAAATGTGAATTACAACTATTCAATATCCCAAAATAAAACAAACACAAATTATACCTCTCATTTGCTTCCTTTCACAAAAGATGAAAATAATGAAAATGAAGGATGGGTGGGTGCCCTATAACTTCCAAAGCTGCATAGAGTTCTGCCAAAACATCTTACTTCTATCAGAATATGCAAACAATCCTAAATATATGTCTTGCTTCAACATCAACAGAGATAAAGGGCCCACTGACAAAGTTCACAACAAGCTGGAAAATTAAGACCTAGGGGTAATCCAACCAAATAAAATTGTTAAACTTGACACTTTTCACTGCATCATAAATCGCATGACCAACACCCTACTGGAAAAATTCATTAATCCCTTGAACAGTTAAATACCTATACAAGGATTAACGAATCATAGCCTGAAGATAAAATGAGAGAAGTCTAATTTAATGATATATTCATTAAATCAAACAATAATAATTTTAAAAGCAAAAATCAATGGTGTCAGTCTTTTCACCAGAAAGAGGATGTGGAAGGAAGAGATTGTAGAAACCTTACTATGACATCAGAGTGATTATTTTTTCTTAATTCTGTTTCAGATACATTGGCATAGCTTTGGTTGGAGTAACTGCAACTGTAATATTATTGTCAACATCCTCATTTGATAAGTAAGTATTAAATATGGTTTATTGATAAAAAGTACACAAGTGAATAATACCATGAATTAACTGCTGATATACAAAAGAACTGTATCATTGTTGAACCCTACAGAAACTATCTTTAATGAATTTCAGCAAGATGTCGAGATGTGCATTGTTGGGCTTGGCAATATTTTGATAAACCAGTAAGCCAGAATGACATTGTGATGTTGTATGATGCTAAATTAGCACTTCTGTTTAGATGCATTCTTAGAGAATATTATGAAGTTGTTGGCAGACAGTGATATAGGGGAAGCTTTGATAAACTTTGGTGATAAACCAAAGGATATGCAAGACAAAATAAGTGATCTGCCAGTGTTTGGGGATACTATTTATTCTCCAGAACTTTTCAGTGACCCAAACAAAACTGTAGAATCAGATGATACAACAGTATGTGACAATATATCTGACACTTTGATTGCCTCTGATAATGAAAATGATACATGTACATCAGTATCTGAGGAAGTTGACATTACTGACAATGAACATGGAAGCATTTGTGCACATCATTTACCATGTAATGATGACATCATTGTCATTTCTAGTGACTGTGAGAGTGACAGTTCAGTCAGTATCTTGAGAAAAGAAAGAAATGAAAAGATAATGCATTTACTGTCATTTTTTGTACTTCAAATGTGTAAAATAAAGGTATAACAGAATGTGTCTTTTTTCTATCACAATAAATGGGGATTATGATCTAGTGTATTATAATTTCAGGAATAAAGTGTATTATGGCCACTCATTAGTGCTAAATGATTACAAGAACATTTTTATTTTTCCTGAAGTTGTGGAAAATCGGAAATAAACAAGAACGTGTTTACAGGTAGCATTAGTTTAGTGCAACACATTTCTATTAAGCATGAATAAGTGTTTCAAGTCGTTGTGTAAACAATTTTAAATTAAACATGGTCATGCCCACACTGCTGTCTCTCAAAAGATATTGTAAGATGAGAATATAGCATTAATTCCTAGAGGCATTTATGTTCTTAATACTCTTTCAAAAGTAACTCAGTCAGTGTTAAATGATTTTGAGAAAATTTGCATTTACCCTAAAATCCTGGGAAATTTAAAATAAACAGAAATGTTTTACAGGTAGCACTTATTTTCATATTACAGTCCAATGAAAGGTGCTCGGGTTACACATTTTTCATGTTTGACACATTTATTTCTAATACTAACTTTAACGTTAATTATCTAGAAGTCTTTTTACTTAATTTCTTTTTGAAATCACGAATTTTATACGGAGCTGATTTAGGAACAACATGTTTCGCTTCTTTTCATATATATTGATTGTTTCTGAAAGTTAGAACTGCATATTTCTTGATCTAGTCCAAGCATTTCTGGTAAATACATATAAATTAAAATAAGGGTAATAACAAAATTACCGAACTCCGAACAATCTTACAAAGGGAAAGTCAAAACTCATATGTATACAAACAGACAAAATCAGTCAACAACCGGAAAACTGTGAAAACCGTATTGACTCTGACTTGGTACAGGCATTTCTAAAGAAATGGTGGGTTGAATCAGATTTTAAAGCGCCAAACCTCCCGCTTTCATTACGGCTCAAACGTTCCGGCTGTCACTTTAACAGTATTTATAACAATACTGGAAAATAATAAGCAAAATAGTGGTCAAAGCAGTACCAAACCCAGTGCAGCAAATGTCAAAAACAATCTTACGTCACACATTGATAAAAAAATATTTTTGACATATTTGTTTACCTCCTTATCTTTATATATTTTCATTATATGAAAATGCATCGTTTATCATCGTCTCTGCAGAGACGGAATATATTTCGACAAGATCTTGGTATCGGAATATAAACTTTTTAAGAGATCGAATAAGGCGAATCTTTTGATAGCCCTTTTCCAGTAGCCTGTTTCCCAGATGAAGATGACGTTTCAGGAAATCAGAATAATTGCTACTGGCCCTTGCATAGCGAATCAATTGCGATGTAAACACCATATGCAGAAGAAAGCTGGTATGTTGCTACACATATTTGGAACATTTATGATTTTAAAATTGAAGTCGTCCCGTTTATCATAAATTTTAGTACTGAGTTGACCACTGTCGTCAAATTCGAGGTATAAGTCCAAAAATGATGCGGACGAAGCTGTATCTGTGGTCTCTTTAACTTCCAGCTCTGGGGGATATATCAATGGAAGAAATTCTGCATATCTAGAATTATTGATAGATAAAACGTCATCAATATACCTGTATGTGAAATTAAAGGCTCTAGCCTCATGAATCTTCTTATCTTTTACAAGCTTTTGAAGAAACTCCGACTCATATGAATATAAAAATAAATCGGCTAGAGGAGGGGCACAATTCGTACCCATTGGTATGCCGACGACCTGCTGAAACAGTGTCCTTCCAAAGGAGACACATATGTTATCGATGAAGAACTCCAGCATACTGATCACTTGTTCCTCGGAGTAGCATGTTTTACCTTTTTGAATTTTGTTTGAAAAATATGTGGAATTGTAGTCTAACACAACAAATTTCGAGCCATAGTTTCTATGACTGAAAGCTTTGTGAATTGTTTCTTATAAGCGGGTTTTTAATTTGTCATGCGGTAGGGTGGTATATAGAGTTGAAAAATCAAATGTTTTGATGGAGGATACCTGAGAGAAAGATCTTGATTTAAGGTTATCCAAAAGATCTTTAGAGTTTTTCAAAATCCACATGTGATTTATGCCACTAGGAGAGTAAACAGTTTCACAATATTTCTGTTGTCCCTTTTTTACTGCAGAATCTTTGTCAGGTGAATAGACAATTCTTTCGTCGAACAAGTTGATGATCCCGCTATGTACCTTTCTTTGTATGGTGTCTTATGGAGTTTAGGTATCCAATATAAATAGGGTAAATCCTCAGACTCTTTACCAGAGGGAATGTTTAAAGAGATCATGAATGATATGTGGTTAGCTAGGATTTCATCTTTGTCGAACGAAGTTGGCTTGTATGTGGTATTACTAGAGGTGTTGCTATTTATGCCTAATTCCTTGATTAGGCATTCGAAGTAATATGATTTACATACATACACGATTTTGTTGGAAGCCTTGTTCGCAGGAACGATAACATATTTGTCATGAAGAGAAGAAAGACACTTAACAGCCTCTTGGTCTTTAAATACAGACTTAGGTCGACTATTAACACAATTTTTGAGTTTGTGAATCCGACCTTGTACTAGAGACCTAATTGTTCTATTCAGGTTGTCAATGTAAACTCAGTTGCTTAATTGTACAAATTAATTCATGGTTTTCCACACTACAAAGGGAGATAATAATAGTTTCTGTTGCAAATATTATTTAGATTAAATTTAGTAGCTGATTTCATTTCCAAATTATTGCACTTTGCTGAAAAACAAAGAAAAGTAAAAAACTATAGAATACAACATGATATTAACATAAACGAGGGCATCATTGCCATTAAATTTAATATGTTCATGCTGCAAAGGGAGATAATTACTGTTACAGATGTATTTGAAAAATACAATATTTGTAAAGATTGTTTTCTATATTTTATTACTCTATATGAAGATGACTTTTTGTCCAGCTGGAACTTGTTTTTTACATAAATTAAATGATATGTTCATATTTCAGGTGCAGTGTGCAATCAAAGCACAGTTAATTTCAGAGTAAATGATTTGAAAAGTCACCTATCGTATGCAGATGACACTTTTCTTAGTTCAGCGATACATTATATAGATACTGCTCCTAAGGTAAGCATTGTGAAACTAATGCAAGAATACCGTTTCATAAATTTAGACCACCTGTTTTCTGTTGTTAACTTCATCAGTACTGATAGACCATGTAAAAAAATGAAAATTAATTATAAGTAATATCTGGAATTTGCTGCATGGTATGCATGTTATTTTCATTGTTGAACGCTTACAGTGATTTCAGGATGAAGAACAGCAATAATGGGGTTTCTCCTTGTTAATTTTATATGGTTTTGTCTCATGTGCATTTAACACATATTTGTTCTTTTTCAAAGAGGGAAATGCCTTATATGATGCTCACATGTACATTGAATTAAGTACCATTTTCAGAAACATTCAACTATTTCTTGTTTTTATTTCCATGTTTAGCATATCTGGTAAATATCTTTTTTAAATATTTATGAAAAAGTGAACGTCAGAATGTCAAAACAATCATTTCCGTTAAAGAAACGTCTTGTGGTTGAAGCTTTCGAAAAATTTAATGGAAATCAAAAGAAATTACATTATGTTTTGTGCAGTATTGTGAAAGTTGACACTACTACTGTTAATATTAGTAGTCTGTATTCGAGGATAAAAAGTGCATACAGTACTTCAAAAAAGTACAAGAAGTTCTCGAACAAACATAGATATAATGAGTACCTGTCTCAGGTGTTTACTTTTCCAAAAAGTGCCAAAAAACAGTTGGTTGTAAAAAATGAAAATATTCCTAACACAAATGATAATTTATCCGAAGAGAAATCAAAGAAGATAATTTCACACTATGAAACTGTTATAGTTAAGTTAAGAGAAGAATTGAGTCAGCAAAGACAGTTGTTACAAAAAGCATCGTTGTAAGACACGTATCCAGGAAAACACCATTATATCTTTAAGAAAAAGACTCAAGGCTACAAAAGAAGAAAACAATGGAAATGATAAGTTTAAAGCTAAAATTGAAGACAAAGGTGTGCAGTGTAATAATATGACGTCTTTAAAGATCTTAAAGATGAGATTGAAGCTTTGCAGTTAGAAATTGACAGTACAGACGAAAACAACAATTGCAATATTGAAGTATCAGATAAAGTATTTAACACAAAAACTTCTGGACGAGGTACATCTTATAAGCATAAAATAAGACAAGTATATTATACCTTACGTAGTATTTGCATAAGTGTATCAACAATTGATTTTGTGATAAGATCAGTTTTATCTATGGTTGACATTGACATTGACTGTTTGCCCAGTAAATCAACTGCTGCAAACATAACAAATAACAAGTGAGCTAGGTTTGGTTGCAAGACAGCAGTTAACAGAGGACATGAATAACATAACAGACTGTACTATGCTTCGTGATGCTACCACCAAAAAAGGCCATCCCTTTTACACGACACAAATAAAAACATCAGATACAACGTTAACATTAGGAGTAAAGGAAGTTAGTGATGGAAAAGCACAAACGTATGTTTCTTGTGTGAATGAAGTAGTCTCCGATATAAACGTACAAAATTCAAGCACATATGATCATGACTACTGTACAGAGAATTTTATGAACAAAATAAAAAACGTTATGACAGATAGGAGCGCCACAGAGAACAAAGTAAATGAAATTATTTGTGCAGATAATGACATCACAGTGAACTCAATTAAGTGTTCAGTCCACCCTTTACTACAATTTGGCACAGTAACACAAAGGAAAGTGGGTGAAATAGAGAAAAACTATAAAAATAATCAAGATTTAAATCTTGGAGATTATATAGCTGAAAATTTGTTACGTTTTGTTTCAAAACTATTTTATAAAGATGGATCAGGAGCCCACTGTATGCTCCCACTTGTTTGAGGGAACAAGGTATAAATAATGTTCCAATTATGAACTATAGAGAAAATCGTTTTAACACAATTGTTCATAATGCTGCTGGAACTTTTTACATTGCCAATCACCTGATTAATTATTTTACAAACTCGAAATCCACTTTAAACTACACACAGAACTTCATTTTAACCGCACTTAAAAACGATTATGTAATTTCCATCTGCCGAGCACTGGGTGTAATAAGTAAAACGGTCACAGAACCTTATTGGAGATGTGCTGGTGATAGTGATAGAAATGCATTAAACATGGGGTATATTTATGAACAGCTCATCGCTTTGTTAACAAATGGTGCTAATAGTCCAACTTTTTTGACAACAAACAGATTACAACTAGTTATCGGTCCACAACTAGAACTTGGTAAAGTTAGTCAGTCATTGTTTGAGAAATCCTCTTTAGAAACATTTCAGGCACATTACTCCAGAACTTATTATGTCAACACAAACATTTATCATAATATTATTCAACTGTCTGATGCTAACATTCTACAGAATTTCCCTAGTTTCTAAAACCATGGTAGAATGTCCCATACATTATTTCATTTTAATGTGACGTTACACAATCAATTGTTTCGCTCACTTTTAACAGACTGTGACACCTGATCATATTATTTTTAAATGATAAACTGCATGTGCATGTACTAAAATGTGATAAAATTAATATGAGTTGTAAAAAAAACATTAACAATGCTATAAATGTGCATGTTTCCTGTTTAATTTATTATTTACTAATATAACAATGCATTGTTATGGCAAATCTATAAGTACTGTACATTTATTTGTAATAACATGTTTTATGTACCAGCAACTTGAGGGCCTCAAGTTAGATTAGTGAAAACTAATTGAGTTACCCTCTTGAAATAAAGTGTATTAGTATTATTATTATTAATATGAAGGTACTAAATAAAAAAGTTTATCTATCAAGCTTATAGAAAACATATTACTAATACATGTAGCTTTATTGTTTTGTCAGCTGGCTTTAATATGTAATCTGCATATAACTCGTGTGTGTGTTCCGCTTATCTAATGCTTTTTGCTTTTTTCGCTTTCTTAATTTTTCCCTTTTGCTTATACGTGTTTACTGTTTAAATGTTTCAATTATATTATGACAAAATGCCTTACAATTATATCGTTTTTCAGATTAAATATTGGAATACTTGTGAAGAAGAACCCATCAGTGACAATTATTGTTTAACGGTTGAGGAAGTGTTATATGACATTGCAGATGGAACCCTTGTTTTTCTAGGTTAGTTGGTAGTAATACAGATCATAGTAAACACCAAATAAAATTTAAGTGATCATGAAAATAGTAGAATTTAGAGGGGAACACACATTGAAAACTAAAAATTATTGCACCTCATTTTGATATATGGACTAGTATATACATAACTTGATCTTGATATGGGAATATTTTTGCAGTAATATTATGTTGACAATTAATTTTATATTGTCTGGTGAAAATGTGTGCATTTTAATGACTTGGCTACCTGTTTTAGTAATTTTCATTGGTCAATTCTTATATTTACATACGGTTTTCACAGTTTTCGGTTGTTGACTGATTTTGTCTGTTTATATACTTATGAATTTTGACTTTCCCTTTGCAAGATTGTTCGGAGTTCGGTAATTTTGTTATTATTCTTATTTATATTTAGTTGGAGTATATGTAACATGCGAGAAGAACCCAGAGTTAAATATCAAAATATCACAAGTATGAGTTCAAACTTTTCCTATTGTATAACGCTATTGCAAGATGCGAGTATAATACACATTAATTGAAAACCTGAATTTAAGAAACATATTTGACTACCAAATGCAACAGTTTTTTTCTTTTATTATTTAGAATTAAGTATTAGATATGCTTTAATAGTGCATACATAAGATGACTTTCTTAACTTAAAACAAAAATTACAATATCCGAGCAATTTTGTGAGCTCTCAGTCAACGTATCCATCCGATGATTCAAGGAATATTATGTATCAAGCGGACAATTTGTTTCATATTATCTGTATAAAGAAAATCTCACCTCAAAAGTGTCTTTCACAGCAACTAATCTTAATTGCCACAAGGATTACAGTGCGAGAAATGTGTTCATCAGAAGTCCCTACAGTATATACTCTTGGTAATTTAATCCGACTTCCTTGTTACCTGATATTTACATTGTGTGCAAACACAGATGATTGGTTTAAATTATTAAACGCACAAGTTAATTTCTATAACATGTCATAAAGAACTACCCGAACATGTGACTGTAAAAGGCTAGTCAAACGTGACAGACTATCTATTTGAATTTAATCGACTGCATGCCACAAATAGAAGCCATCACTTCTTCACTGAAAGCAATGATCGCCATGGTGACATGTTCGCTTTACGTAGAATGTCCCAACCTGTGTTTCCATTTAAAAAAAATGTAAAATAGAGAAATTCTATATTTAAAAGCCCCCTATTTTAAAGACCATTCTGTTGCTATTATCTCGCATACCTTTTACCACACCTGTTGCAACCTCAATATTTAACCCCAACAACGTGTTGTAGGATCTCAACATTGACGACTTCAAGAATAAGCCTCATACTGTACCTGTGCAAGTTTTCCATCCATATATATAATCCGGATGGCCACGTTATAACTGGTGGCCTTAACATTATATCCAACACCTCTCTAGGAGATGTGTTCACAAAGGGACCGAACTTTCATGAGCCTAAGTCCATCAATTGGAAACATAATTTCGAAATTCTTCTGGATTCCGTAGAGGACAATGGGCTAAACGTGAGAAAAAGGACGTAGATACTCTTTCCGAGGCCTGTAAAGGTATTGCAACTTTTCGATTGTTCAAGTTCCTGTACTAAGCCAGAAGAATGAGCGGAGCACAATTCATTGTATATGTAACTAAAATGACACAATGTGTTATTGGCTGTACATACTATTTAATATTTAAATAATGGCTTAGACCATGGGCTGTCTTTAACAGAATTAATATATGATAACTTCTGCCTCATGAATATATTATAAATTATGTATAATGTTATATATGATTATAGCGTTCTTAATAATAACGCTATGCGCTCGGTAGTATGGGAGGGTTGTCATATTACTTACAAATGGAAAGCACTCGCATGATCACACCATTTCACTGAGAGTGGACAACGTATTCGTCAGGTGTTTCAAAGCATACTATGTATCAAGCGGACCAAACTATCAAATATGTAGCTGTATGAAGATATTCTCACCTTAAAAGTGTCTTTCACAGCAGCTAATCTTAATTGTCACAAGGATTACACAATGTAAAAATGTGTTCATCAGAAGTCCCTACAGTATATACTTTAGGTAACTTAATCAGACTTCCTTGTTACCTGATATTCACATCGTGTGCACACACAGATGATTGGTTTAAATTATTAAACGCTGAAGTTCATTTCTATAGCAAACCGATTTCGTTGTTACCTGATATGCACATCGTGTGCAAACACAGATAATTGGTTTAAATTATTAAACGCGGAAGTTCATTTCTATATCATGTGATAAAGACTTTTTGAATTTTCAAATACCTTTATTTTAAAAACATAACATGTCAAACAATTGATCACAATAGGTATTCAAAAATTCATTTAACATAAAATACAATATCGAAATAACTACATTAGTTATAGACGAGTTTTCTTTTACTCTTTTTGAAATTTATATATTTTCTTTTATAACAGCCAAACTAAAAGCAATATAGTATGATAATAAGAACAAAAAATAAACAAGTTTTCATGAAATGACTGTCCAAATGATCAAAGTCAGCCGTAGCTTTACAATAACTCATCGCGATTTACAATATGACATAAAATAAAAAATAAATATATATGAAAAAATCAGTTATTTTTTAACATTTACAACAAGCTTGTCACCTACAATTGAACAACGAATATCATTAAAACACTCCAAAAAAAAATCAAAATTATTCATAAACCTATAATACGCGAATTATATCTGTAAACGAGCGCATACTATGTTTCTAATTAAATTCCACCAGTGTGTCTGCCTCTCGTCCGCCAGATCCCATGTGCTCAGAGGTGGCGTACATTGCATGCAATAAAAAACCAAAGAGATAGACAAACATTTGACTGTAAAAGGCAAATCAAACGTGACAGGGGTTATTTATTTGAATTTAATTGACTTGGTGCCATGGTGACATGTTTGCTATACCAAGAATGGCTAAATCTGTGTTTTCAATTGTTTAAAAAATAATAACTTAGAGAAATGATATTCAAATGACGTACACTATTGTTTGTTTGTTTGATGATGTTTAACGCCACTTTTAACAATATTTCAATTGTATCGTGGCGGTCAGTTTTATTGATGGAGGTAACCGGAGTATCCGGAGAAAACCACCGACCTGTCTCAAGTCGTCTACAAATTTATCACATAATTTTGAACACTTCGCCCTGATCGAGATTCGAACTCACAACATCAGTGGTGATAAGCACTGATTGCATAGGTAGTTGAAAATCCAACTATCATACGATCACGACCACGACGGCCCTAAAATAGTAAATTAGAAAAATGTTATTCAAATCAAATGACGTACAATACATACACGCGCGTACGATAGATGAAAACTACACAAGATAATACAAATAAAAAATACAACAAATACACGAGGGAGCCGAGAGCTCCATGTAATTACAAGAATTATCCCTTACATCATCACCTCTATATATATTATAACATCTTAAAATCACCAGGATATGATTATTGATGCAATCCTCGAATGCTACACGAGTTATCTCTGTTACATTGAATGGAAGAGTAATATAATCATTAAACACTTTATAGCGGCAACCCAAACATTGTGAACGAAATTACAATTCCAAAATAGATCTTACAGTGTTTCCTTACTTTCCATGCAGCAAATAAACAATTCTATTAGACATCTTTTTATTAGATTTTGGCGCTGTGTTATTTGTGTTTGTTTTGCAAGACGAGTTGTCATAAGTTTAATTCAATACTACAACAAGACAGCCATTCAAGGGGGCGGAAGACGAGACAGTGCAGTTACCTTCGCAGACATATGTGTGGACATCAACACCAGTGGCAAAAACTGTAATACCAAGGCCGAAGATACCGGAATCTTTGATACAGCATCAAACAGACCACTCCACTTCGCAAATAAATTCTGGGACACCGTTGAGGACTCCATAGTTATTCGTCAAGCCGTCTACTGTTAAGTTAGTGCCACAACCAAATTCCTTACCAGCAGCGACAGTCCCGATACCAACAACTTCACGACCTACAGCACTTTCATCAGGTACAAGTCAGAACTTTAATATTTTTAATATGGCATCGAATTTAAAAATTGACAAATTTAAAGGAGACAATACGCAAAATGCTGATACGTGGTAATCTATGTACAAACAATATTGTTCATTTTATGATTTATCAGACCAATAAAAAGCGCAGACTCATTTCCTTTTCATTTAGAGGGTCATGCTAAAATCTGGTATGATACTATACCAGATTCTCAAAAACAAATTTTGATAATTTGATCACATTGTTTAAAAATCGATTTAAGGAAAAACAACATCTTTTAGATTTGACCATTTTACAAACTCATCAAGGAAGGAATGAGTCTGTACTTGATTATTTAATTCGACTATATCAGCTGGCTACAAACAGGAATATATATGGTGACAAATTGCTGGCTGTAGCCATGGATGGGTTAACATCTGAGTTAAAAACCATTGTTATGACAAAAGAGCCAAAAAATGTTGAAGAGTTGAGACATTGCGCTACTTTGGCGGAGAAAGCTAATTCTTCTAACACTGTTAATATTATTAGTCAAACTGTTTTAGAGGAAATTCAAATTTTAAAAGATCAATTGAAATCTGTAAATATTGTACAGGATGTCCCACCACAAACTAGAAATAGTTATCAAAATCAGCAAATCAGTAGTTATCAAAATCAGCAAATGCAATTGTATCAACCACCTCGATCAAGGCCTTATTATGTTCTTCAAAGACCTCAACATAGGATACAACAAAATAGGTTTCAAAGATCACGCCTTATTCAAGGTCAAAGACAAAATTATTCTAATTCAGAAATTAATAGACCCCAAAGGCAATCAAATCAGCAACGATATCAACCTGTTGATAATCAGTTCCAATGTTTATATTGTGGAACTAATTGTCAGTTTAGACCTAAATGTCCAGCTATAAATGTTGTTTGCCATCTGTGCAATAAAATCAGCCATTTTTCAAGGGTTTGTCAATCGTCAAGCAGGGTTCTGCCACAATAGGGGTACGCGCCCGTTCGAGATTTCCTCTCGGACAGGCACACAGAAGTAAATAAAATCAAAACAGTGAAAACGCAAATGCAACAGTGTTTAATTCCAATTCGGCTAAGAAACTGTAAAGCACGAGCACTTTTGGACAGTGGCTCAACAATTTCGGCCATTAACGGAAATTTATTTCAAAAATCTGAATTTGCATCATTACCATTAACAACATAAACAATATCACATATTATTGGCGCCGGCGGTGCTACGTATCCTATTCAAGGTCAAATTGATCTTCAATTTTCTATTGGTGGTCTTTTGTTGTCACACACATTTTAAGTAATCCCAGCTTCAAGACAGTCAATGATTTTGGGAACAGATTTTCTTCAAAGAAATGAGGCTTGTTAAGACAAAATACTGTTAATTCAATTCAAAACATAAAAATTCGTTTGTCAAAAACAAAGTCAAATGAAACAGTTCTTTTGGAACCAAATCTGAAAACAACAAAATATAGTTTTGTAGCAGCTAAGTATTCAATCAAGAATAAACCGGAGTCTTTATTTATTCAAGTTTTAAATCCCACAAATCAGATAATAAAATTGCATTCAGATTATGTCATAGCTTCTATTGATACAATAGACCATAAGGACATTATTGATATGAGTCATAAAAATTTAAAGCACTAATCAAACAATAAACATTAAGTACGACCAAAATATCCCCATATTAAAATCTCCAACAAACTTACCCCTTCCATAAATTATGTCTTAAACACATAAGACTCAGAGACAACACATAGTGTACGACATACACATTATTTGTACAATTTATGTTATACTAACAGGATATACATACATACAAATATATATATACCATCATCCAGATAACTATTGATTTATTACTAAAAATTAAGGGGGGCATAAATATGCTTCCCACTTACTTTTAACATGAACAGTAAATAAGCACAGTGTGCTATAGTGATTCTAAATGAGATCAATAACCTTCTTCACAAACACATTTGTATGGCAGTTTACTAGTTTGTCTAATTCAAATCGATTCTTGAGTTCAATTTTAAAAAGTTGAAATACATTTATATGGCTTTCCTTTAGTTTTGACACGTAATGACTTTCATATATTGTGAATAATAGAATTGTAAGAGAATAATTGATGCTATTATAGGATTTGTCTTCTATTTTATATCCAAACACTAAATTTTTCAATGAAAACATACCAGTTCCTATTCTTAGTTTTTCTCGTAATGTTTGTACATCATTCCAAAAGGAGCCGAGGCTTTTGCATGAACTAAAATAGTGTTCATAATCATTTATAATATGACAGGTATCACATAATGGTGTGCTTTAGAATTTAAATTAAAATATGCATTATGTTCTTTAAAACACTTTTTAATTATCAGGGCGAGCGAACCCATCGCGAACGGTCCCAGGACAAATGTGTAGCCTGTTAGGACGAACGTACCCGATAACGATATTTGTTTGTAGTAAATTCTCCAAAATCGTAAGTTAAAATGATAAGTTATTAAAGGACCCTAACCTATACCCTAGGAGACGATCTGGCTTTCATTAAAACAAAAGATAACACTTATTTTGTCTTTGAAATATTGACATATATTTGCACTTATTAGTGAACTGAATAGCAAAAGTGACGTCATGCTTGGCGTGCCTCGTTATCGAGCCGGAAATATGCATATCGGAATAATCAAGGTAATCTGTGTTTACGCTGACAGTTATCGGATTGCATCTGCCTTACACAGAATACACACACTCAGTTTGATTAAATTATTAGCAAATAATCATCTAGAGAAAAAAATATATTTGATATCCGAAGTCCTTTAAGACAGTTTGTCAGTATTGACAGGTCGATGCATGTTTTGGTTTTGACACTTTATTTTGCGTTTCTTTAACTTTAAAGAATATTGTCATTTGTTGCATTTCAAAATTTAACTACAATCCATATTTTATCGCAATTTATGATAATCAAGTTTAAACAATTCAACTAATATCAACAAAACCTCAAATCATTGAACACCACGATATACATAGCGTTGGAAATCCAGGTCCTACCTTGGTATGAGTATGTATTAACTACCCCTAGGGGTTGTTTATAAATAATACAATTGGTCAAATGAAACTTTCCCAAGATAAGATTTGAGATATATGATCTATATCTGACATTGATAATTATAATCGTACAAATTTATATTTGTATAACAGTTCCACATTTTTCATAGTTGAAAAATAGAATATGATGAGAGGAGTCAGTGTCTGAAAGAAATGTTTAAGCGAAGCATGTTTTAACTAACTCAGTATAGCCTACAACAGAGTA
Source organism: Bathymodiolus brooksi (assembly GCA_963680875.1). Taxonomy (NCBI): domain Eukaryota; kingdom Metazoa; phylum Mollusca; class Bivalvia; order Mytilida; family Modiolidae; genus Bathymodiolus; species Bathymodiolus brooksi. The sequence continues at coordinate 66,623,093 of OY804587.1, forward strand.
ACATTTATAATGAATTCAATTAATAAAAAGGCCCGGGTCAGGTAGTTGGATTACCTAGCAATTCATACAAGCATATCACCAATACGGCGTGGGTTCACTCCCGGTTTTGTAAATTACAAAAGGGTGCACTCGACTCGCAGCCGCAAGTGATAAAGTTTACCAGTTGCTTGCCCATGGTCGGTGGTTCTCTCCCGGTACTCCGGCTTCTTCCACCACTAAATCTGGTCGCCATGATATAGCTGAAATATTGCTGAAAGTAGCGTTTAACACAATAAATTAAATCAAATCATTTAATTAAAATAAAGACAAAGCACAAAACACCACATTGTCGAAACATATCGTGGCGGAAACTGGAGGACCCAAAGAAAACCACCGACCTGTCGCAAGTCACTGACGAACTTTATCACATAATATTGTACACTTCGCCCTGATGATAGACACGGATAGCATAGGTAGTTGTAAATCCAGCTACCATGCGATCACGACCACGGCGGTTAAGAAGCCCGAAGCTTAATTCTGAACTTTATACATAATTTAGGTAATCGTTGTCATATTTTAATTCCATAAAAATAAGATGGTACAAAAGACATCGGATGATATGAGATGGAAATATTAGTCAACTTTGAAACCTAAATACCAATGCCATTTGTCGTCATCTGTACGCAAGTTAAGGAATACTGTTCGACAAAATCTTGATATCTTCAAACATATTTTGAAAGATAAGATTCCTAAACAAGAGTTTGAAGAACAGACAACACAATGGCCAAAAGAAAAAGGACAAACAACGATCTTTAATTTTTGCGTAGTGTTTGGTAGATCGTTGTTTGACCTTTGTGTTGTCTGACCTTCTATTTATGGATTCTGTTTACTCCTTTGGTATCTTCACGCTTTTCTTATAAAGAATGCTTTAATCTTGTAACTTATACATGCATTTAATCGTCGTGACTCAGAAGTTGTCAAACGTGCATACCGGGTATATAATATAACTTCTATAAACGAAAGCCCATGACTTGAACCACCAGGTATTACATAGTACACAATGCCATCTATAGACATAATAGGAACCCTACGTCAGCTCACACTCCGATACGCACCAGTGGGTCATTTGAAGGATCATACATCGTTCTCATTAATAATTCATCTCTAATCCGATTGGCCCCGTGGCGTTCGGAGAACGGGTGTTATTTGCACCAATGTTCTAATGAGTCAGACAATCTTGATACTTTATTTTCATAATAAACGAAAAAAAGAATGCTATGTCCATTTACCATCTTCTAAAGGGCGATGAGTAGCCGGAGAAATCTGAATATAGTTGTTTTAATTGACCCACGGGTGATGAGTGGAGAAAATCCGGCAATGATCTAAGTGTCACGTGGTTTATCGTTGTAATATTGTTCTCGCCATGAATATTGCTGAAATACTGCATATTTGACGTTATACTGCAATCAATCAATCAATCAATCAATCAATCAATCAATCAATCAATCAATCATCAATCAACCAATAAACAAATCAATATACTGGCGAATAAAAGGCCAATCAGAACGCTTAGTTTAAATATTTAATAGGTAACCATAGAACATCCTGTGGCCAGTTATCAGACATTTCTAGTTTTAATGGCGATTCTGATTTCTGATGCATTAAGTAAGGTTTAAATTTAAATTCTTTCATAATTGATTTTATGATATTTGCTGATGGACGTTTAACATGCCACGCCCATTCCATAACTATACCATGAACATCTATCCGTTTGAAAAATTCTCTTGCACCAAGTAATACACGGTGTTCGTGACCTTCTACGTCCATTTTAATAAAAGATTTTTTGAAACGGTGAATTTGTGGAAGATCTAACAGATCGCTTAACGTGACAGAATTCTGTGGAATGGTATATTTCTGAAAATATCCGTCATATTGTTTCTTCATCTTATCCCAAATACCATCAGAATCCACGTGAACAGACCCATAATCACCTCCTCTACTATTACGAAAGTCATGTTTTTCGTGATTATCCGATATTATGTTATGAATGAGTGTAATGTTTGGTCCCAAGTTTAAATAATGGGCCGAAGCACACACGTGTTCTATATTAGCTTCTGCCGCGTCTATTGCGATAGAGTCCCTTCCAATTAGGGCGGCAGCTAGACAGTGTTGACCTACATTTGTCCAAATATCAATGAGATTAAGCTGTTTGTCTAATTCTAACTCGTAGAGTATTATATTTATTGTTTTCACTTCAAAAGCCCCTGTTCTATTTATAACAGCGGATATTCCGTCCTTCTTTACATCATGTGTGAATATATTTATGGTTCCCGCGTTTACTTAAGGGGAAATCCCTATTATGAACAAAAAATGTATATGGTTTGCAAAGGTTAGTCAATTTCCACTTATTGTCCACAAAAGTAAAAGCATGAGGAAGATTGTTTTCCTTCTTTCTACGTTCAATTTGGCGTCCTTCCGCTAACGTTTCAATTTTCATATCGTTTTGCGAGTCACCTTGTTGACTGAACGATTGTACTATTCTGTTACTAGATATTTGAAAAGCACTATAGAAAATCACACATGCACATGGCAAATTTAACGAGAAAGGCTTTCCATCTTACATCGTACAGCATTCTCTGAAAGAAAACCAAACATTATTATATAAATGTTATACAGCTACCTTCAGTTTTCACCTGTTTAAATACTATTTAATTATAGAACATTTAATTAATGTGAAATGAAATATTTTCTTAATATTGATTTTATCAATATGTTTTGTTATTTTCATATCAATCCATAATATTGTTTGTATATGTACCATTATATCATTTATGTTTTATAACCAATTCTAACATGGCATGCTACTTTCGCTTTGAAAACAATATAGGGCTCTAAATAGCACAGAACACCCTAGCACATGCACAGAAGGCATATCGAATCGACAACGTATTTTGCATATTTGTACTTTATGTATGTTAAATTAAAAGAATAAAAATAATAAATATACAAAAAAATCAGATGAAATTAATTTTTGATCGTTATCAATTTTTATAATGTTTCTGTAGCGTTATATATTCTTGTAAATAATCACTGTGTATCATTGACACCGGAAATTGTGTACCAGGCAAGCGGGAGAACAATGACGGATCGCACACACGAGGTATGAATTTCATAATGTATTCCTGTTTATACTTGTATTATGTTGTCAAGGAGTTATATGCCAATTTGTAAGAAATATAGCAATGAATCGCAGCATATATAGCCATGCAGAATGTTTTATGCGTCGTTTTAAGCTCAACATAAGTGCATCTGGTGCATGTTAAAACAATCATGCGATGCTTTAAATCGACTCGAGCGTCATTGTTTGGTCGCATATCGCGTATTTTACGGAAAAAGTAGCAACTATTGGTCATTATAACTTAGTGTCAATTCCACATTTTTGTAGAAATAGCATAATCTGGACGATTTTAGTCAAAATATGTTCATTGCGTTGTACAGCGAATTGTTCAGTACTGTACGGTGAATTGCCTAAAAATAACATTCGTACTGTACGGCAGCTTGTTGGATCGACATGAATATAAAGTGCAAAAAGCATGAAACTGAGCAAATACAGGATCGCCACTTGAGCAATACGTGTTTATGAAAATTTCTATTATCGAATTGTTTAAATTAGCTTTAGACATGTTAATTTGGCATTTGTTTTTTTGTTTTTTTCAGAAATCATATCTTCGACCTGAAGGCAAGATCCAAACGGAAAGCACATCGCAAAGTGGCCACGATTTCAGATCCTGACGATGCTGCAAGAGGTGTGGCACCCATAAGACAGTTTCATAAGTGCGATGAAAGCAAGATACTACCACACAAGAGACTCGGATTAGATCTGATCTAATGAAATTACCTGAGCTTTCATTCACTTGGCTAGATATATTTGATAGGAACACTGGCAACTGTTTCATAACTGACAGTAACGACCAGTTAACTGCAGAGACATTAGCTTTTTCCAGTTACAAAACAAATCAAAATAATTTATAATTTATGAAAAAATGATTTTTTTCTAAAACATTTGTTGTTTATTTTTTATTTATATTTTCTTCTTGCTATTGTTGTCCAAAGCTTGACCTAGTGAGATGAACTAGTTTCAAATATTCTTTTGTTTGTAGCAGTTCTTTGGATGTTACAACATGTAATTGGGAGATAGTACATTCACACATGTTTAACTTAATGGGCATGATTTTTTCTAGTTGTTGATCCAACGTTAGGTAAGAAGAAGAATGGATATGGAGTATATTTCAAGGAGACAGCATCCAATCTCCAAAGTGACTGGCTTATCAACAGCAAAACCAAAATCGTGTCTTGACCCGAGTCGCCGACATATTAACTGAAATCTGCTCAAAATAGGAGGTGCACATTTCAGTGCATGTGTAATCAATGTGCAAATTTTGAATGATGAGGAATGAAAACTGTTGGAGTTTCAGATTACGCAAACTAGGTATCCCCTAGTGGAACGGTTCCTAGACCTACTTTCGGCGGTGGTGACGCAGGTAATGAATATCTAGAGGTAGCCACATGATCTTCAAATCAACATGGTGTTTACTTTAATTGTGGATAGCTTTCTCAATGGCAGTCACACCACATCACCTTACTTTTATCTTCAATAGTTTTAATAGGTGTCCTTTTTGTCAAACGACCGAAAAGTTAAAGGAAATAAAAACAGCTAAGGACAAAGCAATGCATAATATTGTTATAAAAATACAAACAATACATAATAAACAAAACTAATGAAAGCATTATTATTTTGCTTAGGAAAAACCAATGAAATTTAAATAAAATTAACAAACATTCACTAACAACCGATAGACAATCTTTGGCACAATATAAAACATAACAACATGTATGTATGTAGAATACTTGTACAAGCCAAATAAATCATAAATCCATGTCAACCTCACCGGCTTCTTAAAAATGAATACTGCTTAGGACAAACATACAAGTTACATTTATCAGCGGTGGAATAAGAGCAGTAGCCACATACATGATGAAGATGTCGACTTTCCTCCAATGGAGATATCTGAAAAGTTTGATCTAGTTCCATCTGAAACACACAAAACACGTTGTACTTTTAAAATGAATTGCAAAACTAAACTTGACAGCAATTTTAGAAATTTATAGAATATACGGAGGTTTCAGCCATGTACAATGTAGTTTCTGAGAAAAATGCTATTAGGCCAGAATATTCGAAGAACAGATGGAGAAGTGAGAGATATGAAAAGACACAGTCTACGATTACGCAATCCACGTAATCCCAGTCAGTACCATATGAAAACGTGTCACAAAGGAAAACTTAGCAACAGAAATGTTGGTAGTAAGGACCAAGGAGCTGTAACAAAAATATATGCAAAATTCACGTCTATGCCATATGCGTGTAATGCACATATACAGGTATACGTAATTGCCAAATAGGAATTTGATGAGCAGAGAAAATTGAAAAATTGATCACATAATACACGTATAAGCTTAACAACACAAAACATGATGCCAAATTTGAAAACGCTCCGATATGTAATTGCTAAGGCACATACCATTTAAGAGGGGCTATGTTTTTTTTCTAAGCAAATTGTTTCTTGATTATGAAGGAAAAAAATATATTTAAAAAAATAAAATATTTTGTTTCTGCAGTTTTCAGCACTGATGCTAAATTCCCCCTCCCTTAAAATAAGTTTTTACGTGTTAAAAAATATTTTCCGTTCTCGAGAAAAAAACATAACCCCTCCGCTTAAATTTAAACGGTATAGCTGTCTAAGAATTTTTTTTACAGAACTTAGAGTGACGGATGCATTGTACACCCTTCATCGGTGTGAGAGTGTCATTATGTTAATATATGAAAAAGTCAAGGAAACAACAGCCCATCTCCCAAGTGACAGACCCATCTAGAGGTCACCATATGATCTTCAATGAAGAATGTGATTTTCATCTCCCCTATTCCCCTATACTCTTGGGTTCCCATACTTGCGTGTGCATGTATATGTTGTGTGATCAATGACAATTCTAAAGTTTACACAAAAAATGCACAAAAGACTGAGAAAAAAAGAAACATCTCAGATTGAACATCCCGTTTTCAGGATTTTCGTATGGCAATTCACTGTACATAACATTTGCAAGCCGCCGTACTGTCACATGGTTTCAGCTCTCAATTCGCTGTACAACGCAATGAACATATTTTGACTAAAATCGTCCAGAATAAGCTATTTCTACAAAAATGTGGAATTGACACTAAGTTATAATGATCAATAGTTGCTACTTTTTCCACAAAATACGCGATATGCGTCCAAACAATGACGCTCGATTCGATTTAAAGCGTCGCATGATTGTTTTGACAGGTAGCAGATGCACTTATTTTGAGCTTAAAACGACGCATTAAACATTCTGCATGGCTATATATGCTGCGATTCATTGCTACAGTTCTAACAAATTGGCATACAACTCCTTGACAACATAATACAAGTATAAACGGGAATAAATTATGAAATTCCTACCTAGTGTGTGCATTCCGTCATTGTTCTCCCGCTTGCCTGGTACACAATTTCCGGTGTCAATGATACACAGTGATAATAGCTGGAGGTAATTGGAACAGCTTCTGTATCGTTTTATATTCTTGTAAATAATAGCGGGAGGTAATTGGAACAGCGCCCCAAAATAACCTCTGTCTTTGAATGCATAAAATTACCGTAAATGCCCTGTTAGAATCGAAATAATTATCGGATGCTGGGCTCTATGCATGGGTAGGCATTATATTTTTACACCGAGCGAAAGCGAGGTGCAAAATCTTGACAAATATAATGCCTACCCATGTTAAAATAAGCATAGAGCCCGGCATCCGATAATTATTTCTTACATAATGGACCCGTCGTGATCGTATGGTAGTTGGATTTACAACTACCTGTGCAATCAGTGCCTATCACCGCTAAAGTTGTGAGTTCAAACCCCGTTCACGGCAAGATGTACTCGATACAACATTATGTGATAAAGTTTGTCAGTGACTTTCGACAGGTTTCCTCCACCAATAAAACTGACCGCCACGATAATCCTGAAATATTGTTGAAAGTGGCGTTAATCACCATAAACCAAGCCAAATAAAATTCAACACCTTAATATTGAAATCATGAAAAAATGTCGTTATTAATACAATACTTTGTATTTTCATACAAGTGTCATCGAGAAGAAAAGTTTGAAGATAACAAAAGGGATAATCAGAAACTGTAAATCGATTAAGACAGAAAATACAATGACGAAAAGAAAAATGACAAGCAATGATCTACTAAACACTACACAGAAAACCAATAATCGAGCAACAATAACCCCACTAAAAAGCCGGGGTGAACTCATGTGCTCAGTTCCAACAGTGGCACCCGTCGTGTTAAATGACACGAACATCATGTGATGGGGAAATCGTGTTGGACCCCAGTATAAATAAAGAAAAACAAATAACATAGATAAAACATGAACCCCAACAAAACAAATGGAAGCAAAGACGAACCGAACATTGTTTTCACTCGGAAATCGCAAAAGGTTTTATGGGCGTAGAAGATAATTTGTAACAACTCTATTGACCATGTTTGTTAGGAGTAGGTCGTTGAAGATATGTTGCGAGGCGAAATGTTCCGATCTTGTACAGTATGCCCTCTTTTCCATATGATAATCACTACTTGTGTTAATAACTCGAACCCAGTTCAACCTTTTTAGGGATCGTCGCACATTGTCGCAGTTTTTTTCAAACGAAGTTAGTTTCGTTTGGTAGGTGGGTGGTTTTGAGCTCTCTCGTTTGGAAAAAAACCAAAATCGCACATTGAGATTTGTCAATAAATCTTTAAAAATGCACTTAAAAAACGGCATAACATTGAATGGAACATCGTTTTAATTTCTTTCGAGTCTGTATATTGTACTATTTCTTTAGTATACTCCCTTCCTATGGTACCGATGGTTCTATGATACCACGGTATTTACGTTTCACACAATTGCGCAATTGCAGCGCCACCTAGTAGCAGATCTATTTTGGTATAGTGGAGTCCCAACCTACACGCTTACGATCCATTCTCTATCCAGAGTTGTCGTTCCCGCTACGCTCCACTCTATCTCTGTAAACGCTCATTTTACAAGATTTTTGTAAAATTTAGAAACAGTAAAAAAAATGTACTTAAAATTGTTTTATTTATTGTAAATATCAATAAAGGTGAACAATGATTTGTGATCGTTTTTAATTTTTACCTCCGCAAAATAGTTCTCCATGAAGTGGGGGGAAAATCATTTTTAAGCTTAAGAGAATTTATTTGAAATGAGTGATTTATTTTCATCTTTATTGATATTTACAATAATTAAATCAATTTTAAGTACATTTTTTTTTACTGTTTTTTTATTTTACAAACATCTTGTCAAATGAGCGTTGACAGAGCTGAGTGGAGCATAGCGGGAACAACAACTCTGGATAGAGAATGGTTTACGATCATCTGTCAAAATCTTATAATACAGCACTCCATAGACTGATTTTCGGAACTACCTCGGTACCATAGGAATCTCCTTTTCTTGACCAATAAAATGGACGCTGTTGTGCGGATTGCCGATTATAGACTCGTAAACATACTTTGGTTAAAAATAATGCATTGGATATGAAGGAAGGGATCTGCTGAAGTAATAAAAATAATATTTTAACTCGGGTATATAACCGTTTTATTTATTTCTGGTAACACATTAACTACCGTGGTACCATAGAACCCCGGGCTACTGAATAAGTAATGGGTGTATATGTATCCTGTTTGCGGTACAACTAAATATCATGTGCAACGAAAAGCAACGGTCTTCTTTTGCAAATTAAAAAAAATAATGTTTTCGATTCTTGGAACGTTTTATGGTTCACTTGTATAGAAAGGACTTTAAATGGATTTCTTGATATACAAGATGCATGCACTGCTCCACAAATAATAAATAAGTGTTCCAGATCTTTGCACTTATTATAAGAATGCACATTACAGAGATGTCCATATTAATCTATAAATATCATTTTATTGGTACAGTATGTTTGTTGAATTATATGTACACTTAGATGAAATCAAGTGTCTGTGATTTTGAAAGGATAAAGATTCATAGATAGACCCATTATCATGACATGCATATGGAGAATACATGGTTCTAAACCCTATAGTGTTAGGTGGAGTTTGGTTTATAATGCATCGGTATTCTGTTTTTCACACTTTCATTTGGAATGGGTGGGTGGGTGGTCTGAGCCAAATGAAAACTAACTTCATTTGAAAAAAACTGTCACATTTTGCGACGATCCCTTACCTGCATGATCTGCTTTTCATTAACTTGTTTTTGTCATGAATATAGCTGACATTCTTTTCACTTGAAGTTAAGTAATTAATCATTCAACCCTTACTCTATATAATCACTTTATTTTTTTCATTCATGGGGGCTTTTGGCCCATAATACTAGTTTGACCATGTCACTTTTCCTTTCTCTTTTTTTATTTAATTGAAAGTGCATGTACCAAGCCAGGACGCCGATAGGCTCAATGGATGATATATTAACAAGGGCTGATAAAGGGTATAATATGAAAAATGACATGTTGTGATATGTTTATCATATACTTCAACAGAGGAAATAATCGATTTGTACGAAAATGTTTAGTCATTTTTGGCTATAATTAAATACATAGATCTATAACAAGAAATTTATTGTTTTAATGTGCAAGTCCAATAAATGTATTTTTTGCACTTTCAATATCATATCAATATATATTCAATAAAACAGTTTCGTCCACCATGTTTGTAAGCACAGTTTCCGGTAATTCACGAAGTGGACTTACGAACATTGAGGGAAAGGCATGTAACAACATTGAGCAAGCAGTTAATAAACTTGCTTGATCAGCCCATTTTGGCAATTCTTTTGAAAGTATGTATACATATCAAGATTAAATCTCAGCGCTCTCACAGTTCTGTGTGAGGGTCGGTATTTAACTCACATCTGAAAACCACCTGCATGACCGCATCATTTTTTTTTAGTTTATGATGATCTTATTTGTTAAATTAACAAAAGGGATAGGACACAAGTTTTACCAACTTATGAAGTCTTCTCCCATTTATACAATACATTTACATAGTATAATGATCATTCTGAGCATACATATACTACATATAGAGATATATTGTAAATAATTAACGAATTAATAAAAATGTTGTGTTGGATGGATACGAGGTTGGAGAGTAGATAATTATCGAGTAATTATACTACAAGGAATCTTTTTGAAGATTTAATAAAATTGCAAACGTGTTTGATGATATTAATATTTTCTTCGTATGTTAAATCATCCGACCCACGGGTTAGTAGATTCAAATTCAAATCGCTTGTCTGTACCCAATTTAAGTTGTTCATCATAATACCGCATCATTGATCCATTGCACTGAAGGGGGAACCGCAATACTAATTTAACCGCGCCACTTTTTATTTACTATTGAAGTACCAGGAAAGTGAATCGTCATGCAATAAGTGTGCAAGGGATATCAATTTTACCTCTATTTATGCAATTTATCAATTGGATTTTGGAACTGTTCTGGTGTTTTTTATTTATTGAATAACGCTCTTTATCAGACATAGTACACAATGGCAGATTCTGATTTTCCCTTTGGTATCTTCAAACTCTTAAAATTATACACTCTACAATTCATAAAATATTACACTCAAACAACTTGCACTCTCTTCAGTTAATAAGATATTGCCTCCCGTTAAATTATACCATCTCCAGTTCATAAAATGCTACTTCCCTTAAAATTATATCTTCTGTTCATAAAATAATGCTCAATAAAACATGTACCACCAAGGAAAATGAGCCATCATGTATATGTGTGTTAGGGGTATCAATTTTGCATCATTTTACGATTTTCAACATGTGCTGTGCGACGAATAGATCAATCAGTAATGTATGTCATTCTCTATATAAAAGTATGGCAAATAAAGGTAATAACAAAATTACCGAACTCCGAACAATCTTACAAAGGGAAAGTCAAAACTCATAATTATATAAACAGACAAAATCAGTCAACAACCGGAAAACTGTGAAAACCGTAATGACCCTGACTTGGTACAGGCATTTCTAAAGAAATGGTGGGTTGAATCAGATTTTAAGGCGCCAAACCTCCCGCTCTCATTACGGTTCAAAGGTTCCGGCTGTCACTGTAACAGTATTTAAATACAGGAACAAAATAGGTAAAATAGTTGTCAAAGCAGTACCATATTCGGTGACGTAAATGTCAAAAATATTTTTACGTCACACATTGACAAAAAAAATTCTTGACATATTTGACTCTTTATCTTTATACATTTTCACTATATGAAAATGCATCGCTTATAATTTTTTCTGCAGAGACGGAATATATTTCGACAAGATATTGGTATCGGAATATAAACTTTTTAAGAGATCGAATAAGGCGAATCTTTTTATAGCCCTGGTCCAGTAGCCTGTTTCTCAGATGAAGATGACGTTTGAATTTGAATCATCTGACGATACATACGTCTGTGAACCACGCGAGAATAGCATACCAAAACTTATTTTCATAGATATCCAAATATAGATATGTCAAAGCACCATGTGCTAGCGAAATTAATACAGCCAATAGGCCCTATACATCACCAGTATTAACATAGTCATCTGAAGATACAAATGTATATATATAGTCCGATCCTATGGTACCTTGAATTACATTATACCGTGTATGCATGTTCTACTTCAACCAATTTCCACCGTCATTTACCTATCACGCTAACATAGGATTAGGATTATAGTGTTTAGCGCCACTTTCAACAATATTTCAGTTATATCATGGAAGTCAGTTTTATTGGTGGAGGAAATCGGATTTCCCGGAGAAAACCACCGACCTGCCGCAAGTCACCAACAAACTTTATCACCTAGTGTTGTATCAAGTACACCTCGCAGTGACCATGATTTTACCTCCCAACGCTAGTGGTGATAGGCACGGATTGCATACGCTGTTGTAAATCCAACTACCATACGATCACGACGGTCCTCGTTCACAATAGAGCCCCAATATACATTGTATATTCCAATAATTAAATTAAGTTGGAAAGTAAAACCCAAGATATATTCCTAGGACAGGATTCAACATTTACTGTTTACATAACAGGATAGATCATATTAAAGATTCTCTACAGAAGGAGTGGCGCATAGATATGTAATTTGTGTACTGAAACCAAGATCGACCAATCTCTAGATACATTTCTTACACAATTAGATCACATGTATGCAAAAAGGCAGTGCAGAAGTTGAATGGTTTAAAACGAATTGGGAAATATCGTAATATATTGGCAATATTTTGTATATAGTATTATTTTAATTTGTCTTACGGTTGCAATGATAACATCAAAGGAGTGGGAAATTTGTCAAGTCCTGGATGCAACGAAATCAACGTGATGAGCCTTTTTAATACTATTCCAAGAACTAAACGTAGCCATGGTCATAAAAGAATTCAACATCCTAATGTTAAAAAGTCCTCTAAACCAAGAACGTTACAAGATACTTTTAATGATTTACTTTCTAATATACAGAAACCTCTTGGAATTCATCATATTCGTACAATCTTATTTTCACTACCTGTAAACTACCTCAAAGATCTTAGGGATTTTGGACTTGACAAAGGAGGCGTAGATCCTTTTTCTCCTAAGTACAGATTGTCTAGTATTATATGTGACGTGGCGTCCTTTCGTCTTTTTAAACCAGTTCGATCTGAACCTCTTCATGATAACAACAGAAAATTCCTCCATATTCCGTTTGCTAACAAAGGAATCGATGCTATTAACATCAGCAACATTCTTAATAGAAAAGAGGTCGTAAAAGAAATTCCACCATATTTCAAAAATCAATCTGTTCCCATTGTCTCCTATAGTTACACTAACAGCATTGGCCGTAAAATTTTCAACTACAAAGAAGCATTGCAAGATATTAACATAGAAGAGTACCTTAAGAACCCTCTGACTTGTGACTGCTCCCACTCTCCTTTTCAATACAACCCATCTGGACATGTAATCACTGGTGATCTGAATATCATTCAACATGAGAGTCTCCGAAAGGTGATTTCTCATGGTCCTAAATTCAGAGAACCTCAACACATCAATTGGAAACATAATTTCAAGATAATTATGGATGCTGTTGAAGATTATGCCAGAAGGTGGATAAAGAGAGAAGTAGACCAAGATCCTGAGTTAGAGTCCTTGTCAGACTGGGTTAGAACAATTAGGTCTCTAGTACAAGGTCGGATTCACAAACTCAAAAATTGTGTTAATAGTCGACCTAAGTCTGTATTTAAAGACCAAGAAGCTGTTAAGTGTCTTTCCTCTCTTCATGACAAATATGTTATCGTTCCTGCGGACAAGGCTTCCAACAATATCGTGTTTGTATGTAAATCATATTACTTCGAATGCCTAATCAAGGAATTAGGTATAAATAGCAACACCTCTAGTAATACCACATACAAACCAACTTCGTTCGACAAAGATGAAATCCTAGCTAACCACAGATCATTCATGACCTCTTTAAACATTCCCTCTGGTAAAAAGTCTGAGGATTTACCCTATTTATATTGGATACCTAAACTCCATAAGACACCATACAAGAAAGGTACATAGCGGGATCATCAACTTGTTCGACGAAAGAATTGTCTATTCACCTAACAAAGATTCTGTCTGCAGTAAAAGAGGGACAACAGAAATATTGTGAAACTGTTTACTCGCGTAGTGGCATAAATCACATGTGGATTTTGAAAAACTCTAAAGATCTTTTGGATAACCTGAAATCAAGATCTTTCTCTCAGGTATCCTCCATCAAAACCTTTGATTTTTCAACTCTATATACCACCCTACCACATGACAAATTAAAAACCCGCTTAAAAGAAACAATTCATAAAGCTTTTAGTCATAGAAACTATGGCTCAAAATTTGTTGTGTTAGGCTACAATTCCACATATTTTTCAAACAAAATTCATAAAGGTAAAACATGCTACTCCGAGGAACAAGTGATCAGTATGCTGGAGTTCCTCATCGATAACATATTTGTCTCCTTTGGAGGGACACTGTTTCAGCAGGTCGTCGGCATACCAATGGGTACGAATTGTGCCCCTCTTCTAGCCGATTTATTTTTATACTCATATGAGTCGGAGTTTCTTCAAAAGCTTGTAAAAGATAAGAAGATTCATGAGGCTAGAGCCTTTAATTTCACATACAGGTATATTGATGACGTTTTATCTATCAATAATTCTAGATTTGCAGAATTTCTTCCATTGATATATCCTCCAGAGCTGGAAGTTAAAGAGACCACCGATACAGCTTCGTCCGCATCATTTTTGGACTTATACCTCGAATTTGACGACAGTGGTCAACTCAGTACTAAAACTTATGATAAGCGGGACGACTTCAATTTTAAAATCATAAATTTTCCAAATATGTGCAGCAATATACCAGCTTCTCCTGCATATGGTGTTTACATCTCGCAATTGATTCGCTATGCAAGGGGCAGTAGCAATTATTCTGATTTCCTGAAACGTCATCTTCATCTGAGAAACAGGCTACTGGACCAGGGCTATAAAAAGATTCGCCTTATTCGATCTCTTAAAAAGTTTATATTCCGATACCAATATCTTGTCGAAATATATTCCGTCTCTGCAGAAAAAATTATAAGCGATGCATTTTCATATAGTGAAAATGTATAAAGATAAAGAGTCAAATATGTCAAGAATTTTTTTTGTCAATGTGTGACGTAAAAATATTTTTGACATTTACGTCACCGAATATGGTACTGCTTTGACAACTATTTTACCTATTTTGTTCCTGTATTTAAATACTGTTACAGTGACAGCCGGAACCTTTGAACCGTAATGAGAGCGGGAGGTTTGGCGCCTTAAAATCTGATTCAACCCACCATTTCTTTAGAAATGCCTGTACCAAGTCAGGGTCATTACGGTTTTCACAGTTTTCCGGTTGTTGACTGATTTTGTCTGTTTATATAATTATGAGTTTTGACTTTCCCTTTGTAAGATTGTTCGGAGTTCGGTAATTTTGTTATTACCTTTATTGTCAACTTTTATATTTTTTCCTTTAGTTTCACATTTTGTGGTGAAATAAGTACCAAGAAACGTGCAAATTTAGAAGATAGCATCAACATGTATATCAAATGAAAATAAGAGAACTTATGAACAGTTGCTTGAAAAATTTAAGAAGCTGCAATTAAAAAAATGTTCAATTTTTTATTCGACTACGTAAAATCATTTCTGGCGTTTTTGTAGTCTATAAATACACATCACAGACAGTTTTATACACGTAAGTTATGTATATAATTGGCCCCAGAAAATATTCTATGTGACCCCTATTAGAATGGTTAATGTATTAATTATACATTTATCAAGTCTTTGGTGAGGATATTTATTTTCAACGTGACACGATATAATGTCAGATGCACATTGCATCATTTAAGGAATAACAGTACTGTATTTGAAGAGTTGCAGGTGTCAATTGTGGATTTGACGGTCGCAAATACGAGCTAGACACAAATCGTATCATAAACGTAGGTAGAGAAATGTCTCAGATTAACATTCTTTGTTTGTTCATAAGAATTATTAAATGTGAATAACGGTCATATATAATAATGTGGGGTGAAATATTTTTTATTTACGGGCGAGTATAAATTTCAAAATTTTAAATTTGTCCGGTCAAACAATGCTAGATCCATCCATAACACGGCCTAGTACTTGCACGCCAAAATTATGATTCCAATTACTTATTTGATGTTTTCTTTTTTATTTTATAGTACATGATGTTTATATCACTAATTGTATATATGACAACTGTTGGTAACTTAACGTAGATCGGAAAATAGCTCATGCATATTAAGGACGAAGAAAACGTGTATTTGAAACATGTTTAAATTCCGGTTATCCTTTTAACAATCAGTTAATACCATAAGAACAAGTACAAGAATACGGTAACAATTCGCACTGTGTGTGTGTTTATGTGTAGGTGTTGCGGTCACATATTAATTTGCATTATATTAATTTTAATATTAATCACACTCAGCTGTGATACATACTAAGAAAGATAACCCAAATTGCATATGTTCGTTTTTGCCTCAACAAGTCTGTTTTGAAAAGTTATGCGTGGAAATAGGCGGTTTACTATTTTTAGGGAGTTAGGGTTAAGATGTTTAACGCCACTTTCAACAATATTTAAGCTATATCGTGGCGGTCAGTTTTATTGGTGGAGGAAACCCGAGTATCCGGAGAAAAAAAAACCAGACCTGCCGCAAGTCACTGACAAACTGTATCACATAATGTTGTATCGAATATACCTCTCCATGAGTGGGATTCGAACTCATAACTTTAGTGGTGATAGGCATTAATTACGTAGGCATTAGTAAATCCAACTACCAAATGATCACGACCATTACGGTCCCCTTGAAAATCCGAAATGTTTTATTTACGAATGATATCTGCAGGTATATATTGCATATATGCAATATATACCTGCAGATATCATTTTGCTATAGTAAGTATATATACTTACTATAACAAAATACAGCTCTTGTTTGATTTTGTTTGTAAGCAATTACTGCGCCCGAATCATGACTGTGAAAATGCTTTAAAAAGTATATCGTGTTACCTTTGAAATATATAATTCCAATATAGTATGCACACTTATAAAATAGGGCTAGATTTCGACCATATAGCCATTCAAGAGTTATACCCTTGATGATTGTTCTACTAAAATATTTCCTTTCCTGATGACATCTGAATCAAATCATTTTCTCAGTATCCATGCATTTGTCTATGATAAAATGCAGGGGAAAAACACACTTCCACATTTCCAAAAGAACATTCGTAGAAAGAGGAGGCAGAATCGATACCCCAACACACAAATACATGACCACTCACTTTCATAGCTTGGTACATGCTCCTCTGGTATAGATGGTAAATTTTATAAACTTTTGTGACACTGGTATGTTGGTTCATACATATCTAGTATACATGTATGTATGTGTCTCTTCTAATATTTGACAAATATATATCATTGCATTACCATATTGTAGGGTTGGGACATGGAGACATGGGAACATCTGTATGGTTTACTGTGTTGTAATTTATATATGTTGTCAAGGTATTTGAAAATCAATGATTTTAATTTTGTACTAATAGGTACAGGATAATAATATTCACTATTTGTAATATTGGTTATTATTCTTAAATAGTATTATTTAAGTGTTGGCAAGCTACCATCGTGGTTGTGATCGTATGGTTGTTAGATTTACAACTACCTACGCAACCAGTGCCTATCACTACTAACGTGAATTCGAATCTTGCTCATGGCGAGGTGTATGCGATAAAACATTTTGTGATAAAGTTTGTCAGTGACTTGCGGCAGGTCGGTGGTTTTCTCGGGGTACTCCCGTTTCCTCCACCAATAAAACTGACAGCCACGAAATAACTGAAATAATATTGAAAATGGCGTTAAACACCATAACTCTAACCCATAATTGTTAGAGTTTGGTTAATATGTTTATTAATGCAGAAGCAAAATTAATCTTACTGGTGGGTCGTATCAATCGAATTAGTTTGTTCAAAAACTGACATTTTTATCGTTAAAAAAACACCAATAAAGTGAAAAGCAAAAAATACCACACTGTCGGCACAGTTCCAAAGTCCAGTTGAAAAATCGAAGAAACAGTGGCAAACGGTATCAAGTAAAATGACACCCACCATGTTTATTGTATAGTCAATACGTGTTGGACACAAGTATACTCAAACAAACACAAATAGCACATATAAGACGTGCGCACTCCTACAAACAACTGGTGGTAAAGACGAATCGAACATAAAACATTGATGGATGACAATACCAACAACAAACATGAACCAACTCATTGACTCGTCTTAAGCTCTTAACATGTAACAAGTTTGTATTTTATTTGTATCTAAGCAAACAACTTTAGTTTATAGGACATACAGGTGTATCACACATGAACGGACTGAATATAATCATATTGGTCATTTCCAAATAGACTGTCGTCTGAATCTGTGTTTTCACTAAGTTCTGATTTTCTCTTTCCACTAAAATGTGAGAATGGTCCTTCAAATGATGACGGTCTTGATTTAACACTGTGATTAGGACAATGGCTTTTTCTCCACTTTTCTCATTTAATTAATTTATCATTGTTAGTTTGTGAATAAGGTGTATTATGCCAAACAGTGTCTCCTATTTCCCAGTAACCACTTTTGCCATTGTCTGTAAGTTCTGAATATATATTTTCAATTGATTCGTGTGCTTTATGCTTTTCTAAGCTGTATATGTATGGTTGTGCCTGGTATGGCAACGTGTCGTATACTTCCGCGTAAGCAGACGACTGTGAAATTTGGTCAGTACATCCTTGAGCAATGTCGTCTGCTACCACACCGTATCCATCCATTAAAGATGTCGAATTTGTTAGCTGTGACTGTTGATTTGCAACTGGTGGAAGTAGACGGTTGCAATTGAACGAAGCATGATATGTCGATGGAATTGCTGAATGGTCGATAATAGGTCCATTTGCTTTAAGAGGTCACTGCCTTCTACAAATGAAAAATACAAATATATTCATTAATAATTCAGAGTAGTTATACATTTGATCGGTACGTGTACAATAACTTAACATTAGAAGTTAGTAGTGCTTTATAATATTGACCGTGAATTCAGTGACCTATATCTACTATACCTGTATATGCCATTAGCCATTTAACATTTAAAATTGTTATGTGATCAATATTGTCAGTGAATTGCGACAGGTAGGTGGTTTTCTCCGGGTACTCCGGTTTCCTCCACGAATAAACCTGACCGTTACGATATAACTGAAATAGTGTTGAAAGTGGCATTAAACACCCCAACCCGTAACATTATTCTATATATATGAAAACAAAAATAGTTTTCTTCTCTGTATATTCTAACGAAAACTTCATTGATATCGAGTCATTTGCGGTGCTAACATAGATTGAAGGAACATTTAGTGCATTATAATATTTATTTCGCTTTTGTACTTCCAAAATGTTTATCATTTTGTATATTAATTATATATTTAGCAAATCACAACTGTGATTTAGGAATTTGCCTGTGTATTCGTGTACACGATGTAGCATGATGTAGTACAGTTTGTCGACTTATGTCGATCGGTGTTTTATTTTGGGTGTTCCAATCTTCTCCACATATAGCACCGAACACAACGATATAACTGAAATATTGTTGAATGTGGCGCTAACCACCCATAATCATACATTAATGAAAATAGTTACAGATCAGTTTATTTTTACGAATGTATCGCTTCGTACCACTGGGTACTGGTGACGATTCACACGGTTCAACCCATAGAGCTATCTGTCCTTGGTTTACTTCTTTAGTATCTTCAAACTATTTTGTTATAACCATCGCATCCCCATGATGGGGATCATCATGTTATATTAAGGAAAACCTGACCGTAGACCATAGTCGGTAATGGGTGTGGAAAATTGCATATTATAAACTACTAGTATAGATTTCGAATCGAGAAGTTGGCATATTGTAGCCGCTACAAAATATACATACAAGGTATTCCTCGCGTCTCTACCTAACTTTCAAAAAGTGTTTGCATGGGTTATCTCATCACTATTTCATTTCAATATATATGTTGTTTTAAAATTATGTTATTGTCCATAATAGATGTATGCTTGAACTTTCTGCCACTGGACATTGAACAACTAATAATTAATGAAACATTTCATACCACCATTGTTATCACAGGGGTTAGGGTTATGGTGTTTAATGCCACTTTGAATAGTATTGCAGTTATATAATGGCGGTTAGTTTTACTGGTGGAGGAAACAAGAGTACCCAGTGAAAACACTGGCCTGTCACATGCCACTGATAAATTGTATCACACAATGTGGCATCGCGTACACCTAGGCATGAGTGGAACTCGAACTTACAATCTTATAATGGTGATCGGCACTGATTGCATAGGCTGTTGTAGTCCAACTATCATACGATCACGACCACGACAGCCTCGTTTTATCAAAGGTAGTACATAAGGGTAATAACAAAATTACCGAACTCCGAACAATCTTACAAAGGGAAAGTCAAAATTCATAAGTATATAAACAGACAAAATCAGTCAACAACCGGAAAACTGTGAAAACCGTAATGACCCTGACTTGGTACAGACATTTCTAAAGAAATGGTGGGTTGACGTGATATACATAGCTATATTGATGACTTACTGATTCATATTATTGTTACAAGTATTAATCCATTTAAGCTTAGAAATGCTACAGCAATGGCCACATAAAATACTGTAAATAGAAAACAAACACATATTCAGGTCAATTCATAAAAGTTCCATTTCCGAATTAGAGTTATCTTTCGTATAAAATATATTGATACCATTACAATATCTATTTGTAGATGTTACAGATGTGCATTGTTACATGTAATGGTAGATGTTGTTTTACTTATGTTTGTTTTAGAAATGTACAGTCTTAAATGTAATGCAATATCCTAAATCAGAGCAATGTTTGATGTTCTTATCTCTTCTCTGTAAAGTACTGGTTGTCAAAACGTATTCCAAAATAGTGAACATAAATTTGCTTTCATTCTAACATTTTAAAGTACTTTAACTGTAACATATGGATAATACATTAAATTTAAACTAATCACATGTCTTATAGATTCTAAATAAAAAAATGATTACTTGTACTGCAGATTTCGAAAACAAATTTACCATCTATATATTAATGTTCATAAAGGTTGTACTTACTCATTCTTTCTGCAGAGTTGCTGCCACTAGTCTACTTGGTTCCAATTTTGTCAATGGCCGTTTCATTATCAAAATGTATTGCTGAAATTATTTAAAAAGTATATGAACGGTGATAACAAATGCTTACAATTACATTGTAACAAAAGTAAAGACAAAAATGTATGTTTTATCCCTAGTTGATCCAAATATGGTCATTTTTATTAGCATTTGTAGTGTAAACATTCAAAAACCAATACATATATAACTAAATATTTGGGGGTCGTCGTTGTCGTGATCGCATGGTAGTTGGATTTACCTAAGCAATCGGTACCTATCACCACTATCGTTGACAGTTTGAATTACGCTCATGTCGAGATGTACGCGATACAACATTAAGTGATACAGTTTGACAGTAACTTGTGGCAGTGTGTTGTTTTGCTCCGCATACTCTGGTGTACTCCACCAATAAAACTGAAAGCCACGATATTACTGATATATTGTTGAAAGTGGCGTTAAACATTCTAACCTTAACATACCAAAGTATTTAGAAAAATGTACTGAGGGTAAATTGTATATGATAGTTCGTGTTGTCATTTCCTAGCTTTCTTTCTTTTATTGCAATGTTTATTTTAAGGTTTAAGCTTGGTAATAATGGCAACAGAACACACAACGGTAAAGTATTAGAGTTAACCGTTTTCAGACAGAGGCTAAGTATGTTAATTACCGCTAAAATATACAGTCATCACGGTAAATGTGAAAAGGTTTATCACACGTATAAAATATGTCACCCCATAGTTTCATACTGTAAATCACACGTTATCACCAGATTTGATGTCTTGCATGTTTGTCATCATAAGGAACTCCTACTGTGATCATCGTGAACATAATTGTGGAATAAACATGTGAGCAGTGGTATCATTATTGATCGGTAGCTTGTTGTTTAACGTCACACCTAACAGTATGTCAACTATAGTTATGACAACAACACGTTTACAGACAATACATCGTCAAGGTAAATAGACGGCACTTAGATGGACCAATAGAGGGGTGCTTGATTGCCAGAAGGAATAATGAGTAGATAGATAGGGCAGGCAATTACCTGTATTCTCTGATAAAAAAACGTATTACTTTGCAGCCAAATTCCCAAACACTTCAATAATGTTGCGAGACAACAAAAACAACATCATACTTTATGATATGCATTCACCTCAAAGATATGCTAATAGAAATGCCACGTCCAATTCGTCCTGTTTTCTATTGCCTGATGTTTTGTCTCAATGTTTCATTTATCTTAGCCGTGATATGTAGCATTTTGTCAACTGTAGACGACTATACAGTGGAGTTTACTCATAATTTTAAAGAGTGGTAATGTTATTTTGATTGTTTCACCAATGCATATACACAGTCCTTAAGAGCACTATTATATTATTTCAACTTAATTTTCCATTATAATAAACACAGTCAATCCTACTCATGCGATCACCTCTAAAAAGTAGTCACCTGTATTTAAAGGTTTAAACATTTTCGTGTCCTGCTATAGAAAATGTCAAATGAACTGAACCTCTTTTAAGACGTCATATGTCTTATAAGACCCTGGTGTGACCTCTTGATATAAGTTTGATTGTATAATAAATATTTAATATATAAAACTCGGGAGTGAGTTTCGAGTGGATGGGTGATCAGGATACAAACACAACAACTATTGAGAATAGAAAACCTTAGGTTTGAATTTGACAAAAATAACCAGTAACGTACAGATATCAATCTAGCGCAGAACTTCTTCAACCAAATTTAAGTACTACACATTTAATAAACTAATATGAATAATAAAGGAATATCACTCCGTCAGAATAACTCCAAAGTCCAATCAGAAAAAATGGTAAGAAAAGAGGAAATCGACACCACTAACATATATACGCATGACCGCTCACTGTAGAGGACATACACTTCAATAAAAAGTGACTGGGTAAAACTATTTCGACGGACCACTCATGAAATAAGGTGGTTATGAAAGTGTAATCAAAATGTACGTATAATGCCGATCCTAACAAATAACCGACCAGCAGTAAAACCCAATCCTCAAATACTAAAAACAATATAAGACAATAAACTCTGGTTCCATTAATGATCATTGGAGTCCTCAAATCAGTTATGGAAACAGTTATCTATGGGCTTAAATGGATAAAAGACATCTGCAATTGGTAGAAACAAATCAACAATCACTTATAGCACTACAAGCAGCTATTTACTGATGCTAGTGGGTAATCCATGAGTTTTTATATAAATATTTATTAAGCATTGTAGTGCACTCACTTGTGTTTAATATGCTGACTGTTCGTGTTATGACTTGTATCTGTTTAACTGTTTGTTCCGTTTCAACACCAGATAGCATGACTGGTTCTCATTTTACTTCCTGTTTCGTTTCAGTACCCCCAGGACAGGAACATTGTGCCCTATATTTCAGATGCGGCGTTTTGAACATAGTAAAAACTATGAAAATAATATGCTTACATTGATTAATATTCAAAGCTGCATTTTAAATTTTAACTTTAATAATATAAAAAATAGTTCATGTTAATTCATACATTCGTGTGTTGATTGAAACATAAAGACATTTTGTAGATTTAATTACGAATGTAGCTATGCAGATGTGATACTGGTAAACTCTTACTTTATTGTATTGGCTGTATTTGTATGTCATTAAATCTAGCCATATTTTTCTATTATGGATTCGAGTATGATATAATTTCTGATATGATACACATAATGTTTGTATTCCCTTCAGGAGCACATGAGTTCACCACCTGTTTTAGTGTAGTTCGTGTTGCTCTATCTTCAGTTTTATGTGCACTGTTTTGTAGATCGTTGTTTGTCCCTTTTCTTTTGGCCATTGTGTTGTCCGTCCTCCGATTTACGGCTTCTTATTATCCGTTGGTATATGCAAACACTTCTTACGTATCATGTTTAATGACAATATATAAATGCATTTCTGTCATTCGTTCAGTGTGCCAGTATAGATGCAAAATTGTTAAAAACTAAGAATTTATACGTTTCATACAAATGAAATACATGTACACATTACACATTTATATTAGGGTATGACATATGCTCATTGTTGAAGACGCTACTACGAGTGTAACACTTTATTTTGTGTCTAGGTTTAATGTTGAATAGTCTTGCATCTTCATTTACATCCATACAGTTTATGAATTCAGTTAGATTTTAATTAACCCATACCTTGGTATGATATCCAAAATCTCAATCCAGATATCATATTTGTAATGAGATCAACATCAACGTCATCGCACGCTCTATATACAATGGAATGTTTCTTTAATTTACATATAAGTCCTGGCGGAATGGAATTGTTCGGACAATTTTGTCTGGCTCTAATTTGTAGACCACCGTTACAGTTATCGACTTGTCTTTCCAGATCATGCACCGTTATTACAGCAAAGTGGTCACGTGGAACTGCAATTCGCCATGAGCAGGACACAATTACTATATCTGGATACCTTGGACTCAGGATAACTCCATGTTCTTGGTTCTGAACCATGATATCACTAGTACATGTCTCTAATGGTTCTGTTGGAGGTACTGTAAGAATACAAAACTTGTATATGCTTTAAACGTAACAAATACAGCATTATAAAGGTGAATATCGGTGTCAAAAATGACCACGGATACGTTCCGTTTGTTGTAATCACAATCCGGTTCTGTCCTCATTCATGACTTATAACCGTTTCTGTAACAAGAGAGGAACTAGTGGATCAGGAATTGCTGAACCTGTGTTTATTGTGTAGTGTTTCGTACAACGTTGTTTGTCCATTTGTTCCTGTTATTCTGGCCATTGAATTTTCTGTCCTTCGATATACGGCTTCTGATTATCACTATATTCAAAGTTTTTCTACTCGACAATATAATCTTCATCTATCCTAAAACTTAAACATCATTGTAAAGCGGTTTAGATAGAACATTTCAATTTTGTACCAAAAATATTCCTTTTCCCAAACCAGAGGCTCCCAAGAGCCTGTAATCGCTCACCTGCATCAAAGCTGCTTTCAATAACAGCGCAACTGCACTGTGGCGGCCATCTTGGTGGGAGAGTGCGACTGCCGGACACAATTTTGGAAGGACCATTCAATGATTATTCCATCAAAGTTTGGTTCTAATTGTGCTACTGGTTCCAGACAAGATGGTTTTTCTGTGAATTTCCCATAGGGTTCTCTGTTAAGCTAAGTTCGGCTGTGGCGGCCATCTTGGTCGAAGGGCCGAACCGCCGAACACATTTTAGGAAGAGAATCATCCAATGACTATTTCATCAAAATTAGATCTTATTGAGCAAATGGTTTCAGACAAGAAGATTTGTATGGGAATTTCCCATAGGGTCCTATGTTAAATTAAGTTCGGCTGTGGCGGCCATCTTGGTCGGAGGTCTGAAATGCTGGACACAATTTTGGAAGGGGACCACCCAAGGATCATTTCAGCAAAGTTTGGTTGAGATTGGCTCAGTAGTTTCAGAGGAGAAGCTTTTCTTTAGATTTCATCCCCCTTTTTTCTATTTTTAGCTTGGCGGCCATCTTGGTTGGAAGTCGGGATCACTGGACACAATTCTGGAAGGGGGCCATCCAAGGATGATTCCACCAAAGTTTGGTTGCAATTGGCCTAGTGGTTTCTGAGAAGATTTCTATGTGAATTTCCCATAGGGTCCTATGTTAAGCTAAGTTCGGCTGTGGGGGCCATCTTGTTCGAAGGGCCGAAACGCCGGAGAGATTTTTGGGAGAGAACCATTCAATGACTTTGTCATCAAAATTTAGTTCTTATTGAGCAAATGGTTTCAGACAAGATTTGTATGGGAATTTTCCATAGGGTCCTATGTTAAATTAAGTTCGGCTGTGGCGGCCATCTTGGTCGGAGGTCTGAAATGCAGGACACAATTTTGGAATCATTTCAGCAAAGTTTGGTTGAGATTGGCTCAGTAGTTTCAGAGGAGAAGATTTTTTAAAAATTCCATCCCCCTTTTTTCTAATTTGCATAATCGGTCAAAATCGGCAAAAGTTCATAGTTTATAAAACAATCCCGTAATATATGTCAAGAAGCTCATCATTATGCTTATACAGTTCAAATTTGGGCACATTCTGGCTTAAGATAAAGCAGTTTTGGCCATTTGAAGAACTTTCTATTTTTAGTAACGGCGTCCATCTTGGATGGAGGGCGTGGCTATCGGAAATAATTTTTAAAGGGAACCCCCTAAGGATGATTCAGGCCAAATATGGTTTAAATTGGCCCAGTGGTTTCAGTGGAAAACATTTTTGAAAAAGTTTACAGACGAACGACGGACGCCAAGTGATGGCAATAGCTCACACAGGTGAGCTAAAAACATGATGAACTAGAGTTACACATATGCTACTCGTAGCTGAATTTCATTACGTTTATACACATTGTGAATACAGTCAAACTTGCTTTAAAAGGCACCTCTATATAACAAATCGCTGTCTAAAAGGGCAATCTCATTTTTTCCATTAATGAATACTGGTAGTACATATAATTTAAACCTGTAAAAAAAGGGCAACTGCTCATAAAGGTCATATTTTACATTCAAGCAATTATAATTTGTTGTTTCAAATGATTCATTCGTAATTTTGTACCAACAAATTAAAATCGAATAAATTTCCCGCCTTCTTGATACTGACGGCTAGTCTACATGTTGTTTTTGTTTTCTCTCTTTTTTAAATATTTCAATGGCATTAAAGATTGCATACCAATCTATTAAGACATATTTAAGTCTCCCTTTGTATGTTGCATGTGTAGGATACTATTATACATTTGTTTGTATCTCAATGGGATTAAAGATTGTATACCTATCTATTAAAACATATTTAATAAATTCTCCCTTTTACTTAGATATGTTGCATGTGTACGATACTCTTATACATTGTTTTGTTTATCTCAATGGCATTACAGATTGCATATCAATCTATAAGACATATTTAATTCTCCCTTTGTACTTACGTATGCTACATGTGTATGATACTCTTATATTTTGATTCCTTGGGTCTTGACATATGCGATATATGTCACATGACTTTTTGCCAGTACATATACGTCTAAGGCTGGAAAATGTTCTATCTATCCCCGTCACATTCTCAAACAGAATTCTCCCCGTGTCACATTTAATAAAGCTACTGTCACGCTGCTGCCTTCTACAAATAGTTACGCCACACAAACTGGAAGTGACTGCAAGAGAGAAATAGTATGACAGTGAGTTAGTAAATCAAGGAAGTGCAGCTGCTACAATGTCATCCTCTATATAGGACAATGCTCGATTACAGTTCTTTCTCATACTATGTTACACTCTCTATGGGGCAATGCTTGAATGCAGTTTCGTTTCATTTCCAAATCTACAATGCAGACCTGAATCCTTCCTATGCATGTAGTCAACTTTATTTCAGCTATGATTTACAATATTTCAAGTTTACGTTTAACACAATATTTCTGTTTATTTTATTTTTTCCGACATTTTAAATACAGTGTTATATATATATAACTCTACGTACAATTAGGTGTTCATCATGTACACTAAACTTTAATTATTAAACTATGATAAAACTATCCTACAATTTCCCCATATCCAGTTCCAAGCTGAACCCTTCAAAAGCTGGGGAAATCTAAAATAGGGGTTAAATGAAAAACACAAAATACCACACTGTCGGAACATTTCCAAACCCAATAGAAATATCGTCGAAAGAGGCAAACTCGATACCTCTAACACATAAATACATGACCGCGCACTTTCCTGACTTAATTATTTTTAATTTATTTATTTAGCGAAAATAGCATACATCGAACGGCTACTAGTAGCTTTCCTGGCTTGGTACAGGCACAACAATGAAAGGTGGCGTGGTTAAACTAGTTGCTTGGTCCAAAATCTCACGTCTTAGAGTTTATATAAAGTTGTCTATGTATATTTTTCCATTCATGAGTTGTATATTTTTTTCCAATTTAGAAGGTGGGGTTAAACTGGTTGTATGGTCCCAAACCTCCAATTTTAAAGTTTATATATAGTTGTACATGTACATGTATATTTTCCCATTCATGAGTTGTATATTTTTTTCCAGATTACAAGACTTGAGTAGTAAATCACGTACCACAATAGGAGGTTAATGATACTAATAAAGATAAGAATGGTCTACATCAATCAACTTATCTCTTACCTATATGAAACATAGCGTCATTAAACAGATACCGAGACAGAATTAAGACGTATGGTATTAGTGTTTGGTAATTAGTTGTCATAGCCAATCTAATAGATTAGCAACAAAGTATATCATTGTTGTCTAAGCAGATATTACTTCATCACTTATCATGCAATGTGTGAGACCTAGGGTTATATTGTATATATTGTAGATATCAAGAGGGGAGGCTTGGAGTCACATTATTACACTTTATCCCACCACCTTTTTTGTGAGCATTTCCATTTAATTTTGGTTTGGTTTTATGAGTATTTATCGTGTCTGACAAAAAACTAATTGAGCGAAGAAAACTCGAACAGTTCAAACTGATTAGTGAACCGTCGGCTTCCCAAATCTCTGCGATCGTATTAGATTTGACATACGTATGTTGGAAGTACTATATGCTATCACCACTAAAACTTGTGACACTCACAGAGCTAGTTGTACCCAATGAAGCTTTATATGATACACTTCCTTAGGTACATGTGGAAAGTAAATTGTTTTAAAGGTGCCCTATGGTAATGTAAACTATCTATTTAACAGACTGTATGTCTCCAATGATTGATACTATTCATATTTTAATTTCTGTGTTTGTTGTAATGCAGATCATCTTCCAATAATTGTAAACATATTAAATAACGCTTTAATCTGGTAATGCCCTTCTAACAAATGCTCCCAATAGAATGTGTCATCTTATAAACATTAGTCATACACATATTTACATTATTATACAATGAAGTTATAAATGTATGGATTGAATTCGATTAAACATACATTCCTCAAATTGCAACTTTACTACAAAGGCTCATACAGTATCATGCGCATGGCACAGATCATGATCCACGAACTCTCTAGTAAAATGTGATAGCTAGATTATAATTAATTATTAACTTTTTTCATTCATATCAGTAGAATTACTGGTCATATTAAATCATCTTTAACTGCCTACAACGAAACAGGTTTGTTCATATTAACATAGAGCTTCGGTAGCAGGGATAAAAGAGAAAGAAGAATTGAAGAGATCTGAAAATCACATTTCACAAGAAGAGATGAGACTGTCAATTAACAAATGTACCTGGACAAATCTAGTAGTACATACAACGGTTCTCACCATTCGATGGTAACCAACCCCAATACTAAAGAGTTTAGAAAGAGAAAATGATATGCGATTAAAATGCAACTATATTTGTTTTCTTTCATTATCGTTAGATATCTAATCTTGCCTCAATTATTCAAATGTAGCGTTTTGGGTTCTCGACAGCATAACCCTCTGTGTTTATAAACTCCGTTTTAGGCATCAAAAGAACTTAAGTATTCAAATCATTATGCCGATAATAGGATAAAAATAGAACAATCCGCCTTATAACATTACAAAACCCTTGATTATTTATATGAAGAGCATGCCCAATTAACCATTGTATTCCAGAGACCCACAAACAAAAATAACAGGACAAGAAAATGTTTTAGTATGCATAACATAAATTTTTTTCCTTACGTTCTGTTCTCCGCTATGCAGGTTATAAAAGTTTATACACCTGTAAAAACTTCTGAAATGTGTTTTTTAAAGATGTAAAGATGAAAGCATTACATCAAAAACACGCGAGAAAAAACGTTATACAAACCATTAAGTATTTCGTTGTAGGAAACATGTAACAGGTATTCAAGGTATATGCACTCTAAAAAGTCTTTCAAAAATATTCTTTGCAAAAGTATAATTTGCTAATAGTTATTAATGTCTTTAAGACCAATTTTCTTTGCATAAAATATATAGATACTGATTGCTGAATTATAATTATATGTTCATCTTGCAAGTAATATTTAGACTATTGTAGATATACTGTTTTGTCACGATCATGTTGGTTTTTTTGTATAGCCTTTGGTTGAAAATCTGTTCAGATGTTGCGACTCTGGGATTGTCTTAAGAGTAACACGACAGGTACCTTTAATTGAGCTGGGACTGCTTACCGTTTCAGAACCTCGTTTTTAGTGGGGTTCATGTTGTTCAATCTTTTATTTTCTGTGTAATATTTGGTGACCCATTGTGTGTCTTTTTGCATTATATGGTATATATTTTTTCGAGTTACGGTCTCTGATTATGCATTCGCATCTTCAAACTTTTCTTAAGAGGTAAATAAAGTGCAATGTAAGAGTTTTCCCACGATCTTGAAGAAAAACATACAGAGACAGAAATATGAAGAATGTTATTATAGAACAGGAAGTATTACCATCACCAAAACACTACAATAGTAGACGTATATATGGATATTGATTGATATATGATATACTACGTTGTCCACTTAAAACAGTTGACAAGATCTATGTTTTGACTACTGTTCAAAATAACAAAGTAGATACAATGTATGTTAAAATAAGATTCAGACGATAAATTGAATGTTAGGAGTTTCTACCGTTACATTTGGAGCCAGATGTGGGCTAATTATAAATTAATTGGAAGCAAGATTGTACATATATTAGAATATTGGAACCAAGGTACTCCTCCCTCAGACATAGGTGACCTTAGCCGATTTTGGCTATCTGTTTAGACCCTTTGGTTTTCATGCTCCCAAATACTTTAAAATTATTTGGCTTTCCAATCTTTCGGCATTGAGCGCACTAAATTTGATATCTATATTTTTTTTTATTAATGATCAGGGATTTTCCAAAGGAACATTGTGGTATGTCCATTAAAATACAGTAGGAAACTTGATTGATTCCTCATTCACGTTAGTGTGTCCATCATATCATCAAAGTCTGAATCCAATATCTTGCAGTGTTCGATTCTATCACAATTCTACATCTGTATTTAATGCTTCCAAGAGGAGGCATTCTTATAAAGGAGAAGGTATAAAGAAACCCTTCCTCAAAGAAAACAAAACACAAAATGCTCGCACAATAACGAACCTAGCAAATGTAGTTATCTCTACTTTCATCTTCGTTATTTAAGGATTACTTTCTATCCATTTCCCCTACGAGAGAAACCATTGGATAGGGATATTGTTCTACTGACCCACAAAGCCAATACGGAAAACCACATTCCAAACCCACACGTATATTATACACCTCATAATGAGACTTGAAAATAAGAAAAATTTGTTATTCAATTTGATGTTGATGGTACACCACATGTAACATTCAACTATAACCTCCAGCGATAAATTTAGTTCTTGATGAAATGCATCAGAGCGTCTGAAAAGTAATAAAATAAACACCTGTAATGTGTGTTTAATGAACGAAGGTTTCAATGCAATTGATCGTCTCTTTTAAACAGTGCACAAGGTTTGGAGAAGTGCCACAGTATTTTGCTATATAAAACGAGTACTATACGAGTTTTAGTACAAACATTAAACAGTAGTTTAGGATCATTAATCTACATATACCTTCACAATAATGGGTATGGATGTGAATGAACATGAAAGAGCATGGGAAGCACATTAAAATGGAAGATCAATGATGTTGCTCAAGAAGATTTAGAAGATACCAAAGGGGATCAGAATTCGTAATTCACAGGACAGGCAACACAATGGCCAATAGAAAAAAGGACAAAATGACAAACAACGATCCACAAAACACTACACGATATACGGATTCTGATTACCCCTTTGGTATCTTCAAACTTTTATTACATAGAAAACTAAAGATCAACAGTTACAGTGTATGATTCAACATTATGTGCCTCATATAGTGCAACAAAGCTGTTTATTGTTTCCACAATGCGACATTCTTATAAAAGAGGAAGAGGGTACGTATCAACCACGGTATAACACAACATTTGGCAATGACAACACAGAAAAAGACAGATAAATTGCTCTCACAACCACTAAGTCATACTGAATGGATTCATCTCTCCTGTCATCTTCGCTAGCCAAGGGCTACTTGCTATCCGTCTCTGCTCTGGTCGTAAAACGTGGCTAGTGATTCATACAGTCAATAGGGAAAACACCTTAACATACGATTCATAAAACACACTCACAACCGATCAACTTATATTTACAGACCAAAATTAGAATCGAAAACGTGAAATATATGTTATCTATTTCGATGTTGATGCATTGGTTGTGTTATTTTGTTGAACTGTGCTGACAGTACACCACATGTAACAGTCAACTATAACCTCCAGCAATAAATTTAGTTCTTGATGAAATGTATCAGAGCGTCTGAAGAGTAATAAAATAAACACCTGTAATGTGTGTTTAATGAAAGAAGGTGGTTTTGGTAGCTTTGCAGTTGATCGTCTCTTCGATACCGTGCACAAGGTTTGGAGATGTGCCATAGTATTTTGTTTTGTAAAAGAGTACTATACGATTTTTAGTACACACATTTGACAGTAGATAATCACCATTGATGTACCATTGCTTTTACAATATGTATGGATGTGAATGAGCATGAAATAAAGAGAAAAGTAGTCTTACAACATTGGAGGCAAAATAACAAATAAATTCGGATAACATGTATCAGAGCGTCTGACAGGTAATAAAACATACGTATTAAATGGAAATAGTTGACGTTTTCCAACTAGGAACTTTCTTTTTATATAAGAAGAGTTTGAAGATACCAAAGGGGTAATCAGAATCTGTAACTCGAAGAAGAACAGACAACACAATGGCCAAAAGAAAAAAAGGTCAAATGACGATCTAAAAAACATACACCTAAAACTAAAGATCGAGTAACTTGCGTGTCACAAACTTTAATGGTGAATTTGCAGAAGTATATATAAACAAGATATTCCTGTAAAGCGGTTAATGATGAACATTACACTTGGGTTTCCCCCACAGAGGTATTATATAGAGTACAACACGATTAATAACAAAATATCTTGAGGATAATGCATGTATAACAGTCACGATAATAGTCCTGAAACACACAGAAAGACAATAACAGACATACTAATGTTACCTCTATGTGCCCAACAAGGACATCCTGCCATAATTCAACAGTGAACAAGCATACATAGATAAAAAATAACATAGATATTGTATTAAGTGCACACGACGCGTTACTGGAATAACCGTGATCAAGTAGAAATGTACGTTTATAGTCACAATATTGGAGAGTAAACTATTTTAAATATCTTTAGCAGCAAGAAAAATAAAGGATTGGATTTAAACAGAATCTGGATTTCAAAGGTCATATGTCGTGATTTGCTTTGCGTTCATTGAGTTCAGTTGGGATGAGAGGTTGATATTGGTGGAATTTATTACCTATGTCTGAGGTTGATTGACTTTAGTTTTGATAATACTTTTATTATTTACATGTAGGAACTGTAAAATTCAAATATATCTAATAAACGATGTCAGTCCCGAGGTACTGAAAACTAGGTGGGTGATACCCTCGGGGACTAATAGTCCACCACCTCTACAAAAAATATTTTAATTTCGTAAAGGGGACAACTTCTAAAAGAATATTAATTAGACTTAGCTTAATAAAAAAAGGTAAATATCAAATTTAGTACGCACGACGAGTTTCATGAATAACCTTCATCAGGTACACTCAAAATAACCTTCATCAGGTACACTCAAAATAACCTTCATCAGGTACACTCAAAATAACCTTCATCAGGTACACTCAAAATAACCTTCATCAGGTACGCTCAAGATAACCTTCATCAGGTACACTCAAAATAACCTTCATCAGGTACACTCAAAATAACCTTCATCAGGTACACTCAAAATAACCTTCATCAGGTACACTCAAAATAACCTTCATCAGGTACACTCAAAATAACCTTCATCAGGTACACTCAAAATAACCTTCATCAGGTACACTCAAAATAACCTTCATCAGGTACGCTCAAAATAACCTTCATCAGGTACACTCAAAATAACCTTCATCAGGTACACTCAAAATCGAAATTATTTGACGCAATGGGTTATTCCATTGAATATAAAAAATGTGTATATATAGATTATAATGATATAAACAGCGTGCAAAAGTCATCAGATGGTATTTCTGAGTGTTTATAGCACTGAACATCTTATCAACCTGTTGAATGGAAGGATAGGTTTAGAAGCAAAACAACATAACATTTAAATGATTTTTACATTATTGAGTTAAATCAGTTGAACGTACTGGGCGTTTGATATTTATAGTGAATTATATTCTATTTTTATTTTAGCAATACAATATAACATATTGATGAACTGTTGGTGTAATAGTCAAACTTAGTTTAAGTTCATTCGAAAATGTATAATATAATAGATAGAACTATTCTTAGTATATCTTTTCCAATGTTAATAAGTCTAGATTTATTTTTACATAGAATAGAAATAAAACTGCTAATAACACTTGACATATCAATTCATTGATACACAGTCGTTAAAAAAAAAAACGATGGAGCAATCATGAATGGACAATCCTGAGACAGAGGCAACATTTGCCACAAGACACAGAACAAAGACAAAGCAAAAGCAAAAACACAGAACAAATAATAAGATGAACAACACGCACACTTCCAAAAAACATTGGGGATTACCCAGGGAAAACTATCCCTGTTTCTTATAAGACACAAACAATTATGTTTCATATTCCTTTAAAAGATATTTTTAGAGTATAATAAGAAAAGTCTAAACCAGTAAAACTATTTTCGAAACCGATTAGAAAATGCTAGGAGAAAAAACTACAATACAAATATGTGATTCTTTCAAGTGAAAAAAGACCTAAGGCTCGTCAACCACCCCCCCCCCCCCACCCCCTCCCATCTCGTAATTAGACGATTACATGATATTCTGGTTGTGATCACACACCGACATAATAAATCTTGATCTTAATAGCTATCTAACATTATGTTATTTTGGCTTTCAAATTAACGAAAGTAGCATGGCTGTTAAAAGGTATACAAGATACAAGATATGATACTATGGTGATGAACGAATGGTTCGACGTTGCACGGTGTGTTCTCAGACGGACTACCTTTTCGTGACGTCATAGTATTGGAATGTGGTAAAAGACGTCTCGATGTATGCACGGTAAACAAAGCAACTGCTCAATGTTCATACATTCATGTTTGTATGTTCATTCGACAGATTAATGCATCAATAATGCACAGTCGTATTCCATTTTCAAGAAATAATTTCAATATTGCAGACAAATGTTCTGCCCAGTACATAAGCATGTATTCCACATTTCTTCAAACGAAGCGTGGTCAGACGATTAGTGAGTAATACTGTTTAAAAGTGATTGCACGACGAACAGTATTGTAATACATTTCTTGTTAATTTTACTTCAATCCTTTTGTGTGTTGAAAATTTCTTTTTATTTGAATGTTAGATATTATTTCAAAGGCGTGTAAACATTACGGAATATAAACAGTAGGATAATTTTAAGTGTTTGAAATGTTGGATAATCTATTTTTCTGATGTATCAGGAGACATTTCCACTTCATATTACTGGGTAATTCCTCTTCTAGTGTTTCTACTTATCCTGGTTTAATATAGCATAAATATCACCTGTTATATTTTTAATGAAGGTACGTTTTCATTCTACACAATTATCAAGTAAATTTCCTTGAAGAAAGTAGTACAAAATGTTTCTCCCCAGTGATTCAATAGGTTGGTAAAATGCCATGATATATTTATTATAAGTGTGAAGAAACTTTTGTTGTTAATTATTAGTTTGTCTTGCTTCACGCACTTCTTTTCTTATATAGTTGATTTTCAGCACCTGATGACGATTTTTCCAAAAACGTATCGTGCGCACCAAATTTGATATTAAAAAA
Source organism: Bathymodiolus brooksi (assembly GCA_963680875.1). Lineage (NCBI taxonomy): Eukaryota > Metazoa > Mollusca > Bivalvia > Mytilida > Modiolidae > Bathymodiolus > Bathymodiolus brooksi. The sequence goes on from OY804587.1 coordinate 66,658,854, forward strand.
TGAAAAAAGACAAAACAAATATCTACAAATCACTGCCGAAAACTAAGGAACGAGCCACATCAACCCCACTAAAATTGCGGTGATCTCGTGTGATTTGGGAGGATAAACAATTCCTGGAACTTGTCATGTTACCATGTGATAAGTCTTGAAAAAGGAAAGGATCGATGGTGATTAAGACAAACGTAGCTTCAAGGAGTATGGATATATCTCCGGACATATGCAGTATTTTGAGTCATTTGTATGGCTTTTATACTAACATTAAGTATTTATTTCAAGTTAAATATGATTGATAAACAACATTAGCCGATTTATACTATCCTATTTAGGCCCTTTGGTTTACTTGCTCCCAAAAACCTTTAAATTATTTGGCTTTCCAATCTTTTCATTATGAACGTTTACTGATGGACGTTTTTTCATACACGTGTCGTTCCCATACAATTAGATATACGCGTGTTTCTTGTGTCTTATGCCAACTTGGCGATATTACAGTTATATCGTGGTCAATATGAACAACGTGGCGTGAGATTTTGAAATATTCAAGGGCGTGAGTGTATGATATTGAAATTTTACGTTATATCAAATGTTCACGTCAGTAAAAATAGTAGAGGAATACACACAACAATTTTCTTATACATTTGTTAGTTGGCAAAACGAATTGAGAAATTGTTTTAGAAACACGTTTTCTTGCTTATAATTTATTTGAAAAATAAAAAGAGTCGGTTAATTCAGAAAAATTAAATTCTCAGCAACCATCGTTGATATTAATATCTACTTAAATGTTTTTTTATTTAGAGAAAACACGATAACACATTGCGTGCCACTGAGATTTTCAAAAAGGAAGTTCAAAATGCGGTTTTATTTTACTTTGGATTTTACGATAAAACTTATCTCAACTAATTTGTTGAATGCTTTAATTGCCAAAATTTAAATCTTAACATTACTCACAACATCATTTATTTTAAAAATAGTAATTTTCAACCAAAAAAAATGTAAAAATGAGATGAAATTGTAGAATTATCATGGACTATAGGGAGATGTAAGCTGCATGAAGCTTTTGTCTTTTAATAACAGTTAAGATCTGTAGATAAAATTAACTTGCTTTTATTTCATATTCATATAAACAATATTTGCGAATATATCCGAGAACCTGATAAAGATACAAAGAATATAGGAGTTATGGTGTTGAACTCCACTTTCAACAATCTTTCAGCTATATCGTGGCTGTCAGTTTTATCGTATTGAATACACCTCTAAGTAAATAAACCACACTTAATACAACTATACCAGAAAACGAAGAAATATACAGAAAGCAACCAGCAATGTATTTTCTATCAATGAAAACGTGCGTGAGAGAAACCACCTCTCAGTTGCGAGGCAAACTTAACTGTATGCACACAGGATAATATTTTACAGGAAGAGTTAACCATTAATGAAAAGGTATTATTAACAGCGTAAAAGTATCCATTGGTTTTTCATAGTTCAAGTATATGGGAATATTAATATAAATATTTTGTCTCTACATTTGTGGCCAATAAAGTTAAAATGCAGCATTCTTCAAGTCGAGTTGTCTTGGCTACGTACACATATTTACGATATGGTTTTCATGAGAAGATAACATCATGTCATACCCATTATACCATTAGCATGCTATTGAACAGAAAAAGAAGTTCGTAATTGGAAGAATTCAAATATTATACAAAAATACATTTTAATGATTTTTACATGTTTTTCCAACTTTTTTACCTTGGTAATAAAACTTAAAAATTCTAGTGTTTATTTGCACGAATTGGTATTTTTATACTCGTGATGAAAAACTCGTACGTGAGGAATGAAACTAAAAATTCCTTAATCGTAAGTGTACACCATTATTATATGATAAAGAAAGAAATGAAACTGCTAGTGAAAAGTAGCAAGGCATAAACAGGATATAGTTTGAAGATAACAAAGGGGTAATTCAGAAGCCGTAAATTAAAGGAAAGATCATACAATGGTCAAAAGAAAAATGGCAAAAGGACAAACACTGATCTACAAAACACTAAGCAGAAAACTACCAATCGAACTACAAAAACTGGGAGTGAATTCAGGTGCCCTGTAAGGGTAAGCAGATACTGCACCACCAGTGACACCTGTCATTTTGTAATGTCCAACCTTCTTTGATTTACGGCTTCTAATTACACAACCATTTGGTATCTTCAAAATTGTCTTCAAATTTATATGTCGTCCGATTATGTCTTCTTTTTTGCATTGTAATATTCTTGAGCGAAACTTTGAACTATTCAAGACAATGACAGAGTTTAAGAATAGTTTGAAGATACTAAAGTGGTAGGTAATCAAAAGCCGTCAATCAAAGAAGGTCAGACAATACAATGGCCAAAAGAAAAAGGACAAAGGGACAAACAACAATCTACAAAACATTACACAGACAACTAAAAATCAAGCAACACGAAAATCACTAAAATGCAGGTACTCCCAGAAGGATAGGCAGTTCCTGCTCTACATGTGGCACCCATATGAGAGAGACTGTTAAAGGACCACTATCTAATAGATTGATAAACCAGCATGTATGTAATAAGGTAACGCTGTGGTTTGGTTTCTGTGTACAAGTTTCTGTCGCTATAATAGTTGAATCAGCCATTTCTGGTTTGCAACGGACCACCAACAACCACTACTATATGCTCTTACTGATTTGGATGTCCAGCATTTATGTTTAGCGTGCAAGAAGCCTATCATTCCTCAAACAAAAGAACCTCATTAAAGTGCCGTCCATAGGGTGAAGTGGGGAAGTGTTCTATTTAACACAGCGGGTGCCACTTTTAGAAGAAGAAAAATAACGACTAAATGACATCCTTATTCTATATCTCAAGTAGCTCCCTTGTGGGGGTGTCCACCACCACATTCTATATTGGTATCAAAGTAAATTAAACAATTATGTGTTTCGAAGCATGTTGATATTAATAAAAACAACAAGAAACAGGAACACAGTCGAACTTTATGTAATATGAACTTCCTACTTAGAAGTCATTGAACCCACTCACAGTAATGGGTGTATCTGTCTAACTAATGTAGTATGTCAATTAAAGTTAAGTACAGATATATGTTCAAACTGACCGCAAGATAATGATTAAATTGAATTTTGATGAGATTCAAGTGTATAATAATTATGCTGATCCACATTAAAGTTTATCGATATTGACGGAAAACTACACAAATAGTACAGGAGTAAGGGTAAAATGACTGCCTAGGCCGGACAAATAGTACAGAAGAAAGGGTAAAATGACTGCCTAGGCCGGACAAATAGTACAGGAGTAAGGGTAAAATGACTGCCTAGGCCGGACAAATAGTACAGGAGTAAGGGTAAAATGACTGCCTAGGTCGGACAAATAGTACAGGAGTAAGGGTAAAATGACTGCCTAGGTCGGACAAATAGTACAGGAGTAAGGGTAAAATTACTGCCTAGGTCGGACAAATAGTACAGGAGTAAGGGTAAAATGACTGCCTAGGCCGGACAAATAGTACAGGAGTAAGGGTAAAATGACTGCCTAGGCCGGACAAATAGTACAGGAGTAAGGGTAAAATGACTGCCTAGGCCGGACAAATAGTACAGGAGTAAGGGTAAAATGACTGCCTAGGCCGGACAAATAGTACAGGAGTAAGGGTAAAATGACTGCCTAGACCGGACAAATAGTACAGGAGTAAGGGTAAAATGACTGCCTAGGTCGGACAAATAGTACAGGAGTAAGGGTAAAATTACTGCCTAGGTCGGACAAATAGTACAGGAGTAAGGGTAAAATGACTGCCTAGGCCGGACAAATAGTACAGGAGTAAGGGTAAAATGACTGCCTAGGCCGGACAAATAGTACTGGAGTAAGGGTAAAATGACTGCCTAGGCCGGACAAATAGTACAGGAGTAAGGGTAAAATGACTGCCTAGGCCGGACAATGTTTGTACATTTAATTTAATGCGTAGCGTTCATGATATTCTCAAAGATTAAAAATAAGAGGATACATAATTTATTTTCCGTTGATACGTTTTCATTTTATCATTATAATGCAATAATCATTAGTTTCGTGCATGTTTTATAGTTGTATGGAACATAATCTTAAGTTCATAACAAATAATTTCGCTTAGTCATTGTCAAGCAAGGAAGTTGGTGAATCGTTGGTCAAATCTACAAACATTTCCATCCAAATGTACCTTACGTATGTCTACTTTCAAGAGACAACGCATTGCGTTTCTCCAGTACAGAATTGAATAGGTGGCTTAATAAAATGGCCGGTGCGTCATCAGTTCTGACCTAACACTTCAGTATTACTCCGTCAACTTAGAAGATATGTGTCTGCATTTATTGTGTAAGTGATACTTAGTAATAATTACTAGGTGTTTGATATTGTGTATTCGTTAACACAAAGTAGGTCCGGCGGCCTCTCCCGTTCAGGAATTCTTGATATCAAAAGTTACACTAAACCAGAACACATCAATATTGGCACAAATCATTGTGATTGTTTAAACGTACTAGGTGCATTAAGGAATGCATTAGAATATAGATTGCATTACATATCATACCACTGTCCGGTTATGAACATCCTTTCTGTAGTTTAAAAGTTCAACGGATAAAAACATAAACCAGAGACTGATGGTTGACCAATCCTAAAACATTTAATCTAGACCACACTAGCTATACAGATTGCAAATTATGATACGCGTAGATAAAGCAAAAATGTGTTTACTGTGTTGTCAAATACACCGATTTTTATCGAGATTTTTAGTTGAGTAAAACATCTCCCCTTGGTTGTTGCATGTTTAGTTAAATTAAAATTGATTTTCAAATACCCATCATGACTACAACCAACGTTCTGGGTTCATAGTTTTTTACATATTTTTTTGATAAAGCGTGTTCACTCTACCGTGACTACAGATAAACACTAATTATGTCTTCTTTCTATGAGTGAAGCATACAGTGGCCTTCACTATAACCTTGCAGATAGAAGAGAATAGTAAAAATATAAAGAGATTTGAATGTCTGTTGGTAATTAGTTATCAAACAATTTCAGTAATGAAAGTTGTAGCTTTCACATTTTGAAGTATGATGAGGTACATTTATATACATAACAAAGATACCAGATATTCACCGATTTCAATGGCAAGAATCAATAGTTATTATGCACTTTGGAACGGACATTTGTCCACATTATTGTCGAATGATCACTTTCCGTGAATTTGGAGATTTCAAAGAACAACATTTGATTATATGAAACTCAAAAGATACCGGACAGTGAATATGATACTTCTGATGAAACAGACCGATGAACCAGCAATACACCAAAACTCAATTCGGAAAGACCTACAAAAATGTAGTCCACTCTACGTGCATTGAATTATTGACTTTTAACGTTTTTTTTATTGATTTTGGGGGTGGGGGGTGGGTGGGGTGTGGGGGGGTTAATTGTGGGAATATCGGTAGTATTATATTGTAGCATCGGGAAGACGAAGCATAACAAGTGGAGTATAAAATCAACTAACCAACAAATGTTCTGACCATGAAAAATATTGTTAAACAGGAATCCCGGTCCATTCATGGTAGATACTACAGCAATTAAATTCTTGCAGTTTCAATATCTATTAAAGAAGCTCTCTGAAATGAAAGTCAAAATGAAACCCTGATTATTACAATGTTAAAGACGTCACTGAGGATTCCACTTCCATATTGTTTCCAGTTCACATATTTAGCTACACAATTTTTGTGAAGAAAAAAAAGATCAATCAGCAACGAAATAGTTTTTTTTTTTAATTTGATTTGTCGATTCAATAAAAACTCATAACAGGTGGTACATTACGTAGTTCTGCTGTACATCAACACAAGGAAATTTATAATGAATGACTCGAGCGTTATCTATCAAAATAGATCTGGCGTATTTCATTGAGCTGTATTTTGAAAAATCAACACACCCGCGTGGAAATTTTTTTTGTATTTAATTTATGCCCATACCGTCTATTTAAGCAGTCTACTTTACATTAAGCATGTCTATTTACATTAATCAGTCTACTTTACATTAAACAGTCTACTTTACATTAATCAGTCTACTTTACATTAATCAGTCTACTTTACATTAAGCAGTCTACTTTACATTAAGCAGTCTACTTTACATTAAGCAGTCTACTTTACATTAAGCAGTCTACTTTACATTAAGCATGTATATTTATATTACTATGTATGCTTACTTTTCCCATACACCGGGGATTGGTGGTACACTAAATTGGATAAATGTATTTACGTTTTTATGACCAATTCTATGAGATGAATGACGATTTCGGCTTTGTACTAGACCAACATGCTTAGTTGGATTTTGATAGTGCTAGCTATATATAGCGCATTGAAACAACAATTCGGGGGTAGATATGTCGCTCCAACCAGACGCAATATCCAGATTCCGAGCCAGCCAGTCTTTGCTCTTATTATTTAATGCTGCGTGCGTAGCGGAAAAACAGCAAATACAGACTTTATAGTCTTAGGTTTGACCCGACCAAGCACGAACCCCGTCCTACTGCTCTCGAGAAAAGTACGCTAACAATAACACTTCCGATGAGGAAATTCAGAACATGAGAACGACACCTATCAAAAAGATATTACAGCACTTACAACAAGTTTAAATAGAATTCAAGGTTGCACAATAATGAAATTAGAAGAAAGATATTCCAACAAGTGCATATTACATGAATACAGGTGTTTATCAATATAAATCATCTTCAATGATATCATATCAAAAGCATTTTACACAGTTCTAGATTTTTCTTCAAATATCCAAACACATGTTTACATTTTCTTAAATTTTTAAAATATAATTTTAAATGAATTTATAACTAATCAACATCCCTAAACAAAATAATTGCTGATAGCTGACGGTGAGTAATTTCTCATGGGTATAGAGTTAGGGTTATGGTGTTTAATGCCACTTTCAACAATATTTCAGCTATGACAAACTTTATCGCATATTGTTGTATCGAGTACACCTCGACATGAGCGGGATTCGAACCCACAACTTTATAGGTGATAGGCACTGATTACATAGGTAGTAAATCCAACTACCATACGATCCTGACTACAACGGCCTATTGTTGTAAATCCAACTACCATACTATCACGACCACGGCGGTCCCTGAATTGGGTATAAGAAGCAATGTAAAACCTATTTATTAAGAGTTGCTTCCCTTTACAGGATTGTATTTCATTTTTTATTTGACTAATCAGAAATGAACCAACGGAATCTTAATGCATTGTACAGCATGGTGATTTGTGGCAAGAGTACAAAGTTTTCAGTTGAATTATTGGTTACCTTATGTTACCCAATTTACCAAAGTCGTCAAATATTAGTGGGACAGTCACTAGAGAAAACAATAAAAGATCAAACAAATATCTTTCTGTTCGTCTTTGTGTATTGTACCTGTATTTGCCCCCGTGTCCACCAATGTATCTGGGGGTTCTTAAAGCATTTTCTTGTTTTAAAAGGATTAGGTTTACCTTTTCGTCCCTCATTTGTTAACAGGTGGAGTGAATTGACGTGAATTGATCATATTATAACGTACAGACGGACATGGACTGGAACTGAATCAAAATCTCAAAGAGGCCTTTCACCTCGTAAGTTGCAATGGTGACTTATGTCAACATACACAAAAAACAACAAACAAACAAACAAGCAATTTATAACAATTTACATCTTCTGATTTCTATTTCTCAGGAACTCACGGGGATTGACCCCAATCGGGCACTCACACCGGGGATTAAAGCTGTCCCCATATTTCTGGTCTACAAAATGCGCCCCCCTTAACATAAAATCCTGTATCCAAACCTAATGTGTGAGACGATTGTACATATTTAATGCATGCAGTAGTTATAGCGAATACCAATTTCTAAAAACACAATGTATTTGTAGATGAATATCTGATACATATGATACACCCACCCACCTAAGAAACAAGACAAGGCAAAGTCATGCACAGTGTATTATAACGTAACCGATAAAACATCGTGCATGTACATGTCCTAAATCTGATGTTAACAGGCAAAATATATTGCATACAAAAGAGCTGAAGTCATCAAAGGTCGATAGGAATCTCTCGTGTCTGCTGGGACCAGCCATATATCTATATAAACTACATACTTTTTACATATATTGTGTTTGTTCATGACAAGGGTACAACTTATTCAAGGATATCTCTTAGCTTTCAGATTTTTTTTTATAATTACTTGGTTCGTTTTACATATTGATATATCATGATGTTGTTATTTGTACTAATATTTCCTTGGCTAATAAAATGAAACAAAACAAAAACGACACATTATCCAAACAGTTCCAAACCTTAATTGGAAAATCGTACAATGGTACAAAATCGATATCTCTAACACACCTATACATTATCTGAGTTGACACAGGCACTTCAATAAAAAGTGGCGGGGTTCAGCAAAATTTTTGATTTTAATTTTTGAACTTGAATTTCTTCTTATTAATTGTGAGTTATATTTTTGTCAATAACACTATCTTTTTTATGGTTATCTAATAACTGAATATGGGATTTGGTATTTTTATACGAGTACAAAAGTATGGAAGCACTATATACCCACCATTGGAGTAACTAACAGTAACGCAACAACAATATCTAGGTTTAGGTTTATGGTATTTAACGCCACTTTCAACACTATTTCAGCTATATCGTGGCGGTCAGTTTAATTGGTGAAGGAAACCGGAGTACCCTGAGAAAAGCACCGACCTTTCACAAGTAACTGACAAATTTTATCACACAATGACAAAAAAGCATAGTGGGTTTAAAATTGGCAACGGTTATGTATACCAACCAACCCCTTCACATGTTAAAAACATTCTTAGTAAAACCACATTATGTATTCTAGTGGTCTGACGTTAATAATGTGTGTTTACATTTTCTCTATTGTGAAGGAGTGATCGACTATTGGCTGTCAAGTATATGTATATTGCAAGGGAACGGCCATTTAACTGTTTATTTATTTTATTTGGGGGGGGGGGGGGGGGGGGGAGTATGCTTATATTCAGCTCTGTCGCCAAATGTTAATGAAAAGAAATGAAAGATGCAGAATATAACTAATTAGAACCTGCAGTTTTAACAAAAAATACTACAATTGAAACAGCCGGTCCATTAAGACAGTTGGATGCATCGAAGTGGGAATACCAAAATACATATTTCATGTCAAGACTGTACAATTGAACGATAAATGTCTTATCCTCATGGATGTGGATTTAGCGACTAGAAAATGTCAAACAAGCAGTAAAACTTACTTGAAATGACCTATAGTATTTTTGTCTTCATAATCTATCTCTGCTGTTGTTAAATAGATGAGATTAACATTTAACTTCAATTGTTGAAAAGTTAGGGGGTTGTGGCTATGGTATTTAAGTCAGTTTTATATGTGGAGGAAACCGGAGTACCCGGAGAAAACCTCCGACCTGCCGCAAGTCACTGACAAACTTGATCACATGAGCGTCAATTTTTGGAAATTAAAGAACAGGTAGTTATTTCATACCATTGACGTATATAAAAATTGATTACGTAATTTTCACAGTTTTATCAATACTGCCAAGTATTTCTGTTATATGGATCTCATTAAACAATTTAATAAGATTTTGTTTTTCATTATTAAAAAATGTTGGCTAAAAGATATTTTTTTTCAAATTTTGTCGTTTTTGATAATAATTGTTCTGAAACGAAACCCGATAATACAAATAACACTTTTACATGTAAGATTTTGTATTTGTAGAAAAATAATAAAAATGTTAAATTCAGTTTACCTCTTGCAAATCAAAAACTTGTACTCTTGTTAAGTTTTCTGCACGATTAAATTTTCAATTTCTATTTGCATCGAGATTTTTGTCATATTTAGAAAAAAAATAGTTTGTCTTGCTTATCAGTTTATGATTCATCTGTGATGTAACAGGATCAATACAAAAGAATCCATTTGCCGTCGGACAAAACATAATACTGGTATGTTTTTTGTGACTAATCATTGGTCATTAAATCAATTTTTATTGACTAATAAATATAACGTAGAAATATTTTAAAATAATCGAAGCTTATTATGCTGTCATGGCGAGCTGATATACAGGCTTTTGAGTTTTCTGTATAAGGGCTTTATTTTCAGTTGAAATATTGAATAAGAACATAACGTAGACATATTTCAAAATATCAAAATACAATGCACATTTAATGTAGCCATGCAAACGGAAATAAATCGTTATTCAATTACACTAAATATGTTAGAAACTCCCATCACAGAGACAAGGGGTAGGGATAAAGAAAAGGGTATTATCTTTATGGCTGTTTATGTTGGAAATATCGAAAATGAGTTGGGTGGGGAGGGGGGCTAGGTTTACATTGAAAATGTTAACAACTCCCATTACAGAAACAGGAGGTAGGGGTAAATAAAAGGTTATCATTTTCTTAGCTGTCTATGTAGAAAATATCGGAAAGGGCTTGGGTTGGGGGCTGGGTTTATATAAAAAAGTAATCTTTAGAATAAAATGCAATATATTCTCAACTAAGAAATTCCAGTAAATGTTTTTAAGAATAAACGTCATATAATTTTTTTCTTAGATATTTAACTAAATATTAACTTACCAAAATAGAATATCCCATTAAACACAAGAACATATAAAACCACTTTCACTAAATTGAACATTTTCTAATACTTAGGAATAAAGTTTGTTTGACTTAATCTTTCACGCGATATAACATTACTATGGTGCTAGCAGACGATCCATCTCACGTGGGGAAGTGAGTCACATGATCAATATGTACACCTAAACAATTTGAATGACAGACCCCACATTTAGAACAATAACCAATTATGTGTGTTTGTTGTCACCATTTAATTAGTGAGGTCATTTTTGAAAAATTAGACAGACCCTACTTAATGAAATATTTGTGGATGAAATAAATGAAAGGTTAATTATTTTTTGTTTCCGTAGTTAATGATGTAGAACTTGTCGATAAGATCTTAAACTTGATACAGCTGTTTACCACAAGGAAGTCAAATATGCCAGTTATTTAAAATATTGACTTTCACTTTAAACATGATATACTAAACATCATAAATATAACGAAAACGGCTATGTGCGTGATATTTTATATGTCGTAATCATTTTTTCAATGATTTATGCATTTAATTGAAGTTTAAAGATTTTGCTTTGAAATATTCTTAAATAGAACTTACACATTTTAACATTATTAAACTGGTCATATGAAAAAATAAACACTTTGCATAAAGTTATACCTTTGGGGTTAGGGTTACGGTTATGGTGTTTAACGTCACTTTCAACAATATTTCAGTTATATCGAAAGTTATACCTATAATGACAATAATTTCCAACAACACGTGTAGCCGAACATGTATATTGTGTGATAAATACTTCAAGGTATAATGTCGTTGATATTGGTGATTTTTTTTTATCCAGATATTTTGTACAAGGAGTATATTAAAAACATAATGCAACACCAATTATCGAGCTTTAAAGTGAAACGTCCTTCCATTCTATTTTATTTTCATGAAAACCATCTCGAACATAAATTCCTGTCTGTACGACAAAAACGTCTGCCGATGGACAACCTGCAGCGGTTGTACGATAATTTAACTGATTCTGCTAGAAAAGGAAACAGAAAAGAAGTTTTGGCGAATTATAATAAAACAAGAATTAACATAGACTACCAACATGACAGTTGGATGGAATTGAAGGAAGCGTTGAGAGTTCAAATTCATGCTGAAGTGTATACATCAGTGCCGTTGTGCATGTAGTTCGGAAATTGGGACATGCATATTTAATGATACTGGTAGTCTGTGTCTCTAGAATATCCATTCTTGAGTACCCCTTCGGTTTGCTCTTGCATTCATTCTTCAATTTATTTGGATTGTTTTATGTCGGACTTTATTGAACAGAAATAAGGTAAAATTAGTACAATGTCACTTGCTCCAATTTTTCAGCTCAAACCAGAAAATCCAATTGGGGGGGGGGGGGGGAGCGGTTGTCTTATTCTTTTTTAATGGACATTCCGGAATATTACAACAATGATAAATATAACTATAACATATAATGGACTTACACTATTCCACGGTCATTGTTTGGCTGCATCTAGACAATATTTAGGACATCATTATAATACATTTGGTATGGTGCATGTGGACATTGACATATTCATTTCACATCAGTATTTTAGTTGTCGAAACACAGCCAGCTAGAGATAAAACAAATATATACATTATTATACAATTATTGTGTTAATGTTTTAAGCAGCATTGACATCATGATACAATAAGTCCCAATATCAATGAACAAACAATGTAAAAATTGTAAGAAACAAGTCGAGCACATTTTAAAAAAAAACTCTACACCAAAATATATTACAACCATTCTTCACTCTGAGACACAATTAGTATCTACATATAGCAACATTAGTATATCTTCCTGTAGTCACAAATATCGCATCATCCATTGACAAACATAGTATTGCTATTTTTCTGATACTTAGGAAAACAAACAGTAATTCCCTGTTAAAAACAAACATTTGTGATCCTATAAATTGCTATTATTATTTTTGCCATATTAATTTCTGTGATAGTAAGCTAAATCTACATGTAATCAAAATTATCACCGGGTTTGTAACTATATTAACACGGAGGGTGCCACTAGTAGAGCAGGAACTGCTTTGCTTCCCGGAGCACCTGAGTTAACCCCCAGTTTTTCGTGGGGTTCATGTTACTCGATCTTTAGTTTTATGTGTATGTTTTGTAGATTGCTGTTTGTCTTTTTGTACTTTTTGTTCTTCTTCTATATACGGATTCTGATTACCCCTTTGGTATCTTCAAACTCTTCTTAAAGCGAAAGTTTATTTTACTGGAAATTGACATTTGCTGAGCTTGTGTATTTGTGGTATATTACAATTTGGCATTTTAAGAAATTCAAAGTTTAACTCTAACATTTATAAAAAGTTAACATGCACGTTTTCTTTCGTTTTTTTTCATTCTCAAGTTGTTTATGCTATCAAATGCATCAATGTATTTGTTTATCAACAAACAGGGGGCCGTCGTTGCCGTGATCAAATGGTAGTTGGATTTACAACTACCTATGCAATCAGTGGCTATCACCACTGATGTTGTGAGTTCGAATCTCGATCAGGGCGAGATGTACAATATTATGTGATAAAGTTTTTCAGTGACTTGCAACAAGTCGATTATTTTCCCCGGGTCCTCCGGTTTCCTCCACCAATAAAACTGACGTCCATGATATAACTGAAATATTGTTGAAAGTGGCGTTAAACACTATCAAACAAACACGCAAACATCAATGCGCAGACATTGTGAAGTTTGAATATTTCAAGGTTGTAGCATTAAAAAAATCTATGAATACTATCAGGCAATAGTATACAGTTATTTAATGGGAGTGCAGGCAATAGATCAAAATATTTGTCCCGAGGTATTGGTAATGACCAAAGTGTTCTATTGCCCGAGGTCAACGACCGAGTGCAATAGAACACTGTGGTCTTTCCCAATACCGAGGGGGAAATTGTTTGATTAATTATAATTGTTTTAGACAGATTAAAAAGAACTACTGTTTTCAATATTTAAATATTGTTTAACAATTTTAACAAATAACACAAATTATCTTTTTCATAATAAACATGAAGATTCTTAAATTTGTTAAATCTGTGCTTATTTTTAGACTGCGCGAGGGACATGCATGTCCCTTGTTGATATACTGTGCTAGGGTTATACGTGTCCTTTCAGAAAGCAATATTACGTTTATTTTCTTTAAGAATAAGGTACGCAAATACGCTATAATTAGGTTGCACCATATGAAGTTATATACAGTTATTGCACATATAGAATCTCTTCAGATTTAAAAAGAAGTACGTCACATTGCTGTTAAGATGACGTCACTCTGCTGAAAGAACAATCACGCCAGGAATTGTACCGCACCCAATGTTATGATCATACACGAAACGTCACAGTCAAAGGTTTTTTTTTAGATTACGACGCTTTCATACGGTATAATCCAGTGTCGAATAGACTAGATTTCGGATTTATAATAAATATTCATCAGATTGTTTTGACAAATCACAGTAAAGGTCAAAGGTAGCAGGGCAATAGAACACCAGGCAATATAACGCCAGGCAATAGATCACTAGGCAATAGAACACTAGAAAGCCAAAACCCCAAAAATAGTTGAAAATAAAACATACTTTATAAAACATATAAAACTTTACAATTAGGTAATAACATATTACAATACATGAATATTCATAGCAATAATATCTTTATTCAAGGGATGTAACTCACATAGAAAGCTTTCTGTTAAACCTCCATTACCATATGAATTCGATTGCTACATTTTAACCTGTTATCTCCTATAAATAGACAAAAAACAAAATAAAGTGAGTGAGTGATTGTTCCTTAACGCCAATAATAAAATAAATATAATACTATACAAATATTCCATGTGAATGTGGTCAATATACAAGAATATTTTCCAGAGGTACCATTAGCAATATAACACATTCATGCAATTCAAGGTACCGAAGGAAAATGTTCGTGTATATTGATCACAGTCACATCGAATATTTGTTATAATATATTTTAATAGTAAAATAATTAATCAAATTAAAAAAAAAATTAATAAGTGTAAATTGACATACAATAGATTAATTTCGGGTTGAAACCGGAAATCATCACCAGGCAATATAACTCACGCGCGGGAATTTCAAACGTGAAAAAATCCCGCACGAGGTTATATTTCCTGGTGGGCGTGGCAAGTGAAACTAGAATAGAAAACAATAGCGAACAATATTGAATTTCTAACATTTAAAGAAATTTAGTTCTAAAATATAATATACAACATTATATTTGACGATAATACGACAACGGAAGTGAACTTTTGATAATAAACTAAAAAGTATATTATTCTAATGTGTCAGGTTTATAAAGCTCGTTAACATGCAAATGAGTTTTCTTCACTTTTTGTAAGAAAATAGTAAAACTAAATCTTTCCAAATATTTCAGAGAATTAAGTTATACCCGAACATTATATGCTATTCATAATTAAAGTATATTGAAATAATTAGCCAGGGGTCATCTCTTTACATTACAAAAGCCTCACATGATGTACAATAAAACATATACTGATACTATATTATTGTTCCGATAATGTTAATCTGAAAAATAAATAATACACATATTAGATCATACATACATGTACATACTATATATACTAAATGTAGCATATTTATTAATTTATTTATTAATTATTTTATTCTTTATTTTATTTTTCATTCATTCATTCATTCATTCATTCATTCATTCATTCATTCATTTATTATTTATGTAATATATTTTCATGTAATGTTAAACTAATTTATTTAATTTCTTTCAAATTAATAATTAATAAAAATATAATAAGAATTAAATAAAATATAAACTGTACACTATTTCGCTCATAAAATGATATAAATATTGAATATATATTTCATCACAGTAATAAATTATTGACTACGTGATATTTACTGATATTGATGGTTGATATAGTATTTTGTCTTGATTAGTAAAGTGTTCTAAAGTCTTTAGTAACTACATACAACTATTAGCGAAGCAGTGCATGATAAATGTGTAATACATTATGTTATATAGAATATAATTACATAGAATATAATTAATTGTTTAACAAATAGACTATATATGTATATAGCATAAACAACATCAATATCATGAGTACAACTACAGCACCTGAAGCTCGTTGTATTATGTTAAGTTAAATGATAAAATAACG
Organism: Bathymodiolus brooksi; assembly: GCA_963680875.1. Taxonomy (NCBI): domain Eukaryota; kingdom Metazoa; phylum Mollusca; class Bivalvia; order Mytilida; family Modiolidae; genus Bathymodiolus; species Bathymodiolus brooksi. Next base: position 66,674,690 of record OY804587.1, read on the forward strand.
AGCATGCGCAACAAATATCAGGAAGTCAAACCAAATCGAATATTAAAATGAAAAAAAAAATAAAAAAAATACCACATTGTCTGTCGAACATTTCCAAAATCAAATATCAAAATCGTAGAAATAGGCAAAATCGATACTCCTAACACACAAATACTTCAATTAAAAGTGGCGGGGTTATACTAGTTTTCCCAAGCCTTGAATAAAATCATAAACGATGACAGAATACAATGAAACAAATAGTAACGATATATGTATATGAATATTGTGATGAAGTTAAATTCTTATCAGACAATTCACCAATTAAAGATTAGGGATATGGTGTTTAATGCCACTTTCAACAATATTTCAATTATATGGTGGCGGTCAGTTTTATTGGTGGAGGAAATGACGTTGTGATAAACAAATATGACGTTTATTTTTCGGAAAATTGTCACTGTCATATCAGGTTTGTACTAAGTCCTCAAATAAATTTCCACTGAGGAAATATGTACTTACAGAAGCGCGTTTTGGAAATAGAGTATTGTTTTAGTAGAATTCAGTAATATAATTTGTTTCATGGACGTTATTTCCTATGATATAAATAAAAAAGCTAACACATGTTTCCCCTCAGTAATCACACATTTCTATCTTGCTATGGAACCAATCAAAATTCTTGATATTAATCAGAGTTTAAAATGATCAAATAGTACATCATACCCAACTGATTTTACTATATTTACATGATAGCATATGGGCGTGTGGTATACATGTATATTTGAAGACAAATGTTGCTTTAGGAATCTGATTCTGTCCTTCTCGAGTAGACATTTTAAGGGAGGTGAAATATAATTGATGATACTATCAAAACGTAAAACTAATAAATACTCACTAAAGCAATGGCTAAAATTAGAAGGTTGTAAGTTTTCCAGGTAAGTTCCACTATAGTCATTGCACGTTACAGATCTAGAAAAATTCTGGTTTATTCTGAGCCATCTCCAGAACGGAACATTATAACAACCACCGCAATACATATCAATATTACTGAAAATACAAATATCAATATAGTGTAATATAGCCACACCTGTATTAAGAGGTCACATTTGGGACAAATAAAAATATGGCCTTTCTTTACAGGTGACTTCTTCATAGATGTTTCATATGAAATGTTCTATGACATGATAAGGAAATGTTACCTTTGATTACAGGAGACTGCTTAATAGAGGTGATCACATGGACATGTTTGACTATACATTATAATGTTACTTTTAATTCCAACACTTATATTTGTGGCTATATACTGTATCTAAATGGAAGTAAACTAAGTTGCATATTACATAAAAATGTCATTCAGGAAGATTGAATACAACTGACAATGTAAAACCTTGTTTAACGGGACTAAATATTTGAAACCTGTGAAACATTAACATATTTTATATCTTAGCTTTAAGGCAGGTAGTAGTCATGATTTGTATTTTCCCACGAGTAATGATCAGTAAAAAGCATATTCCATCTCAGTAAATTACTCGCATTCACTGCTATTGTACTGACAATACATTTTATTTATGTATTTATTTTGTCATTAATGTTGTGTATGTGTTCTTTTTGAATGGAAGAAAATGTGCAATTTTTAAATTATTTGTTTATATCTGTATTGGCGTTGGAGTGGGTTGAGATCCCATTACCGGTTTAATCCCGCCACACCTTTGTGCTGATCCGAAAACTGGACATGGATTTTCAACGCCATATGTCGTGATCTCTTTGTGTTGAATGGTTTCAGGAGAGAGGTTGTTATTCGTTTTGTTGATATTGGTGGAATTGTTGACTGATTTTAAGTACATGTTTTAGCAATAAAGAAGTTGAAATAAATTCTAATGTTATTTAAGACATTGGCCTAGTAAAGCTTTCTCGGCACTTTATTCATGCAATGTAAAACGATAAATGAAATATTTAACAGCATAAGCATGGAAAAGAAAAACGATTAGAACTTAAGCACGACGCTATGTTCTGCTATAACAGTAAAACTTGGCAGTCCTTTTTGAGTTTTGACATTGCAATATAAATACTGCCAATGGAAAACAAAATTGGAAATATGTATGAAACAACTCAAAACACCTCGTCAATGAATCGCTCTTCTACTTATTTCAACAGGCCATAATGCAACTATATAACGTACACTGCAACTATATAACGTACACTATAACTACATAGCATACACTACAACTACATAGCATACACTACAACTATATAGCATACACTACAACTATATAGCATACACTACACTACATAACATACACTACAACTACATAGCATACACTACAACTACATAGCATACACTATAACTACATAGCATACACTATAACTACATCGCATACACTACAACTACATAGCATACACTATAACTACATCGCATACACTACAACTATATAGCATGCACTATAACTACATCGCATACACTATAACTACATAGCATACACTACAACTACATTGCATACACTATAACTACATCGCATATACTACAACTATATAGCATACACTATAACTACATAGCATACACTACAACTACATAGCATACACTATAACTACATAGCATGCACTATAACTACATCGCATACACTACAACTACATAGCATACACTATAACTACATCGCATACACTACAACTATATAGCATACACTATGACTACATCGCATACACTATAACTACATAGCATACACTACAACTACATAGCATACACTATAACTACATCGCATATACTACAACTATATAGCATACACTATAACTACATAGCATACACTATAACTACATCGCATACACTACAACTACATAACATACACTATAACTACATCGCATACACTTCAACTATATAGCATACACTATAACTGCATAGCATACACTATAACTACATCGCATACACTACAACTATATAGCATACACTATAACTACATAGCATACACTATAACTACATAGCATACACTATAACTACATCGCATACACTACAACTACATAGCATACACTACAACTATATAACCCACACTACAACTATATAACGTACACTACATCTATATAACGTACACTACAACTATATACTATACCCTACAACTACATATCATAAACTATAACTACATAGTATACACCACAATTACAAAACGTGCATTACAACTATATAACGTGCATTACAACTATATCGCGTGCATTACAACTTTAGAGCACACACTACAACTATATAGCATACCCTACAATTATAAAGCGTATACTGCAACTATATAACATACACAACAACTATATAACGTATACTACAACTATATATCATATACAACAACTATATAGCGTACATTACAACTATATAACGTACACTACAACTATATAGCGTACACTAAAACAATATAGCATACACTACAACTATATCAAGTACACAATAACTACATATCATACACTACAAATACATATCATACACTACGACTATATAGCATACACTACAACCATATAGCGTACACTACAACTACATATCATACACTACAACTATATAGCGTACACTACACCTACATAGCGTAAACTACAACTATATAGCGTCCACTACAACAACATAGCATACACTACAACTTTTTAGCGTACACTACAACTATATAGCATACACTTCAATCATATAGTGCATACTACAACTATATAGCATACACTTCAATCATATAGTGTACACTATAACTACATAGCACACACTACAACTATATAGCATACACTACAACTGTGTAGCATGCACTACAACTGTGTAGCATGCACTACAACTATATAGCATATATATCATAAAATATTGTCTTCTATGAAATAGTGTCCATGAGACAAAATTTCATAGGAAATATCGTCCATGGACAAAATTTGCATAACATTTTATTAAGAAGTTTTGTCCGGGATAATATTTCACTACGAAATATTGTCAGCTGCTATAAAAATTTGTCCATTCAATGGACAATATTTCATGTAAAATAATGTCTACAAATGGAAAACTTACTCATCGAAAAAATGTACTAAAGAAATATTTTCAATAAATTTCATCTGAAAAATTTTGAATATTAAATGTTACCAAACTTAAACGGCACAATATAATTATAAATGCAAAACAATTAGAGTCTTTGGTTGAGGTCAATACGAGTTTTTATGGACATTACAAACGATATTCACCGAAGCCTTTCGGCTGAGGTGAATATTGATTTCTAAGGTCCATACAAACTCGTATTGACCGATACAAAACTGTAATTGTTTAATTACATTAAAATGAAAAGTGAAAATGAAACCAAGTCTCCGAGATTTCTACAAATCTCCGTTTAACTTCTGCAAGCCCATCGCCTGCGTCGGACATGATGATTACTTGTTCATTCTAAGGTAACGCTAATACGACGATTCTGATTGAACGAAATTTCACACTACCTCTATGTCCATTGGTCGAATAGAAATAAAATTCACATGATTCTTTTTATAGAATTCGTTAGAAAATGAAAGTGAAACCAAGTCAATACGAGTTTTAATCAAACAATATCAAATTTTACTGAGTGTCAGGTGACAGCATGATAGCCAATACAATTGCTTAAATAAAATCGTTATGTAATAAAGCAAAATGCGAAAATTATTTAGTAATGAAATTTATATATATCATACAAATTAATCAACATTTTTATCGCTATATCTAATAATATTCAAAAATGCTGTTCTTCCTGTCCTTTTTTCTACAGCGTTTTGTAGGTGGAGTTACAGGAATATCAGTCTCTAGAACCTCAATTGTGCTGTCTTCGACGATTCTGTTGGGCAAAAACATTTCTAGTAAAGATACATCAAATAAATCTAAGGATGAAACATCAACTTCAGAACATAATTTAAATTGGGACAATTTTCCATATACTAGGACAACATTTCATATTACAAATCTATGAAATGTTGTCCTAATGAACATTATTTCATAGGATATTATTTTGCTTTACACATACACTACAACTATATAGCGCGCATTACAACTATATAACGTGCATTACAAATATATAGCGTGCATTGCAACTACAAAGCGTGCATTACAACAATATAGCATGCAATACAATTATATAGCGTTCATTACAACTATATAGCCTGCAGTAAAACTATATAGCGTGCATTACAACTACATAGCATACACTACAACTATATAGTGTGCATTACAACTATATAGCGTGCACTGCAACTACATAGCTGACATTACGATTATAACACGTAAAATGCAAATATATATAACAGAATATTACTTACATTGAAGTTAGATGTGGTAGATTCTCAAACGTCTTATTGCTGACAAATGATATATTGTTGTTCCTTATGTTTCTGAAATTATTATCAACATTTACAAAAGCAGCATAAGAATATTAAAGTATTGTGAATAACTCAACATGTCTAATGAGAAACGTCTGACGATACCAAAGAGGTAACCAGAAGACGTAAATCAATAACAAAATAACAAACAATATAATGTCCAAAAGAAATAGGACAAACAGACAAATTCTGATCTACAAAAACTACACAAAAAACTAAATATTGAGCAACAGGAATGCCACAAAAAACCGGGGATGACCTCAGCAGCCCCGGAAGGGTAAAAAGTTTCTGCTCCACTAGTGGCATCCGTCGTGTTACTCTTGTTGCAAACCTTGAAGCTAATAAGTCTCGTGCCACCATAACCAAGTATTAGTCATTTACATAAGTTACTTACTGAGTTCGTTCCCACCACGGCCTTAGTCGTCTACGTAAGTTACTTCCCACCTCGGCCTTAGCCATCTAAGTAATTTACTTCCCACCAAAGTGTAGTCTTAGTCATCTACGTAAGTTAGTTACTAAGTCACTTCCCACCACATCCTAGTCTTAATAGTCTCCGTATCTTACTTATTAAGTTACTTCCCACCAGGGCCTGAGACATCCCCCACTTTACTTACTAAATTACTTTCCACCAAGGCCTAGTCTTAGTCATCTACACAAGCTATTGCAAAGTCACTTCAAACCACGGCCTTAGTCATCTACGTAAGTTACTTCCCACCACAGCCTAGTCATATTCATTTACGTAAGTTACTTACTAAATCACTTCCCACCACTTCCTAATCTTAATCGTCTCCTTACGTTACTTACTATGTTATTTCCCACTACTGACTGAGTCATCTCCGTACTTACCAAGTTACTGCCTACCACGGCCTGAGTCATCTCCGTACGTTACTTACAAAGTTACTGCCTACATGACCTGAGTCATCTACGTAAATTACTTACAAAGTCACTTCCCACCACAGTCTAGTCTTAATCATCTACGTCCAGTTACTTTCTAAGTTACTGCCTACCACGGCCTGAGTAATCTCCGTACTTTACTTACTAAATTACTGCCTACCACGGCCTGCGTCATCTGTGTAAATTACTTACAAAATCACTTCCCACCACAGCCTAGTCTTAGTCATCTACGTAAGTTACTTACTATGTTACTGCCTACCACGGTCTGAGTCATCTGCGTACGCTACTTACTAAGTTACTTCCCAGCACAGCCTAGTCTTAATTATCTACGTGCGTTGCTTACTACGTAATTGCCTACCACGGCCTGAGTCATCTCCGTACGTTATTTACAAAGTCACTTCTCACCACTTCCTTAATCATTTACGTAAGTTATATACTAAGTCACTTCCCACCACAGCCTTAGTCATCTACGTAAGTTACTTTCCACTACAGCCTAGTCATAGACATTTACGTAAGTAACTTATTAAGTCACTTCCCTCCACATTCTATTCTTAATCATGTCCGGACGTTACTTACTAAGTTACTGCCTACCACGGCCTGGGTCATCTCTGTACGTTACTTACTAAATAATTTCCCACCACGGCCTGATTAATCTACGTAAGGTACTTACTGAATCACTTTCCACCACAGTCTTAGTCATCTACGTAAGTTACATACTAAGTCACTTCCCACCACAGCCTTAGTCATCTACGTAAGTTACTTTCCACTACAGCCTAGTCATAGTCATTTACGTAAGTTACTTACTAAGTCACTTCTCACCACATCCTAGTCTTAATCGTCTCCGGACGTTACTTACTAAGTTACTGCCTACCACGTCCTGAGTCATCTCCGTACGTTACTAACTAAGTGACTTCCCACCAAGGCCTGAGTCATCTACGTAAAATACTTACTAAATGACTTTCCACCACAGTCTTTGTCATCTACGACAGTTACTTACTAAGTCACTTACCACCATATCCTAGTATTAGGCATCTCCGTACGTTACTCACAAACTCACTTCCCACCAAAGCCTAGTCTTAATCGTTTCCGGACGTTACTTAATAAGTTACTTCCCACCACGGCCGAATTCATATCCATACATTACTTATAAAGTCACTTCCCACCACGGTCTTAGTCATCTACGTAAGATACTTTCCACCAAAGCCTAGTCATAGTCATCTGCGTAAGTTACTTACGAAGTCACTTCCCACCACGGCTTTAGTCATCTACGTAGGTTACTTCCCACCAAAGCCTAGTCATAATCATCTACATAAGTTATTAACAAAGTCACTTCCCACCACGGCCTTATTGATCTATGTAAGTTACTTCCCACCACGGTCTTAGTCATCTACGTAAGATACTTTCCACCAAAGCCTAGTCATAGTCATCTACGTAAGTTACTTACGAAGTCATTTCCCACCACGGCCTTATTGATCTATGTAAGTTACTTCCCACATCCGTCTTAGTCATCTACGTAAGTTACTTACTAAGTCACATCCCACCACAGCCTAGTCTTAATCATCTACATAAGTTACTTAATAGGTTATTGCCTACCACGGTCTGAGTAATCTCCGTACGTTACTTACTAAGTTACTGCCTATCACGGCCTGAGTCATCTCCGTACGTTACTTATAAAGTCACTTCCCACCACAGCCTAGTCTTAATCATCTACCTAAGCTACTTACTAAGCTACTGCCTATCACGGCCTGAATCATCTCCGTACGTTACTAATAAAGTCACTTCCCACCACAGCCTAGTCTTAATCATCTACGTAAGCTTCTTACTAGGTTACTGCCTACCACGGTCTGAGTAATCTACGTACGTTACTGACTAGGTTACTGCCTATCACGACCTGAGTCATCTCCATACATTACTTACTAAGTTACCACGGCCGGTGTCATTTGCATAAACTACTTACAAAGTCACTTCCCACAATAGCATAGTCTTAGTCATCTACGTAAGTTGCTCACTAAGTTACTGCCTACCACAGCCTGAGTCATCTCCGTAAGTTACTTACTAAGTTACTGCCTATCACGGCCTCAGTCATCTCCGTACGTTACTTACAGTCACTTCCCACCACGGCCTTAATCATCTACGTAAGTTGCTTACTAAGTCATTTCCCACTAGAGCCTTAGTCTTCTACGTAAGTTACTTCCCACTACAGCCTAGTCATAGTCATTTACGTAAGCTACTTACTAAGTTATTTCACACCACGGCCAGAGGCATGTCCGTACGTTACTTACTAAGTAGCTTCCCTCCACGGCCTGAGTCATCTACGTAAGTTACTTACAAAGTCACTTTCCACCACAGTCTTAGTCATCTACGTAAGTTACTTCTCACCACTATCTTAGTCATCTACGTAAGTTTTTTCCCACAACAGTCTTAGTCATCTCCGTACGCTACTTACTAGGTTATTGCCTACCACGGCCTTAGTCGTCTTCGTACGTTACTTACTAAGTCATTTCCCACTTGAGCCTTAGTCATCTACGTGAGTTACTTCCCACTACAACCTAGTCATAGTCATTAACGTAAGCTACTTACAAAGTCACTTCCCACCACAGCATAGTCGTAGTCACCTACGTAAGTTACTTACTAACTTACTGCCTACCGCGACCTGAGTCATCTCTGTACGTTACTTACTAAGTAATTTCCCACCACGGCCTGATTAATCTACGTAAGTTACTTACTGAATCACTTTCCACCACAGTCTTAGTCATCTACGTAAGTTACATACTAAGTCACTTCCCACCACAGCCTTAGTCATCTACGTAAGTTACTTTCCACTACAGCCTAGTCATAGTCATTTACCTAAGTTACTTACTAAGTCACTTCTCACCACATCCTAGTCTTAATCGTCTCCGGACGTTACTTACTAAGTTACTGTCTACCACGTCCTGAGTCATCTACGTACGTTACTAAGTAACTTCCCACCACGGCTTGAGTCATCTACGTAAGGTACTTATTAAATGACTTTCCACCACAGTCTTTGTCATCTACGTCAGTTACTTACTAAGTCACTTACCACCATATCCTAGTCTTAGTCATCTCCGTACGTTACTCATAAACTCACTTCCCACCACAGCCTTGTCTTAATCGTTTCCGGACGTTACTTAATAAGTTACTTCCCACCACGGCCGAATTCATATCCGTACATTACTTATAAAGTCACTTCCCACCACGGTCTTAGTCATCTACGTAATATACTTTCCACCAAAGCCTAGTCATAGTCATCTACGTAAGTTACTTACAAAGTCACTTCCCACCACGGCCTTAGTCATCTACGTAAGTTACTTCCCACCAAAGCCTAGTCATAATCATCTACTTAAGTTACTAACAAAGTCACCTCCCACCACGGCCTTATTGATCTATGTAAGTTACTTCCCACAACAGTCTTAGTCATCTACGTAAGTTACTTACTAAGTCACATCCCACCACAGCCTAGTCTTAATCATCTACATAAGTTACTTAATAGGTTATTGCCTACCACGGTCTGAGTAATCTCCGTACGTTACTTACTAAGTTACTGCCTATCACGCCTGAGTCATCTTCGTACGTTACTTATAAAGTCACTTCCCACCACAGCCTAGTCTTAATCATCTACGTAAGCTTCTTACTAGGTTACTGCCTACCACGGTCTGAGTAATCTCCATACATTACTTACGAAGTTACTGCCTATCACGACCAGAGTCATCGCAATACGCTACTTACTAAGTTACTGTCTACCACGGCTTGAGCCATTTGCATAAGCTACTTACAAAGTCACTTCCCACTACAGCATAGTCTTAGTCATCTACGTATGTTGCTTACTAAGTTACTGCCGACCACAGCATGAGTCATCGCCGTACGTAACTTACTATGTTACTGCCTGTCACGGGCTGAGTCATCTCCGTACGTTACTTACAAAGTCACTTCCAACCACGGCCTTAATCATCTCCGTAAGTTACTTTCCCACTAGAGCCTTAGTCATCTACCTAAGTTACTTCCCACTACAGCCTAGTCATAGTCATTTACGTACGCTACTTACTAAGTTATTTCCCACCACGGCCAGAGTCATCTCCGTACGTTACTTACTAAGTAGCTTCCCACCGCGACCTGAGTCATCTACGCAAGTTACTTACTAAATCACTTTCCACCACAGTCTTAGTCATCCACGTATGTTACTTCTCACCACTATCTTAGTCATCTACGTAAGTTACTTCACACAACAGCCTAGACATAGTTATTAACGTAAGCTACTTACAAAGTCACTACTTACTAGGTTACTGCCTACCACGGCCTTAGTCGTCTTCGTACGTTACTTACTAAGTCATTTCCAACTAGAGCCTTAGTCATCTACGTAAGTTACTTCCCACTACAGCCTAGTCATAGTCATTAACGTAAGCTACTTACAAAGTCACTTCACACCACAGCCTAGTCTTAGTCACTTACGTAAGTTACTTATTAAGTTACTGCCTACCGCGGCCTGAGTCATCTCCGTACGTTACTCACAAAGTCACTTCCCACCACGGCCTTAGTCATCTCCGTACGTTACTTACAAAGTCACTTCCCACCACAGCCTAGTCTTAACCATTTCCGTACAGTACTTACTAAGTTACTTACGACCACGGCCTTTGTCATCTACGTAAGCTCCTTACAAAGTCACTTTCCACCACAGCCTACTCTTAGTCAACAACGTAAGTTACTTACTAAGTTACTGCCTACCACGGCCTGAGTCATCTCCGTACGTTACTTACTAAGTAACTTCCCACCACGGCCTGATTCATCTATGTAAGTTACTTACTAAATCACTTTCCACCACAGTCTTAGTCATCTACATAAGTTACTTCCCACCACAGTCTTAGTCATCTCCGTACGCTACTTACTAAGTTACTGCCTACCACGGCCTGAGTCATCTTCGTATGTTACTTACAAAGTCACTTCCCACCACAGCCTTATTCTTCTCCATACGTTACTTACAGTCACTTCCCACCACAGCCTATTCTTAACCATTTCCCTACATTACTTACTAAGTTACTTCTGACCACGGCCTTTGTCATCTACGTAAGCTACTTCCCACGAAAGCCTAGTCATAGTCATCTACGTAAGTTACTTACAAAGTCACTTCTCACCACGGCCTTAGTCATCTACGTAAGTTACTTCCCACAACAGTCTTAGTCATCTGCGTAAGTTACTCACTAATTTACTTCCCACCATATCCAAGTCGTAGTCATCTCCGTACGTTACTTACAAAGTCACTTCCCACCACGGTCTTAGTCATCTACGTAAGTTACTTCCCATCACAGTCTTAATAATCTACGTAAGTTACATATTAAGTCACTTCTCACCACATTCTACTCTTAATCGTCTTCGTACGTCACTTTCAAAGTCACTTCAATCACTGCCTGACTCATTTACGTAAGTTACTTACTAAGTCACTTCCCACCACATCCTAGACTTAATCGTCTCGGTACGTTAATAACTAAGTTACTTATCACCACGGCCTGAGTCATCTGCGTACGTTACTTACTAAGTTACTTCCCACCACGGCCTTCGTCATATACGTAAATTGCCTACTAGTTTATTTCTACTTAGGTTACTTACTAGGTTACTTCCCGGCACGATTTAGTCGTCAATGTAAGTCATTTATTAGTTCACTTACACCCACAGTCTTAGTCTACCACAGAAGTCACTCACTAGGTTACATACCAGAACAGCCTTAATCAGCTACATGGGTTACTTATCAAGTTACTCACGACCACGACCTTAGTTGTCTTCATAGATTAAGTGCCACTATTGTTCAAACCAGACTGGTTAATGTACGAACAACTGAAAAGAGGTTCCATAATCCAAATTGGCCCGGGTGGCTCAATGAGTAAGGTAGTTACATTACCGAACAATTCATGCAAGCCTGTCACCAATACGGCGTGAGTTCGCGCCCGGTTTTGTAAATTGCAAAAAGGGTGCAATCGACTGGCAGCCACAAGTGATAATGTTTACCAATTGCTCCCAGTGACTACCGTTTCTGCCACCACTAAAATTGGTCGCCATGATATAGCTGAAATATTACCGCAAGTGGAGTTAAGCACAATACATCAAATCAAATCAATCAAATCGGTCAATTTTAACCCAACGACAACAACCACAATCAATTTATATCAACAGTTTACTCAGTATATAGCTTCCATAGTTTTGTTCTCGTTTTCAACCAATACATTTAAATATTACCAATATATGTTGTTTTTTGCGTTTTTTTAATATACTATAACTCATTGTAAAATGTTTTTTGAATTTTAATTCTGAGTCGGAACATTGGCATTATTTGATAATTGTCATACATCAAATACTAGTAATGTTCAAACCAGACTGGTTAATGTACGAACAACTGAAAAGAGGCTTAATAATCCAAATCGGCCAGCTTTAACCTAACGACAACAACCGAAACTTCTTGGATGGATCAAGACACGACTACGTTGCGTGTCGTATTTAGATGAATCCACTTTCCCCCTTAGCTTTCAGATGGACGTGTAGCATCCAGAGGCATCACACTAGATCTTACCTAGTCTATTACATTACTCGAAAGCATTAACTATTATATGTATTGTATTGATATATTGACTTTATACTCTAATTATACTCAATAATACTTACAGATACTTCAAACTTGTTAGATTGTTGAAAGTGTTGTCCTCTATTACAGATATTTCATTATACTGCAAACGTCTGTAAATAATCAAGATTTATATCTAAAATTTCTCAGTATATAGCGTCCATAGTTTCTAGTCCTTTTTAAAACCATTAAATAATTCAAATATTACCAATATAGGTTCTGTTTAATTTTTTTTTGTTTTAATATACTTTAACTCAGTGCAAAATGCTTAAATTTTAATTGTGAGTCGGAAAATTGACATTATTTTGTATAGTCGTGATACTCGTCATCTATAATATAAAAACATTGGTTACTTGTCAAGTTACTTACGACCATGGCCTTAGTTGTCTTCATAAATTAAATACTAGTATTGTTCAAACCAGACTGGTTAATGTACGAACACTCAAAATAGGCTTCATAATTCAAATCGGCCAGCTTTAACCTAACGACAACAACCGAAACCTCTTGGATAGGTTAAGACACGACTACGTTGCGTGTCGTATTCAGATGAATCCAGTTTCCCCATTAGCTTTGAGATGGACGTGTAGCATCCAGAGACATCACACTTAGATCGTATTTAGTCTATTACATTACTCGAAAGCATTAACTATTAGATGTATTGTATTGATATATTGGCTTTATACTCAAATTACACACACTAATACTTACAGATAAGTCAAACTTGGTAGATTGTTGAAAGCGTTGTCCTCTACAACTGATATTTCATTATACTGTAACTGTCTGTAAATATTTAATTGATATCTAAATTTTACTCAGTATATAGCATCCATAGTTTCTGCTCCTTTTTACAAATAAGTAATTTAAGTATTACCAAAATAGGTTCTTTTTATTTTTGTTTTGTTTTTAATATACTATAACTCATAGTAAAATATTTAAATGTTTATTGTGAGTCGAAACATTGACATTATTTTATAATCGTGGTGCTTTTCATCTATGATATACAAAATTGGTTACTTATCAAGTTACTAACGACCGCGCCTTAGTTGTCTTCATAAATTAAATACTAGTAATGTTCAAACCAGATTGGTTAATGTACGAACAACTCAAAAGAGGCTTCATAATATAAATCGGCCACTTTTAACCCAACGATAACACACACAACCTCTTGGATGTATCAAGACACAACTACATTAGGTGTCGTATTCAGATGAATCCAGTTTTCCCCTCTAGCTTTCAGATGGACGTGTAGCATCCAGAGGGATCACAATATATCGTACGTACTCTATTACATTACTCGAAAGAATTAACTATTATATGTATTGTATTGATATATTGGCTTTATACTCAAATTATCCTCAATAATACTTACAGATAATACAAACTTGGTAGATTGTTGAAAGTGTTCTCCTTTATAATTAATATTTTATTGTTGTATACAAGTTTCTAAATAATCGATCAATATATACAATTTACTCAGTATATAGCGTCCATAGTTTTCGACTCTTTTTCAACCAATACATAGTTTAAATATTACCAAAATATGTTGTTTTTGTGTTTTTTAATATACTATAACTCATAGTAAAATGTTTAAATGTTAATTGTGAGTCGGAACATTGACATTATTTGATAGTCGTGGTACTTTCCATCTATAATATAAACACATTGGTTACTTATCAAGTTACTAACGACCACAGCCTTAGTTGTCTTCATAAATTAAATACTAGTAATGTTCAAAGCATACAACTCAAAAGAGGCTTCATAATACAAAATAAAAATAATAATAAATATTGTATTGATATATTGGCTTTATACTCAAATTATACCCAATAATACTTACAGATCATACAAACGTGGTAGATTGTTGAAAGTGTTCTCCTTTATAACTGATATTTTATTGTTGTATAAATATCTGTAAATAATCAATTTATATCCACAGTTTACTCAGTATATTGCGTCCATAGTTTCTACTCCTTTTTAACTATTAAATAATTTAAATATTACCAAAACATGTTGGCTGTTTTAGTGTTTTTTATTTAATACTAGTATACTATAACTCATTGTAAAATGTTTAAATGTTAATTGTGAGTAGGAACATTGGCATTATTTGATAGTCGTGGTGCTTTTCATCTATAATATACAAACATTGTTTACTTATCGAGTTACTAACGACCACAACCTTAGTTGTCTTCATAAATTAAATACTAGTAATGTTCAAACCAGACTGGTTAATGTACGAACAACTGAAAAGAGGCTTCATAATCCAAAATAAAAATAATAATGAATATTGTATTGAAATATTGGCTTTATACTCAAATCATACTCAATAATACTTATAGATGAATCAAACGTGGTAGATTGTTCAAAGAGTTGCCCTCTATAACTGATATTTTATTGTTGTATAAATATCTGTAAATAATCAATTTATATCTACAGTTTACTCAGTATATTGCATCCATAGTTTCTACTCCCTTTTAACTATTAAGCAATTTAAATATTACCAAAACAGGTTGGTTGTTTTTGTGTTTTTTTTAATATACTATAACTCATGGTAAAATGCTTAAATTTTAATTCTGAGTAGGAACATTGACATTATTTGATAGTCGTTGTGCTTTTCATCTATAATATAAAAAAACATTGGTTACTTATCAAGTTACTAACGACCACAGCCTTAGTTCTCTTCATAAATTAAAAACTAGTATTGTTCAAACCAGACTGGTTAATGTATGAACAACTCAAAAGAGGCCTCATAATCCAAATCGGCCAACATTAACCTAACGACAACAACCGAAACCTCTTGGAGGGATCAAGATACGACTACGTTGCGTGTCGTATTCAGGTGAATCCAGTTTCCCCTTTTAGTTTTCAGATGGACGTGTAGCATCCAGAGACATCACAGTAGATCGTACCGAGTCTATTACATTACTTGAAAGCATTAACTATAATATGTTTTGTATTGATATATTGGCTTTATACTCAAATTATACTCAATAATACTTACAGATAATACAAACTTGGTAGATTGTTGAAAGTGTTGTTCTCTACAACTGATATTTCATTATTCTGTAACTGTCTGTAAATATTTAATAGATATATAAAATTTACTCAGTATATAGCATCCATAGTTTCTACTCGTTTTTACCAATAAATAATTTAAATATTACCAAAATAGGTTCTGTTTATTCTGTTTTGTTTTTAATATACTATAACTCATAGTAAAATGTTTAAATGTTAATTGTGAGTCGGAACATTGACATTATTTGATAGTCGTGGGGCTTTTCATCTATAATATTAAAACATTGGTTACTTATTAAGTTACAAACGACCACGGCCTTTGTTGTCTCCATAAATTAAATACTAGTATTGTTCAAAGCATACAACTCAAAAGAGGCTTCATAATACAAAATAAAAATAATAATAAATATTGTATTGAAATATTGGCTTTATACTCAAATCATACTCAATAATACTTACAGAGTCTTCAAACTTGGTAGATTGTTGAAAGCGTTGTCCTTTATAACTGATATTTTATTGTTGAATAAATATCTGTAAATAATCAATTTATATCTACAGTTTACTCAGTATATTGCGTCCATAATTTCTACTCCCTTTTAACTATTAAGCAATTTAAATATTACCAAAACAGGTTGGTTGTTTTTGTGTTTTTTTTAATATACTATAACTCATAGTAAAATGCTTAAATGTTAACTGGGAGTAGGAACATTGAAATTATTTAATAGTCGTGGTGCTTTTCATCTATGATATACAAAATTGGTTACTTATCAAGTTACTAACGACCACAGCCTTAGTTGTCTTCATAAATTAAATACTAGTAATGTTCAAACCAGACTGGTTAATGTACGAACAACTCAAAAGAGGCTTCATAATATAAATCGGCCACCTTTAACCCAACGATAACACACACAACCTCTTGGATGTATCAAGACACAACTACATTAGGTGTCGTATTCAGATGAATCCAGTTTCCCCCTCTAGCTTTCTGATGGACGTATAGCATCCAGAGGGATCACAATATATCGTACGTACTCTATTACATTACTCGAAAGAATTAACTATTATATGTATTGTATTGATATATTGGCTTTATACTCATATTATACTCAATAATACTTACAGATAATACAAACTTGGTAGATTGTTGAAAGTGTTCTCCTTTATAATTAATATTTTATTGTTGTATACAAGTTTCTAAATAATCTATCAATATATAAAATTTACTCAGTATATAGCGTCCATAGTTTTCGACTCTTTTCAACCAATACATGGTTTAAATATTACCAAAATATGTTGTTTTTGTGTTTTTTAATATACTATAACTCATAGTAAAATGTTTAAATGTTAATTGTGAGTCGGAACATTGACATTATTTGATAGTCGTGGTACTTTCCATCTATAATATAAACACATTGGTTACTTATCAAGTTACTAACGACCACGGCAGTAGTTGTCTTCATAAATTAAATACTAGTATTGTTCAAAGCATACAACTCAAAAGAGGCTTCATAATACAAAATAAAAATAATAATAAATATGGTATTGATATATTGGCTTTATACTCAAATTATACCCAATAATACTTACAGATCATACAAACTTGGTAGATTGTTGAAAGTGTTCTCCTTTATAACTGATATTTTATTGTTGTATAAATATCTGTAAATAATCAATTTATATCCACAATTTACTCAGTATATTGCGTCCATAGTTTCTACTCACTTTTAACTATTAAATAATTTAAATATTACCAAAACATGTTGGTTGTTTTAGTGTTTTTTATTTAATACTAGTATACTATAACTCATTGTAAAATGTTTAAATGTTTATTGTGAGTCGGAACATTGGCATTATTTGATAGTCGTGGTGCTTTTCATATATAATATAAAAACATTGTTTACTTATCGAGTTACTAACGACCACAGCCTTAGTTGTCTTCATAAATTAAATACTAGTAATGTTCAAACCAGACTGGTTAATGTACGAACAACTGAAAAGAGGCTTCATAATCCAAAATAAAAATAATAATGAATATTGTATTGAAATATTGGCTTTATACTCAAATCATACTCAATAATACTTATAGATGAATCAAACGTGGTAGATTGTTGAAAGAGTTGCCCTCTATAACTGATATTTTATTGTTGTATAAATATCTGTAAATAATCAATTTATATCTACAGTTTACTCAGTATATTGCATCCATAGTTTCTACTCCCTTTTAACTATTAAGCAATTTAAATATTACCAAAACAGGTTGGTTGTTTTTGTGTTTTTTTTAATATACTATAACTCATGGTAAAATGCTTAAATTTTAATTCTGAGTAGGAACATTGACATTATTTGATAGTCGTTGTGCTTTTCATCTATAATATAAAAAACATTGGTTACTTATCAAGTTACTAAAGACCACAGCCTTAGTTCTCTTCATAAATTAAAAACTAGTATTGTTCAAACCAGACTGGTTAATGTATGAACAACTCAAAAGAGGCCTCATAATCCAAATCGGCCAACATTAACCTAACGACAACAACCGAAACCTCTTGGAGGGATCAAGATACGACTACGTTGCGTGTCGTATTCAGATGAATCCAGTTTCCCCTTTTAGTTTTCAGATGGACGTGTAGTATCCAGAGACATCACAGTAGATCGTACCGAGTCTATTACATTACTTGAAAGCATTAACTATAATATGTTTTGTATTGATATATTGGCTTTATACTCAAATTATACTCAATAATACTTACAGATAATACAAACTTGGTAGATTGTTGAAAGTGTTGTTCTCTACAACTGATATTTCATTATTCTGTAACTGTCTGTAAATATTTAATAGATATCTAAAATTTACTCAGTATATAGCATCCATAGTTTCTACTCGTTTTTACCAATAAATAATTTAAATATTACCAAAATAGGTTCTGTTTATTCTGTTTTGTTTTTAATATACTATAACTCATAGGAAAAGGTTTAAATGTTAATTGTGAGTCGGAACATTGACATTATTTGATAGTCGTGGGGCTTTTCATCTATAATATTAAAACATTGGTTACTTATTAAGTTACAAACGACCACGGCCTTTGTTGTCTCCATAAATTAAATACTAGTATTGTTCAAAGCATACAACTCAAAAGAGGCTTCATAATACAAAATAAAAATAATAATAAATATTGTATTGAAATATTGGCTTTATACTCAAATCATACTCAATAATACTTACAGAGTCTTCAAACTTGGTAGATTGTTGAAAGCGTTGTCCTTTATAACTGATATTTTATTGTTGAATAAATATCTGTAAATAATCAATTTATATCTACAGTTTACTCAGTATATTGCGTCCATAATTTCTACTCCCTTTTAACTATTAAGCAATTTAAATATTACCAAAACAGGTTGGTTGTTTTTGTGTTTTTTTTAATATACTATAACTCATAGTAAAATGCTTAAATGTTAACTGGGAGTAGGAACATTGAAATTATTTAATAGTCGTGGTGCTTTTCATCTATGATATACAAAATTGGTTACTTATCAAGTTACTAACGACCACAGCCTTAGTTGTCTTCATAAATTAAATACTAGTAATGTTCAAACCAGACTGGTTAATGTACGAACAACTCAAAAGAGGCTTCATAATATAAATCGGCCACCTTTAACCCAACGATAACACACACAACCTCTTGGATGTATCAAGACACAACTACATTAGGTGTCGTATTCAGATGAATCCAGTTTCCCCCTCTAGCTTTCTGATGGACGTATAGCATCCAGAGGGATCACAATATATCGTACGTACTCTATTACATTACTCGAAAGAATTAACTATTATATGTATTGTATTGATATATTGGCTTTATACTCATATTATACTCAATAATACTTACAGATAATACAAACTTGGTAGATTGTTGAAAGTGTTCTCCTTTATAATTAATATTTTATTGTTGTATACAAGTTTCTAAATAATCTATCAATATATAAAATTTACTCAGTATATAGCGTCCATAGTTTTCGACTCTTTTCAACCAATACATGGTTTAAATATTACCAAAATATGTTGTTTTTGTGTTTTTTAATATACTATAACTCATAGTAAAATGTTTAAATGTTAATTGTGAGTCGGAACATTGACATTATTTGATAGTCGTGGTACTTTCCATCTATAATATAAACACATTGGTTACTTATCAAGTTACTAACGACCACGGCAGTAGTTGTCTTCATAAATTAAATACTAGTATTGTTCAAAGCATACAACTCAAAAGAGGCTTCATAATACAAAATAA
The DNA here is from genome assembly GCA_963680875.1 of Bathymodiolus brooksi. Classification (NCBI taxonomy): domain Eukaryota; kingdom Metazoa; phylum Mollusca; class Bivalvia; order Mytilida; family Modiolidae; genus Bathymodiolus; species Bathymodiolus brooksi. The sequence goes on from OY804587.1 coordinate 66,694,808, forward strand.
AAATAATAATAAATATGGTATTGATATATTGGCTTTATACTCAAATTATACCCAATAATACTTACAGATCATACAAACTTGGTAGATTGTTGAAAGTGTTCTCCTTTATAACTGATATTTTATTGTTGTATAAATATCTGTAAATAATCAATTTATATCCACAATTTACTCAGTATATTGCGTCCATAGTTTCTACTCACTTTTAACTATTAAATAATTTAAATATTACCAAAACATGTTGGTTGTTTTAGTGTTTTTTATTTAATACTAGTATACTATAACTCATTGTAAAATGTTTAAATGTTTATTGTGAGTCGGAACATTGGCATTATTTGATAGTCGTGGTGCTTTTCATATATAATATAAAAACATTGTTTACTTATCGAGTTACTAACGACCACAGCCTTAGTTGTCTTCATAAATTAAATACTAGTAATGTTCAAACCAGACTGGTTAATGTACGAACAACTGAAAAGAGGCTTCATAATCCAAAATAAAAATAATAATGAATATTGTATTGAAATATTGGCTTTATACTCAAATCATACTCAATAATACTTATAGATGAATCAAACGTGGTAGATTGTTGAAAGAGTTGCCCTCTATAACTGATATTTTATTGTTGTATAAATATCTGTAAATAATCAATTTATATCTACAGTTTACTCAGTATATTGCATCCATAGTTTCTACTCCCTTTTAACTATTAAGCAATTTAAATATTACCAAAACAGGTTGGTTGTTTTTGTGTTTTTTTTAATATACTATAACTCATGGTAAAATGCTTAAATTTTAATTCTGAGTAGGAACATTGACATTATTTGATAGTCGTTGTGCTTTTCATCTATAATATAAAAAACATTGGTTACTTATCAAGTTACTAAAGACCACAGCCTTAGTTCTCTTCATAAATTAAAAACTAGTATTGTTCAAACCAGACTGGTTAATGTATGAACAACTCAAAAGAGGCCTCATAATCCAAATCGGCCAACATTAACCTAACGACAACAACCGAAACCTCTTGGAGGGATCAAGATACGACTACGTTGCGTGTCGTATTCAGATGAATCCAGTTTCCCCTTTTAGTTTTCAGATGGACGTGTAGTATCCAGAGACATCACAGTAGATCGTACCGAGTCTATTACATTACTTGAAAGCATTAACTATAATATGTTTTGTATTGATATATTGGCTTTATACTCAAATTATACTCAATAATACTTACAGATAATACAAACTTGGTAGATTGTTGAAAGTGTTGTTCTCTACAACTGATATTTCATTATTCTGTAACTGTCTGTAAATATTTAATAGATATCTAAAATTTACTCAGTATATAGCATCCATAGTTTCTACTCGTTTTTACCAATAAATAATTTAAATATTACCAAAATAGGTTCTGTTTATTCTGTTTTGTTTTTAATATACTATAACTCATAGGAAAAGGTTTAAATGTTAATTGTGAGTCGGAACATTGGCATTATTTGATAGTCGTGGGGCTTTTCATATATAATATAAAAACATTGTTTACTTATCAAGTAACTAACGACCACGGCCTTAATTGTCTCCATAAATTAAGTCCTAGTATTGTTCAAAGCATACAACTCAAAAGAGGCTTCATAATACAAAATAAAAATAATAATAAATATTGTATTGAAATATTGGCTTTATACTCAAATCATACTCAATAATACTTACAGAGTCTTCAAACTTGGTAGATTGTTGAAAGCGTTGTCCTTTATAACTGATATTTTATTGTTGAATAAATATCTGTAAATAATCAATTTATATCTACAGTTTACTCAGTATATTGCGTCCATAGTTTCTACTCCCTTTTAACTATTAAGCAATTTAAATATTACCAAAACAGGTTGGTTGTTTTTGTGTTTTTTTTAATATACTATAACTCATAGTAAAATGCTTAAATGTTAACTATGAGTAGGAACATTGAAATTATTTAATAGTCGTGGTACTTTTCATCTATAATATAAAAATATTGGTTACTTATCAAGTTACTAACGACCACAGCCTTAGTTTTCTTCATAAATTATATACTAGTAATGTTCAAACCAGACTGGTTAATGTACGAACAACTCAAAAGAGGCTTCATAATACAAATCGGCCAACTTTAACCTAACGACAACAACGAAACCTCTTGGATGGGTTAAGACACGACTACGTTGCGTGTCGTATTCAGATGAATCCACTTTCTCCCTGGTTAATGTACGAACAACTGAAAAGAGACTTCATAATTCAACTCGTACAACTTTAACCCAACAACAACAAGCGAAGCCTATTGGTTGGATCAGGACACGGCTACGCAAGGTGTGGTATTTAGATGAATCCAGTCCCCCTGTTGCTTTCAGATGGACGTGTAGCATCCAGAGACATTACACTAGATCGTACCTAGTCAATTACATTACTCGAAAGCATTAACTATAATATGTATTGTATTGATATATTGGTTCTATACTCAAATTATACTCAATAATACTTACAGATAAGTCAAACTTGTTAGATTGTTGAAAGTGTTGTCCTCTATTACAGATATTTCATTATACTGCAAACGTCTGTAAATAATCAAGATTTATATCTAAAATTTCTCAGTATATAACGTCCATAGTTTCTAGTCCTTTTTAAAACCATAAAATAATTCAAATATTACCAATATAGGTTCTGTTTAATTTTGTTTTGTTTTAATATACTATAACTCAGTGCAAAATGCTTAAATTTTAATTGTGAGTCGGAACATTGACATTATTTTGTATAGTCGTGATACTCGTCATCTATAATATAAAAACATTGGTTACTTGTCAAGTTACTTACGACCATGGCCTTAGTTGTCTTCATAAATTAAATACTAGTATTGTTCAAAACAGACCGAAACCTCTTGGATGGGTTAAGACACGACTACGTTGCGTGTCGTATTCAGATGAATCCAGTTTCCCCATTAGCTTTGAGATGGACGTGTAGCATCCAGAGACATCACACTTAGATCGTATTTAGTCATTGATATATTGGCTTTATACTCAAATTACACACACTAATACTTACAGATAAGTCAAACTTGGTAGATTGTTGAAAGCGTTGTCCTCTACAACTGATATTTCATTATACTGTAACTGTCTGTAAATATTTAATTGATATCTAAATTTTACTCAGTATATAGCATCCATAGTTTCTACTCCTTTTAACAAATAAGTAATTTAAGTATTACCAAAATAGGTTCTTTTTATTTTTGTTTTGTTTTTAATATACTATAACTCATAGTAAAATATTTAAATGTTTATTGTGAGTCGAAACATTGACATTATTTTATAATCGTGGTGCTTTTCATCTATGATATACAAAATTGGTTACTTATCAAGTTACTAACGACCACAGCCTTAGTTGTCTTCATAAATTAAATACTAGTAATGTTCAAACCAGACTGGTTAATGTACGAACAACTCAAAAGAGGCTTCATAATATAAATCGGCCACCTTTAACCCAACGATAACACACACAACCTCTTGGATGTATCAAGACACAACTACATTAGGTGTCGTATTCAGATGAATCCAGTTTCCCCCTCTAGCTTTCTGATGGACGTATAGCATCCAGAGGGATCACAATATATCGTACGTACTCTATTACATTACTCGAAAGAATTAACTATTATATGTATTGTATTGATATATTGGCTTTATACTCATATTATACTCAATAATACTTACAGATAATACAAACTTGGTAGATTGTTGAAAGTGTTCTCCTTTATAATTAATATTTTATTGTTGTATACAAGTTTCTAAATAATCTATCAATATATAAAATTTACTCAGTATATAGCGTCCATAGTTTTCGACTCTTTTCAACCAATACATGGTTTAAATATTACCAAAATATGTTGTTTTTGTGTTTTTTAATATACTATAACTCATAGTAAAATGTTTAAATGTTAATTGTGAGTCGGAACATTGACATTATTTGATAGTCGTGGTACTTTCCATCTATAATATAAACACATTGGTTACTTATCAAGTTACTAACGACCACGGCAGTAGTTGTCTTCATAAATTAAATACTAGTATTGTTCAAAGCATACAACTCAAAAGAGGCTTCATAATACAAAATAAAAATAATAATAAATATGGTATTGATATATTGGCTTTATACTCAAATTATACCCAATAATACTTACAGATCATACAAACTTGGTAGATTGTTGAAAGTGTTCTCCTTTATAACTGATATTTTATTGTTGTATAAATATCTGTAAATAATCAATTTATATCCACAATTTACTCAGTATATTGCGTCCATAGTTTCTACTCACTTTTAACTATTAAATAATTTAAATATTACCAAAACATGTTGGTTGTTTTAGTGTTTTTTATTTAATACTAGTATACTATAACTCATTGTAAAATGTTTAAATGTTTATTGTGAGTCGGAACATTGGCATTATTTGATAGTCGTGGTGCTTTTCATATATAATATAAAAACATTGTTTACTTATCGAGTTACTAACGACCACAGCCTTAGTTGTCTTCATAAATTAAATACTAGTAATGTTCAAACCAGACTGGTTAATGTACGAACAACTGAAAAGAGGCTTCATAATCCAAAATAAAAATAATAATGAATATTGTATTGAAATATTGGCTTTATACTCAAATCATACTCAATAATACTTATAGATGAATCAAACGTGGTAGATTGTTGAAAGAGTTGCCCTCTATAACTGATATTTTATTGTTGTATAAATATCTGTAAATAATCAATTTATATCTACAGTTTACTCAGTATATTGCATCCATAGTTTCTACTCCCTTTTAACTATTAAGCAATTTAAATATTACCAAAACAGGTTGGTTGTTTTTGTGTTTTTTTTAATATACTATAACTCATGGTAAAATGCTTAAATTTTAATTCTGAGTAGGAACATTGACATTATTTGATAGTCGTTGTGCTTTTCATCTATAATATAAAAAACATTGGTTACTTATCAAGTTACTAAAGACCACAGCCTTAGTTCTCTTCATAAATTAAAAACTAGTATTGTTCAAACCAGACTGGTTAATGTATGAACAACTCAAAAGAGGCCTCATAATCCAAATCGGCCAACATTAACCTAACGACAACAACCGAAACCTCTTGGAGGGATCAAGATACGACTACGTTGCGTGTCGTATTCAGATGAATCCAGTTTCCCCTTTTAGTTTTCAGATGGACGTGTAGTATCCAGAGACATCACAGTAGATCGTACCGAGTCTATTACATTACTTGAAAGCATTAACTATAATATGTTTTGTATTGATATATTGGCTTTATACTCAAATTATACTCAATAATACTTACAGATAATACAAACTTGGTAGATTGTTGAAAGTGTTGTTCTCTACAACTGATATTTCATTATTCTGTAACTGTCTGTAAATATTTAATAGATATCTAAAATTTACTCAGTATATAGCATCCATAGTTTCTACTCGTTTTTACCAATAAATAATTTAAATATTACCAAAATAGGTTCTGTTTATTCTGTTTTGTTTTTAATATACTATAACTCATAGGAAAAGGTTTAAATGTTAATTGTGAGTCGGAACATTGGCATTATTTGATAGTCGTGGGGCTTTTCATATATAATATAAAAACATTGTTTACTTATCAAGTAACTAACGACCACGGCCTTAATTGTCTCCATAAATTAAATACTAGTATTGTTCAAAGCATACAACTCAAAAGAGGCTTCATAATACAAAATAAAAATAATAATAAATATTGTATTGAAATATTGGCTTTATACTCAAATCATACTCAATAATACTTACAGAGTCTTCAAACTTGGTAGATTGTTGAAAGCGTTGTCCTTTATAACTGATATTTTATTGTTGAATAAATATCTGTAAATAATCAATTTATATCTACAGTTTACTCAGTATATTGCGTCCATAGTTTCTACTCCCTTTTAACTATTAAGCAATTTAAATATTACCAAAACAGGTTGGTTGTTTTTGTGTTTTTTTTAATATACTATAACTCATAGTAAAATGCTTAAATGTTAACTATGAGTAGGAACATTGAAATTATTTAATAGTCGTGGTACTTTTCATCTATAATATAAAAATATTGGTTACTTATCAAGTTACTAACGACCACAGCCTTAGTTTTCTTCATAAATTATATACTAGTAATGTTCAAACCAGACTGGTTAATGTACGAACAACTCAAAAGAGGCTTCATAATACAAATCGGCCAACTTTAACCTAACGACAACAACGAAACCTCTTGGATGGGTTAAGACACGACTACGTTGCGTGTCGTATTCAGATGAATCCACTTTCTCCCTGGTTAATGTACGAACAACTGAAAAGAGACTTCATAATTCAACTCGTACAACTTTAACCCAACAACAACAAGCGAAGCCTATTGGTTGGATCAGGACACGGCTACGCAAGGTGTGGTATTTAGATGAATCCAGTCCCCCTGTTGCTTTCAGATGGACGTGTAGCATCCAGAGACATTACACTAGATCGTACCTAGTCAATTACATTACTCGAAAGCATTAACTATAATATGTATTGTATTGATATATTGGTTCTATACTCAAATTATACTCAATAATACTTACAGATAAGTCAAACTTGTTAGATTGTTGAAAGTGTTGTCCTCTATTACAGATATTTCATTATACTGCAAACGTCTGTAAATAATCAAGATTTATATCTAAAATTTCTCAGTATATAACGTCCATAGTTTCTAGTCCTTTTTAAAACCATAAAATAATTCAAATATTACCAATATAGGTTCTGTTTAATTTTGTTTTGTTTTAATATACTATAACTCAGTGCAAAATGCTTAAATTTTAATTGTGAGTCGGAACATTGACATTATTTTGTATAGTCGTGATACTCGTCATCTATAATATAAAAACATTGGTTACTTGTCAAGTTACTTACGACCATGGCCTTAGTTGTCTTCATAAATTAAATACTAGTATTGTTCAAAACAGACCGAAACCTCTTGGATGGGTTAAGACACGACTACGTTGCGTGTCGTATTCAGATGAATCCAGTTTCCCCATTAGCTTTGAGATGGACGTGTAGCATCCAGAGACATCACACTTAGATCGTATTTAGTCATTGATATATTGGCTTTATACTCAAATTACACACACTAATACTTACAGATAAGTCAAACTTGGTAGATTGTTGAAAGCGTTGTCCTCTACAACTGATATTTCATTATACTGTAACTGTCTGTAAATATTTAATTGATATCTAAATTTTACTCAGTATATAGCATCCATAGTTTCTACTCCTTTTAACAAATAAGTAATTTAAGTATTACCAAAATAGGTTCTTTTTATTTTTGTTTTGTTTTTAATATACTATAACTCATAGTAAAATATTTAAATGTTTATTGTGAGTCGAAACATTGACATTATTTTATAATCGTGGTGCTTTTCATCTATGATATACAAAATTGGTTACTTATCAAGTTACTAACGACCACAGCCTTAGTTGTCTTCATAAATTAAATACTAGTAATGTTCAAACCAGACTGGTTAATGTACGAACAACTCAAAAGAGGCTTCATAATATAAATCGGCCACCTTTAACCCAACGATAACACACACAACCTCTTGGATGTATCAAGACACAACTACATTAGGTGTCGTATTCAGATGAATCCAGTTTCCCCCTCTAGCTTTCTGATGGACGTATAGCATCCAGAGGGATCACAATATATCGTACGTACTCTATTACATTACTCGAAAGAATTAACTATTATATGTATTGTATTGATATATTGGCTTTATACTCATATTATACTCAATAATACTTACAGATAATACAAACTTGGTAGATTGTTGAAAGTGTTCTCCTTTATAATTAATATTTTATTGTTGTATACAAGTTTCTAAATAATCTATCAATATATAAAATTTACTCAGTATATAGCGTCCATAGTTTTCGACTCTTTTCAACCAATACATGGTTTAAATATTACCAAAATATGTTGTTTTTGTGTTTTTTAATATACTATAACTCATAGTAAAATGTTTAAATGTTAATTGTGAGTCGGAACATTGACATTATTTGATAGTCGTGGTACTTTCCATCTATAATATAAACACATTGGTTACTTATCAAGTTACTAACGACCACGGCAGTAGTTGTCTTCATAAATTAAATACTAGTATTGTTCAAAGCATACAACTCAAAAGAGGCTTCATAATACAAAATAAAAATAATAATAAATATGGTATTGATATATTGGCTTTATACTCAAATTATACCCAATAATACTTACAGATCATACAAACTTGGTAGATTGTTGAAAGTGTTCTCCTTTATAACTGATATTTTATTGTTGTATAAATATCTGTAAATAATCAATTTATATCCACAATTTACTCAGTATATTGCGTCCATAGTTTCTACTCACTTTTAACTATTAAATAATTTAAATATTACCAAAACATGTTGGTTGTTTTAGTGTTTTTTATTTAATACTAGTATACTATAACTCATTGTAAAATGTTTAAATGTTTATTGTGAGTCGGAACATTGGCATTATTTGATAGTCGTGGTGCTTTTCATATATAATATAAAAACATTGTTTACTTATCGAGTTACTAACGACCACAGCCTTAGTTGTCTTCATAAATTAAATACTAGTAATGTTCAAACCAGACTGGTTAATGTACGAACAACTGAAAAGAGGCTTCATAATCCAAAATAAAAATAATAATGAATATTGTATTGAAATATTGGCTTTATACTCAAATCATACTCAATAATACTTATAGATGAATCAAACGTGGTAGATTGTTGAAAGAGTTGCCCTCTATAACTGATATTTTATTGTTGTATAAATATCTGTAAATAATCAATTTATATCTACAGTTTACTCAGTATATTGCATCCATAGTTTCTACTCCCTTTTAACTATTAAGCAATTTAAATATTACCAAAACAGGTTGGTTGTTTTTGTGTTTTTTTTAATATACTATAACTCATGGTAAAATGCTTAAATTTTAATTCTGAGTAGGAACATTGACATTATTTGATAGTCGTTGTGCTTTTCATCTATAATATAAAAAACATTGGTTACTTATCAAGTTACTAACGACCACAGCCTTAGTTCTCTTCATAAATTAAAAACTAGTATTGTTCAAACCAGACTGGTTAATGTATGAACAACTCAAAAGAGGCCTCATAATCCAAATCGGCCAACATTAACCTAACGACAACAACCGAAACCTCTTGGAGGGATCAAGATACGACTACGTTGCGTGTCGTATTCAGATGAATCCAGTTTCCCCTTTTAGTTTTCAGATGGACGTGTAGTATCCAGAGACATCACAGTAGATCGTACCGAGTCTATTACATTACTTGAAAGCATTAACTATAATATGTTTTGTATTGATATATTGGCTTTATACTCAAATTATACTCAATAATACTTACAGATAATACAAACTTGGTAGATTGTTGAAAGTGTTGTTCTCTACAACTGATATTTCATTATTCTGTAACTGTCTGTAAATATTTAATAGATATCTAAAATTTACTCAGTATATAGCATCCATAGTTTCTACTCGTTTTTACCAATAAATAATTTAAATATTACCAAAATAGGTTCTGTTTATTCTGTTTTGTTTTTAATATACTATAACTCATAGGAAAAGGTTTAAATGTTAATTGTGAGTCGGAACATTGGCATTATTTGATAGTCGTGGGGCTTTTCATATATAATATAAAAACATTGTTTACTTATCAAGTAACTAACGACCACGGCCTTAATTGTCTCCATAAATTAAATACTAGTATTGTTCAAAGCATACAACTCAAAAGAGGCTTCATAATACAAAATAAAAATAATAATAAATATTGTATTGAAATATTGGCTTTATACTCAAATCATACTCAATAATACTTACAGAGTCTTCAAACTTGGTAGATTGTTGAAAGCGTTGTCCTTTATAACTGATATTTTATTGTTGAATAAATATCTGTAAATAATCAATTTATATCTACAGTTTACTCAGTATATTGCGTCCATAGTTTCTACTCCCTTTTAACTATTAAGCAATTTAAATATTACCAAAACAGGTTGGTTGTTTTTGTGTTTTTTTTAATATACTATAACTCATAGTAAAATGCTTAAATGTTAACTATGAGTAGGAACATTGAAATTATTTAATAGTCGTGGTACTTTTCATCTATAATATAAAAATATTGGTTACTTATCAAGTTACTAACGACCACAGCCTTAGTTTTCTTCATAAATTATATACTAGTAATGTTCAAACCAGACTGGTTAATGTACGAACAACTCAAAAGAGGCTTCATAATACAAATCGGCCAACTTTAACCTAACGACAACAACGAAACCTCTTGGATGGGTTAAGACACGACTACGTTGCGTGTCGTATTCAGATGAATCCACTTTCTCCCTGGTTAATGTACGAACAACTGAAAAGAGACTTCATAATTCAACTCGTACAACTTTAACCCAACAACAACAAGCGAAGCCTATTGGTTGGATCAGGACACGGCTACGCAAGGTGTGGTATTTAGATGAATCCAGTCCCCCTGTTGCTTTCAGATGGACGTGTAGCATCCAGAGACATTACACTAGATCGTACCTAGTCAATTACATTACTCGAAAGCATTAACTATAATATGTATTGTATTGATATATTGGTTCTATACTCAAATTATACTCAATAATACTTACAGATAAGTCAAACTTGTTAGATTGTTGAAAGTGTTGTCCTCTATTACAGATATTTCATTATACTGCAAACGTCTGTAAATAATCAAGATTTATATCTAAAATTTCTCAGTATATAACGTCCATAGTTTCTAGTCCTTTTTAAAACCATAAAATAATTCAAATATTACCAATATAGGTTCTGTTTAATTTTGTTTTGTTTTAATATACTATAACTCAGTGCAAAATGCTTAAATTTTAATTGTGAGTCGGAACATTGACATTATTTTGTATAGTCGTGATACTCGTCATCTATAATATAAAAACATTGGTTACTTGTCAAGTTACTTACGACCATGGCCTTAGTTGTCTTCATAAATTAAATACTAGTATTGTTCAAAACAGACCGAAACCTCTTGGATGGGTTAAGACACGACTACGTTGCGTGTCGTATTCAGATGAATCCAGTTTCCCCATTAGCTTTGAGATGGACGTGTAGCATCCAGAGACATCACACTTAGATCGTATTTAGTCATTGATATATTGGCTTTATACTCAAATTACACACACTAATACTTACAGATAAGTCAAACTTGGTAGATTGTTGAAAGCGTTGTCCTCTACAACTGATATTTCATTATACTGTAACTGTCTGTAAATATTTAATTGATATCTAAATTTTACTCAGTATATAGCATCCATAGTTTCTACTCCTTTTAACAAATAAGTAATTTAAGTATTACCAAAATAGGTTCTTTTTATTTTTGTTTTGTTTTTAATATACTATAACTCATAGTAAAATATTTAAATGTTTATTGTGAGTCGAAACATTGACATTATTTTATAATCGTGGTGCTTTTCATCTATGATATACAAAATTGGTTACTTATCAAGTTACTAACGACCACAGCCTTAGTTGTCTTCATAAATTAAATACTAGTAATGTCCAAACCAGACTGGTTAATGTACGAACAACTCAAAAGAGGCTTCATAATATAAATCGGCCACTTTTAACCCAACGATAACACACACAACCTCTTGGATGTATCAAGACACAACTACATTAGGTGTCGTATTCAGATGAATCCACTTTCCCCCTTTAGCTTTCAGATGGACGTGTAGCATCCAGAGACATTACACTAGATAGTACCTAGTCTATTACATTACTCGAAAGCATTAATTATAATATGTATTGTATTGATATATTGACTTTATACTCAAATTATACTCAATAATACTTACAGATCATACAAACTTGTTAGATTGTTGAAAGTGTTGTCCTCTATTACAGATATTTCATTATACTGCAAACGTCTGTAAATAATCAAGATTTATATCTAAAATTTCTCAGTATATAGCGTCCATAGTTTCTAGTCCTTTTTAAAACCATTAAATAATTCAAATATTACCAATATAGGTTCTGTTTAATTTTGTTTTGTTTTAATATACTATAACTCATTGCAAAATGCTTAAATTTTAATTGTGAGTCGGAACATTGACATTATTTTTTATAGTCGTGATACTTGTCATCTATAATATAGAAACATTGGTTACATATCAAGTTAGTAACGACCACAGCCTTAGTTTTCTTCATACATTATATACTAGTAATGTCCAAACCAGACTGGTTAATGTACGAACAACTCAAAAAACGCTTCATAATCCAGATCGACTAACCTTAACCAAACGACAACAACCGAAACCTCTTGGATGGATCAAGACACGACTACGTTAAGTGTCGTATTAAGAGTAATCATATTTCCTCCTTTAACTTTCAGGCGGAAGTGTAGCATCCAGAGACATTACACTAGATCGTACCTAGTCAATTACATTACTCGAAAGCATTAACTATAATATGTATTGTATTGATATATTGACTTTATACTCAAATTATACTCAATAATACTTACAGATAATACATACTTGGTAGATTGTTGAAAGCGTTGTCCTTTATAACTGATATGTTATTGTTGTGTAAATATCTGTAAATAGTCAATTTATATCTACAGTTTACTCAGTATATTGCGTCCATAGTTTCTACTCCCTTTTAACTATTAAGCAATTTAAATATTACCAAAACAGGTTGGTTGTTTTTGTGTTTTTTTTAATATACTATAACTCATGGTAAAATGCTTAAATTTTAATTGTGAGTCGGAACATTGACATTATTTGATAGTCGTTGTGCTTTTCATCTATAATATAAACACATTGGTTACTTATTAAGTTACTAACGACCACAGCCTTAGTTCTCTTCATAAATTAAAAACTGGTATTGTTCAAACCAGACTGGTTAATGTACGAACAACTCAAAAGAGGCTTCATAATCCAAATCGGCCAACATTAACCTAACGACAACAACCGAAACCTCTTGGAGGGATCAATACACGACTACGTTGCGTGTCGTATTCAGATGAATCCAGTTTTCCCCTTTAGTTTTCAGATGGACGTGTAGCATCCAGAGACATCACACTAGATCGTACCGAGTCTATTACATTACTTGAAAGCATTAACTATAATATGCTTTGTATTGATATATTGGCTTTATAATCAAATTATACTCAGTAATACTTACAGATAATACAAACTTGGTAGATTGTTGAAAGCGTTGTCCTCTACAACTGATATTTCATTATCCTGTAACTGTCTGTAAATATTTAATAGATATCTAAAATTTACTCAGTATATAGCATCCATAGTTTCTACTCTTTTCACCAATAAATAATTTAAATATTACCAAAATAGGTTCTGTTTATTCTGTTTTGTTTTAATATACTATAACTCAGTGCAAAATGCTTAAATTTTAATTGTGAGTCGGAACATTGACATTATTTTGTATAGTCGTGATACTCGTCATCTATAATATAAAAACATTGGTTACTTGTCAAGTTACTTACGACCATGGCCTTAGTTGTCTTCATAAATTAAATACTAGTATTGTTCAAAACAGACCGAAACCTCTTGGATGGGTTAAGACACGACTACGTTGCGTGTCGTATTCAGATGAATCCAGTTTCCCCATTAGCTTTGAGATGGACGTGTAGCATCCAGAGACATCACACTTAGATCGTATTTAGTCATTGATATATTGGCTTTATACTCAAATTACACACACTAATACTTACAGATAAGTCAAACTTGGTAGATTGTTGAAAGCGTTGTCCTCTACAACTGATATTTCATTATACTGTAACTGTCTGTAAATATTTAATTGATATCTAAATTTTACTCAGTATATAGCATCCATAGTTTCTACTCCTTTTAACAAATAAGTAATTTAAGTATTACCAAAATAGGTTCTTTTTATTTTTGTTTTGTTTTTAATATACTATAACTCATAGTAAAATATTTAAATGTTTATTGTGAGTCGAAACATTGACATTATTTTATAATCGTGGTGCTTTTCATCTATGATATACAAAATTGGTTACTTATCAAGTTACTAACGACCACAGCCTTAGTTGTCTTCATAAATTAAATACTAGTAATGTTCAAACCAGACTGGTTAATGTACGAACAACTCAAAAGAGGCTTCATAATATAAATCGGCCACCTTTAACCCAACGATAACACACACAACCTCTTGGATGTATCAAGACACAACTACATTAGGTGTCGTATTCAGATGAATCCAGTTTCCCCCTCTAGCTTTCTGATGGACGTATAGCATCCAGAGGGATCACAATATATCGTACGTACTCTATTACATTACTCGAAAGAATTAACTATTATATGTATTGTATTGATATATTGGCTTTATACTCATATTATACTCAATAATACTTACAGATAATACAAACTTGGTAGATTGTTGAAAGTGTTCTCCTTTATAATTAATATTTTATTGTTGTATACAAGTTTCTAAATAATCTATCAATATATAAAATTTACTCAGTATATAGCGTCCATAGTTTTCGACTCTTTTCAACCAATACATGGTTTAAATATTACCAAAATATGTTGTTTTTGTGTTTTTTAATATACTATAACTCATAGTAAAATGTTTAAATGTTAATTGTGAGTCGGAACATTGACATTATTTGATAGTCGTGGGGCTTTTCATCTATAATATTAAAACATTGGTTACTTATTAAGTTACAAACGACCACAGCCTTAGTTGTCTCCATAAATTAAATACTAGTATTGTTCAAAGCATACAACTCAAAAGAGGCTTCATAATACAAAATAAAAATAATAATAAATATTGTATTGAAATATTGGCTTTATACTCAAATCATACTCAATAATACTTACAGAGTCTTCAAACTTGGTAGATTGTTGAAAGCGTTGTCCTTTATAACTGATATTTTATTGTTGAATAAATATCTGTAAATAATCAATTTATATCTACAGTTTACTCAGTATATTGCGTCCATAGTTTCTACTCCCTTTTAACTATTAAGCAATTTAAATATTACCAAAACAGGTTGGTTGTTTTTGTGATTTTTTTAATATACTATAACTCATAGTAAAATGCTTAAATGTTAACTATGAGTAGGAACATTGAAATTATTTAATAGTCGTGGTACTTTTCATCTATAATATAAAAATATTGGTTACTTATCAAGTTACTAACGACCACAGCCTTAGTTGTCTTCATAAATTATATACTAGTAATGTTCAAACCAGACTGGTTAATGTACGAACAACTCAAAAGAGGCTTCATAATACAAATCGGCCAACTTTAACCTAACGACAACAACGGAAACCTCTTGGATGGGTTAAGACACGACTACGTTGCGTGTCGTATTCAGATGAATCCACTTTCTCCCTGGTTAATGTACGAACAACTGAAAAGAGACTTCATAATTCAACTCGTACAACTTTAACCCAACAACAACAAGCGAAGCCTATTGGTTGGATCAGGACACGGCTACGCAAGGTGTGGTATTTAGATGAATCCAGTCCCCCTGTAGCTTTCAGATGGACGTGTAGCATCCAGAGACATTACACTAGATCGTACCTAGTCAATTACATTACTCGAAAGCATTAACTATAATATGTATTGTATTGATATATTGGTTATATACTCAAATTATACTCAATAATACTTACAGATAAGTCAAACTTGTTAGATTGTTGAAAGTGTTGTCCTCTATTACAGATATTTCATTATACTGCAAACGTCTGTAAATAATCAAGATTTATATCTAAAATTTCTCAGTATATAACGTCCATAGTTTCTAGTCCTTTTTAAAACCATAAAATAATTCAAATATTACCAATATAGGTTCTGTTTAATTTTGTTTTGTTTTAATATACTATAACTCAGTGCAAAATGCTTAAATTTTAATTGTGAGTCGGAACATTGACATTATTTTGTATAGTCGTGATACTCGTCATCTATAATATAAAAACATTGGTTACTTGTCAAGTTACTTACGACCATGGCCTTAGTTGTCTTCATAAATTAAATACTAGTATTGTTCAAAACAGACCGAAACCTCTTGGATGGGTTAAGACACGACTACGTTGCGTGTCGTATTCAGATGAATCCAGTTTCCCCATTAGCTTTGAGATGGACGTGTAGCATCCAGAGACATCACACTTAGATCGTATTTAGTCATTGATATATTGGCTTTATACTCAAATTACACACACTAATACTTACAGATAAGTCAAACTTGGTAGATTGTTGAAAGCGTTGTCCTCTACAACTGATATTTCATTATACTGTAACTGTCTGTAAATATTTAATTGATATCTAAATTTTACTCAGTATATAGCATCCATAGTTTCTACTCCTTTTAACAAATAAGTAATTTAAGTATTACCAAAATAGGTTCTTTTTATTTTTGTTTTGTTTTTAATATACTATAACTCATAGTAAAATATTTAAATGTTTATTGTGAGTCGAAACATTGACATTATTTTATAATCGTGGTGCTTTTCATCTATGATATACAAAATTGGTTACTTATCAAGTTACTAACGACCACAGCCTTAGTTGTCTTCATAAATTAAATACTAGTAATGTTCAAACCAGACTGGTTAATGTACGAACAACTCAAAAGAGGCTTCATAATATAAATCGGCCACCTTTAACCCAACGATAACACACACAACCTCTTGGATGTATCAAGACACAACTACATTAGGTGTCGTATTCAGATGAATCCAGTTTCCCCCTCTAGCTTTCTGATGGACGTATAGCATCCAGAGGGATCACAATATATCGTACGTACTCTATTACATTACTCGAAAGAATTAACTATTATATGTATTGTATTGATATATTGGCTTTATACTCATATTATACTCAATAATACTTACAGATAATACAAACTTGGTAGATTGTTGAAAGTGTTCTCCTTTATAATTAATATTTTATTGTTGTATACAAGTTTCTAAATAATCTATCAATATATAAAATTTACTCAGTATATAGCGTCCATAGTTTTCGACTCTTTTCAACCAATACATGGTTTAAATATTACCAAAATATGTTGTTTTTGTGTTTTTTAATATACTATAACTCATAGTAAAATGTTTAAATGTTAATTGTGAGTCGGAACATTGACATTATTTGATAGTCGTGGTACTTTCCATCTATAATATAAACACATTGGTTACTTATCAAGTTACTAACGACCACGGCAGTAGTTGTCTTCATAAATTAAATACTAGTATTGTTCAAAGCATACAACTCAAAAGAGGCTTCATAATACAAAATAAAAATAATAATAAATATGGTATTGATATATTGGCTTTATACTCAAATTATACCCAATAATACTTACAGATCATACAAACTTGGTAGATTGTTGAAAGTGTTCTCCTTTATAACTGATATTTTATTGTTGTATAAATATCTGTAAATAATCAATTTATATCCACAATTTACTCAGTATATTGCGTCCATAGTTTCTACTCACTTTTAACTATTAAATAATTTAAATATTACCAAAACATGTTGGTTGTTTTAGTGTTTTTTATTTAATACTAGTATACTATAACTCATTGTAAAATGTTTAAATGTTTATTGTGAGTCGGAACATTGGCATTATTTGATAGTCGTGGTGCTTTTCATATATAATATAAAAACATTGTTTACTTATCGAGTTACTAACGACCACAGCCTTAGTTGTCTTCATAAATTAAATACTAGTAATGTTCAAACCAGACTGGTTAATGTACGAACAACTGAAAAGAGGCTTCATAATCCAAAATAAAAATAATAATGAATATTGTATTGAAATATTGGCTTTATACTCAAATCATACTCAATAATACTTATAGATGAATCAAACGTGGTAGATTGTTGAAAGAGTTGCCCTCTATAACTGATATTTTATTGTTGTATAAATATCTGTAAATAATCAATTTATATCTACAGTTTACTCAGTATATTGCATCCATAGTTTCTACTCCCTTTTAACTATTAAGCAATTTAAATATTACCAAAACAGGTTGGTTGTTTTTGTGTTTTTTTTAATATACTATAACTCATGGTAAAATGCTTAAATTTTAATTCTGAGTAGGAACATTGACATTATTTGATAGTCGTTGTGCTTTTCATCTATAATATAAAAAACATTGGTTACTTATCAAGTTACTAAAGACCACAGCCTTAGTTCTCTTCATAAATTAAAAACTAGTATTGTTCAAACCAGACTGGTTAATGTATGAACAACTCAAAAGAGGCCTCATAATCCAAATCGGCCAACATTAACCTAACGACAACAACCGAAACCTCTTGGAGGGATCAAGACACGACTACGTTGCGTGTCGTATTCAGATGAATCCAGTTATCCCCCTTTATCTTTCAGATGGACGTGTAGCATCCAGAGACATCACACTAGATCGTACCTAGTCTATTACATTACTCAAAAGCATTAACTATAATATGTATTGTATTGATATATTGGCTTTATACTGAAACAAGATATGATTATAATCTAACGATTATGGAGTCTCCCAAACCGGCAACTGGCAACAGGTTTAAAAAATAAATCAAAAGCTACCTTTGAAATCGAACAATGTTGAAAATGGAGACCGGTAGAAATTTTCCGATGTCAGGAATCAATTCGGGACATCATAATCTACCCACATATGGAATGTCGTTGAAATCGGACAATGTTGAATTTGTGCGGTATTGTGGTGGCCATTTTGAAAATGGCGACCGGTAGAATTTTTTCAATGTCGGGAATCAATTCCGGACATCATTATCTACCCACATATCAAATTTTGATGATATCGGACAATGTTGAATTTTTGCGTATTGTGGAGGCCATTTTAAAAATGCACACCCCGTTTGAACCCCTCAAAATATGACCTTACCCCCCTTTACAACAAAGCTGAAAACTTTAGGACCAACTAGAAACATATATCTATAACTCCACCAAGTTTCATGTAATTCTGTCCAGTAGTTCCTAAGATCTGCCGTGGACAAGTTCATGTTCCACGGAAAGAACGAAAGAGAAGAATAAGAATAAGAATAAGAATAATAAGAAACGGAGCAAAAACAATAAGTCTCCAAACGTTGTTTGGGAGACTTAATTATACTCAATAATACTTACAGATATTTCAAACGTGGTAGATTGTTGAAAACGTTGTCCTCTATAACTGATATTCTATTATTCTGTAAGTATCTGTAAATATTTAATGTATATCTAAAATTTACTCAGTATATTTATAACCGAATACACATAAAGTTTTATAATTAAAGACACTGTATTGATATTGTGATTATCTTGCAGAAAATAAGCAGATTACTCCATGTACGTTTATCTTTTGAATTACAAAAAAAAATATTATACTATTGTGCATTTAGCTTGATTGGCCATTTTGGTATTTTTCTGTCAACAAGAAGTCAACTAGGTTCACAATTTTGAGAGTACCTGATGAAGGTTATTCCAGAAACGCGTTGCGCGCACTAAATGTGATATCTACGCGCAACAGGTAACATGTTACAGGGATACAAGAATAGCTATATTTTGGTCAATGACAGTACATACCAAACAATTATCCAGTTAATGCTATTTGACTGCTCAAATAAAATTAGTGCAGGATAAATTGATTGGTTTTGATTCGGTTTCTGGTGTTTAACGACACTTTCAACACTATTTCAGTTATATCGTGGCGGTTAGTTTTATTGGTGGAGGAAACCGGAGTACCCGGTGAAAACCACCGACCTATCGCAAGTCACTGACAAACTTTATCACATAATGTTGTATCAAGTACACCTCGCCATGAGGATAAAATTAATACACCAGGAGTATTACTTACAAGGTTATGAGATTTGGTAAGTCTTTGAATGTTTCTGGTAGGATTGCTGTAATTTTATTTCCTTCCAAATGACTGCAAGATGTAAAAGAAAAAAATCACATACATTCTTAGAATGAAATTCGTCCAGAATAAACTACATATAAATGGCAATTAAATTTATACAAGAGGATTGTCATAGCTTTGAAGGCCGTTCATTTCATTGGACATCATCATATATAAATACACAGTACAGCCAAACATGTCCAGGTGGTCACCTCTATTAAAAGGTCACAATTTTCCTGTCCTTTCATAGAAAGGTTCATATGCATTGAACATCTTTTCAGAGGTCACCTGTCTTATAAGGCCACTTTTTCTGTGTCCCAACGGTGACTCTTAATACAGGTTTCACTGTACATTTAAAAAAAAGTAGAACATATACACTACGCTAATTCTATTTTTACTTCGTAAGTAGTAAAGAAACAAAATCAATACCCTCTATACACAAATTAATGACATTCCTGGCTTTGAACAAAATAGCTGGTTAAACTAGTTTTCAGCATGTAATTCATAATATACCCCAAATATATCATAGTATGCAATACATACAGTATACATGAGCGATAATTCAATCTGATCTCACAATTACTCCACGTTTACTGATATATTGCAACGTGGTGATATGGGGAGAACCCCATTACGAGTCACATGCGTGGGACCATATGACATGAATTATAATAAATACGGTAAGTACTTTTTACGACCAATTGGATTGCTTGTATCATACAAATCATTTAGTAATACATTCCTAGTCTCGCAATTGCCATTTTCATTTACAATGGTGCTTTGTTCAGACCCCCACGCTGCGACATATCAGCAAAGGGGAGCAAGTGAGAGATCATATTTTAGTCAGATAGATGATCATGATATTTGTAATCATTCTGTCTACTCATTAATAAAACAAATGATAACATTTGTCAGTATCAGGACTTGTCGTAAGGTTAGCTACAAGAGTAACACGAAGGGTACCACTAGTGGGGCAGAAACAAGACAATGGAGGAAAGAAAAAGGACAAACAACGATCCACAATACACTACACAGACCTACCCCCTAGAAAACGAGGATGAATTTGGACAATCCGGAAGGGTAAGTAGTTCCTGCTCCATTAGAGGACGCGTCGTGTTACTCTTGTTGAAAACGCGATAATAAGTCATGAATAGAGAACGAACCGGGTTGTGATTACAACAGACAAAACATATCCCTGGTCGTTTGTGACACAGATATTATGTAGTTATGACCACTACGAACCCTTAGTTCAGTGGTTTCCTTGTTAGCAAAAATCTTCGTTATCAAGTAAAACCACAAGCTCTGTAATATCGTATGAACTGAGAGAAATATACTCTGTGTACAGGTGCTGCTGAAATGTTGCTACATATATAATAATCTCTTTTGTCGTAAAGTTTCGTTCTTATCTGTATCAGTTGTATCCTTTATTTCAGAATCAATGGGATAGATGCGATTAACAAAATTACTAAGATTATAATTATTTAGCGAAAGGACATCATATGTATAGCAGAACGTAAATATAGCGGATCAGTCTAGCTTCTACTGATTTTTCTTGTGAAGCCACTCTATGAAGGAGCGCGTAGGAAAGAGGAGGAACACAGTTGGTTTCCATAGGAATTCCGACTGTCTGCTGGAAAACAAATCCACCAAACATAACAAATACGTTGTGAATCAAAACCTCGAGCATTTGGACGATATAAGTTCCAGATGCATGAGTATAATGAGGTTCCTTAGCAACAACGTCCTTGTTGAGCTTGGTGGGCACATAGTCAACAAATCATCGGCGTTCCCTTGAAACAAACTGTGCCCTTTGCAATTAATATTCCAAACTATGATAAATGGATTCCATTAATATACCTCCATGAACTTGAAATAAGAGATACCTCAATCTACCCCTTTTCCTGACAATTACTTCACATATGATACCAATGATAATCTTTCTATCATACGATGCCAAAAGAGACGTTTTCAATTATTCAAATAGCAATGTTCCATACCTTGATAGTCAAACACCAACCGCTCCTGTGTATGGAGTTTATATTTTACAACTTGCATGAAGTCAAGGAATTTCAATAAAGAAAAAAGAATAGTCTCATCATATCTTCCAAAAGGTCGTTCAGAAAATATCGACACCTTGTTTGAAAAGTATTCTTGTCACTTGCGCACAGATGACAACAGATGATAATGGAAATTAGATTTTGGTTCTTTGATATTAGTTAACTATTTATTTCCTTATAATATCGTCCGGTGGCCTTGTGTACTATTTCGGATTCAAGCAACGGCTTATGTCATCGACTTTCTTTTAGAGAACTAATTTTATACAAGCGAAAATATCTTTTGTATGAAGAGTAAATATAGCAAGCATTAAGACCGAGCGTTCTTTACAGCGACACTGCTCACCCAGTTTATGTGAGGGTTGACATTGTTCTCAAATGTGGAAAACAGTTGAATGACCGCATCATTTCAGTAAGTGGGGAGGTTTGCGCTTATACGAATTATAATTCAATCACTTTTTATTGAAGTGTTTGTCTCAATCCCCGAAATGCATGAAGTGAGCGTTCATATATATATATGAGCTAAGGATATTGATTTTGCTTCTGACTCGATGAATGTGCCTTTAATTGCTTGAACTACTCTAACGGAGTGGTATTTTGTTCTCATTTAATGACAATAATATATAGTAAAAAGCAATATTTTTGAATGGATATGACAAAGTTTCAACATCTATCAAATATCATTATAATAGTGTATATGAGTGAGTGAGTGATTGTTGTTAAACGCCAACTCAGCAATTATTCAGCTATATCGTGGCGAGAACAAGTTAATGTTCAATGAGATGATGATGGAGTCCGTATTGTACTAGACGAACACGCTTAGTTGGACTGTTTTTAATGCTACCTCACTGAAACAACAGCCCAGGATAGAAATATCATCCCATTCGGACACATTATCCAGATTCCGAGCCAACCACTCATTGGTCTTTCTCCTTAATGCTCTATGTGCTTCGACAAACAAATACCAATTGTGTAGTCTTTGGTTTCACCCGATCAGGGTTCAATCCCACGATCTACCGCACCCGAGGCGAGCACGCTAACCATTACCCCACCAAAGCGGTTTTAAAAGTATATATGCCGACATCTTCAAAATTACTAATGGACAACAACTGATGGCTTGATTGCCACACGAAACATTGGAGATGATGGATTGATTTGGAATGTGTTGCTTTACAACGACCAACATGTTGCTCATAATGAGTCGCTTCAAGAAGAATTTTTTTTGTATTGACGGTTCAGGAAAAAAGTCTTATTATTATTTATTGTTTTGGACCAAATTTTAAAAATAATAAATATGACTTGTGCCTTTGTTGAATAAAAATGTAGAAAATAAATACCATACGTATACTTACATTTGAGACAATGCATTCATATTCTGAAAAGTGGTTGGATCAATACTGGTTATTTCATTATTGTTGAAATATCTAAAATGGTAAAATCAAATATTTTAGTTTAATAAAGAGTGTTTATATATTAAAGCTAAGTTAGTAATACTTTAGTTTAATAGTGAGTGAGCACTTGGATTTGAAAGATAAGTAATATTTGCGTTTATTGTGAGTGCGTAATTGTATGTGTCTCGGGCTGATATGAAAATACTGTTAGATTTTACCTACATAAATGGGGCCACATTTACTTACATTAAATGACATTTTCGGTAATTCAAATCAGGGTTTCGGGAGGGGGGGGGGGGGTTCAACGCCACTTCTAACAATATTTCAGCTATGTCGTGAAGGCTAGTTTTATTGCTGAAGGAACATGGGTATCCAGAGAAAACCACAGTCCTGCTACAAGTCACATATATTTGTCTCGACTACGCCTCGCCATATGTGGGATTCGAACTTGCAAATTGAGTAGTGATAGGCACTGATTGCACAGATAGTATTACATCCAACTACCATACGATCATAACCACGACGGCCCGGTACAATTCAGTGGTTCTATCATGTCAGTAAGAAGAGATGCTATGTCCATGAAACTAGTTGAACTCGCTAACATTTGTTCTTGAAGTGCATGTACAAGGTGTGTTAGCTGAAGTTGAATTATTTACCATCATCTTATAATCCTAGTAAAATATATACCACAGAAAAGGGAAATTTTGATTTTAATATCGACCATCATCGTTTCGTTTTGTGGGGATATTATTTAGCTGGTCTTACATATTTTTTTACTTAAGACTTTTACCGGACGTGACAATGGAAAACATGAACGGCTTTTTACAAGACACTGGAGCCGTATACTCTTCACGAACAGTTGTGTTCACCCCTGGCTTTTTGGTCGGATCTGTGTTGGTAATTTTTTTAGCTTTCTGTGTTTTGTCCTTGTTCTGTCCCATGTGTGCTCGGAAGTTGCCTGTGTCTCTAGATTGTCTATTCTTGATTGCGTCTTCCGGCTTCTATGAATTGCATTTACGTCATTGTTTTATCGTTTCATTATTTTTGATTTTCATTTTGACTTTCCTATTATTTTTTTTCACTGGGTTCTATCATCCGAGCTTATCATAGTTAACAGCTTATAATAGTTGGTAAATTTACCACTAACATGCTTAGTCAGCAAACAAAGCAGTTGTGTCGCTGGGGCGTATTCAGGTTGGGTATTCGAAAAAAAAAAATAATACATTTTGACATTAATTGAATCTATATTTGGCAATAAAAATATAGCATCATAAGTATACTTACAAAAGTCTCAATACAGTCATTTTACGCAAAGCATCTGGATCAATTTCTGTTATTACATTATATTGGAAACGCCTACAAAGGTAAATACCAATGCTTAAGCTTGTAAATTATCAGACAGTTTTCCATAGCGAATTGTCATAGAAAATGTCATAGATTACGTTGATTAAACCTTTACTCGAAAATACATCTGTTATTAGTAACGACAGTCAAGACATGTTATTTAGAGGATGCATCGTCATACTTATCTACTAAGTAGAAACAAATCTATTTGTAAAATGATTGAAAATCGTATTCGCAAATGCTCAGATTTTGGAACTAATGTGGACACTTTGAGGCAGCTTTTTAATCCTCTGATGATGCAGCTTGTAGGTCCAATTAGCAACGAAATCAGTACATTTATATATACATGACCGCTTTCTGTCACTAAGAGGAAAGTGTTGGACCCATAACACGAGCACAACCCCGCCACCTTTTATTGAAGTATCTGTCCCAAGCCAGTAAAGTGGTCGGCCACGTATATTAGAGATATCGCTTTGTCTCTGTGTCTAGGGTTTCCGATTAAAATTTGGAACTGCTACGACAGTGTGATATTTTTTTTTGCTTTAATTTTATTCCTTTCCTCATTCGTGACTTATCACCGGATTTGTAACAAGAGTAGCACGAAGGGTGCCACATGGGGAGCAGACACTACTTATTCTTCCGGGGCACCATTATTAACACCCAGTATTTAGTGGAGATTTGCATTGCTTCCTCTTCGATTAACGGCTTCTGATTGCCCATTTGGTATTTTCAAACTTTTAGTGTTCACTTAATTACTAGCATTCATTGACTCTGCTATTGACTATTGTGCTGTTCATGTTTATGTTGTCATTCATTTTGTGATAGCATATGGTCTTTTTGAGTGGAAGCGAATATGTGCAGAATTTGCATCGTCTGTTTATAATTAAAAAATGTTCAAACAGTGATGGTAAGCAATTCCACCAAAATCAACAAAGCAAACAGTGATCTCTCACTGAACACAAAACAAAAAGACCACGACATATGACGCTGAAAATCCACGTCAGGCTTAGAACATGCACACACATGCGGCCGAATTAAATCAGTTATGGTATTCCAACCCCTCCCTTGATATCTTGATCTCCAACGGCAATACATATGAAAGTGTTTAGTTTTCTCTCTATTTTTCCCTAATGTTATTGGAAAAACGTCCACTGAGTTCGTGTCTCATCGTCATTTCACTAAGGGGAGGTTTAGGCCAATGTAACTAGTTTAATTCCGCCACTCTTTATTGAAGTGCCTGTGCCAATCCAGGAAAGTGAGCGTTCATGTTTTTGTGGTATCTTCATTTTTCATTTTATCATATACTTGAAAGGATGCATGGAACAAATACAACATAGCATTTTCTTAATCTCAGACTTACAATTCATAAGTATTGCTTGGTAAATCTGATGGCATACTATCTAGTCCCTTCGACCTGCAATCAACGTAAGATCCCTCTGAATTGGTAGTACAGTTACAGACATTAGGACATGATGCTGCCACACCGACAAATAAAACCAGACAAAATATTGCAGCTATAAACAACTGCATTTTAAGTCGTCAGTCTACAAATATAAAAGCATAAAAGATAAAACCATTTGAATAAGTAGTTATTGTCAAAATTAATGCTGTTATGCAAATGTAATTTATGAAGTAATAGATGGAAAGAATATTTATATTACAGTAAGATTATATATAACTTTCAGTTTATTGTAGATGTTTTGTATCAAATGTAAATTACTGTTTCAACTGTCTATAAATTAATATAAATAAATTACACAATAGTAATTCATAACATCAAATAAAGCCAAATAAAGTTTAATTTCAATTTCAATGTAACCATAGCAGCCTGTTTTTTTTATATCTATTTCAAGAGTTTCGTTTTTCTTTCTACCGTCTTCAGTAATAGCCATAAAACTAAAATGAGAAAAAAATACTACACTGTCGAAACAGTTCCCAAATCCAATTGACAAATCGTAGAAAGATGCAAAATTGGAACCTCTAACAAATATTTACATTACCGCTCATTTTCCTGGCTTGGTAGCCCCGTAATCCGAGATTCCTCTGCCGTCCGACGGCATTTTTTTGACTTGCTGGATCATGGGGCGTCAGAGAACTCTACATACGGAAAACAGCGGATTTGCCGCTGCAACTCTGCTTCGACACATTTCTATGTTTCGTGGCTATCAACAACATAGATATAAAGTGTATTCTGCAGGACAAACAGTTCCATCTACACCTCAAATCAGAGCAGAAGGAAATACTACAAAATGTGTTGGACAGAAAAGATTCAATGGCAGTGTTACCCACGGGCTTTTGGACAAGGTAAGATCATATTTTGTTTATGGTTATCTATAATTCACTATTGCTGTTAAAATCATTACCAATCAATGTAATCAACTGTATTACATTTTATGTTAATTGTTCTGCCTTAACAGGCGCCTATGATTGGCAATACAACTATGTGTTTGTTTGTTTATATGCAAATCATCTTCCATGATACATTGCGGTAATCGTAGTTTTTTCGAAGTTACGTGACAAATGTTCCAAAATGGATGTGAAATGACGACAGCATAGGGTCTAAGGGACAATCGTGCTGTAATCGAGTGTAACACCACTTTCTGATGGTAAGATGGTTATGAATGAATAGAAAAATGATTTGTGAAGCGATTTATATAAGGGTTTCGGATAGAACATACAATTCAATAACCACGAAACGTGGAAATGTGTCGACGCAGAGCTGCAGCAGCAAATCCGCTGTTTTCCGTATCTAGAACTCTCTGACGTCCCATGGCTCCAGCAAGTCGAAAAAAAGCCGTCGGACGGCAGTGGAATCTCGAACTAGTATCCCAGATATATGAAAGTTCGTCACCGTAACGCTTCGTCGATAATTTCTTTTATCATAAACGTTTGATTATATTTTGTTTTGGTCTTATGTCATTTATGTATTCTTTTCCTGCAATTGTGACATATTTTTGGTGCAATTATTTTTTTCAATGCACCGTAAAATTGTAAGCAATGAAAACTAGGTCAAAACCATATCGGAAATAGATGTGCATAACACTTTGTCACCTTGCGCATGTCCTAAAGATGTGACGTATTACCAAAAATTTTAAAGGCCAAAGGTTATTAAGACATTTGTTTAAATATGGATTAATGTTTTAATTTATTATGCATATGTCAATTATGCATAAAATGATAATAAATTGTCTTCTACTTTACTGTTACAACTCGCTGTTTAGTCTGAATTTTTTTTTGTGTAAGAAAAATGTTAGAAATAAAAATATAATTTTACAAGCTTTTTGGATTGAATAATAATTTTATTTCATTTTATTTTATAAATAGTTTGGGCTCCTGATCATTTACTTTTTATTTTTGTTTCAATTTGTTCAACTTGGTAATTGTTTTCTAAACAGTACGTTTTCATTATGGCGGCAATACATCGTAAGAACAAACGTACATTAACGAATTTGTAATAGTAGTTGTCTATTATTTTTCCACCTCAATAATCACGTGATGATAGATGACATCTTCATTCTAAAGATAAAATGTAAACACAAAATTGAAGACTCGTTTATTTGGCAATAAACGAGAATCAAAGGTGTCGGAAAAGGGGAGTTAGTAAAATGTTGTGAAATGTTCATATGCTAAGATTGTAAATGAGTACTGGCTTGATTGAAACGCAACTTGACGTAAATCACTGTCAGTGGTAAAAATTGACGTCTGCAAAATAACCAGCTTGACAAATGCACAGATACTGGACGAACATAGTCTTTGGTTTGACCCGACCGGGGCTCGAACCCACGTTCTACAGCACTCGAGGCAAGCACACTAATCATTACGCCACCGATGCGGTTTAATTCAGAATAACTTCGCTGTATATGAATATATAGGTAAGATATAGTTGTGACTAGGGGAACCTTCCTCTTATTAAGATACTATAACATTTATTTTAGGGATTTCATTGGGTCTTTTTTTTTTCTCTCTATTACGGTATTTGCTGTATTAGTAATTGATAAAATTTAATTTAACTGAATTATTTAATTACTCTCTATTATTATAGGTTAATAACAAGTGTAATTAATGATTTTTAAATTATTTTGATGTTTTAATTAGTTTAATTTCGCTCTGTTTGAAGGACTAAGCATAATCGTTGACTACATGTACATATACTTTTGGTTCTGATATATTTAGTACATTTCTCCGACGTCCCACCACTGTTAGGACAGTTGATAATTTTGAAAAATCTACACCTCGCAATGATCGACATTCGGACCCACAGCTTCAATTGTGATAGGCTTAGGTTTATCATATCCAGAAATCAAGGGTTGTTTGCTCATTTGCATCTCCAAGATGGCGGTTTCTTCAAGCCAGATATTTTAACAAAGATTTCTTAAATAAATATTTTGTTCGGGGGTGCAGACATTTTTCTGAGGTGAAATATTTGACATTACACCGATAGAAACAAGCACAGCAAATTTTATCTAGATTTACAAATTATTCGCGGTTCCCACACTATTCTAAAAACAGGGCATATGTCTGCGAATTCAAATATGAATATCACTGCAGAATTCAAATCTTAGTCGACTTCTGACCATTTTGTCAATTGTTTACCATGGATGCACACTATTTTCTGAACCAAATACCGAAACTTCCGGTGTAGATCTATCTCTTTTTTCACACATTATTTGAATAAAATTTGTTTTCACGGTTCCCAGGAAGATAGAAATGGTCAGATTTTGGGAATATGTCAGCTTCAGTAAAAGGTACTTGTAGGGTAACGTGTGTTTTCATTAAAACTCGAATTGTTATCTGCTGAAAAATAGTGAATCATTGTCGACACCGGTTTAGATATAGAAAATATATCAGGAGCGTAGCTGCATAAAAATATATACGTTCTCACGCCATGGCGTGCACATCGTCGGATTATAAAACATTAGGACATACAATTTATAATAATAATATCTTTATTGAAATTTCTTCAGTGTTATACATCACGTACATGATTTGTAATTACAACACTATTTCATTCAGGTGTTCATTTTTTCCTTGTTGCGGTTCGTCTTCCGTAATTGAAATCGTCAAAGTGAAATACAACCGAATTGATATAAAAATGTGACTTGTTTCAATCTCATTTATAATAAACATTGAAATTCTTTTCAAGTTCTATATCACGTACATGATCTTTAATTACAACATTATTTCATTCAGGTGTTCATTTGTTCCTGTTCTAGTTAAAGATCTTTATCAAACAGCATCATGCAGCTTACATGTAATGCAGTTAGTACGTATTTAAATCACATATGGCTATTTCTATTTTCCATACGTTGGGGAGAGGGGGTGGGATGATTTATCAAATACATCAATCTGTCCTGTGTTCATGTTGGGCGGAAGTAGCTATTGTACATTCGAAATATTAATTGCGAATTTATCAAGTACGATGCACATTGCTACCTGTCTAGCATATTATGTTTTTTTTCTCGATCGACAGTTCAGAGGAGATGTGGCTATATTGGTATTTCTTAAGACAATGGCAAGTTATAATCCAACTAGTTTAACCCCGTCACTTTTTACCGAAGTACCTGTACTAAGTCAGGAAAGTGAGTGGTCATGTATAAGTGTGTTAGGGATATCGCATTTTCCTATTTCTACGATTTTTCTATTGAATTTTTGGAACTTTTCCCACGATGTGATACTTTTTTCATTTTATTATAGGTTGTAAAAGAATTATGATGATGAATCTGCAACATGGCTTCCACGAGAAATTTTGCAAGGTGGAAAAATACTGCTTGGGCTCTGAGAACAGGCTGAAACCTCTCTCAAGACTGTGGATTTGAGTTGAATGTACCAAAAAAATTATGAAAAATCAAAATAAAACGTCAGTGACTAATGCTATGGGGACCTTCAGAGATTCATGGGCCCTTTCGTGGCTTTCCGTGCCCCGTACCGATGTACCGGCTGAATCCTCCTCTCATATGCCCTGCTTTTTACCATCCTAGATTCTGTAAATCCAGTTCTCTATCCTTCTATGGATACAATATTATGTGTTTTGTTAAACATGCCAGTAGCAAGCGTTACTGTTGAGATGTCATTTAGTGTATTGAGACGTTTGAAAACTTGTGATAGTTCGACTATGAAGAATGACAGGCTATCTGCCCTGGGATTGATGCATATACACAGAGATTTTGAAGCGGAATTGTACAAAGCAATGGAGGTGTTCGTATCTGCTAAGACATGAATGGTAGATTGTTGACAATTTTAAGATATTCTTGTCTATCAAAGTCATTAAAATTGTGCTTGATTCTATGTTATATGAAACCCTGGAATGGCCCCAGATCGCACCATTTTGCATCTCGTCGAAAGTAATTATGGCGTGCACACTATCATCAACTACCGTATGTCCCTGTATATAAGTCGAGGCTCCATTAAAGGTGAATAAACGTTTTATTATGATACATTTGAATTCGATGAATGTTTATTACAAATATCAACAAAACATTGAATACTTGTAAACATATTCACAAAATCTAACAATATATATACTAAACGATTTCAATGACATACTAATACCTATTTGGGGCAGCAATTGAAACAAAAATGCACAAATATATTTTGTATTTACATATTTTTATTTATTTAATGTGATCGTGAAAAAGGGAGGGGGCAGTGCTTTAAGTATATTTTCGATCTTTTACACACATCATGGGATTCCTAATGAGCATATATACTGACAATTAATTTTGATACGATCACAAATAATTATGAATAAAGGTAATAACAAAATTACCGAACTCCGAACAATCTTATAAAGGGAAAGTCAAAACTCATAATTATATAAACAGACAAAATCAGTCAACAACCGGAAAACTGTGAAACCCGTAATGACCCTGACTTGGTACAGGCATTTCTAAAGAAATGGTGGGTTGAATCAGATTTTAAGGCGCCAAACCTCCCGCTCTCATTACGGTTCAAAGGTTAATGTGATGAAATAGTATTTAAAAAAATAGATACGAGTTTTCATCAGCGTTCATATTGATCAGGGTCTTCTAAATATGGTTCAACGTTTATTTGCAGACGTCATACATGAAGCCATTTGGTTTATGAATATTCATGAGCAAAAGTACCCATGATTTCTGGCTATGTGGTGCTTAGGACCACTTTCAACAATATTTCACTTATATCGTGGTGGTCAGCTTTATTGGTGGACTGGAGGTACCCAGAGAAACCCACCGACCTGTTACTGACAAACTTATCACATAATGTCGTATCGAGCACACCTTGCCATGAACGGGTTCAAACTAACAACTTTATTGGTGATAGGCACTGGTTGCACAGGTGGATGTAAATCTAACTACCAGACGATTACGACGGATCCTAAATAAATAATGATTGAAGACATCGGCTCTTGAATTAATATTATGCATACAACAATGTCTACCTCACGAATATTATATATATATTATATATAATGTTCAAGATAATCGAGTTCTTAATAATAATGCTGTTCGTCCAGTAGTATGTGAGGGTTGTCATGTTACCCACAAGTGGAAAGCACTTGCATGAGCCATCTTTTCACTAAGAGGGCCAATACAACTATATGAACCCCGCCATTTGTGTCTGTACCAAGCCAGGAAAGTGAGCAGTCCCCAGGACAGAGCTACCGATTTGTTCTCTTTCTGCTATTTTGCTATTGGGTTTTAGAACTGTTCCGAAAGTGTTTTCTTTGATCAACAAAAATAACCCACAAAAATTAATGTCCTTGAATTCAATACTTCAACGATGTTATATTGCACAGGTAACAATGACATAAGTAGATATAGTTTATTAAATTTACAGGGGGATGATAACAGGTAATTGTTTTTTCTCCCTCTTACGTTCCCAATCCTGAACATAATTGTCAATGTACATCATATTATATCTGTAACATACGAGAAGAACCCAGAGTTAAATATCAAAATATCACAAGTATGAGTTCAAACTTTTTGTATTGTTCAACTTTATTGAAAGAAGGGAGTATAATATACATGAATTGAAAACCTGAATTTAAGAAACATTTTTGATCACCAAATGCAGCATTTTGTTTTGTTTTTTATTTAGATTTAAGTATTAAATATGCTTCAATAGTGTTTCAATAGATGATTATCTTAACTTTAAGTAAAAAGGGCAATATCCGAGCAATTTTGTGAGTTTTCAGCCCATGGTTTATGTGGTTTTATATTTGGTTGTATACTTCTAAATAACTGACAGTCATCATCATTTACTAGTCTTTCACACCAGAGATTTTCCTCAATTGAATAGACATTTTCTTTTACGATTATAGTCCAAGATATGTTCGATGGAAAAGTCCCAGCTTGCAAGAATGTTAATATAAAGTTATCGAGTCTATACTTTATTGCTATCTGTAAAATTTCTGGAATAAAACCTAAGTGTTCTATGACACACGTGTATATGTATTCCATCAATCAGGCGGACCAAACTATCAAATATGTAGATGTATAACGAAATCATCACCTCAAAAGTATCTTTCACACCACCTAATCTTAATTGTTACAAGAATTACACAATGTAAAAACTGTTCATCAGAAGTCCCTACAATATATTCTTTTAGAACATAATCACCTCTCTTCGACCAGTCAGATGCTTGGATTTTTTACTCTTATTTTCATAAAACATGGGTTTCTATGTTTTATAAAATGTCAATATTGACTGGACTTGCATTGTTCTCTTATTAGGTATAGAATGACTCAATAAAGTTCACACTAAGTCTGATTAGAGAACAATGAAATTCTGCCTGGAATACAATAAATTATCAAACATAGAAAACCATTTCCTGTAAAAAACTAAAAAAAAAATACGTTAATAAATGATACAAACGAAGAATTTACCTACTCCAGCTTGTGTTAACTCCTTCATCTTTTCATCAATTCCTTTTTGAAATATGGGAAACACAGGTGAATTCTTTTGCATAACGTTTATTTCTTGTCTATTATTTTCATTTGCTAATGCCACTAATGTGTTTGGTGGATAGTTATGGGGGTGAGCATTTTTAGCACATGGTTCACTTATTTAAGAAACAGTTTTAATCATGATCACAATAAAAAGAAAAGTCTTAAGGGTACATATTTTCATTTTATTTGTTTGGACTTTTTAAGTGAATACATTTTTCTCTGTACAGACACTGAAAGTTCATTAGTTGACTAATTATTGCTAATTAGTGTTTATTTTATTTTTCTCGGATAGGTGATTAAGTTGTAAATTGGTCAAACACTAGTTTAACCTATGCTTCGTAATTTAATCCGACTTCCTTGTTACTTGATGTTCACATCGTGTGCAAACACAGATAAATGGTTTAAATTATTAAACGCTGAAGTTAATTTCTATAACATGTCATACAGAATTACACGAACATGTTACCGTCAAGGGCAAGTCAAACGTGACAGGTTATTTATTTGAATTTAATCGACGTCATGCCTCAAATAGAAGCCAATATTTCTTCAATGAAAGCAATGATCGCCATGGTGACATGTTCGCTTTACGTAGAATGTGCAAATCTGTGTTTCCATGTTTTTTTTATTATTGTAAAATAGAGAAATTCTATACCTAAAATGACCCCTATTTTAAAGAAAAATATGTTGCTATTATCTCGTATACCTTTTACCACACCTATTGCAACCACAATATACGTGTTGTAGGATATCAATATTGACTACATCAAGTATAAAACTTCTGACTGCACTTGTACAAGTTCCTCATCCATATATAACCTGGATGGCCACGTTATATGGCCTTATCAATATAATTAACACTTCTCTATGAGATATGTTCGGAAAAACACCGAAATATCATGCGCCTATGAATATATCCATAAATTGGAAACATAATTTCGAAATTCTTCTGCATTCCGTCAAGGACTATGCCATAATGGGCTAAATGTGGGAAAACTTACGTAGTTGTTCTTTCCGAATTGGTGAAGAGTGTGAGGTGCTTGAAACAAATTAGAATTAACAAAACTCATTGGGCCAATGAGCACTCACAGAAAATCCATTTTTAAAAGACTCCACTGTTGCTAAGCACCTGTCTCACCTACATGATAAATATTTTGTTAAAAAGGGAGAAGGTTCCAGAGTTAAATATCAAAATATCACAAGTATGAGTTCAAACATTTTGTATTGTTCAACTTTATTGCAAGAAGGGAGAATAATACACATTAATTGAAAACCTGAATTTAAGAAACATATTTGATCACCAAATGCAATATATTTTCCTTTTTTATTTAGAATTAAGTATTAGATATGCTTTAATAGTGCACACTTAAGACCATTTTCCTTAATTTAAAACAATAATTACAATATCCGAGAAATTTTTGTGAGTTTTCAGTCAACGTATCGGTTCGATTATTCAAAGAATATTATCAAGCGAACCAAACTATCAAAGAAGTAGCTGTAGAAAGCATAATAATTGTTTCATATTATCTGTATCAAGAATTTCTCACCTCAAAAGTGTCTTTCAAACCAGCTAATCTTAATTATCACAAGGATTACACAAAGGAAAACAGTGTTCGTCAGAAGCCCCTTCAGTATATACTTCTGGTAATTTAATCCGACTTCCTTGTTACCTGATAGTGATATTCACATTGTGTACAAACACATATAATTGGCTTAAATTATTAAACGCTGACGTTAATTTCTATAACATTTCATACAGCATTACACGAACATGTGACTAAAAGGCTAGTCAAACGTGACAAGTTATTTATTTGAATTTAATCGACTTCATGCCACAAATAAAAGCCATCACTTCTTCAAAGAAAGCAATGGTCGTCAGGGTGACATGTTTGCATTACGTAGAATGTGCAAACCTGCGTTTCCATTTTTTAAAATTGTAAAATAGAGAAATTCTATATCTAGAATTCCCCCTATTTTAAAGACAAGTCTGTTGCCATACACTCTTATACCTTTTACCACACCTGTTGCAACCAAAATATACTTGTTGTAGGATCTCAACATGGACTACTTCAAGAATAGACCTTCTGACTGCACCTGTGCAAGTTCCCCATCCAAATATAACCTGGATGGCCACTTTATAACAGGTGGCCTTAGCATTATAAATAACACTTCTCTTTGAGATGTGTTCGCAAAAAGACCGAAATATCATGAGCCTATTAGTAAATCCATAAATTGGAAACATAATTTCGAAATTGTAAAAAGCGAGAAGGTTCCAGAGTTAAATATAAAAATATCACAAGTATGAGTTCAAACTTTTTGCATTGTTCAACTTTATTGAACGAAGGAAGTATAATACGCATGCATTGAAAACCTGAATTTAAGAAACATATTTGATCACCAAATGCAACATGTTTTTTTCTTTTTTATTTAGAATTAAGTATTAAATATGCTTCAATAGTGGATACTTAAGATGATTTTCTTAGCTCTAAAAAAATGACAATATCCGAGAAATTTTGTGAGTTTTCAGTCAACGTATTCGTCCGATGATTCAAAGAATATGAATCAAGTGAACCAAACTGTCAAATATGTAGCAGTATAAAAATATTCTCACTTCAAAAGTGTCTTTCACACCAGCTAATCATAATTGTCACAAGGATTACACGGCGAAAAATGTGTTCATCAGAAGTCCCTACAGTATATACTTTTGGTAATTTAATCCGACTTCTTTGTATATTCACATCGTGTACAAAACACAAATAATTTGTTTAAATTATTAAACGCTCAAGTCCATTTCTATAACATGTCATAAAGAATTTTCAAATACCTTTATTTTAAAAACATGATATCACAAACCGATAAACATTCATGTTGATTCCGAGGGAACTCCGCAGTACAGATATATGATCGATTTTTTATGCTGCGTGGTACAGCCATGGCCCCGTCACCTCCAAAAGCCAGCAGAAGGAGCGGCCATAAATCACCAAGACTAACCTAGTCTAAGCACGCCACATTTAATGAAAGTGCCTGGTCCAAGCGGGAGAGCGAGCGGTCATGTACATGTATTTGTGTTTTAGGGGCATCACGTTTGCAATGGTTTCTTCTCTTTTCAGATTGGTATTTATGACTGCTCTGAAGATGTGATATTGTTTTTTATTTCATTGTTACATTCGTTGACTGTCATATTCTATTTTTATTTAAGCATTATATGAATTTGCTATCATTGTGGAGGAGTTGTCAAAACGAACTTAAGATACATTATATATATTCTGTGTACACTGATAAAACAAATACGACCTAGAAACAAATCGTATCATAAACGTAGGTGGAGAAATGTCTCATAGGAATTATCAAATGTGAATGAGAGTAATATATAATAATGTAGGGTGAAACAAATTTCGTATAGTGTTGATATATAGTAGATGATAATTTATATCACTAATGGGTCTAGGACCGTCGCGGTCGTTATCGTAACGTAGTTGGGAATGCGACTAACTATGCAATCAGTGCCTATCACCACTAACATTGTGAGTTCGAATCCCGTTCAGGCGAGGTGTACTCGATACAACATTATGTGATAAAGCTCGTCTGTGACTTGCGTCAGGTTAGTGGTTTTCTCTGGGTACTCCGGCCGCGATCCGCCACGATATAACTGAAATAATGTTGAAAGTGGCGTTAATCACCATAAGACCTAGACCTAATGAATATATGACAATTGTTGGGAATTTAAAGTGCAACGGAAAATATGCCGTGTATATTCAGGACGACAAAACATGTACAGATTTATTTGATGCATGTTTAAATTTCTGTTATGATTTTAACTACATGAATCAGTCAATTTCATAAGTTGCATTACAAGTATTCGGTAACTTTTGGCAGTGTGTGTGTGTGCATAGGAGTTGCAATCACATATTGATGTATTTAATCACATTCATCTGCGATACATACTAAGAAAGATAATTCAAATAACATACAAATGTATGTTCATTATTGCCTCAATCTGTCTGCTTTGAAATGCAGTCATATGTGAGAAAGAGGCGGCTTAATTTTTTAATATTTATATAATAAATACAGGTACTCACGGAGAGGACCTCTGTTTTTGTAGCAATTTTATTTCCAACTTGAATTATTTTTCCGATTATTTGATTTAATGTACCACTATATCAATATAAGATTTATTAATAATCTTTCATATGATTGGATTGACAAATATACATATCATGTTATCAGATTTGACCCATTTTGAATATCAGTAAATGTTAGTAAAAACATTTATACACATTTAATTCTAATTAGATTGTTTTAGCTACGGCATATTCAAACAACATTTTTTGTGTTATGAGATATTTTAATATGTTGATTTCTATGGAGGTAATTTTGTTTGTTTCTCAACTTGATGTTAAACAACAATCAATAGAGGATAATCATATCTTTCGTATTGATGCATTATCAACAAAAGGCAGAAATAATTAAAGAAAAATATGAAATACTGGTACTCAAAGGACGTGATTAAACAACTTGAGGAATGGTATATTGTTGAAAACCAGTTTTTGAATTATTTCGTCAAAATAACAGGAGAGAAATATATCGTTGCTTCTATTTGTCTGTGCGTCGGAAATAAACGGTTTATGGAAGATAATCTGAACGATGTCAGATGAATATATGATTATATATACCAACAAAATGGATGGCAAGTTAACTATATTACCTTTGTTTGAATCCCGAGGTGTACTCGATACAACATTATGTGATAAAATTTGTCAGTGACTTGCGACAGTTCGGTGGTTTTCTCCTGGTACTCCGGTTTCCGTCATCAATAAAACTGACCGCTACGAAATAACTGAAGTATTGTTGAATGTGTCGTTAAACACCAAAACCCTAAACCTTTTATCTTTGCAGAGGTATATCCCTTGAAAGTTAAAAAAAAACTTCAATAAAATGAAAAACAAAGAAGATCATACTGTCAGTACAGTTCCAAATTTAATAGCAAAATCAATCGAAGGCGCAATCAAGAATGAATAATCCAGAAAACATAGCAAATTAAATGATAAGCAACACGGACTCTACCAAAAATGTGGGTGAATCCAGAGGCTCACGATGAGTAAGCAGTGTATGCCCCTTATAAGACAACCGTCATGTTTTTCATATAGGTAATACGTGTTGGACTCAACTATACTCTTACAAAAACATAAATAAGACAGACATGAGCCCTCCTAGAAGCAACTGGTGGTAAAGACGAATCGAACATAAAACATTGATGAATGACAATAACATCGACAACTGTAAACACGAACAACCTCATTGACTCATCATAAACTCTTGACATGACACAAGTCATTATTTTATGTATTTAATTTTTTATAAAACACATAACTTTAGTTTATGGGACATACAGGTGCATCACACATGAACAGACTGAATATAATCGTATTGGTCATTTCCAAACAGACTGTCATCAGAATCTGTGTTTTCCCTAAGTTCTGATTTTCTCTTTCCAGCAAAATGTGAGAATGGTCCTTCAAATGATAACGGTCTTGATTTAACACTGTGATTAGAACAACGACTTTTTTTTCAATTTTTCCATTTTAATTAATTTATCATTGTCAGTTTGTGAATAAGGTGCATTATGCCACACAGTGTCTGCTATTTTCCAGTAACCATTTTTGTCATTGTCTGTAAGTTCTGAATACACATTTTCAATTGTCTCGTGTGTTGTTGGCTTTTCTAAGATATACCGGTATGGTTGTGCCCGGTACGGTAACATATCGTCAACTTCTGCGTAAGCAGATGACTGGGAAAATTGGTCGTTACATCCTTGGGCAATGTCGTCTGCTACCACACCGTATCCATCCATTAAAAATGAAGAATTTGTCAGTTGGAATGTTGATTTGCAACTGGCGGAATTGGACGGTTGAAATTGAATGAAGCATGATATGTCGATGGGATTGCTGCATGGTCTATAATAGGTCCATTTGCTTTTAGACGTCGCTGCCTTCTACAAATGAAAAACAAATATCAATTTATTCGTTCATAATTCAGAGCAGATATGCGATTGGTAGGTACGTGTACAATACCTTAACAATAAAAGTTCGTCAGTGACTTGCGTATGGATGATGGTTTTCTCTGGGTACTCTCGTTTCATTCACGAATAAAACTGACCACCACGATATAACCGATATAGTGTTGAAAGTAGCGTTAAATACCATAACCTCAATCCTAACACCTTAATATTGGAGTCTAGATCTAAAAAAATGCATTTCTGCTCTGTATATTCTAACGAAAAATGCAGTTGTATGGAGTCATTTGCTGTACTATTATAGATTGAAGGAACATGTCGTGTATTACAAATATTTAGTTTCGTTTTTGTACTTCCAAAATGTTTATCATTTTGTATATTATTTATTTAGCAAATCACCACTATGGTTTACGATTTCGCCTGTGTATCTGCTTACACAATGCAACATGATGTAATACAGCTTGTCTCCTTCATATATATATATAGCACCGAACACCACGTTATAACGGAAATATTATTTTATATGGCGTTAACCACCCATAATCATACATTAATGAAAATAGTTACAGATAAATCTATAATTTACGAATGTATCGCTTCGTACCACTGGGTACTGATGACGATGCACAAGGTTCAATCCATAGAGGTATATGTCCTTGGTTTACCCCTTTGGTATCTACAAACTATTTTGCTATGACCATTGCATCCCCGTGATGGGGAAAGCCTGGTTGTAGATCATAGTCGGTAATGGATTTGGAAAATTGCACATTATAAAATACTAGTATAGATTTCAAATAGACAATTAGGTACATTGTAACCGCTACAAAATATACATGCAAAGTATTCCTCTTGTCTCTACCTAACTTTCAAAATGTGCTTACATGGGTTATCTCATCCCTATTTCATTTCAATATATATGTTGTTTTAAAATTATGTTATCGTCCATAATAGATGTATGCTTGAACTTTTTGCCACTGGACGCTTAGCAACATACAATTACTCAAACCTTTCCTCCCGCCAAAGTTAGTACAGATAATACGTGATATACGTAATTATATTGATGACTTACATGATACATATTACTGTTATAACTATTAATCCATTTAAACTTAGAAATGCTACAGCAATAGCCACGTAAAATACTATAAATAGAAAATAAACAAAATATTTGCTTTGTCGAACAAGAGTTATCTTTCTTAGATTATATAATATATATATATATATATATTTTTAGGGAGTGGATGTAGTCGAGTGGTCTAGGGCGCTGGACGTAAGGCTAAGCGAATGGTGCTGCAGTGTATCAATGGTGTGGGTTCAAATCCCATCGAGGGAAGAACAAAAATTTGACAGCTCTAAAATCTAATTCTAACACTGTTTGGTTTAATTTTCAGACGTATATATATATATATATATATATATAATATTATAATATATAATATAATATTAAGTATATATGTACCATCTACACACGCTTATACACATGTCTTACGTCTATCCCTAGATTTACCTTACGAGAAAAGGTAACACTAGGATTATTGAAGCTCCTTTTTATAGGGAGTGGATGTGGTCGAGTGGTCAAGGGCGCTGGACGTAAGGCTAAGCGAATGGTGCTGCAGTGTAACAATGGTGTGGGTTCAAATCCCATCGAGGGAAGAACAAAAAATTGACAGCTCTAAAATCTAATTCTAACACTGTTTGGTTTAATTTTCAGACGTATATATATATATATATATATATCTACAAATGGGGAGGTTGGGCGAATATATATATTTTGTATGTTGGGCGACACTTTTTGAACCACTATATCTCGATAACCGTATATTTTTTCTGGGTGTCGGCGGTGAGTTATTCTTTTTTTTAGGCAAACAATAAACATTACTTTAATTTTGGTAATTAAATCGTGTAATAAAAAAGTTCTCCCAAAATCGTTTCGCCCAAACCTAATTTACTCTTTTAAAAACAGAAAATAGGGAGTTTGGGTGTATTTCATTTATTAGTGGTATGAAGGGATTTGATGTTGTCGAAAAAAGTCATCTGCATTTATAAGCATGTTCCAATGTAAAGTATGATAAAACATATTACAAGCCTATCATTACTGTGTTGATAGAAATAGCAAAACTGTTTATTTGACATACCACATATTTCGCACGATCCTATGTCTTACCTCAATAACATAGGGGCGTGACTATTGCTAGCTAAAATAATACTCTCCCTTTTACTCTAAAACTATCGTTAATTTTAACGATCAATTTATCAGTCAGCAACTAAGGGAAACAACTTAGTAGGGTCGTAAGTCAATGTCGTTTTATTACCAACAAGAAATGCACGCTTAGTCGAAGAGGTAATTTTATGCTATGAACTGACGGTAATTTTTTTGCTTTGATTAAGTGAGGTGGTAAAACCCAAGAAAACAGAAAATATGTGTGATTTCGCGAAATCTGTCAAATTGCACACACGCAAAAGTATCGAGAACTGATCATGATAATGCCCCAATATCTATAGCCAGTATAGATTTTGTAGTCCGAGATTCCTCTGTCGTCCGACGACATTATATATTATTGCTAGAGCCGTCGAACATAATGTCGTCGGACGACAGAGGAATCTCGGACTAAGGTTTTGTTGCTAAAATGGTGTCATTTTACTATTACCATTTGGACTTAAAGGGATATTGACTACAGCTGCGTAATTTTTTCATACCCAAAATGATTGTCGATTTCCGTACTGACCTTCATAAAATGAAGATTAAACACCGAATTATTGATGAATACGCTCCGAAACGTTGTTTTTTCGACTAAAAAAGCTGACCATCGTTACCGGAAGCTAATTAATTATGCACTGACCTGGGCGAGGCCAACTCTATTTATTTATCTATTTTTATGTCAGTAGCCCGGATGCTGCAGCATGGATATTGAGGTAAGTTTATATAAAAGTTGAGGAGAAAAGCTATTTGCG
The DNA here is from genome assembly GCA_963680875.1 of Bathymodiolus brooksi. Lineage (NCBI taxonomy): Eukaryota > Metazoa > Mollusca > Bivalvia > Mytilida > Modiolidae > Bathymodiolus > Bathymodiolus brooksi. The sequence goes on from OY804587.1 coordinate 66,737,463, forward strand.
AATCGATTGTATCTAAAAGACGTAGAATAAATAATTTCTGTATCAGGAATAGATTTTCTTTGATGAAAACTACATGCCTTAACAGATTCAGCCGATATTTCCACGATAACCATTGAAAACATGCCAGGAGGCACCCTATGGGGACAAGCTCAACTACGTATTTTCGATCGGAAATTTTTGCCGGCGTTAAAAATAACTAAATTAGTTTTTTTCTTCTTATAAGTTATGAAGTTGTTTCCCGAGATTTTGATACACGTGTTAAATTAATTTATTTTAGCCAGTTTACCGACAATATGAAAACAGAGACATACATGTAGAACACAGTGAAATACATGTCTGATGAAAACGAATGACGTAGCCAGTGTTGTTTTATTTGTTAATTGACTGGAATGTTTCAGAGAAATTTGGGCTGGATTAGAAACAAAAGAGACCTTACTTCTAGTTCCACAAGACAGTTGCTGCAAAATAATATGGGACTGACCATTTACCTTGAAGGGGGCTATGCCACGTTTTTTCGCCGTAGAAATGTTTTTTTCAGACGCCACAGAAATCATATTTTCTTATTTTCCGGCGAAGTGCCAATCTAATTAAAACAAGGTGAACTGTGATCTAATGCTCACTTATGATACCCCTGCCATTTCCCATGATATGGGGTACCTATATGAAGCTTGTGACCAAATACCAGATTTCTGCCATCAATAGTTGTTGAGAAAAATGTGCATATATGTTCAATGTGGATAAAAACCAGGCAAACAGGAAGTAGGAATCTGATGGTTCCAAAAACGCTTCCCACGATATGGCATACCTATGTGAAGCTTGTGGCCAAATATCAGATTTCTGCCATCAATAGTTGCTGAGAAAAATGTGACGAAAAATATTTTGGAAGGACGGACGGACAGAGATAAAACAGTATACCCCCCTCCCCATTCGGGGAGCGGGGGTATAATTAGATCAAAAATAGGGAGCGAGCGCGTAGATCTAATTTTAATTAGATTGGCGAAGTGCTGGAATAATTTTTTTTCTTCAAAATTTTGTATATGATTATACTGTGAAAATGGCAAGTATATGATTATACTGTGAAAATGTCAAGTCAGAATATTTTTTTTTCTCCTGTCCAGCCAAATTTTTTTCTTCAAGATTCAGAATCAAAATATTTTTTAGGAAAAAAAACATAAAATTAAAATTGAATAGCTTGAGGGGTAAATTGATAAAAAAAAATTGCAAGACCAAAATGGTTCTCCCATATACCAACAAAAAACGAAATAAAACTGTGGTCATAAGGAAGTCCCACGAGAAAATCTTTCCTTCCAAAATAAGACTTTTTTTTATTTCTCTAAACTGAATTTGTGCAAACTATTTCACTTATAATGAATTATATTTCTTTTTTAAATAGAGCTCATTTTCTAGATGAATGTATAACCATCTGTCTTTACTCTGTTTTTATTAAATCTCTTGTCTTTATTACAGGACTTTGATCGGATTGTCCTTGATGAGGCAGTGTTGGGGGTTGCTAGATTGTTTCGAGAGGAACTTGTAGTAATGCCCCATGATGAGGATTACAACAGATCCAATAGGTATGCAGCCTACCGCCAGTATACCATTTGGGCACATGGCCGACTTGGAGCTGGGGTCAGACGTGTGATCCCAAGCTGTTGTACTTGGAAAATTAGGGACAAGTATCCTGATCTATATGGACAATACAAGGGTTTCATTCCTAGACGATCTAATTAAAACTTGTTCATGAAATATTTTGTATTTTATCCCATATACCCTACAATGATAAAGTTTACCACTTGCTTCCCTATGGTCGGTGGTTGTCCGGGTACTCTGGCTTCCTCCACCACTAAAACTGGTCGCCATGATATAGCTGAAATATTGCTGAAAGTGGCTTTAAAACACCAAAAATAAAAAATAAATCAACCCTAATGAGTTGTTAATTTCACAAGTTGGTCAGTTGGAATTGTAAATTTAATTTGAAAGTTTTGCCATCTTATTATTATTTTTTGTTCTATCAGCACTGACAATTTCTTCTAAAATGGACTGACAGTCTTTTATATAATTCAAAACCAAACTTGGCAGAGATGTTTTCTATGAGGTCCTACACAAGAGTTGTTACTTTTGTGCAGATTCGTCAAAAAACATAGCCACCATGTGACTTCGAAAATTCTGATTGGTCGATGTTCAAGAAACTTCTTCTCAAGAACCGCTGAAGGGGTTGAATTGAAATCTGGTATATATGTTCCTATGAATGTCTTTAACATGTGTTGTTACTGTTTGCACCATTTGAAAATTCAAAATGGCCACCAGCTATCATTATTGTGCATTGGACAATTTGTAATGGCCATTATCCTGACTTGGGTACTTTTCTGCTCTAAATGTGCAGAACTTCTGTTAGACCAGGAAAAACAAAGAGTGACAATCTAAATTTATTTTATGCGACAATATAGTCAATTGTTTTGTCTTGGTCTTCAAATCTGGATTTCTGAGATGCTACAATATCATCCCGAGTTGGAGGTTGTGGAATTGGTGCAAGATGGACCGAGATTCTTCTGGGATCATCTACTTCCAACTGCACATGTTAATTCATTCCTTCATTATCTTGCTGTCTCATACAAATGATGACCCTTAATAGTCTTGGAACATAGGAATATGACTTGTCAGCTTTAACAAGATGCACCGACCATCTAGCTGTCTTTTTGTTGTAACTTCTCTGCCACCTGAAGTAGAAAAATACATACAATGTAATTAACAAGAATAAAACAATGTAATTGAGATTATGATCTATGGAGCCCTAACTTTCAATTCAAGATGAATATCTCGAAAATATAGTGAATGACAAACTAAACATATCATTACAAGTCCACTTTATGAAGGATTTGAGTGATTTGTAGACAGATTTTAGGTTGTGGTCATCCCTCAAGAAGTTCTACGGCAGGCATCACGAGCTGGTCAATGGTTACAGGGTGTCTGTTACCCAAATCAGACCTGATCTTCATTTGTTGTTGATGTCTTTCCCTTCATCGGATGGGACTTCTACCGGACTTGACCATGGACAACACAGCGGGTTTGCGACTTTCGATTGACCCTTCTGAAGCCTATGATCAAATATCAGATTGCTGCCATAAATAATTACTGAGAAAAATGTTATGAACATCATGGGACGAACGGATGGACAGAGGTAAAACAGTATACCCCCTCCCCCTTCCAGAGGAGCGGGGGTATAATAAAGCTCCTATGACATATGATCATGCATGGTTCTGTTATTAGGACAAAATTTCAAGTATGTAAGTTACAACTGAAACATATGAAATTAACATGACAAACCTTAGAGTGAAGTTGAAGCTAGGTTCAAAATCTCCATCGTCAGAATCATCACCAACATCACTGCCCTCTTCAGTAATATCTATTGAGAGACTGTAAGAATAAAAAATAATTGTTTATTACAGTGTATGTGTATAATATCGAAACAAATTTTGCTATATGGTTCTGATGTGCAGCTGTATAACGAAAAAGCTTTTCAAAATAATATTAAATCTATATATCGGTACATGTATCCAGCACACATCTACACAACCCAATATAAAGAAACAAATTACATCAAAGTTCCAGGAACAAATTTGGTGCGCCAGACGTGCGTCAATTCTGTCCCAGTTTGGTTTCATTCCCGTAAGTAGCTAAAGAGGACTGGCCATTTCAGCTTGTGGATTGATGAAAATGTAACGATGACGCAGAAGCCAACATGATCCCTATATAATATAGCTACTAGTAGTATCACTATGCAAGCCACAATAATTAATAGGAAACTGTTATACGAGTGACTGTGTTGAACAATATTGACAATGTTACCTATAAACATAATGTAGAATATGTCTAATCTTTAACAAAATGAACATACTCAAATGGGTTCTCAAATGAACTCGATTTCTCCAGTTTCATCCGTTTCGTTGAAATGTAATGGCTGCTCATTTCTTCTACTCTATTATTACCTTGGTCAGAATATCTTAATCAAAAGTACAAATATCAATCACTACAAAATCACATTTGTCTGAAATTACCAGTTTTTGTAGTAATTTGCCTAAAAAATTTAGATAATTTTACAAAAACCTGCATGATTTTAACACAGACATGGGCCATCGGTCTACTGTTAAATTCACACACTGTGAAACATGCAAATTGCTATGGATCTTCACATTATTTCTTAAAAATCTTGTTTATAAATCATACTTACAAGATCCAAACTAAACAAGGGCAAAGCGTGGCGTATCCCCTTGCCTAAAAATTTGACCCAGTGACCTTGACCTTTGACTTTGAAAATCAATAGGGTTCCAGATTCTCTTAAGGACTAAGTATGTACCAAGTTTGGTCAAAATCCATTGAAGGATGTTGATTCTAGAGTGTTCACAAGGATGTTACGTGGTAAAATTTTGACCCGGTTATCTTGACCTTTGACCTATAAGGCTATGACCTTGAAAATCAATAAGGTTTCGGTATCTTAAGGACTAAGTATGTACCAAGTTTTGTCAAAAATCCATTGAAGGATGTTGATTCTAGTGTTCACAAGGATGTTATGCGGTAACAATTTTAGGCTGTGACCTTGATCTTTGACATACGACCTTGAAAATCAATAGAGATCCAGATTCTCTTAAGGACTAAATATGTACCAAGTTTGGTCAAAATCCATTGAAGGATGTTGATTCTAGAGTGTTCACAAGGATGTGACGGACGGACGGTAGCGTTACTATATCCCTTTGCAACTTCGTTGGCGAGGGGATAAAAAGCAGTTCAAATGACAATTCTTTAAATAGAAAGCCTTTATATGAAAAACACATATTGATTTCCCTCTATCATGTCTATGTTGATAATTCTAAGATAGTAAAGTATAATTTTGGCTCCCTGAACTAAAAGTTATGTCCAAAATTGTTGAAATGTAGTAAAAAACTAGTTAATGTAATGTTTTTAGAATAGTCAAGAAATAAACTTGGTTTGATTAAGGAAATTGAAAACGATTTTCATTTAGTCATAGTCTAAAATATGCAGTTCAGGACATTTCAGTAAAATTTTATAGTCACATATATAGAAAAGTTTCTGAAATTTGCAAATTTCTATGGATCTTCATATTATTTTTTAAAAACCTTGTTTATGTATCATACTTACAGGATCCAAACTAAAAATGCTACTGAAATGACACTTATTTAAATGGAAAGCTTTTTATATAAAAGATACATACTGATTTTCCACTATGGTGATAATTCACAGACAGGAAGATATAATTTTGGCTCTCAAAACAAAGTGTTATGTTCAAACTTATTGAAAAGTTCTTTTAACCTTATTTATGTAATGTATTTCCAGTACCCAAGATATAAACTTGTTTGCATAAAGGAATTGAAAAGGATTTTCATTTAGCCATGGTCTAAAATATGCATTTTAGGACATTTCTGAAATTTTCAGTAAAATTTTGTAGTCATATATAAAAAAAGTTCTGAAACTTGAAAATTTCAATGGATATTCATATCATTTCTTCAAGACCTTGTTTATAATTATATATTATACTTACAGGATCCAAACTAAAAGTGCAATTGAAATGAAGCTTCTTTAAATAGAAAGCTTTTATTTGAAAAATACATACTGATTTTCCATTATAGTGATAATTCGCAGAAAGTAAGGTATATACTTTTGGTTCCCAAAACTAAGTTTCATGTCCAAGTTGTTGAAATTTGATAAAATTAAAAGCCTAATTATATAAAAGAAATAAATTTGCTTGAATAAGAAGAACTTTATAGGGTTTTCATTAAGCCATGTACAGTTTTAATTCTTGCATTAAAAATGAATTGATTCGATATTTTTTTTTAAAATTGATAATAATAAACTGCATTGTCATTGATATCATTTTTGCACTCCCATTTCCCCTTTGCTGGCCTCTTAAAATTTGTGTTTGTTTACCTCGCAAATACGGCCGTTTTATGCTACTCATTGACAATAATTTGCTGTTGCCAGGTGCAAAATTACATATATTGATTAATATCTACCGAAAATGATCATAGGCATCATCATAAATTCATAAAATATGAAAAACGATTGAGAAAAGAAGGCAACATGCTCGGCTTACCTATCAACAATAATCAAGCACTTCCTTAAGTTCGCTCCATCCAACGGCAACGGTCCAAATGATCCCCTACATATATCCTGCATTTGTTCTATTTGGAAGATACTTCACTTCTATTCCTCTTTATCTCTGAATCCGTCAAAGTCCGCTTTCTTCCACGCGTTGACAGTTTCTCTTTTGCCCAAGAACCACATGTTGTTTATTGTTTCTAAACAGTGCGCATGCTCAAGACGTGTTCGCATAGAAGGCCATATGAACAAATTTGAATATTGTCATCCGGACAATAATTCTGATAACGATAGTTTTGGGTCTTTCTCGTATCTTTTGCAACATAACTCGGTGTTAATCTTCATTTTATGAAGGTCAGTACGGAAATCGACAATAATTTTGGTTATAAAAAAATTACGCAGCTGGTAGACAATATCCCTTTAAAGGAAAACGTCATGGTCTTAAAGGGATATTGTCTACCAGCTGCGTAATTTGTTCATACCCAAAATTATTGTCGATTTCCGTACTGACCTTCATAAAATGAAGATTAACACTGCAAAAGATACGATTTTTTGACAAAAAAGACCCAAAACTATCGTTATTGTAATTATTGTCCGGATGACAATATTCAAATATATTCATATGGCCTTCTTATTTTACGCGTCTTGAGCATGCGCACTGCTTAAAAACAATAAACAACATGTCGGAAGAGAAAGTTTCAACACGTGGTAGAAAGCGGACTTTGACAGATTCAGAGAGAAAGAGGAATAGAAGTGCAGTGTCTTCCAAATGGAACACAGGCAGGATATATATAGGGGATCAGTTGGACCGTTGGAACGAACTGAAGAAAGTGCTACGCGTCAAAACTCACGCTAAAGTGGCAAAGATTTTGCTTGATAGGTAAACAGAGCATGTTGCCTTCCTTCCTCAATCGTTTTTCATATTTTATGAATTTATGATGATGCCTATGATCATTTTCGGTAGATAATTATTCAATATATGTAATTTTGCACCTGGCAACAGCAGGTTATTGTCAATGAGTAGCATAAAACAGTCATATTTGCGAGGTAAACAAACACGAATGTTAAGAGGCCAGCAAAGGGGAAATGGGAATACAAAAATGATATCAATGCAGTTTAGTATTTTTGCGATCAACAAATATTGAAATGAGCCGAATTTTACTATTATTATCAATTTAAATAAAAATATCGAATCAATTAATTGTTAATGCAAGTATTAAAACTCTACATGGATCTACAGGTGTACATGCAGGTATTCTATATGCCTTGTAACAAGGCTTGTTTAGATGGCCTTGTTGGCAAAGTATGTAAAATCATGTCTCATGAAATAAAGGAACAGATTGCATAAAAAAGAAATTGTTCTCAACAACACTTTTTTAAAACAGTGATTAAAAACCTTAAGATGTGATATTGGATTAATTTACTATTCAGTTATTACAAATCCTCTGTCGAGACGGCCACAAGTAGTGTACATGTAGAAGAAGAGCTTAAACCAGTTTCTGCAACAGCATGTCAGCAACCTATTGCATTTGCCTCTACACCAGACCCAGTACGTCCTGAATTTGTATCACCATGTGGGGTGTCGGACATTTCTTCTGGAGGAGAACGTGGATTGTGAGTTTTTTTTGTTTGTATCTGTGGGATGGTATTTTGTTCAGAGTAAATAATTCATTACACAGAATGCTAATTGATAATTTATCACTTTTAGACTTGACCATTACATGAATGAATTTTGTACACTTAAAAAGTGTGTTATATGTATTTGACTACATGTATAATATCTGTAAATTATTGAAATATACAGGTACCTGTATGTACATATTTTGGACTTTGGCTGAATGAAAACCATTCAAGCAAATTTATTTCTTTGATCTTCTAAATATATTACATATAATTAGGCTTTTATCAAATTTCAACCACTTGGACATAAAACTCAGTTTTGGGAACCAAAAGTACACCTTACTTTCTGTGAATTATCACTATAATGGAAAATTGATATGTATTTTTCATATAAAAGCTTTCTATTATTAAAGAAGCTTCATTTGAAGTGCATTTTTAGTTTGTATCCTGTAAGTATAATATATAAACAAGGTTTTGAAGAAATGATATGAATATCCATTGAAATTTTCAAGTTTCAGAACTTTTTTTATATATGACTACAAAATTTTAACAAAATGTCCTAAAACGCATATTTTAGACCATGGCTAAATGAAAATCATTTTCAATTCCTTTATGCAAACAAGTTTATATCTTGGGTACTGGAAGTACATTACATAAATAAGGTTTTAAGTACTTTTCAACAAGTTTGAGCATAAAACTTTGTTATGGGAACCAAAATTATATCTACCTGTCTGTGAATTATCACCATAGTGGAAAATCAGTATGTATCTTTTATATAAAAAGCTTTCCATTAAATAAGTGTCATTTCAATAGCATTTTTAGTTTGGATCCTGTAAGTATGATACATCAACAAGGTTTTCAAAAATAATATGAAGATCCATAGAAATTTGACTATAAAATTGTACTGAAATGTCCTAAACTGCATATTTTAGTTTAGACCATGGCTAAATGAAAATAATTTTCAATGTCCTTATGCAAACCAAGTTTATTTCTTGTCTATTCTAAAAACATTACATTAACTAGTTTTTTACTACATTTCAACAATTTTTGACATAATTATACCTACTGTTTTTGAATTATCAACATAAATATGATAGAGGAAAATCAATATGTATTTTTCATATAAAGGCTTTCTATTTAAAGAAGTGTCATTTGAACTGTTTTTTTAGTTTGGATCTTGTTAGTATGATTTATAAACAAGATTTTTAAGAAATAATGTGAAGATCCATAGCAATTTGCATGTTCTCACAGTGTGTGAATTTAACGGTAGACAGATGGACCATGTATGTGTTAAAATCATGCAGATTTTTGTAAAATTATCTTATTTTTTTTAGGCAAATTACTACAAAAACTGGTAATTTGATATGTGATTTTGTAATGATTGATATTTGTACTTTTAATTTAGATATTCTGACTATGGTATTTCTGGCGTAGAAGAAAGGAGCAGCCATCACATTTCAAGGAAACGGACGAAGCTGGAGAAATCAAATTCATTTGTGAACCCATTTGAGTATGTTCATTTTGTTTGATTAGACATATTCTACATTATGTTTATAGGTAACATTGTCAATATTGTTTAACACAGTCACTTGTATAACAGTTTCCTATTAATTATTGTGGCTTGCATGCTTATTACTACTAGTAGGGATCATGTTGGCTTCTGCGTCATCGTTACATTTTCATTAATCCACAAGCTGAAATGGCCAGTCGTGTGACTCCTCCTTAGCTATTTATGGGAATGTTACCAAACTTTGACAGAATTGACACGCTTCTGGCACACCAAATGTTTGCCTGGAACTTTGATATAATTTTGTTTCTTGATATTGGGTTGTCTGTGTAGATGTGTGCTGAATACATGTATTTAGATTATAGATTTGATATTATTTTGAAAAGCTTTTTCGTTATACAGCAGCACATCAGGACCATGTTACAAAATTTGTTTCGATATTATACACATACACCAATAAACAATTATTTTTTATTCTTACAGTCTCTCAATAGATATTACTGAAGAGTGCAGTGATGTTGGTGATGATTCTGATGATGAAGATTTTGAACCTAGCCTCAACTTCACTCAAAGGTTTGTCATATTAATTATGTCTCCCCTTCGAACGAAGGGAGACATATTGTTTTAGTCTGATTTTTCCTTCTTCCGCTTCTTCTCAGCAAAGCTTGTCCAGATCATAATTTTTTTTTCTTTCCAGATAAGTCAATTATATTTGATTTGTGGGTGCATGACCATAAGGCAGTGTGTCACATACCGTAGTGACCTTTGTGTGACCTTGACCTTTGACCTCAAGGTCAAATAATTGTTTTTGGATAGTATTTTCTTGTCTGGGCCATAACATTTTACTCTTTCGAGATAGGTCAATGATATTTGGTATGTGGGTGTATGACCATAAGGCGATGTGTTGCATACCATAATGACCTTCGTGGGACCTTGACCTTTGACCTCCAGTTCAAATAATGGTTTTTTAAATATTATTTTCTTGTCCGGGCCATAACATTTTTGTCTTTCAAGATGGGTTGTTGTACAGATGGCCGCATTAAGGGGAGACGTAAGTTTTGGGTATCTAAAACAGTTCTTCCTAGTTTCATATGTTTCAGTTGTAACTTACTTACATACTTGAAATTTGGTCCTAATAAATTAACAGAACCATGCATGATCATGTCATAGGAGCTTTATTATACCCCGCTCCACCGGTTTTACCTCTGTCCATCCGTCTGTCCCAAGATATTTTTCTCAGTAATTATTTATGGCAGCAATCTGATATTTGGTCATGGGCTTCATATAAGTATGCCATATAATGGAAGCATTTTTTGGACCAGTGAGATTCCTACTTCCTGTTTGCTGACATAGTTTGTTTTATACACATTGAAAATTGTAATACTAAGCAGATGTTATAAAAAATGAGGTTTTAATGTATTCAACAGGACAGTTGTTTAAACTTGCATTCATACCAACTGATCCAATTCAGATACATGTACATTATTTTAATGGTAATACACATTGTGTTACTTGTCTCTTCTACACAGACATAACAATGCCGAACACCTCCCCATCGAGGAATCTGATGAATCTGATTATGGTGAGGATGAACCTTTGGATGACCAAGAGATCGACCTAGGAATAGGAATTCACAGAATTAAGAAAGAGGAAGAAGTTGACTTGCTGACAAGTTATCGTCCTGTTCTTGTGTACCAGAGACAGCTTATGGACTTAGCTACAACACATGTCAATTCCAACTGTACATTTAAGGACTGTGGAGAAGCTATATCTATGTCCACTGAGATCATTGCATCTGCAATCTACATCAAGTGGGTGAGTATGTTGTATTTACTAAAATTTTGTTTTTTGTTTGTTTTTATACCCCCGCTCCCCAAAGGGGGAGGGAGGTATACTGTTTTACCACTGTCCTTCTGCCTGTCCAAGATATTTTTCGTCACACTTTTCTCAGTAACTGTTGATGGCAGAAATCTGATATTTGGTCACAAGCGTCATAGAGATATACCATATTGTGGGTAGCGTTTTTGGACCCGTCAGATTCCTGCTTCCTGTTTGCCGACTTAGTTGGTTTTTATACACATTGAACATATATGCACATTTTTTGTAACATTTTTCTCAGCAACTATTGATGGCAGAAATCTGATATTTGGTCACAAGCTTCATATAGGTACCCCATATCGTGGGAAGCGTTTGTGGACCCATCAGATTCCTACTTCCTGTTTGCCGATTTGTTGATTTTTATACACATTGAACATATATTTTGTATATGCACATTTTTCTAAGCAACTATTGATGACAGGAATCTGATATTTTGTCACAAGCTTCATATAGGTATGCCATATTGTGGGAAGTGTTTTTGGACCCATCAGATTCCTACTTCCTGTTTACCGAAGAGCGGGAATAGTTAGCCGGAAAATATACACACACTGTATTTTAAACATGTTTTATATTTATAGTTGTAGCACAGTTTATGTCATTTCGCTGATTTACATATAGCTAGACTTTTATTATAAATGCATGTACATATATCTTATATTCTCTTTGCAGGTCTGCACAAATGAACATATAAATCACAGATGGTGCTCTCAACCTCTACTGAATATGCGCATGCATGCTGGAGACTTAATGTTAGCTTCGTCTATTTTGATTTCAGGCAACAACTCCCAAAAAATTTCCACTTTGGCAAAATGTTTGAAACTACCATTTTTGAGTTCTTCGACATTTCATCGTATCCAGGGAACATACCTTGTGCCCTCAATTGACAGGTTTTGGATGCAACAACAGGAGGATGTTCTCAGTGAATTTCAGGACAAAGATCTTATTGTGCTGGGTAAGGCCACATGAAATAAATTTTTACATTCTCGTCCTGTCAGTAAAAATATGGGAAGGGAGGGAGGCATTTATAATTTATAATTAGTTGAATTTGTGCTAAAATTGCTGAAATTTTAAGAAAATTCCACAAAAATTGAAAATGAATTGTGATTTTGCTGCTCAAAAAACAGGAGAGTGAGAGGATGAGAATATAAAATAAAGAAATAAATCATGGAAGCCAGAATGTGTTGGGAGTTGTAACATGGATTGGCGGATATTAGTATTTTATCCCGAGCCAGAAGCAAGGGATACAATTTACTAATATCCGCTAATTCATGTTAAAACTCAAAACACATTCTGGCTTCCATTATTTATTTCTATTCTGATATGTCTAAGAGTACAAATACGGTAGTATACTTTGATTGGAAGACGGTAATTTATATTTACGCTTGCGTAAAATGTCGCACACAATTTATGTAACTTGAATAATACTGCACCCTCTATCGTCATTATTTTGCCGTCCATGCAAAAGTCGTTCACATTCACCGACACGTGTGCAAATGAGATTATACCGAATGGATAACTGGCTCGTTTGTTAACAAAGCAAAAGAAGAAGGTCATGTTAGAATTTAAATTTATCTGGCCTAAATTTTGTAAATTATTATTAGAACACCTTATGGCAGTCTGTGCCTTTAGCCACTAGCCCTATGCTCGAAACTAGTAAAATGTTGTTCAAGCTATTGAAATTTGACTGAAATTTATACAAACAAATAGAAGAAAACCTCAAAAGTAGCTATTTCGGGCTAGTAGCTGAAAAGTTTTTGGTACAGACTGCTTATGACCAATTAAAGGAAAGACCGAACGAAGGTTGTATGCATGGGAATAGATCTTTCAATATAATTTCATTTTAAGTGAAATTAAACTCTTGTCAATGTAAATGTCAGTTTTATAAAGGTCTTACATTGATATAAAGTTACATGTCATTACTACCAACATTTACAATAATTGTATGTACATGTATTCATTGTATGTACATGTATTCATTTTCATTTGTATACATCTAGAAAAGGACTATGATAAGAGGCTTAATAAAATATCAGATTGACTGAGAGAAACGTAATAGACCAAAATTAGGTAATTTACATCATTTTCAGGGGATGGAAGGATGGACAGCCCTGGACACAGTGCACAGTACTGTTCCTATACCTTCATGGACTATCACAGTAAGAAGATCCTATTTATTGTGACTTTGGACAAGCGCAACACTGACAGAAAGAGCACAAATATGGAAAAGGCATGTTTCCAGAAAGGGATGCAGTTTTTTAGGGAAAAGCATTTGCGAGTTGTGGAAGTTGTTACAGATGCTCACAACCAGATAGCTGCATTGATGAGTAAGATTTACTTATTTCTCCTACCTTCCAACCTGTTTGACAACTAAGTTAAATGTTCAGTCAATTTGTTTCTTATTAGGAATAAGTCAATATGCTCGGTATTGATTCAGCAGATCAATTAACATGTCATATTCACTCGAAAAGCATTCTTTCTTATGTAATGTTTCTGTTTCTTTCATGGCAATATGCAAAGTGCAACAAAATGTAAATTCATTAGAATTGATTTACTTCCCCAACAATACTTTTAAATGATTAATAGTGTTAATTTTTATGTTTCAGAGAAAGATTACCCTGACATCAAACACTCTTTTGATGTTTGGCATGGCACTAAAAATTTGGGAAAGAAGTTGACAAAGGTAAGATTTTTTATGGGGCCAACATAAAATAATTTCCCTCATCTCTTTTAAAGGTGCCTTATTACCCATTTTTATTGCCATATTAATAAAACAAAATCCAAAAACTACATCGCTTATAATTTTTTCTGTCTATGAACAATGTAAAAAACATCCTCATCACTCTTTTGGGACACTAAAAAAGGAAAACAAGTGCCTCCCTCCCTCATTGATTTTCATCAAAAATGGCCTGTGAACCAATAAATTAACTTTGCATGGCCTCGTATATTGTTATATGTTTGGTATGATTGGAAATGAAACATTTATAGTTTTAATTGATTTCAATGACATATCAAATCATGAAACCAGAATGCTTGATATGTATATATATATAATGATATTTCAGGATGAGGGCCAATGTGTTTTTAGCTTACCTGGCCCAAAGGGCCATGTGAACTTTTGTCATCACTTTGCATCCGTGTCTGTAAACTTTTCATATTTTCATCTTCTTCTCTGAAACCACTGAACAGATTTGGACCAAACTTGGCAGAAATGCTCATTAGGAGGTCTTCCATCAGATTTGTTATTTTGGTGCAGATCGGAAATCCAACTTTGAAAATCTTCTTGTCATAAAATACCCAGCCGATGGAATTGTAACATTATAGAAATGATGTCTATGTGGTCCTCTACATTGTACCAAGTTTGTTATTTTTGTGCCGATCGCATATCCAAGATGGCCGCCATGACTTGACTTAGTTTAACATTGGACCCTATGGGAATTTCACATTTTCATCTTTTTTTCTGAAACCACAAAACAGATTTGAACCAAACTTGGCAGAAATGTTCATTGGATGGTCATATACCTGATTTTTATACCCCCACTCGTAGAGAAGGGGTTATATTGCAAACACCTTGTCCGTCCGTTTGTCCGTCCGTTCACACTTCCGTTAAAGATGACTCAGCTGCTACTGGAAGAAATGATTTTATTTTTGATACATGACTTTGGCATATTGACTTGCAGACATTCTTAAGAGGGCTTATTTATGTCAGGTGAGCGATACAGGCTCACCTCAGCCTGTAGTTTATCTCCATAAAGCACTATATGACTTTAACTGAGCACAGAATTTGTATAACATGATAAAACATTCAAAAGTGCTGCATTTTATAAATACAAGCTGCATGAATTTATACAGTTTGATTCAAGTTTTAAGCTTAGGCTTGTTATCACGATCATTTCCTTTTGTAGTATAAATTTTTATTTTTTTAGGTGGGTCAGGAAAAAGAGAATAAGGAGTTGCTCGTGTGGGTGAAAGATATCGTCAACCATTACTGGCACACTGCTGAAGTAGGAAAGACAGTAGAAAGATTTCTTGTAAGTAAAACTATGGGTGTTATCACAATTGTCATGGAGGAACTGGCAAATATGTATTATAATGGGTTCATTGGCTCATATCTTACATCTGTAAAAATCAACTTGGAAACCAAAGCCCAAAGTGTTTCCTTTATGGTAATAAATAAAATTCAAGTGTCAAGAGTGATAGGCCTTATAGTTAGAAATAGTTAATGTGGTATTAAAATTTCTTCTGGAATGGAAACAAGATAATGAGAATTAACAAGTTAAATAAAAAGAGTTTGAAGATACCAAAGGGGCAATCTGAAACCGTATATCGAAGTAGAACAGACAATACAATGGCCAAAAGAAAAAGTACAAAAAACGATCGACAAAACATATATATAAAACCAAAGATCCAGTAACCCGAACCCCACTAAAAACAGGGGGTGAACTCGGGTGCTCCGGAAGTGTAAGCAGTGCCTGTTCCACTAGTGGCACCCGTGTTAATCTAGTTACGAACCCGATAATAAGTCGTGAATGAGGAAAGGACCAGGAAGTGTTTACGACAAGTGGAACATATCCGTGGTCGTTTGTGACACAGATATTCCATAACGGTCAACCAAGTCATGCAACCGTAAAATTTTCGTAGAGATGTCTTCAACTTTACCCAAAGGAACCCTTGGTTCAGTAGCTTCCTTGTTAGCAGCAACCCTCTATCAAGGAAATTCTGATAGGAACCACAAGCTCTAGAATATCGTATCATCTGAGAGATAAATACTCCATATGCAGGTGGTGCTGGAATATCGCTACATATAAATGGAAAGTTCACAATGGGAAAATTGAAATCATCTCTTTTGTCGTAAATTATTAATTATTCTGTTGAAATCATGGGAAAACACAATCTTTAAATGTCAGTACAATCTAATTACAGGATATTTGGTATGGCGTCCTCCATCATGTGGTTGATGAACATGAATGGCCTGTGCCTTATGCAGACCCATATGGGGATTCCTCTGTCATTGGCGGTTGCCAGCATGGACCTTTGGAGGAAAACAGAGATACGACATTTTACGATCAGTTGTGATGGACAAATACCTGGTCACTATTATCTTAACTGCAGGTACTTATGTCAACTATGTATTGCTAGCTCACCTCGCCCAAAGGGCCATTTGATGTATTGCCATCACTTGGCATCCGTTATCCGTCCATTAACTTTTTCACATTTTGTCTGTGGGAAAGTGAATTTTTTGCAAAACAGAAATCAACACATTTTAAAACTTCTATCATTTGAGTAAGATATACAAAAATAATTTCCATAAAAATAACAAAACTTAAATTTTTTTTATTATTAATTTTTACTTCATCCCACACCAATTGAGATCGCCCTGTCTGTATGTCGTATCAGACTGTCCATCTCCCTTGTAAAGTGCAACTCCTCCCAAACTGTTGTGAACACTACTTCTCTCAAATAATTTGTCTATTTCCATTTGACTTTGCAGGCTTTCATGACCCCACTGATAAGTGACAGGGGCATGAAGTGTTACCCCTGTATGTCCGTCTGTACGTCTTGAAATAGGTTTCCATGCAATAACTCCTGAATGTCTCGACTGATTTATTTAAAATTTGGAAATGTTGTTTATATCAGTAATCCGCAAACGAAGTTCTAATTTTGGATATCTGGTATGAGGGGTTTTCAAGTTAGGGGGCTGCGGCATCTTTGTCCAATGGACACGTTTCTTATACATGATATACATATGGTCGTATTATAGCGATTTTTGTAGCATTTATGTGGGATATACATCTGCATGTAGCAAGTTTTGATCCTTTTCACAAATAAAGAAAGTTGTTAATTTGTCTATAACACACTATCATGAATGATTTTATATTTTTAGGAGCACAGCAGAGTTGGAAAATTTCCAAAATCTGATCCTTGCCTATGCCTCCAAGAGACATTCATATAGTCCCCCAGTGTACAGGGTTAGGAACAGACTGGCAGCTCTGGACCACAATGGCCATGTAGAGAGACCTTTAATGACTAACAAAGATGGTTCTTCAAGGTATGTATGGGAAAAATAGAAGGGTCAATCAAAAGTCATAAATCCGATAACATGAACATCCCGGGAACATACAACCAAAACACACAAAAATATAAATCACATCAACAACAAAAAAACATGAACAACACAGATCTCCGATGAAATGGGGGTAACTCAGATGCTCCGGAAGAGTCAACAGTTCCTGCCTATTGCAATACACCCACTGCGTTGTCCATGGTCAATTCCATTAGAAGTCATGTCCGATGAAGGGAAAGACATCAACAACAAATGAAGACCAGTTCTGATTTGGGTAACAGACACCCTGTTACCCAAATCAGCTGTTCACCAGCTCGTGATGCCTGCCGTAGAACTTCTTGAGGGATGACCACAACCTAAAATCTGTCTACAAATCCTTCATAAAGTGGACCTGTAATGATATGTTTAGTTGCTCATTCACTATACATTCGAGATATTCATCTTGAATTGAAAGTTAGGTCTCCATAGATCATAATTTCAATTCTATTGTTTTATTCTTGTGAATTACATTGTATGTATTTTTCTACTTCAGATGGCAGAGAAGTTACAACAAAAAGACAACTAGATGGTCTGTGAAGCCTGTTAAAACTGACAAGTCATATTTTTATGTTCCAAGACTATTAAGGGCCATCATTTGTATGAGACTGCAGGATAATGAAGGAATGAATCAACGTGTGCAGTTGGAAGTAGATGATCCCAGAAGAATCTCTGTCCATCTTGCACCAATTCCACCACCTCCAACTCGGGATATTGTAGCATCTCATAAGTCCAGATATGAAAACCAAGACAAAACAATTGACTATATTATCCCATAAAATAAATTTTAATTGTCACTTTGTTATACCCCCTGCAACAAAGTTGTAGGGGGGTATACTGGTTTCACCATGTCCGTCCGTCTCTAGACAAATCCTATTTCGTACAATAACTTGAGTTGTGTTTCTTAGAATCTTTTAAAATTTTATCAGCTGTTTACAGGTGAAGAGAGGAGGATCATTTTTATTTTTGACGATTTGCACTTTTGCTGTTCCAGAGTTATTGGACTTGTTATGATGGAAAATATAATTTTTACCCTATGTCGTATGATAACTTGAGTAGTGTTTCTCAGAATGTTTTGAAATTGTATCAGCAGCTTACCAGTGAAGAGAGGAGGATCCCTTTCATTTTTGGTTGGAACAATCAGTAATGTTTTGGTTATGGAAATAGGTTGGACAGATGTGGGGGGTATATCTTAGTGAGCTGTGCTCACAGTAATACTAGTCTTTGCTGGTCTAACAGAAGGTCTGCACATTTAGAGAGGAAAAATACCCAAGTCAGGATAATGGTTTTCCAAATTGTCCAATGCGCAATAATGATGGCGCTCAGTGTGTTGATCTAGTTAGTACAAACCAGGACAACTTTTAGGACCTCACAAGAAACATCTCTGCCAAGTTTGGTTAAATTCTGTTCAGATTACAATTTGAAAGAACTTTGTTCAATAACAACTATTTTCATAAGTAGATAAATACCCGGTAGCATAAATTAGTAATTACTACTGTAATTAGTTAATCAATCAATGTATCTGGAGACAAAGTAATTTTGATTGTTGTATATATTAATGCATTTTATCCACATATCCTGTAAGAGCTCAGGATCCAAATATATTCAATTGTTTTGATTTTATCTGTGACATTGAGAATAAGTTGAGAAAATAAATGATATATTAAATCATATAGTATTCCATGAATTTTGCCATGTTTTCCCTTATATTTTTCGTTCACATTAGTGAAGTTTAGATGACCCGGTACTAAAAGTTAGTACTGTACACGAGACATAGTATTGCTTTACCAATACATGTAAAGCGACACATAGAATCACTTTGTCAATATTTTTATATCAGTTATATCTTGGTATATTTGAGGATTCTATCAAGGGATAGAATATAACTGGTGGTTTATTTATTTCACCAGCTAGCCGCTACATAATTTTTGGCATCCTCGGCGGGATATATTTCACCAGCTAGCCCGCTAAAATATGTTAAACTACCTAATTTCCATGTAGCTGGAGTAAAAATTTGAGCTCATTTAGATTTATAATAAAGCAGCAATGGACAATTGAACAAATTTCTAGTTTTAGTAACAATAGCCATCTTGAAAGGAGGGCAGGTCTGTCTTGACACAATTATCAAAGAGGACCATCTGAAGACCATTCCACCATAGTTTGGGCCCAATTGGCCCAGCAGTTTCAAAGAAGAAAATTTTTAAGTGATTTTTTGCAAAATTTTATATTTTTAGTAATGGCAGCCATGTTGGTTGGCGGGGGGATTGTCGGACACAATTCTGAAAGGGGAGCACTCAAGGACCAATCCACCAAAGTTTGGTTCAAATTGGCCTAGTGGTTTTAGGGTTGATTTAAATGCAAAAAGCTAACGACAGACGCCCAGTGGTAGCAATAGCTCTCATGACCCTTCGGGTCAGGTGAACTAATAATAATAATAAGATGGCAAAACTTTCAAATTAAATTTACAATTCCAGCTGACCAACTTGTGAAATTAACAACTCATTGGGGTATATGGGATAAAATACAAAATATTTCATGAACAAGTTTTAATCAAATCGTCTAGGAATGAAACCCTTGTATTGTCCATATGGATCAGGATACTTGTCCCTAATTCTCCAAGTACAACAGCTTGGGATCACACGTCTAACCCCAGCTCCAAGTCGGCCATGTGCCCAAATGGTATACTGGCGGTAGGCTGCATACCTATTGGATCTGTTGTAATCCTGGTCATGGGGCATAAGACATGGTAATAAACCATTCAGGACCGACCATTTAAATTGAAGGGGGGTAATGTTTTTTTATTCATACACGACAAAAATCATATTCTTTTTTTTTCTGATGCATATTATACTGTGAAAATTGCAAGTCGGAATATTTTCTTTTCTCCTGAACAGCCAAATTTTTTTTTTCTTCCCAAGATTCAGAATAAAAATATTTTTTGGATAAAAAACTTGCCCTCCCACCTGCAAGTTAAATGGTCGATCCCATAATACATTTGCAAGTTTTATTTCATACATGTAGGTATTGGGATCCACTGAAATTGACAATTAAAAGTATGAAGGTTTGGTTGCCTTAAAAAATTGAGATTTTTATAGTGCTTCCTGGAAGATCTTTGCTGAGAGGCAAATAATGAATAGTAAATAAAGAACTTACACTGGCATACACTTTTGCTGCTCATACTTGCATATATCAAACATCCATCTGAGATGGTCCTAAATACATCCCTTTCAGGTTTTAAATGCACATGAAACTTGGAAAATCATTTATTGTAAAAATAAAACATAGAAATTTATACATACTGCTATTTGAGAGTAGCAATTTTCTGGGTTCCTGCCACAGCAATGCCTCTCAGCTTCTGATGGCATATCCCTGCAGTAGGAGCAGGTACACCACTCTGGTGATGTACTGCCTTCTGGTGGATGCACTTGGTGTCGTATTCTGACTATCAAGGATGTCAAAGACGTACCCAGGATGCCTAACTACCATCTCGTTCACAATGGTCCTGAGCTGGTCTTCGGTTAGTCTTGATATTCTCTCCTTAAATAAATAGATAAATCATTTTAATGATTAATATGAAATCAATGGGAGTGCTTTACAGTTCAAGTACAAAAAAAAATGCATTACATAAAAAACAAATTAAAAACTTAATTTTGATTAAAATCAATGAGGTTTTCAATGCAGTGTTTAGTTTAAGCTCATTTATTTATAGTGCATTGGGGGATAAGCCAAGGCTTGGATGAAACCCCCTCTCCAGGTGGCGGGTGTGAGTACCACCTTCATAGCGGCCCTACTGAGCCTACTCTTATCGAACCCTATAAAGGGGTCTTTAACATGCTAGGGGTAAGAAGAGTTTGAAGATACCAAAGGGGCAATCAGAAACCGTATATCGAAGTAGAGCAGACAATACAATGCCCAAAAGGACAAACAACAATCGACAAAACATATATATAAAACTGTAGATCGAGTATCTCGAACCCCACTAAAAACCGGGGGTGAACTCAGGTTCTCCGGAAGGGTAAGCAGTTCCTGCTCCACTAGTGGCACCCGTCGTGTTGATATAGTATAATCATATGCGCCAGAAAAAAATTATGATTTTTATCGTCCCATCCAACTGACAAGCGTGGTTTCCTGATACCATCCTCGCCTTATGAAAGTATTATTTTATATTTTTTTTAGCAATCTGATACCTGACGTTCTTGATCTCTTCTTTGCCTCGTCTGAAGAGCAATATCGGCCCTATTTGGTGCCCAAGTCTGTTTTCCTCCCCTGGAACCTCTTCCTCCTCTTGCCCCTCTTCTTGATGGTCTCCTTGTACTCCCCCTGGTTCTCTTTTCCCCCCTGCCTCTTCCTCTACCCCTTGGGGCCTGTGTATCACTGTCACTACATGTACTGCCATCGTGTTTTGAAACAGAACTTTCAGAATACTATAAAGAAAAAATGTAATTTTGATTACATGTAGATATACACAATTGTGGACTTTCAGAATTTATTTTACATTCATCTAGAAAAATGAGCTCTATTTTGTTTTTAAATAATTCATTTATATAAGTGAAATAGTTTGCACTAATTCAGTTTAGAGAAATAAAGAAAGTCTTATTTTAGATTTTGGAAGGAAAGATTTTCTGATGACCAGTTTTATTTCGTTTTTTTTTTTTTTTTTTTTTTTATGGGAGAACCATTTTGGTCTTGCAACAGGACAGGAGAGAAAAAAAATATTCCGACTTGCCATTTTCACAATAAAATCATATACTTGCCATTTTCACAGACACAGTATAATCATATACAAAATGTTGAAGAAAAAAAAAATCATTCCGGCAAATACAAATGTAAAAGAATATGATTTTTGTCGCGTCTGAAAAAAACCATAGCCCCCTTCAAAGTCAATAGTCAGTACCATATAATTTGCCATTAATATTTTCCAGCAACTGTCTTGTGGAATTAGAAGGTCTCTTTCGTTTCTAATCCAGCCCAAATTTCTCTAAAACGTTCCAGTCAATCAACAAATAAAACAACACTGGCTACGTCATTCGTTTTCATCAGACATGTATTTCACTGTGTTCTATGTCTCTGTTTTCATATTGTCGGTAAAACTTGCTAAAATAAATTAATTTAACATGTGTATCAACATCTCGGGGAACAACTTCATAACTTATATGAGGAAAAAGACTAATTTAGTTATTTTTAAGGCCGGCAAAAAAGTCCGATCGAAAATAACTCTAGTAGCTGCTTCAACAATTTGCCCCCATGGGGTGCCTCCTGGCATGTTTTCAATAGTTATCGTGGAAATATCGACTGAATCTGTTAAGGCATGTAGTTTTCATTCTTTCAAATGTTTCAGATCTATTCCTGATACAGAAATTATTTATCTCTACGTCTTTTAGATACAATATCGGTTCGCAAATAGCTTTTTTCCTCAACTTTTATAGAAACTTACCTGAATATCCATGCTGCAGCATCCGGGCTACTGGCATAAAAATAGATAAATAAATAGAGTTGGCCTCGCCCAGATCAGTGCATAATTAATTAGCTTCCGGTAACGATGGTCAGCTTTTTTAGTCGAAAAAACAACGTTTCGGAGCGTATTCATCAATAATTCGGTGTTTAATCTTCATTTTATGAAGGTCAGTACGGAAATCGACAATAATTTTGGGTATGAAAAAATTACGCAGCTGGTAGACAATATCCCTTTAACAAGTTTGCGTGAAAATTTAAATGACAGTAAATAAAAGACATTTGTATTAATGAATGTTAAAAATAGTATACCATAACGTAGAATTTGGTGATTGAAGTTGCCTGTACTGGCAGGTGATACTGAACGGAGTCGACTAGAGTCGATTAGAGTCGACTAGAGTCTACTAATTAAATAACGCAAAATAAACATGTAAAAGTATTGCATTACTTTGTAGATGATATTAAATGACTTAAATGATATTTATTAGTTAATTATATTGATGTTTTACTTCTCACGGAGTGAAAATATACACGAAAGATCGGCGCGATTTACTTCCGGTTTACCAAAAAAAAAGACAAGTAACTGTTATAGTCCTTTTCGACTGAGATATGAAATATCATGTTTGTCAATAACTCATAAGTGGTATTTGAGTATTAAATCATATTTTTAGAGCACATGCATGTTGAAATTTAGGTCATAATCATTTTTGTCAAAGCGAAATAAAAGCGTTTCTAAATTTAAAATCAATATCGGTCTAGGACATGAAAATGTTTGACGTATCTGAAGTTCACTAAAATGAAGGTATGAGATGATGATACATACAATACAAAATCAATGTATAGGATTGATTGAATTAATGGTATGATATGACTTGGATATTTTATGGCAGGCATAATGTGACACTTGAATAAACAAATTTATCACTGCAAAAAAAATATGAAAAAAAATGCTCATGTTAGACTATCATTCTGTACAGAGTTCGTAATTTTGAGATATAGTTTTTATTGGAAATAACATCGATTGATTGATTGAGAATATGATGCCAATGGTAGAAGTTATATGATAAATTAAACACTGAAGCAGAATCATTTCATAAATTACAGTGTATTTAAAAAAGGACAGTACAGAATGTTAGAGCCCCCACACCACGTCAAGTGCTCTCGGGTCGGTCTTTCTTATGCTGATAATATCTAGCATTTTGAGCTACACGGTTTGATATAATGTCAGCAGGAGTAGCCGTGTTAACGTCTCTCCTGATCTCCCTTGGAGCCTTACGTGTTGAATCCCATCACGGAGAATGGACTTCTGATGGGAAGTCAAGCTACGGTAAGGGACTTTAGTACATGTATGTTGGGCATTGCCGTGTACTACACTAGGGACCTACTCCCCAATATACTCTACAATTGCAGTGGCTATCACAGGTTCGGAATTAAACCACGTTACCCGATTCTTATAAGAAGAATTGCGATAAGCAACTACAATAGTAGAGGAGTCTGGCTGAAGACCTAAGGTAACAAAGTTACCCTTAGACATTTTGCCATAAATGCCGGCCCGGTAAGTAACGAAATGCAGTGAATTCTGAGCAGACCTGATGAAATATGCAGGCTTAGTAGAATTACCACCCTGTCGCCAAGCACCACAGTCGTCAGGATATTCACTGCATCTCTTCGACAGGCGACGCTGCCTGTTGATGGTGTCGTAAATAACAAAATATACATTTTGTTTGAATCCAGGGGGGATACAGGTATAAGTAAGGGTATGTGTAGAAGCCAGCTCATAGAGCTTGTCAACACTTAAAAACGTAGTGACATAATTTGTCGATGGGTTCTTAAAAGGATGCACCACTTCCATCGACAAATTGGTAATATCCATGTCACTCACGTTTTGCTCTTGAAAAGAGCCATCGACATCACTTGTTCGTAGTCATCAATATTGATGGTCGAATATTCCACCGTATGGGGTATAAGGGGAACAAAATGACATGGTTTCCAGAATGAGCCTATGGTGTTACCACCGGACTACATAATAGTGATATCATGTCTGGATCTTGACCCACGGGGCTTGAATGTGGTGTTCATGATCTTGATGTTCATATCAGCCGGGCCATTGACAACAGGATACCCAGACTTGATAGGCTTGCCAATAACAGTACTGGCAGCATGCATGGTCCATGTGCATGAATAGCTACCAATCTGTGCACATTGTCGAATGGCACTGGCAAGAGGTGGACTAATGTCCGGTATGAAAGATTTGACATGTATACGCTCATAGAACGCTGCATTGTCAAATAATTCAAAGAATGTCTTCAATCTGATCTCAGATGAAGCATTCTCATGGCCAAATAGTACCAAGAAGATGGCATTGAAAAGACAATTACCATCTCCCCTGACTACCATAGGAGTAGAGTCAGACCACTGTTGACCAAGCAACTGTGTGGCTATCTGGTCCTGTACCAAACCGGTATAGGTACATGAATCAGATGACACAACTTTCAGCTCATATCTTAGAAAGATACGTTCGAGACGCACAGCATCGTCAAACAAGTCTTGACTAGCTGCTGACAAGCGCTGTAAGGCATTGTCAAAGCTGTAAATCGATTCATGCCCGTAAAGACAACGATTTTGATTTGAATTAATTAAAAGCGATGTTGTTTTCTTTGATTGTTACTAGCTTACATGGTGAACACTTTTAACATACACTTATGAGACAATATATGTTAGACAAATTAATTAAATTGTTTCATTGATATTGTTGTATGAAGCAAGGATTTATAAATACAAATAAAAAGTTTCTTTATATGAGTTTCGGTCAATATTGTAAATTATTAGGATATTTATAAAAAAACAAAAACAAAAACAAAAAACAAAACAAAAAACAAAACAAAAAACAACAACAATTAAATATGCATCGTCTTCATCCTATCCTCAACTATATCCTATCCGTCCCGGAATAGCACAGGTTTTTATTAGACAAAGGTGTCGCCATTTTGGATTTACCGATGATTATGTACATATTTATTATTTTATATGATAATAAATAAAAATCAAAACTATTTAACACTCATCTTACTACACAATGATGTGTAGACTTCTCAACAACACCCCATCCATATTTGTCGTCTGTAACACACAGCCGTACAGCTCAATGACAAATAAATAGCTAAAAGTTCAGACCAGAAAAAGCTGAAAATCACTGTATTGTGTAATATAAACCTTTATTCATAACAAAAAAGCATTTTTTTATTGAGTTCTTAAAAGTTACTTGTCTCTATTTTGGTAAACCGGAAGTAAATCGCGCCGATCTTTCTTGTATATTTTCACTCCGTGAGAAGTAAAACATCAATAGAATTAACTTATAAATATCATTTAAGTCATTTACAAAGTAATGCAATACTTTTACATGTTTATTTTGCGTTATTTAATTAGTAGACTCGATGTATATTTAATTGTTGTTGTTTTTTGTTTTTGTTTTTGTTTTTTTTATAAATATCCTAATAATTTACAATATTGACTGAACTCATATAAAGAAACTTTTATTTGTATTTATAAATCCTTGCTTCATACAACAATATCAATGAAACAATTTAATTAATTTGTCTAACATAAATTGTCTCATAAGTGTATGTTAAAAGTGGTCACCATGTAAGCTAGTAACAATCAAAGAAAACAACATCGGTTTTAATTAATTCAAATCAAAATCGTTGTCTTTACGGGCATGAATCGATTTACAGCTTGTCAATGCCTTACAGCGCTTGTCAGCAGCTAGTCAAGACTTGTTTGACGATGCTGTGCGTCTCGAACGTATCTTTCTAAGATATGAGCTGAAAGTTGTGTCATCTGATTCATGTACCTATACCGGTTTGGTACAGGACCAGATAGCCACACAGTTGCTTGGTCAACAGTGGTCTGACTCTACTCCTATGGTAGTCAGGGGAGATGGTAATTGTCTTTTCAATGCCATCTTCTTGGTATTATTTGGCCATGAGAATGCTTCATCTGAGATCAGATTGAAGACATTCTTTGAATTATTTGACAATGCAGCGTTCTATGAGCGTATACATGTCAAATCTTTCATACCGGACATTAGTCCACCTCTTGCCAGTGCCATTCGACAATGTGCACATATTGGTAGCTATTCATGCATATGGACCATGCATGCTGCCAGTACTGTTATTGGCAAGCCTATCAAGTCTGGGTATCCTGTTGTCAATGGCCCTGCTGATATGAACATCAAGATCTTGAACACCACATTCAAGCCCCGTGGGTCAAGATCCAGACATGATATCACTATTATGTAGTCCGGTGGTAACACCATAGGCTCATTCTGGAAACCATGTCATTGTGTTCCCCTTATACCCCATACGGTGGAATATTCGACCATCAATATTGATGACTACGAACAAGTGATGTCGATGGCTCTTTTCAAGAGCAAAACGTGAGTGACATGGATATTACCAATTTGTCGATGGAAGTGATTCGCAATTCTTCTTATAAGATGCGAGTAACGTGGTTTAATTCCGAACCTGTGATAGCCACTGCAATTGTAGAGTATATTGGGGAGTATGTCCCTAGTGTAGTACACGGCAATGCCCAGCATACATGTACTACAGTCCCTTACCGTAGCTTGACTTCCCATCAGAAATTCATTCTCCGTGATGGGATTCAACGCGTAAGGCTCCAAGGGAGATCAGGAGAAACGTTAACACGGCTACTCCTGCTGACATTATATCAAACCGTGTAGCTCAAAATGCTAGATATTATCAGCATAAGAAAGACCGACCCGAGAGCACTTGACGTGGTGTGGGGGCTCTAACATTCTGTACAGTCCTTTTTTAAATACACTGTAATTTATGAAATGATTCTGCTTCAGTGTTTAATTTATCATATAACTTCTACCATTGGCATCATATTCTCAATCAATCAATCGATGTTATTTCCAATAAAAACTATATCTCAAAATTACGAACACTGTACAGAATGATAGTCTAACATGAGCATTTTTTTTTCATATTTTTTTTTGCAGTGATGAATTTGTTTATTCAAGTGTCACATTATGCCTGCCATAAAATATCCAAGTCATATCATACCATTAATACGATATTTTCTAGTCATTTCCACTCCGGCAGAAACTCCGGTTTTTTCGTTTATTGATCACGTGATTTGACGTAAACTGCAGGCATCATTACTTCCGGTTTGGGTAGCAACGACTGACGTGAATGTAAACTTTTTATACAACGTCATTCACGGTAAAAATGGAAAGGCCCATTAAGCTTTCTAAGGACTGGTGCTGTGTTCCTCGGTGTAAATCTGATGGAAGGAAGCGTGGGAAGTAAATAAAGCATTTCCGTTGTCTTTTTTGTACAGTTTGAGGCGATCATATCATCATTCCAATCACACTTTTTTTAATAAATAGTATGTCACACTGTTCAATATTAGGCAACAGTTTTAAATCTGACGACCATATCGGCATTTGTCCGATCTCACACACAACCTGTGTTACACCGTTCTCCGTTATTGTTCCCCTGTTTACTTGTGAAAGTTCGTAGTCATTTGTTGACGTTATTTTCTCTAGATCTAATTCTTGGGCAAGTTCACATAACTTGACTAATTCATGTTTTCTATACAAATGACATGTTATGCCTCTATGCTGTAAATATTCCTTTAGATCGGGAACCTGCCATCGGAAGAAATCTACTTGAATATCCATGATAAAAATGATAAACACGATCTGTTGATAAATGCTGACAAACCGGAAGTTTAGATGCCTGTTGTTTGGTTGCTACGATGCACCAATCGTACCTCCAATTTGAAAACCGCTTTAACCCGAAAATACCGTATTCAATCAATCCTATACATTGATTTTGTATTGTATGTATCATCATCTCATACCTTCATTTTAGTGAACTTCAGATACGTCAAACATTTTCATGTCCTAGACCGATATTGATTTTAAATTTAGAAACGCTTTTATTTCGCTTTGACAAAAATGATTATGACCTAAATTTCAACATGCATGTGCTCTAAAAATATGATTTAATACTCAAATACCACTTATGAGTTATTGACAAACATGATATTTCATATCTCAGTCGAAAAGGACTATAACAGTTACTTGTCTTTTCTTTGGTAAACCGGAAGTAAATCGCGCCGATCTTTCTTGTATATTTTCACTCCGTGAGAAGTAAAACATCAATATAATTAACTAATAAATATCATTTAAATCATTTAATATCATCTACAAAGTAATGCAATACTTTTACATGTTTATTTTGCGTTATTTAATTAGTAGACTCTAGTCGACTCTAATCGACTCTAGTCGACTCTGTTCAGTATCACCCGCCAGTACAGGCAACTTCAATCGCCAAATTCTACCTTATGGTATACTATTTTTAACATTCATTAATACAAATGTCTTTTATTTACTGTCATTTAAATTTTCACGCAAACTTATTAAGACCATGACGTTTTCCTTTAAGTCCAAATGGTAATAGTAAAATGACACCATTTTAGCACCAAAACCTTAGTCCCGAGATTCCTCTGTCGTCCGACGACATTATGTTCGACGGCTCTAGCAATAATATATAATGTCGTCGGACGACAGAGGAATCTCGGACTACAAAACCTATACTCGCTATCGATATTGGGGCATTATCATGATCAGTTCTCGATACTTTTGCGTGTGTGCAATTTGACAGATTTCGCGAAATCACACATATTTTCTGTTTTCTTGGGTTTTACCACCTCACTTAATCAAAGCAAAAAAAATACCGTCAGTTCATAGCATAAAATTACCTCTTCGACTAAGCGTGCATTTCTTGTTGGTAATAAAACGACATTGACTTACGATCCTACTAAGTTGTTTCCCTTAGTTGCTGACTGCTAAATTGATCGTTAAAATTAACGATAGTTTTAGAGTAAAAGGGAGAGTACTATTTTAGCTAGCAATAGTCACGCCCCTATGTTATTGAGGTAAGACATAGGATCGTGCGAAATATGTGGTATGTCAAATAAACAGTTTTGCTATTTCTATCAACATAGTAATGATAGGCTTTTAATATGTTTTATCATACTTAACATTGGAACATGCTTATAAATGCAGATGACTTTTTCGACAACATCAAATCCCTTCATACCACTAATAAATAAAATACACCCAAACTCCCTATTTTCTGTTTTTAAAAGAGTAAATTAGGTTTGGGCGAAACGACTTTGGGAGAACTTTTTTATTACACGATTTAATTACCAAAATTAAAGTAATGTTTATTGTTTGCCTAAAAAAAAGAATAATTCACGCCGACATCCAGAAAAAAATATACGGTTATCGAGATATAGTGGTTTAAAAAGTGTCGCCCAACATACAAAAATATATATATTCGCCCAACCTCCCCATTTGTAGATATATATATATATATATATATATACAGTCCGACAAAAGTTAAGCACCACCTGACTTGTTTCAATAATATCTTTTCTAATAATGAACTTATTTCAAATCGGTTTGCTGTTTTCGTTACCTGTACCCACATACTTACCTGTGAAACAGGTTATTGATCAATTTTTATTTATGTGTATATGACAGGGTGTGCAAAGTGCCACGTGTACTTTTCAACATTTGTGTTTGCGAACGAAAGCTGATTTTTTGTGTGTAGAGTTTTAAGTTTCATTTTCTATTCGTTTGGTATGGTGCGGCGAAAAGTAACCATACCAGAAAGGTGGTAAGCTGTTGCCATGCATAGCGGTGGGTTTAGCCATAGAAGAGCGGCAGATCACTTCAGTGTTAACCATTCCATCATTGTACGACTGATGCAGCGTTTTCGTCAAACGGGGAATGTTACTGACCGTCCACGTGCAGGCAGACCTCGCAAAACGACACCGAGAGAGGACCGGCTCATATCCAGACGGGCGTGGTAACGGCCGTTCAGTACAGCTGGTGCACTTCGTGGTAATTTAGCGTTTGGAGGCCACATTAGCACACGCACTGTAATCAGACGCCTCCACCATTAGGTAATGCGAGCGCAACGACCTATAAAACGTCCACAGTTGACATTACGTCATTGCCATGCTCGATTTGACTGGTGTGGACTATTCGCACATGGAGACGGGTCCACTGGTGTTATGAAAGTCATTTTTTGTTACGCCCTACCGAAGGTCGTGCAAAGACTTGGCGCCAACGAAACACTTCATTTCAGGATAACCACATTGTGGGCACAACTGCTTTTTGGGGTGTGGGTGTAACTGTCTGGGGTTGTTTTTCCTTTGACTGTAAGTTGGACTTGTACGTTCTTGATGGTAATCTGACAGTCCAAAAATACCGTGACAATGTGTTCGCTCCACGTGTAGTCCCCCATTTCGACAATCATGCGTTGGCTGACAGGCCTATGTTCATGGACGACAACGCTAGGCTACATAGAGCCCGAATTGTACAACATTTGTTACAGCAAGAGGCTGCTCATACAATTCCATGGCCTGCGATGTCGCCAGACATGAACCCTATAGAGCATGTATGGGACTTTATTGGCCGAAAAATCAACCAGCGCAATCCAAAATGTCAAAATATTGACGAATTAAGAGCTGCTATCTTACAGGAGTGGCAACAGTTCCCCCAATAACGGCTTAGGCGTCTTGTGCGAAGCATGAAGAGGCTTACAGAACTTCACAATAAACGCGGTGGATATACTCGTTATTGATTTGTATGCCTTACACATACGCACAATAGATGCATTTAAAAGTTCTTAAAATCTGAAGACTCTGCATTTTAATGCAATGTTAAAAACTTCCATCAAAGACAAACTTGTTTTACGTTTTTCTAGCGCCTGTTTTGAACCCCATTTTTGCCACGTCATAGTCACGTCTTTCAGGATGATAAATACTTCGCAGATTTGTAATTTTAGAGCCCTTGGTGTAGTCTTTTAAGAAGTGTAAGAAAAATGGTGATATCTATTTTATTGTTTTAACAGTATTGATGTAAACAAAATATATAGATAAAAATATAGGGTGGTGCTTAACTTTTGTCGGAGTATATATATTAAAATATTAATCTAAGCACGATTCAGCCGTTTACTCTATCATTTTGATAGTACCACCTCTGTGAATGAAACTATATACATAATTTAACATTGAAATTACAACGAAGTGCAGATGTAGAGTGTACTATGGGATACAGTTATGTCTATAATTTTCAGACTATGCGACATTATATGTTCAATTTAAGATACAATGTACGAGTCATCAATGATGATCACAAACTGGCCTTACAGAACAGGACTAAAACCTATGTTCCTTTAATTTGATGTAACAGGATGTCACATTAATATGTACTAGGGCTAGGGAAAGAACTTACTTATCATTTAGTAACTCGTTTATTTTCCATAAATCAGCTTCATATTTTTTTCTAAGTATATTGTTACAGGAGACCTCAATCAACCCCAAAAGAAAAAGATGCGAGGTAAATAATATATTTAACTTATGTAAATATTTATGAGAGACCATATAAAGGTATGTGAGGTCTCCTAAAACAATTGTCTCTCCTTTTTTTGCAACGTATGAAAAAATACGTAAATATCAAATTTAGTGCGCATGACGTATGTCTGGAATAACCTTTATCAGGTACACTAAAATCCGACATATTTGAATTTCAAATAATTTAAAAGTCTTTGGGAGCTATTAAGTCAAAGGAGGAAAATCGGCAGAGGTAACCTATGCCTGAGGGAGGAGAACATTACGTTTAATATTAATTACATGATTTAGGAACTGTACATTTAAAATAATACATTTAATAAGCCGAAGCACTGACTACTGGGCGGATGATACACGCGGGTTTTAATAGTCCACCAGCTAAATTAGCGACGCAGTGGTAGTAATAAAAACGTAGATATCAACTTTAGAGCACATGACTTTGTCCATAAAATATAGATCAACACTTCTATGATAAAATATAGACAGTATACTGGTAGATATAGTATTAGTACGTCAATACATTTATATTTATATTCTGTATACAATATTCAAATCCATCAAGTTGATGACATATGTATTCTGTTATTCCACCAAAACAATTGATTTATGGAGATATTTATTGCTAATTGGTATTAAGTCTGTTATATGTACCAGTTAATATTCCTGTCCTAATAGTAAGATTTTACCTTCCTAACAAGTAGTCAGCTAACTCCAGTATCCATTCATCTTGGTACTGTGCTGTTCATGTTTATGTTGTAATTCATGTTGTTCATGGTATGGGCTTTTTGAGTGGTAATGAATATGTGAAGGTTTTTTGTATTGTTTCTTTATATCTTTATTGGGAGATCAAATATTAAAATAGTCGGAGGGTTGTGATCCATTAAGAGTTTTAACCCCGCCACCATATTTAGCTTCTTCCAAACTAGGATCTGGATTTACATGGCATATTTCATGGTCTTTTTTGTATTTAATGAGTCGAGGTGAGAGGTGTAGCTGTTGAATTGATGTCTAAGTTATTTCGAGATTTCCATACCTAATATGACCTGAAAATCAAGCAAGATGAGATGAACAATATGGTTTCTGCCGACGTCAATGGAATTATGAGATAACTGTATTGTATTTGGAGATTTACCTGTATCAGTAAGAGTTTACTGGAGACGCACTAGCAGAACCCGTAAAGGGATATTAGTGACCATCAAATTTCAATTAATTCCTGTAAATTTTCAGATACATTACTATTCCTATCCCATTTCTGAAAATGGTTTGAATAAAATATATTTTAAATTAATAACCTATAATGTTTTTGCATGCGCCAACAGTGATACACATTCGTCGTTTACTTTATACCATCATTCTTGGACGAAAATACAGTATTAGAAGTGGAACCAATAATTATTTCTATCGCAGTTGTCAATTCCGTTTTGAATATATAAATGTTCTTAATAACATTCATGAGCGATTTCTGAACTGTTATACTTTTCTTTCAGAGTGATATGTTTGTAAGAAGATATATTTGCTTGGAATACTCATACACCATTTTATAACTTGGTCATGATTAACAATGCCATATTTTGTAGACACTTCACAACCACAAGGCCGCTACCCCCAAGAACAGATATTGCATCATCACAAACATGCCCGTTTGATTCTGTAAATTCACCTAGATCTAGTTTGCTTGCTCCGATAGAAAAGCCGAACATTCCTTCGTCAATAGATACATTGGATGAACAGAAAACGGACAAAAAGCCGAAAGATAAAAAGAAGAAGAAGAAGAAAAAGAAAGACGAAGAGCGGGATAATCCATCTGATGTACAGGACAATAATGTATTGACTTAATATACATCATTAAAGAATACCATAAAAAGTAAAGATATGTGAGAATTTGCTTGCAGCAACTTATGACTCCTTTCTTTGCCAGAGGAGTTAATTTTCATTTTGATATATAGCAATAACATTACACTAGATATGTACATCATGGTATTTATTTTTGTCATTTATAACGTATTTGCATGTTTGCATTTTAATATATTTATGATACATTGTTTGACGTTCAAAGTATACAAAGAGGCTTTGCCAACCTTGAATTATTCCACTTTTCAGTCTTTGTATGCTTACAGAATGATATATGAAAATTGTTTTTTTTAGCATAGATTTACATGTGAAAAATGAGTGACCCGATGAGAAAAGAAGCCACAACAAGTACGTTAATTTGCTTACAGTTGGTTTCTAATTAGCTGATTGGTTAATTGGTGGTTTCAAATAAATGTTCGAGAAAATCGAGAACGGATAATCCAACGACACAGTCAACATTTAGCACAAGACACAGAATGAAGACAAACAAAACACGGAAAACAAAAGAGTTGAGTAACATGGACCTCACAAGAAAAAGAAAATGGCATGAGTGTGAATCCATGTGCTCGCGAAAGATAAGCAGTTCCTGTTTCTTCAAAAAATCTCCCTGGTTTTAAAGTGACAACTTTGACTCTACATTGGCCTTATTATTGTACAATTGCACATGCATTTTTATACAAGTACATCATATGTATGTGTTGGCTTTTTCACATAACATGAAATTATACAATACAAAGGAGTGGGTATGATAAGGGTAGATTTTGGCCCAATCTCAGAAACTGTTTATATAGATATAATATTGAACACAATCATTGAAAGGTAAGAAAAATATTGTTTTGATGATTTCATTTTGTCCTTTGTTGCTTAGCAACGTAAATGGAGGAGGGTCCAATTAATCATTGGAAATTCAAATATGGTGGTTTTATTTTACATATCTTGCATAGTCTTTTCAACAAAATGTTATATTCTATGTATGTACACTCTAAGAATAATATTCCAATTCTCTATGGTAGCATATATTATTTTTGTGTAGCTTTGTAACCCTAGCAACGGTTTTGTAAACATTAAATTAGCCTATATTATTGCAATTAATGGTTGAATTTTGACATCTACGATCTTTTGATTTGATATTTGAATAAGCGGTACATTTTTGTCAAGCTATGCACACTACAAATGTCATTTCATATTTCAAAAATACATTTTGATATTTTTATTCATAGTTATGCCCCGTCCATAGCAACAGGTTTCCCTATGCACAGTATTTTCCTGTAGATCTCATGAACCTTTTATTTAATCAAGAAAACAAATTCTACAACATCACCATAGCAGATCTAGAGACATCTTTTCATTTACTAACCAGTATATATTATAAGAATTCACTAAACCTTACAATGTCCCTAGTAACCAAATAGTATCCCTAGCAACCGCAGAAATTCGTCAATGCTGAGCTCTGTAAATTGCTTTTTTTAAATCATTTTATAACCGAATGTTGATCTTTTTATTTTTTAAATCATGAGAGGAAATTATTCTCAGTAATTAGAATGTCAAAGGAACCAAGTCAACTGCATAACATGATAAAGCAGCGCTACAGCGGCAGGAGAGGATATCATCCATGTTGAATAATTAAGAAATGAATCATGGAAGCCAGAATGTGTTGGGGGTTTTAACATGGATTGGCGGATATTATACGTTATTAGTCTCGATATATTATATATCCCGTTTTAAAGGGCAGTGGTTTTGTTAAAAGGTGAGGCGTCAGCCGAACCTTTTAACAAAACCACTGCTCTTTAAAACGGGATATATAACATCTAGAGACTGATAACATTTTTATCTGAATGTTCCAACATTAATAAGTATGTCCTTATTATAGGAAAAACATAAATACGTGTATCTTTGGACAAAGATCACAGAGAGCGATTATAGATTTTCTGTCATCTTGTGAAATGTGTGTCGTCTGCTGTGCACAATGTAAATGGACAGCACATAGGTGAGAGCGATTATTGATTTTCTGTCACCGCACGGCTTCCCTGAAGTTTTAAAAGTACCTTTATAGCCAATCAAAATTCTTCTTGCCACGAGAACATCAGATAATAGTATTTTATCCCGAGCCAGAAGCGAGTGATAAAATTTACTAATATCCGCCAATCCATGTTAAAACTCAACACACATTCTGGCTTCCATGATTTATTTCGATTCTGATATGTCTAAGAGTACAAATACGGTAGTATACTTTGATTGGAAGACGGTAATTTATGTTTACGGTATCTTCAAACTTTTTTTGTTGAGAAAAGTAAAACGTGATAGATTATATAAATAGAATGCTTGGTAATACTGTATTATCGGTCATGGCCCATTAAAGTAAAATCATACCACTAAAATTCCAAGTAATACTACACATTTAGCACTGACTCAATGAAATTCTTAGTAAGGATAACAAAAGGACCATTATAAACAAAACACCAAATATGTAAATCAAACCTGACATCCGTGAACTATGTTAAAACATGCACGTTATATCGCTATATATACTGTATTAGATGAATTATAAATTATCAAATATATAGTTTGTTTTTCCATACTTTATTGAAATAAGTAAGAATAAAATATTTATCTCACGATGTTGTTATCGGCAGTCATGTGTGCTAAACCATTACGCCACCGCAACGTTAATATTAAGCTATATATAAATCAAATTTACGTTAATACAATTATTCATCGGGAATTCACTTTGCGAAAGAGCTAAATAAAATATATTTGCTAAAGAAAAAAAATAATAAAAGGTAGAGACTACTAGAAATAGAAAGTTCCGATGTGTTTACATGTCCAATGAATTCATTTCTAAGATAATCTGATGTACTAATTTTCTTTTTGGTTGCTTGTTTTGTTTTCTGTACTTTTGTGAATTGTGGGGATTTGTATAGTAACACATGAAATTCCACTGAGGGTTATAAAAAAACACGTCGGACTCGATGCACAATCAGCTCGGCAGTAAATCACCTCCAACATTTAGCCGTTTGTTTTCTATCTAAATAACGTCAAAACTGTTTCATAAAATTTTTTCAAGTTTGACTCCCGTAGCAAAATAACTACGATAACCAACTTTATTTTGGATGAGATTAAAAGGCCGATTTCTATTTCTGTCTATTACGGATGAAAACGGTCAATAAAAAATGGCCGCTGACGAGAAATCGACCTTAAAATTATTTTTTTATTGCAGATTTCATACTCTCCACACTCGGGTACCAACACAAAAATTAAATGAGATATGTGTTTATGTATATTAAACATCATACTATAATATGCCGTTGGTACCTGCTTGTGGTTATACTGAAAATTGACATTAAATACACATTTCTTGTTAGATTTCATATATTTTCACGAAACGATAGACTAGTGTGACGTCATCGCACGTGCAAATATGGAAAATTGTTACCAAAATAGTAGTTGGGGTAAAGGTCTTATAAAATCAAGGAACAACGAAAGCTATGCGCTTCATTTATAATTTGTCTATTTTTGAGGCCAATTTCTGCCCTTATCATACCTACTCCTTTCATGGAAATATTAACAAATATTACCAGCCAAGATATATTATTGTTTCAGATATTTGATTCGTGAGAGGGTTTTATATACTAATATATTAACATGGCTCAAATCATCAGTTTGTGTAACTTGTGTCTTATTCTGTTTGCACAAAAAATAATTGTTTAAACTAATAGATTACTACGCTGTATCTATAACTAGAAAATCACATTCTCTTTGAAAAACAGTGCCTTGGTAATATTAAGCAAAATACGATGTCATATACCTGATTTACCATAAGGTTAGTGTTATCTAAATCAAAACGATGTAATCAAAGATATATTGTTTATAATGAACTTCCATGGCCCGAGTTAGTTGCTATTTTCCTCAGGATGAAAACCAAATATTACAATCTAAGCATGTTGGAATATATCCTAAATAACGATGTGATTATTATTTATTTTTTACAAGCTTCTAGCTTAAATATGATATTAGCCATATTCAAATGATGCCGTCCAAGATCTGAGATGTAGTCTTTTTTTTAATTCATTTTATTTGTTTTATTTAATTATAAATGCAGCGTTTATATATCGTTTGTTAGTGATAGTTTTTTTTTCATTTAAGCTAACAGTATTAGGATGAATTCATTCGCATTGTAGAATCTTACATTGTTTTTTTGTAACTTTATTTTAATTTTGTGATAAAGCCATATTTATGTTTACATTATTATTTAGTGTGTGTGTGCCTGCATGTATCATATTTTTTTCTATAATAAACATGATTTAAAATATATCTATGTTTGCTTAGAATTTACAAAAATAATTGAATCTGTTTAACAAATAAAATGAAAAGCAAAAAATACCACACTGTCGGAAGATTTCCAAAATACAATATCAAAATCGTAGAAAGAGGCACAATCGGTACCTTTAACACCCATATACATGAACGCTCACTTTCACTTGGTATATGCACTGCAATAAAGAGTGGCGGAGTTAAACTAGTTTTAAAGGCTTAAATATGATCTCATTGATTTGAGTTTTTTCATATTGGTGTACCAAGCTACGCTAGTAACCAAGTCTGATTATGTCGTGTTTTCAACAACTAGATTTCTGGGAAACGACCATGGGCGTTTAATGACTACTTAATTAACAACTAAGATATCATAAGTATTTTTGATAGGGCGTCATATAGCACAACAGGTAATATATCTTTCAACAATATTTGTCACTGAGGACATGGAACTCTCTACATATTTCTTATATGACTATTAAGATTGTATTGGTTGATTTAAACAAACTATAAACAAGATATACCCCTTTAAAACACAACATTGTAAAAGCTTCTGATAACTATAATAACAAAGTATTAATACATTACAAACTTTAGTCTCAACAAGATAGAAAGAGATAGCAGAGATAAGTCATGTATCATGGTCGTATTTACATTTACCTAAATAAACGTTAAAGAATAACGAAGGGCAATCACAAATGGACAATCCAGGGAAACTAGCAACATAGGATGCACAAGGCGAAGAAGAACAAAGCAAAACACACAACACAATATGTGTTGGACACCACTTTGCTCAAACGAACACAATTGACGCAAATAAGACATGAGCCCTACCACAAACAACTGGAGGTAAAGACGAACCGAACATCGTTTTATATGCTGAAATCGTACCAAACATCACAACACGGAACTCAGAAAGCAAAGACAAATTTATAATAGGACAGCACAACAACTAAAAAAAATGAGCTACATGTCCATATCATCACTATTTGGTGTTTATTTCTGCTACTTGTGTATTAGGTACATCCTTGTATGATAATAAAGTTTGTCAGCTACTTACTAAATGTATACTGTTCTCTCCGGTTCACAACTTGCCACCATTGCATAGCGATTATTTGTTGAATGCAGGTTTGTTCTATGATAAAATAGAATGTTACACACATACAGTCAAAATAGGAAATGAGAACGGAATCTTTTCTAAGAGAATGGTTCCAATATGAGGGACATAAGAGAGGTACCTTTATAATTTACTCTGGACTTCGATGAAACAAATTAATGTAAAATAGAAAGAACTGGTATAAAGCATCATAGCCT
Organism: Bathymodiolus brooksi; assembly: GCA_963680875.1. NCBI lineage: Eukaryota > Metazoa > Mollusca > Bivalvia > Mytilida > Modiolidae > Bathymodiolus > Bathymodiolus brooksi. Next base: position 66,777,056 of record OY804587.1, read on the forward strand.
GTCCAGGCCCCATTTTATATAGTGTGATTAGCCATCCTGTATGATTTTTGTTATATTGATCCGTATACAAATCATATTGTAAAGCAAGAACGATTTTATCTGTGTGGTAAAAATACATTGATTTTGAGTGTTATATTGATATAAAACACTAAAAATTGTATAATGACTATGTGATAAAGATAAAATACGTCCGTCCATAAACTAGACCATGAAATGAACACTTTGTATGACTTTATGTTGCTGGGTAGTAAAAATAACTGTAATGTATTCCGAACTTCCTGAAACGAATACCAACATTTATATACGCCACACTCGTTTTCATTTAAGTACATGTTGTAAACATTGAGACTTTATAAGACAGCATATGCTAAATTAAATGTTGGTCACTTATGATAATCTTGTAATGTGTTTTACTTTATATTTATTTTGTCCGAAACACGATTTTATTGAAGGTATTTTTTTTCATAAAATTGCCGAAGTTTTGTCTATTTCTTAATATACTGAGAAAAAACAACTTCATTGTCATAAACGATCAAAATGCATTGTTTTATTGCATATCAACAACCCACAATTTATTGTTTAAATACAATAATCATAAATACAAACTGATATGACTAAATAGCTTTTATGTCATTTTTTGCAAAACAAACATGGGACTTTAACAACAGGACAACTTGTAATAAATACTTGTATGATAGCATTGTTAATTTAATTAGTTCATGAATGGTTCTTAGTGGTTCCCTAACTTCAGAACGAATTAACCTATAAACATTCAAAATATGATATCATTTATTTTTAATTTGAGAAGTCATTGATTGATTTTAACCATAGTTAGCTAGTAGAGCATACAATATGTACCAATATTCCACAAACATGATTTGGCTTCAAAATCGAATATTCGTCTACACAATAAGAAATTCTGCATATTTTAACTTCATTTTGATCATATTTCATGATTTATATTTGGCATGCATATTGCAAAATGTTACCCAGCATTGTAATTTGATATCAAATGGACGACATTAAATAGCATGACCGTATCTGGTTGGCAGGTCCCTTTGTAACTGCATTGTGTCCTGTGCCTCTACAAAAACAATATTGTAAAACGAAATCTATTATGTACTGATTACAAGATTGGGTTATTTTAAACCTTATTCTCCATTATTCATACAGTTAACTATATATTCTGCGATCTAACATTACCACGACCATGACAATGGGTAACTTCACAGGGAAAAACCCTACAAAATAATTCAGGAAGTTTTGTTTGTGATTATTTATATCTTTATTCAAAAACATTCAATATGTAATATAGGTACAACAATAACATTTAAATAGTGATGAAATAACAATATTTATAATATATATAAATTGATAGTACTTAAGAAAGGTTACAAAAGTTAGATAAAGTTGAGTGATTGTTGTCAATGCCAAATGAGCATATTTTCACATATTTTATAGCGAGAAGAAGTTCCATTTCATTGAGATGATGTACGTGGTTAACACGCTTACTTGGGTTTTTACAGTGCTAGCTCTCTGAAACGATAGCCCATTAGGTAGATATGTTTCTCCACGTAGATACGGTCATGCTATATAATGTCGTCCATTAGATATCAAATTACGGGTTTTGGTTATACCTTTAGTATCTTCTAACTTGTGTTATGTATTGTCCTTGATGACTCGTTCTTTCATTCCCTCTTTTTGCTATATCAATGCATATGAATAGTTTTAAGGGCTTCATCGACCAACACATTTCAGTTGATAATATTTTTGTTTAATAGCCATTAAAATACTACACAACATTTATAATTAAGTATTACAAACTACATTCTTTGATAGCTGCCTTGGCTTAAAATCGGTCAGTTTGTTGTTTACAATAAATACAAAACCCCCTGGTTACATAGAAACCTATCAATAACATTCACACATGCAATTCAGACTATGGTTGATGTGTCCGTTACTATTATAAGAATATAAAAGCTTTTGAATTGTATAGAAGCCGCTATTATGAACAAAATGGGTAGTCATTGATATATGTCACCTTGACTGATGCAGATAACTGGGAATAGTATAACTGTTGTGTTACAGAGTGAGTGGGAAATCACGCTGAAATGAATGTTTCGCCTCACAATCTTATTAAAGCAGAGGCCTATGAATTGATGGTAACATGAAGGACACTCTTTTTCAAAGGACCTGAAAGTGCGGGTGGGGGTGGGGCAACCTCAGTAAGTGGAAAGTCGAGGGGTTGCAAATCATTGTAGGTGGACTGGAAAGTGGTGGGGGTAGGCCCAAAGATAGGACGGAAAGCGAAAGACAAACTTGAAGAGAAGACGGAAAGTGGGGGTCAATCTTTCAAAAGTGACAAAAAATCAAGAAAAAAATATCATTTGGCTTCAAACATGACATTTTTTTCTTTGCTTTATTGATAATTTTTGGCTTCCATGCAAAACATTCAGCTTTTTCTAAGCGTTTTCCAAAAAAGGGAAGGAGCAAAATCATAGTTCTGCATCCCCCTTTTCACGCTTTTGGAAGTGGGGTATATGCCACCTTTACCTCCAGCCCCTACGCCATGGAAAAGATGTTTAAGTTAATTTATATTAACTCTATGTCAATTTAAAAAAGCTATAATTTCAATTATTATTATATGTTTACCTTCTTGATCTACAGTTTATACCGTGTATGTAATATGTGTTGTGTTGAATTGTTTCGGACCACGAGTGTGGACAGCATAAACACATAAAATTCTGACACATAAAAACAAAGAGCAATAAGCAAACAGACGAAGGGTCAATACTACAGCACACACAAACACCGGAAGAGAGACCATGTGGTTCGCATGGTTCATGAAGCTTAAAATTAGTCCATTCTTGATCATTTCGTCGGGTGGCTGTTCCTCTTAAGATATTTTGCAAATCAGCTGGAACAGTAGAAACCATCAGAGATAAACTAAACAACGTCAGTGTCACATACTGTACGACAAAAAGATAGAATAACATGAAAACTCTAAAGAACTCTGGAGTAAGATTTTGATAATAAGATTCTTAAGATACCAACGGAGTGATCAGAATCCGTATATCGAAGAAGAACAGACAACACAATGACCAAAGGAAAAAGGACAAAAGGACAAACAAAATATACATATAAAACTAAAGATCGAGTAACACGAACCCCACTAAAAACCAGGGGTGAACTTTGTAACAAACGTTATGCATGGATGGGACTATGCTTATCCAGCAGAAGCAACCACTTTTGATTATCTCTGATACCTCGCATCCCAATATCTGTTAGTTCGTTTGGATGTATTGTAGTGTTGTTTAGTACACTAGTTTTACTGTTTGTATTGCTTTGAATATGGTATTCAACTTCTCTAGAGAAAAAGGAAATTTAATTCAAACTTGACCATCATTGCCAACACTATATACAGTTTACACCATGGCCATTAGAAGATCATGTGACATCATATACAAATAGTCTGAATATACCGAATATATTAAAGCTGGTAATCGAAGGACAGACACTATAATTACCAAAAGTCAAAGAACAAAAGTACAAATAATGGTCGAAATAACCCTACAGAGAAGACCAAAGATCAAGTAACACAAACACCACTACAGAAACATTTGAAGACACCAAAGTGGTAACCAAAAGATGTAAATGGATAAAGTGCAAGCAATACATTATCCATGCGAAAAGGGACAATAATCCGTAAACCTTACGCAGAAGATCAGCGATTGAGCAACACAAACCCCACTAAAAGCCATTCATGACTTATCACCGGGTTTGTAACTAGATTAACACGACGGGTGCCACCAGTGGAGCAGGAACAGCTTACCATTCCGGAGCACCTGAGATCAAACCCCCCCCCCCCCGTTTTAGTGGGATTAATGCTACTCGATCCTTAGCTTTAGTTATTTGCTTTGTAGATCGTTGTTTGTCCTTTTTTTGCCATTGTGTTGTCTGTCAGCTTGCAATATTTAGTGAAAAGATATAATCTACTTAGAGAATCGTGAAATTAAAGGACCTGACCAGTATTTTCGTTTCCTTGAGAATTTCCTGCATCGATGTCCACTCCATGCAAATAAATGAAGAAGTTTGTATAGATAGGAGCACAGTTGGTACCCTTACGAGTGTCGACTGTCTATTGAAGTATACGTTCATCAAGCATAACAAATACGTTGTCGATCAAACACTCGAATATTTTGATGTGAGCTTCACATCGCTTTTTGCTAGAAACAGAGTTTTCCCTTGTTGCTACACGATATGTCTATCTATGCTGGTCATTCTTTTATATGAAATAAAGTTGAACCGATTCCTTAATCCGTCTTTTAGTTTCGAAAATAATATAGAGGTCAACTGCTTTAATGTCATTGCATGAGGAGACCTTTCTGAGCTCAGGTATTCCGGAATGGTAGTAACTTTTTTCACCACTAGAGGAAAGGAGGACAGGACATATCCGTGGAGATGTGTAACACAGATATTCCGCAACGGTTAACCAAGTGTCAGGATTTAGGTTATTTGTGTTTGCTTGCGCATGGTTGTGTCCAACACATATTGTATTGTGTTTTTGTTTGTTTTTCTTCGCCTATGTTGCAAGTTTCTCTGGATTGTCCATTTTTGATTGTCCCTTCTGTATTCTCTAACGTTTATTTAGAAGTGATGACTTGAACCTAACCACTAGAAACCCTTCGTTAAGTAGCTTTCTCGTAAGTAGCAACCCTCTATCAACGAAATTCATAACAGGAACCGCAAGCTCTGAATATTCTATCAACTCAGAGAGCTATGCTCCTTATGTAGTGCTGGTGGCATGATGCTACATCTAAATGAAAAATGTTCACAATAGGAATATTGAAATCATCTCTTTTGTCGGAAAGTTACGTTCTAAACAGGCCCTCACTGTCTCTTTCTTGGTGTAGGTAAAGGTATGAAGCAGACCTAGTTGCACCTGTTGTGTCCTTTATGTCCGGTTCAACTTGATAGATTGGATCAACATAATCATCTTGGCAATATTTAGCGAAATGCTATAATCTATATACAGAAACGTGAAATTAAAGGACCTGACTAGCTGTTTTCGTTTCTCTTGAGAAGTTATTTCATGCAAATAAATGAAGAAATATATATGAAGAGGGGCACAGCTGGTACCCTTAGGAGTGTCGACTGTCTAGTGTAGCACACGTTCATCAAGCATAACAAATACGTTGTCGATCAAACACTCGAATATTTTGATGTGAGCTTCACATAGCGTTTTGCTTGAAACAATGTTTTCCCTTGTTGCTACAAGATATGTCTATATATGCTGGTCATTCTTTTTTATGAAATAAAGTTGGACCGATTCTTTAATCCGTCTGTTAGTTTCGACAGGGGGTGATTTCTAAAAGAATAGAGAAGTCAACTGCTTTAATGCTATTGCATGAGGAGGCATGAGTGAGCTCGGGTACTCGGCAATGGTATTCAATTTCGGCACCACTAGAAGAAACGAGGACAGGACATATCCGAAGGCATGTGTGACACTGATATTATGTAACGCTTAACCAGTCATGATGGCGACCATAAAACGTTCAAATTAATGACATACACATAACCACTAGTAATAAGTGGTTCAGTAGTCACTTTGTTAGCAACAACCGTCTATCACGGAAACGCTGATAGGATCTATGAGCCCCGGAATACCGTATCAGCTTAGTAATTGTATTCCAAATCCAGATGCAGCAGGAATATTGTTACATATAAATGCAAAGTTCCAATGGGAAAATTTAAATCAGCTGTTTTGTCGTAAAGTTTTGTTCTTAACCGATTTTTGTATTTATGCTTGTCAAGACGTCCAATAACCACTATAAACAGAGTATCCAAAAACCACCAATGTCAATAGGACATCCAATAACCATCATGGCCTACAGAACATCCAATAACCAACATGCCAATTTGGACAATAGAACACTGCATACGCATACTGGCCAATGCGTCGTGATCGTATGGTAGTCAGTGATGGGGTAATTGTAATGTGTAATGGTAATTGACTGTAATTAATTACAAAATGTCAAGAAATTGAAAATAATGTGTAATTGGTCCAAAATTCAATTACATGTAATGGTAATTTAATTAATTACTTCCCAAAAATGTGTGTAATTTACAATTACTTTTCAATTACATTCAATTACATTAACAAAGATATTGAATACAATTGAAACTGTTTCTAATACTAGTCAGGAAAGCATATTTGGCCAAATTAAGTTTTTTTCCTTTTTGAATGTAGAAAATCTCTCTGTGTTTGATAGTAATATAAAAATGCAAATCTATATGTTCTTAGTCATCTTGGTAATGAATAACATAAATAGATACATTTTATGAATGGAATGACTGATGATGGCATATCTGCTATCTGATTTATGGATAGAAATGAAATATAGATTAATTAAGATTTTTATTGTTTTATTGCAAATTAGTGATTAAAATTTGTTTATAAAATTGACAGTACAAGGCCTAAGGCACTACTGGATTCTAATCCTTTAATCTTTTGTTTGTTAATTTAACAGCTTGTGTCAGGAGTAATTAACAAGACCTGGCTTGGTGCCTCCAGGTCTTAAATCACCTTTATGTAGACAATTCCTTGTGCACAACTGAGTGCCACCCTTCTCCCTTTAAAAATGGTCATTGAATTTTAATAATAAAACGCTTTAACTAAGAATTTGACTTTAATTTGATGAACATCAAGTGTAACAGTAAACAGATGTAACTTTGTTGTAACTGCATGGACATTCAATATATAATGTATTAGTTTATTCACTGTCTATATGTATATTCTGAATCATATTGCTATTGCTTACCTGTTCATTCATATTTTTTCTATGCACATTAAAGATGTTGTAAAATGTAATTTATAATTTAATTAATTACATTTGCAAAGTAATTGTAATTCAATTAATTACATTTCAAATCCTTGTAATGGTAATGGTAATTTAATTGAAGATTTTGGCCAAGTAATTGTAATTTAGTTAACTACTTTCATATGTAATTGACCCCATCCCTGATGGCAGTTTGACTTACAACTACCTGTGCAATCAGTGCGTATCACCACTAAAGTTGTGAGATCGAACCCATTCATGGCGAGGTGTACTCTATACAACATTATGTAATAAAGTTCGTCAGTGACTTGCGGCAGGTCGGTGGTTTTCTCCGGGTACTCCAGTTTCCCCCACCAATAAAACTGACCGCCACGATATAACTGAAATATTGTTGAATGTCTATCGTAGTCACGTATTTTGCTCAATTGATTTTCCTGTGTCATACAACAACGCCCTGATCTTAAACAAATAATGCAGTATTGTCAGGTGATTCATATATTATCCAATCGTATCGATGCAGGAAGTAAACATTACAACTAGCCTTCTACAGATATGCCGAACTACTTTGAAAATAAGAGGAAAATACACATGCCGAACTTGTATTCGTTTTTCCCGCCCATAATTTGACATTGACGAAATGGGCTCCAAGGACCGATTTTAGAAGAAACATAACACGCACATATAAATCTGTGGTCATATTTCATTCCATTATAATGTTTAAGTCTGTCCTCTCTTTTGCATTTCAAGCAGAAAAGGACTATTTATACAAGGAAAGTCAATTCTTAATATTTCTGCCGAACTCGTTGTTTCCTTCATTCGCTTTGAGATGGATATAAATAGTTGACCCACTTGATTTAGCTTATGATATATTAATAGCGTGTTATCTTGAATTACAACAGGTGCATACATATCATACACGGAATCATTATATAATCTGTCAAAACCAGAGGTTCACATGATATATGTAACAGTTCATTTTTGTTTTACAAATTCAAGCTTCACGTTTTGTTTAGGAAATCTGTCTGGACCACCATTCTAAAGGACTAAGCAAATTATAATGTATATCCCAATTTGTCTCATAAAAGAATAATAAACAAGATAAAAATTATAGGATTATGGTCATGGTGCTTAACGTCACTTTCAACAATATTTCTGTCATGTCGCGGCGGTCAGTTTTATTTTTGGTGCCAAGAGTGCCAGGAGAAAACCACCGACCTCCCGCAAGCGAGTGAGTAAATAAATAAGTTAGTGCCAAGTGAGCAATCTTACACATATATTATGGCGAGAACAAGTATCTTATCATGAAGAGATAATGATGAATATGATCACCCTTGTTGAACACCCTCACAAAGGCAAACATTGAATACTGTTTTCTTTGGTACTATACTATTTATATTGATGGCTTTAACAAAGTAGGATTTTATCATAGTATTTAGACATTGTTATCTACTTCTCACCAGAATGATGTTTGGACGTGAATATTCACAAGTTTACACAAGTATTTTATTATCATTTAAATATGGTATCATGGTATGACTTTGTATTGTAATTTGTCCTTTAAAATGTTTATTTATGATAACATATTGACCTCATAATAGTGTCGTTTTGTAGTTTAGCAAAGTACCTAACTTCCTGATGGAAATTTTTACACTTAATATGCAAATTATTTCTTTTTAACAAGATATTTATAGATTTCAAAAACTGTATTTAAAGATTTAAAAATCTATGGAATACAGAAGGTGTCATTAGTATTACAACCAAGTATGTGTGCTAACCTCTCCTTAATAGATTCTATTCATCACATACACGTATTTGAATCCTTATTGATATGCATTGTGCAAACATTTCAATGATCAAAGAGAAAGAAATAAAAATGGAAATTTTCATTTAGCTTTCATAAACATTTATCTGTAAAAATCTAGGCTTCTTTAGAAAATAAACTGGTTAAAATTGATGGGATATGTATGCATCATCATGTAAATCAAGATGAATTTCTGACGAGCATGATAAGTATTATCAGTAAAATTGTTGTTCAGATTAAAAAAAAAAAATGAATGTAGACTGATGAAATGAAATTAAATACCACCACCAACCCCAACAAATGATTCTGAAAGTGCTCTGCTGATCTAAAATTAATTACCACCACCAACCCCAACAAATGATTCTGAAAGTGCTCTGCTGGTCTAAAATTAATTACCACCACCAACCCCAACAAATGATTCTTAAAGTGCTCGTCTGGTCTAAAATTGACAGTAAAAACCTAACTTTAGTTAATCCGGCTTTATCAGTATTGTCCAGTCTATTATGATGAGAAAGTATATTATAGTAAAATCTTGGAAGCGTAAACAGAAACGGCTGATGTTCAAAATGGCATATAATTGGAATATTGATGGTATAATACAGCCAAATTAGGGAAAACTGCAACATAAAATGGTACTAGATACACACAACTCTCAGACAAACCAAGGAAAACAAGAATTTCAGTATTTCTAGGGAATATTTCAAAATAAAATGCTACTTTAGATTCTTACAGAAAACCTTCGTGATGAATGAACAGTGATGCCAATCTTAATCAATGTAGTTGTCTTTATATTAACAATAATAGCAACTTGCAAATAGCAAACAAACCATGTCACTTCTGTCTGGTCATTTCAGGATATGCTTTCATATGTTAAACACCAGTTTCAACAATTCTTCATCTATATCTTAGACTCTTAGTCACTGTTTTATTTGTGGATACAACGGGATAAAGATGATCTTCCATAAATAACTGAAAAACTTCATCACAACCTGGCAATATGCGAGGCTAAATCTCGCCAACTTTAGTGGTGATATGCACTGACTACAACAGTAGTAGTTGTTCTAACTATCATGTAATCACTTCCACCGCAACCCCCTTGCCGTTTGTTTTGATTTTCAAATAATAGACAAATATCTAGAGAATTTATGAAATGAGAGACTCTGGTAAGCTACCTCTCCACTCTATAATATGGTAACAGGAGAATATAGATTCTTAAGGCTAAGGCTAACTATCCTCAAATAATTAAAGCTTCTGTCATGAAAATAGATCAACATATCATTGTGACATTACTAACAAATACATATCTAAAACGTTTGGTAATAATGGTTAATATTTGTCTGCTCCTATGGTAACAGCTGTCACGTACTTGGTGACATTTGAGAAAGGACACCATATAAATGTTTCGTTGATTTTAGTTTGAATGAGATAAAATACATGAACAACATCAGCTATTGATATTTTATTGATAGCAGATGTATTTCATTTGATGCAGTATAATATCAATAACTATTTCTATTATTGAAAACTACAACATTAAAATAAATATATAAAATAATATTAATAAAAATGACTCAAGGGAAAAACCATCAACTCCCATCTTATATGACATCAGATTTAACCTCCGGTTTCATGTAGACTTTATAAGGTACCAGGAGAGAACTTGTACTTTTGGCTGGGTAAATGGGGTGGTCTTTCAATAATCAATTGTCATTTGAGGAAAACTGCTCATATCCATCCCTTGTCTGCAATTACACATTGAAGACATTTGACAAATGATCAATGGGAGATAACTCCCAATATTTTATAGAAAAAAAATGTCGAGAGGTATATCTGAAGTAAACTCAACCACAGTCGCTTGAATTTCAATGATTTAATATAATATATTTGCTTACTCTCTTTTTTATTTAAATCATTGAAATTCAAGCGACTGTGACTCAACAATCAACCAGGGCCGTCGATACATTGAGGCAAATGCGTTTTGGCGAAAGAGCAAACATTAAATATGCAAAAAACTTTGTGGAGGAAAGTAAAGATAAAAAAACCCCGAATGGATCCGTTTGAAGATACTACAAGGAATAATGTCGGTACATTAAGCCATCATCATCATCAAAATTGAGCTTAGATTTGCCAAACGTACTGACGAAAGAAGAATAAAGTAGGTCACGAAAAACTCAAAATCTTTCAAAAGTAATATGTTCAGCATGGAATATAAACTGATGAGCAATGTAGTAAGCACTGAATTGCCAAACATTTTATATTAATATTTGAAAGCAAAAACATTTGATTCATAATCATAATCTTCTATTGCCATTCACAACCACTGGTTCATTAAATTGTTTTCACAATGCACACATCTATACATTTGAATGTCTTTAAATACAATCGAATTTACCCTAAAAGGCATCTCTATATAGCAAATCACTGTTTATAAAGGACAGATTCGTTCTGCCAAATAATGAATAGTGCATATAATTTTAACCTGCATAACACACATGATTCAAAACTACTTGTTCATCACAATTCACTCTGCTTCACAACCACCGGCTCAGCATAACACACCATGATACACAACCACTGGCTCAGCATAACACACCCTGATTCACAACCACTGGCTCAGCATAGCACATCATGTTTAACAACCACTGACTGCATAGCACACCATGATTGACAACCACTGGCTCAGTATAACACACCATGATTCACAACCACTGGCTCAGCATAGCACACCATGATTCACAACCACTGGTTCAGAATAACACGCCATGATTCACAACCTTTGGGACAGCATAACACACCACGAATCACACCAACTGGCTCAGTATATCACATCATGATTAACAACCACTTACTCATCATAGCTCACCATCATTCACAACCACTGTCTCAGTATAACACATCATGATTAACAACCACTGACTCAGCATAGCACACCATAATTCACAACCACTGGCTTAGCATTACACACCATGACTCACAACCACTGGCTCAGTATAACACACCATGATTCACAACCACTGGCTCAACATTACACACCATGACTCACAACAACTGGCTCAGCATAACTCACCATGACTCGCAACCACTTGCTCAGCATTACACACCATCAATCACAATCACTTGCTCAGCATTACACACCATGACTCAAGACCACTGGTCCAGCAAAATGCACCATAATTCACAACCACTTACTCATATCATTCATAACCAGCTGCTCGGCATGACACACCATAACTCAAACACAATCGGCTCAGTATAAAATAACATGATTCACAACTGTTCGGTTCAGTATAGCACACATGATTCACAACCACTGGGTCAGTATAACACACCATGATTCACAACCACTGGCTCAGCATTACACACCATGACTCAAGACCACTGGTCCAGCAAAATGCACCATATTTCACAACCACTGACTCATATCATTCATAACCAACTGATCGGCATGACACACCATAACTCAAACACAATCGGCTCAGTATAAAACAACATGATTCACAACTGTTCGGTTCAGTATAGCACAAATGATTCACAACCACTGGGTCAGTATAACACACCATGATTCACAACCACTGACTCAGCATTACACACCATGACTCACAGCCACACGGATCAGTATAGCACACCACGATTCACAACCACTGGCTAAGCATAATTCACCATGATTCACAACCTTTGGCACAGCATCACAATCCATGATTCACAGCCACTGGCTCATCATAACACACCATGATTCACAACCACTGACTCAGCATTACACACCATGACTCACAGCCACACGGATCAGTATAGCACAACATGATTCACCATCACATGCTCAGCATAACACACCATTATTCACACCCCTGGCACAGCATAACTCACCATGACTCACAACCACTGGCATAGCATAGCAAACCATGATTCACAGTCACTGGCTCAATATAGCTAACCATGATTCACAAGCATAGCACAGCATAATTCACAACCACTGACTCAGCATAACACACCATCATTCACAACCATTGACACAGTAAATTCACCATGATTCACAATCACTTGCTCAGCAATACACACCAGGATTAACAATCACAGGTACAGTAAAACTCACCTAGATTCAAAATCACTTCCTCAGCAATATACATCATGATTAACAACCACTGGCTCAGTAAAACACACCATGATTCACAACCACTGGCTCCGCATAGCACACCATGATTCACAACCACTGGCTTAGTATAAGACGCCATAGTTCACAACCTTTGGTACAGCATAACAATCCATGATTAACAACCACTGGCTCAGCATAACACACCATAATTCACACCCACTGGCTCATCATTGCACACCATGACTCACACCCACTGGCTCAGCAAAGCTCACCTTGACTCACAGCCATTGCCTCAGCATAACACACCATGATTCACAACCGCTGTCACAGCATTACACACTATGACTCACACCCACTGGCTCAGCAAAGCTCACTATGACTCACAACCACTTGCTCAGCACTACACACTATGATTCACAATCAATTGCTCAGGATTACACACCATGATTCACAATCACTTGCTCAGGATTACACACCATGATTTACAACCACTGGTTCAGCATAACTCACGATAATTCACACCCACTGGCTCAGTATAACATCCCATGATTCACAACCACTGGCTCAGCATTACACACAATGATTCAGAACCACTGGCTCAGTATAGCACACAATGATTCACAACCACTGACTCAGCATAGTACAACATGATTAGCTACCACTGGCTCAGCATAGCTCACCATGATTCACAACCACTGGCTCAGCATAGCACACCACGATTCACAACCACTGGCTAAGCATAATTCACCATGATTCACAACCTTTGGCACAGCATCACAATCCATGATTCACAGCCACTGGCTCATCATAACACACCATGATTCACAACCACTGACTCAGCATTACACACCATGACTCACAGCCACACGGATCAGTATAGCACAACATGATTCACCATCACATGCTCAGCATAACACACCATTATTCACACCCCTGGCACAGCATAACTCACCATGACTCACAACCACTGGCATAGCATAGCAAACCATGATTCACAGTCACTGGCTCAATATAGCTAACCATGATTCACAAGCATAGCACAGCATAATTCACAACCACTGACTCAGCATAACACACCATCATTCACAACCATTGACACAGTAAACTCACCATGATTCACAATCACTTGCTCAGCAATACACACCATGATTAACAATCACAGGTACAGTAAAACTCACCTAGATTCAAAATCACTTCCTCAGCAATATACATCATGATTAACAACCACTGGCTCAGTAAAACACACCATGATTCACAACCACTGGCTCCGCATAGCACACCATGATTCACAACCACTGGCTTAGTATAAGACGCCATAATTCACAACCTTTGGTACAGCATAACAATCCATGATTAACAACCACTGGCTCAGCATAACACACCATAATTCACACCCACTGGCTCATCATTGCACACCATGACTCACACCCACTGGCTCAGCAAAGCTCACCTTGACTCACAGCCATTGCCTCAGCATAACACACCATGATTCACAACCGCTGTCACAGCATTACACACTATGACTCACACCCACTGGCTCAGCAAAACTCACTATGACTCACAACCACTTGCTCAGCACTACACACTATGATTCACAATCAATTGCTCAGGATTACACACCATGATTCACAATCACTTGCTCAGGATTACACACCATGATTTACAACCACTGGTTCAGCATAACTCACGATAATTCACACCCACTGGCTCAGTATAACATCCCATGATTCACAACCACTGGCTCAGCATTACACACCATGATTCAGAACCACTGGCTCAGTATAGCACACAATGATTCACAACCACTGACTCAGCATAGTACAACATGATTAGCTACCACTGGCTCAGCATAGCTCACCATGATTCACAACCACTGGCTCAGCATAGCACACCACGATTCACAACCACTGGCTAAGCATAATTCACCATGATTCACAACCTTTGGCACAGCATCACAATCCATGATTCACAGCCACTGGCTCATCATAACACACCATGATTCACAACCTCTGGCTCAGCATTACACACCATGACTCACAACCACTGGCTCAGCATACCAAAACATGATTCATAACCACTAGCTCAGCATAGCTTACCATGATTCACAACCACTGGCTCAGCATGATAAACCATGATTCACAACCACTGGCTCGGCATAATAAATCATGATTCACAAACACTGGGCTCAGCATAGCATATCATGATTCACAACCACTTTGCTCAGCATAATACATCACGATTCACAACCACTGGGCTTAGCATAGCACACCATGATTCACAACCACTGGCTCAGAATAACATATCATGATTCACAACCACTAGCTCAGAATAACACACCATGATTCACAACCACTGGCTCAGCATAACTCACCATAATTCACAACCACTGGCTCAGAATAACACAACTTGATTCGCGACCACTGGCTCAGAATAATACACCATGGTTCACAACCACTGGCTCAGAATAACATATAGTTATTCACAACCACCGGCTCAGCATAACACAACATGATTCACAACCACTGGCTCAGCGTAGCACACCATGATTCACAACCACTGGCTCAGCGTAGCACACCATGATTCACAACCACTGGCTCAGCATAACCAACTATGATTTACAACCTCTTGCTGGCTCAGAATAACTCACCATGATTCACAACCACTGGCTCAGCATAGCTCACCCTAATTCACAGCCACTAGCTCAGAATAACACAATATGATTCACAACCACTGTCTCAGAATAAGACACCATGATTCACAACCACTGGCTCAGAATAACGCATAGTGATTCACAACCACTGTCTCAGTTTAACACACCATGATTCACAACCACTGGTTCAGCCTAACACACCATGATACACAACCACTGGCACAGCATAATTCACCATGATTCACAACCCTTGGATAAGCATAGCACACCATGATTCACAACCACTGGCTCAGAATAGCACACCATGAGTCACAACCACTGGCTCAGCATAACACACCATGATTCACATCCACTGGCACAGAATAACACATCATGATTCACAACCACTGGCTCAGCATAACACAATATGATACATAGCCACTGGCTCAGCATAGGACACCATGATTAGCAATCACTGGCTCAGCATAACACACCATGATTCATAACCACTGGCTCAGCATAACACACCACGATTCACAAGAACTGGCTCATCATAGCTCACCATGATTCACAACCACTGAAAACGGATTGAATAAAATATAAGTTTAATTAATAACCTATAATGTTTTTGCATGCCCCAACAGTGATACGCATTCGTCGTTTACTTTATGCCATCATTCTTGGAAGAAAATACAGTATTAGAAGTGGAACTAATAATTAAGTTTATCGCAGTTGTCAATTCCGCTTTGAATATAAAAATGTTCTTCATAACATTCATGAGCGATTTCTGAACTGTTATACTTTTCTTTCAGAGTGATATGTTTGTAAGAAGATAGATTTCCTTGGAATACTCATAAACCATTGTATAACTTGGTCATGATTGACAATGCCATATTTTGTAGACACCTCACAACCACAAGGCCGCTACCCCAAGCCCAGATATTGTGTCATCACAAACAGGCCCGTCTGATTCTGTAAATTCACCTAGACATATTTCGCTTGCTCCGATAGAAAAGCCGAACATTCCTTCGTCAATAGATGCATTGGATGAACAGAAAACGAACAAAAAGCCGAAAGATAAAGAGAAGAAGAAGAAGAAGAAAATGAAAGACGAAGAGCAGGATAATCCAGCTGATGTACAGGACAATAATGTATTGACTTAATATACATCATTAAAGAATACCATAAAAAGTAAAGATATGTGAGAATTTGCTTGCAGCAACTTATGACTTCTTTCTTTGCCAGAGGAGTTAATTTTCATTGTGATATACAACAATAACATTACACTAGATATGTATATCATGGTATTTATTTTGGTCATTTATAACGTATTTGCATGTTTGCATTTTAATATATTCATGATACATTGTTTGACGTTCAAAGTATACTAAGAGGCTTTGCCAACCTTGAATTACTCCACTTTTCAGTCTTTGCTTGTTTACAGAGTGATATATGAAAATGTTGGTTTTTTTTATCATAGATTTACATGTGAAAAATGAGTGACCCGATAAGAAGTACGTTAATTTGTTTACAGTTGGTTTCTAATTAGCTGATTGGTTAATTGGTGGTTTCAAATAAATGTTCGAGAAAATCGAGAATGGATAATCCACCGACACAGTCAATAGTTAGCACAAGACACAGAATGAAGACAAACAAAACACGGAAGACTAAAGAGTTGAGTAACATGGTCCTCACAAGAAACAGAAAATGGCATGAGTGTGAATACATGTGCTCGCGAAGGGTAAGCAGTTCCTCTTTCTTCAAATGATCTGCCTGGTTTTAAAGTGACAACTTTGACTCTACATTGGCCTTATTATTGTACAACTGCACATGAATTGGTTTGCAAGTACATCATATGCATGTGTTGGCTTTTTCACATAACATGAAATTAAACAATACAAATTTCATGGAAATATTAACAAATATTACCAGCCAAGATATATTATTGTTTCAGATATTTGATTCGTGAGAGAGTTTTATATACTAATATATTAACATGGCTCAAATCATCAGTTTGTGTAACTTGTGTAACAAATAATTGTTTAAACTAATAGATTACTACGCTGTATCTATAACTAGAAAATCACATTCTCTTTGAAAAACAGTGCCTTGGTAATATTAAACAAAATACGATGTCATATACCTGATTTACCATAAGGTTAGTGTTATCTAAATCAAAACGATGTAGTCAAAGATATATTGTTTATAATGAACTTCCATGGCCCGAGTTAGTTGCTATTTTCCTCAGGATGAAAACCAAATATTACAATCTAAGCATGTTGGAATATATCCTAAATAACGATGTGATTATTATATATTTTTAACAAACCTCTAGCTTAAATATGATATTAGCCATATTCAAATGATGCCGTCCAAGATCAGAGATGTAGTCTCTTTTTTAAATCATTTTATTTGTTTTATATAATTATAAATGCAGCGTTTATATATCGTTTGTTAGTTATATTTATTTTTTCATTTAAGCTAACAGAATTAGGATAAATTCGAAGGGCAATCAAAAATGGACAATCCAAGGAAACTAGCAACATAGGATACACAAAGCGAAGAAGAACAAAGCAAAAAACAAAAAATAATATGTGTTGGACACCACTTTGCTCAAACGAACACAACTGACGCAAATAAGACATGAGCCCTACCACAACCAACTGGAGGTAAAGACGAACCGAACATCGTTTTTATGCTGAAATCGTAACAGACATCAAAAGACGTAACGCGGAAAGCAAAGACACATTTATAATAGAACAACACAAAACTAAAAAAAAAGAGCTACATGCCCATATCATCACTATTTGGTGTTTGGTTCGTCTACCTGTGTATTAGGTACATCCTTGTGTGATAATAAAGTTTGTCAGCTACTTACTAACTGTATACGGTTCTCTCCGGTTCACAGCTTGCCACCATTGCATAGCGATTATATGTTGAATGCAGGTTTGTTATTTAATAAAATAGAATGTTACACCCATACAGTCAAAATAGGAAATGAGAACGAAATCTTTTCTAAGAGAATGGTTCCAATATGAGGGACATAAGAGAGGTACCTTTATAATTTACTCTGGACTTCGATGAAACAAATTAATGTAAAATAGAGAGAACTGGCATAAAGCAACATAGCCTGTCCAGGCTCCATTTTATATAGTGTGATTATCCATCCTGTTTAATATTTGTTATATTGATCCGTATACAAATCATATTGTAAAGCAAGAACGATTGTATCTGTGTGGTAAAAATACATTGATTTTGAGTGTTATATTGATATAAAACATTACAAATTGTATAATGACTATGTGATAAAGATGAAATACGTCCGTCCATAGACTAGACCAGGACATGAACACGTGTATGACTTTATGTTGCTGGGTAGTAAAAATAACTGTAATGCATTCCGAACTTCCTGAAACGAATACCAACATTTATATACGCCAAACTCGTATTCATTTAAGTACATGTTGTAAACATTGAGAACTTATAAGACAGCATATTATAAATTAAATGTTGGTCACTTATGATAATCTTGTAATGTGCTTTACTTTATATTTACTTTGTCCGAAACACGATTTTATTGAAGGTATTTTTTTTTCTCATAAAATTACCGAAGTTTTGTCTGTTTCTTAATATACTGGACAAAAACCCGACTTCATTGTCATAAACGACCAAAATACATTTTTTATATTGCATATCAACAACCCACAATTTATTGTTTAAATACAATAATCATAAATACAAACTGATATGACTAAATAGCTTTTATGTCATTTTTTGCAAAACAAACATGGGACTTTAACAACAGGACAACTTGTAATACATACTTGTATGATATCATTGTTAATTTAATTAGTTCATGAATGGTTCTTAGTGCTTCCCTAACTTCAGAACGAATTAACCTATAAACATTCAAAATATAATATCATTTATTTTTTATTTGAAAAGTCATTGATTGATCTTAACTATAGTTTACAAGTATTTCAATACTTAGCTAGTAGAGCAAATGATATGTACCAATATTCGACAACAATGATTTGGCTGCAAAATCGAATATTTGTCTACACAATAAGAAATTCTGCATATTTTAACTTCATTTTGATCATGTTTCATGATTTATATTTGGCATGCATATTGCAAAATGTTACCCAGCATTGTAATTTGATATCAAATGGACGATATTATATAGCATGACCGTATCTTGTTGCATGTCCATTTGTAATCTGCATTGTGTCCTGTGCCTCTACAAAAACAATATTGTAAAACGAAATATATTATGTACTGATTACAAGATTGGGTAATCTTAAACCGTATTCTCCATTATTCATACAGTTAATTATATATTCTGCGATCTAACATTACAACGACCATGACAATGGGTAACTTCACAGGGAAAAACCCTACAAAATAATTCAGGAAGTTTTGTTTGTGATTATGTATATCTTTATTCAAAAACATTCAATATGTAATATAGGTACAACGATAACATTTAAATAGTGATGAAATAACATTATTTATAATATATATAAATTGATAGTACCTAAGAAAGGTTACACAAGTTAGATAAAGTTGAGTGATTGTTGTCAATGCCAAGTGTGCATATTTTCACATATTTTATAGCGAGAAGAAGTTCCATTTCATTGAGATGATGTACGTGGTCAATACGCTTACTTGGGTTTTTACAGTGCTAGCTCTCTGAAACGATAGCCCATTAGGTAGATATGTTTCTCCACGTAGATACGGTCATGCTATATAATATCGTCCATTTGATATCAAATTACGGGTTTTGGTTATACCTTTAGTATCTTCAAACTTGTCTTATGTGTTGTCCTTGATGACTCGTTCTTTCATTCCCTCTTTTTGTTATATCATTCTAAGCGCAACCCCTCTTTTTTTCAGTGCAACCATTTACCTCTATATTTTATTATTTGTCTGTTTGTTCTCGTCGTGATCATAGCTACATAACTGTTCATGTACCGTTAAACATCAGTCAATGCATATGAATAGTTTTAAGGGCTTCATCGACCAACAAATTTCAGTTGATAATATTCCTGTTTAATAACCATTAAAATACTACACAACATTTATAATTAAGTATTACAAACTACATTTATTGATAGCTGCCTTGGTCTAAAATCGGTCAGTTTGTTGTTTACAATAAATACAAAAACCCCTGCTTACATAGAAACCTATCAATAACTTCCACACATGCAATTCAGACTATGGTTGATGTGTCAGGTATACTGATTGTTGGTGTCCGTTACTATTATAAGAATATAAAAGCTTTTAAATTGTATAGAAGCCGTGTAGAAAATGTGTAGTCATTGACTGGTAAATATAATTTGCCATTTTGTATATGGTAATGATATACAGTGTTTATGTGACCATATTAAATACAACACAGATTCCACAAATAATCAACCAGGAAGTCTTTGTTGTTATCTATTATATCGTAATTTATAAATATCTTAATATATAAACATCATATTACTAAGAATGTGATATGCAGATAACTGCGAATAGTATAACTGTTCTGTTACAGAGTGAGTGGGAATTGACGCTGAAATGAATGTTTCGCCTCACAATCTTATTAAAGCAGAGGCGTACGAGTGGGTGGTAAAGTGAAGGACAATCTTTCTGAGAGGACCTGAAAGTGCCGGGGGATGCAACCTCAGTAAGTGGAAAGTTGGGGGGTTGCAAATCATTGTAAGTGGACTGGAAAGTGGCGGGGGTAGGCCCAAAGATAGGACGGAAAGTGAAGGACAAGCCTTGAGAGAAGACGAAAGTGAGGGTCAATCTTTCAAAAGTGACAAAACATAAAGAAAAAAATGTCATTTGGCTTCAAACATGCCATTTTTTCTTTTGCTTTAATGATGATTTTTGCCTTCCATGCTAAACATTCAACTTTTTCTAAGTGTTTTCCAAAAAAGGGGAAGGAGTAAAATCATAGTTCTGCACCCCCTCTTTTCACGCTTTTGGAAGTGGGGTATATGCCCCTATGCCCCTTTACCTCCAGCACCTACGCCATGGAAAATATGGTTAAGTTAATTTATATTAACTCTATATAAATTAATAAAAGCTATAATTTCAATTATTATTATATGCTTACCTTCTTGATCTACAGTTTATACCGTGTATGTAATATGTGTTGTGTTGAATTGTTTCGGACCACGAGTGTGGACAGCATAAACAAATAAAATTCTAACAGATAAAAACAAAGAGCGATAAACGAACAGACGAAGGGTCAATACTACAGCACACACAAACACCGGAAGAGAGACCATGTGGTTCGCATGGTTCATGAAGCTTAAAATTAGTCCATTCTTGATCATTTCTTCGGGTGGCTGTTCCTATTAAGATATTTTGCAAATCAGCTGGAACAGTAGAAACAAAATAACGTCAGTGTCACATACTGTACGAGAGAAAGATAGAATAACATGAAAACTCTGAAGAACTATCGGGTAAGATTTTGATAAGAAGATTCTTAAGATACCAAAAGAGTAATCAGAATCCGTATATCGAAGAATGGCCAAAAGAAAAAGTACAAAAGGACAAACAATGATCTACAAAACATACATATAAAACTAAAGATCGAGTAACACGAACCCCACTAAAAACCGGTGGTGAACTAAGGTGCTCCGGAAGAGTAGGTAGTTCCTGCTCCGCTAGTGGCACCCGTCGTGTTAATCTAGTTACAAACCCGGTAATAAGTCATGAACGAGGAAAGGATCGGAAAAAGTGTTTACGACAAATGGAACATATCCGTGGTCATTTGTGACGCAGATATTCCATAGCGGTCAACAAAGACATGGTGGCGACCGTAAAACTTTCGAAGTGATGACTTCAACTTAACTAAGAGGAACCCTTGGTTCAGTAGCTTCCTTGTTAACAACAACCCTCTAAAGTTTGTCCTGCTCCATATAGGACACTGCACTATGATCATCATTTATATATCGTTAACCTGATTACTTTGTAGCAAACGTTATGCATGGATGGGACTATGTTTATCCGACAGAACCCACCACTTTTGATTATGTCTGATACCTCGCATCCCAATACCTGTTAGTTCGTTTGGATGTATTATAGTGTTGTGTAGTACAATAGTTGTACTGTTTGTATTGCTTTGAATATGGTATTCAACTTCTCTAGAGAAAAAGGAAATTTAATTCAAACTTGACCATCATTGCCAATAGTATATGCAGTTTACACCATGATCATTAGAAGATCGTGTGACATCATAAAAAAATACTCTGAACATACCGAATATATTAAAGCTGCTAATCGAAGGACAGACACAATAATGGCTAAAAGTCAAAGAACAAAAATACAAATAATGGTCGAAATAACCCTAGAGAGAAGACCAAAGATCCAGCAACACAAACACCACTACCGAAACTTTTGAAGACACCAAAGTGGTAAGCAAGAGATGTAAATGGATAAAGGGCAAGCAATACATTATCCAAGCGAAAAGGGACAATAATCCGTAAAACCTACGCAGAAGATCAGAGATTGAGCAACACAAACCCCACTAAAAACCATTCATGACTTATCACCGGGTTTGTAAATAGATTAACACGATGGGTGTCACTAGTGGAGCAGGAACAGCTTACCATTCCGGAGCACCTGAGTTCACATCCCGTTTTAGTGGGATTAATGTTACTCGATCCTTAGTTTTATGTATATGCTTTGTAGATCGTTGTTTGTCCTTTTTTTGCCATTGTGTTGTCTCTCAGCTTGCAATTTTTAGTGAAAAGATATAATCTATTCAGAGAATCGTGAAATTAAAGAACCT
Organism: Bathymodiolus brooksi; assembly: GCA_963680875.1. Classification (NCBI taxonomy): domain Eukaryota; kingdom Metazoa; phylum Mollusca; class Bivalvia; order Mytilida; family Modiolidae; genus Bathymodiolus; species Bathymodiolus brooksi. The sequence goes on from OY804587.1 coordinate 66,800,204, forward strand.
GACCAGCTATTTTCGTTTCTTTTGAGAAGTTCCTGCATCGATGTCCACTCCATGCAAATAAATGAAGACATCTGTATAAAGAGGAGCACAGTTGGTACCCTTAGGAGTGTCGACTGTCTAGTGAAACACACGTTCATCAAGCATAACAAATACGTTGTCGATCAAACACTCGAATATTTTGATGTGAGCTTCACATCGCTTTTTGCTAGAAACAGAGTTTTCCCTTGTTGCTACAAGAAATGTCTATCTATGCTGGTCATTCTTTAATATGAAATAAAGTTGAACCGATTCCTTAATCCGTCTTTTAGTTTCGTAAATAAAATAGAGGTCAACTGCTTTAATGCCATTGCATGAGGAGACCTGGCTGAGCTCGGGTATTCCGGAATGGTAGTAATTTCGTCACCACTAGGGGAAAGGAGGACATGACATGTCTGTGGAGATGTGTAACACAGATATTCCGTAACGGTTAACTAAGTGTCATGACTTAGGTTATTTGTGTTCGCTTGCGCATAGTTGTGTCCAACACATATTGTATTGTGTTTTTGTTTGTTTTTCTTCGTCTATGTTGCAAGTTTCTCTGGATTGTCCATTTTTGGTTGCCCCTTCTGTATTCTCTAACGTTTATTTAGAAGTGATGACTTGAACCTAACCACTAGAAACCCTTCGTTAAGTAGCTTTCTTGTAAGTAGCAACCCTCTATCAACGAAATTCATAACAGGAACCGCAAGCTCTGAATACCCTATCAACTGAGAGAGGTATAATCCTTATGTAGTGCTGGTGGCATGATGCTACATCTAAATGGAAAATGTTCACAATAGGAATATTGAAATCATCTCTTTTGTCGGAAAGTTACGTTCTAAACCGGCGCTCACTGTCTATTTCTTGATGTAGGTAAAGGTATGAAGCGGACCTAGTTGCACCTGTGGTGTCCTTTATGTCCGGGTCAACTTGATAGATGGGATCAACATAATCATCATGGCAATATTTAGTGAAATGCTATAATCTATATACAGAAACGTGAAATTAAAGGACCTGACTAGCTGTTTTCGTTTCTATTAAGAAGTTATTTCATGCAAATAAATGAAGAAATATATATGAAGAGGGGCACAGCTGGTACCCTTAGGAGTGTCGACTGTCTATTGTAGCACACGTTCATCAAGCATAACAAATACGTTGTCGATCAAACACTCGAATATTTTGATGTGAGCTTCACATAGCTTTTTGCTTGAAACAATGTTTTCCCTTGTTGCTACAAGATATGTCTATCTATGCTGGTAATTCTTTTTTATGAAATAAAGTTGGACCGATTCTTTAATCCGTCTCTTAGTTTCGAGAGGGGGTGATATCTAAAAGACTAGAGAAGTCAACTGCTTTAATACTATTGCATGAGGAGGCATGGGTGAGCTCGGGTACTCGGCAATGGTAATCAATTTCGGCACCACTAGAAGAAATGAGGACAGGACATATCCGAAGACATGTGTGACACTCATATTACGCAACGCTTAACCAGTCATGATGGCGACCATAACACGTTCAAATTGATGACATACACATAACCACTAGTAATAAGTGGTTCAGTAGCCACTTTGTTAGCAACAACCGTCTATCACGGAAACCCTGATAGGATCCATCAGCCCCGGCATACTGCATCAGCTTAGTAAGTGTATTCACTAGGAAATAGAAAATGCAAATATCCCCGGTAAAATGCAAATATTCCCGGTAAAATGCAAATAATTAAAGATTACCAGTTATATTAGCGTTTACCAGTTAAATTAGCGAATTGTCTTGCTATATTTGCGCTTTACCTTTTAAATTTGCATTGTCTTGGCATTTTAGCGTTTTTCCTTTTATATTTGCGTTTTTCCTTTTAAATTTGTATTGTCGTGGGATTTTAGCGTTTTTCCTTTTATATTTGCGTTTTTCCTTTTAAATTTGCATTGTCGTGGGATTTTAGCGTTTTTCCTTTTAAATTTGCATTGTCGTGGGATTTTAGCGTTTTTCCTTTTATATTTGCATTGTCGTGGGATTTTAGCGTTTTTCCTTTTATATTTGCGTTTTACCTTTTAAATTTGCATTGTCGTGCGATTTTAGCGTTTTTCCTTTTATATTTGCGTTTTTCCTTTTAAATTTGCATTATCGTGGGATTTTAGCGTTTTACCTTTTAAATTTGCATTTTACCAGTTAAATCGCCCGGTCATCTAAATCACCCGCTGAGTAGAGAGATTACGTAATACTGTAGTCGTCACTAGCTCATTGAATATGACGATCTATAGTATTATATTATCGTGTATCTATACGTATTTATTTATTTATTTATTATTATTATTTATGTCATACTAGTCTGGCCCTTAATAAATTTAGTGTATTCAATACACAATAATCCATCAATTGTTGGTATTTGATTTTCATGTCGTATTTTAACTTAATGCGATGTTTATTAAGAAATGTGACTTTAAATGTATTAAAATATTAGCAAAGTGTGATACACGTACAGAATACGTATACTGTTGTCACTTCACTATTACTTGTTTATCATGCGAGAAATGCATTAACCTTGTAATACCTATGCTGAGACTATTTACTAAAAAATGAATTAAGTATATATTAAACTATCGGTCTCTATTAAGCTATTTATGTCTTGTTTTATAGCACAGGATTGTGTATGTACAGCGTCAAAGTTATTGTGCTTTAAAAGTTCTGATTATTGTAATGAGGCACCTTAATGAACAATAAATATTTTTGTTTATGATATAAAACAAATAATCATAACCCTATGTAAACGCCGTTTACATAACGTACGCGCCCTTGTCCGATCCAACAGAAATATGCAATTTACATGTAAACACTATTTTGTCAGTTAATTAGATTGAACAATAAATACAGGATTTTTTTTTCTTCAAATGTTTATATAATTCCCTGATAAATAGGTAGATGGGTAGGTTCCTTAAGTTTTCTTGAATTGCTATTTTATATTGATTGTGAGTTATGAAAGTGATATTGTATGAATAAAAAGATAACAACAAACCATATTAGCAATATTTCACATGCATTCGAGTTTATCATCAAATCCATATCATATCTTACATGTACATAAAATTCACCATCAAGGTCATTTTCCGGATGAGTAAATATTTTTACAACTGTACCATTTGATGGCACGTGCTTTGCGGGTATATGAAATAGGTATAATTAAAGCATATTAGTATTGCATTATTACCAATACAAACATGTTCCATGTCGGACGTTTTCGGTTGTTTAATGCTGGGAGAAGAGCTTTACGTAGAGAGCGAGTATTCAGAGATCGTACAAAACCTCTTGATATCTACGATGACTTCGAGTTAATAGACAAATACAGATTTGACCGACAGTCTATTATGATGATATGTGATATGTTACAGGATGACTTAGAAAGCAGTACATTTAGGAATCGAGCCTATTTTTTGTTTATGTTTTATTTACATGATATTTCCATACAGTCATTAAAATTAGTTTCGTATATAACTGTTGAACGTAAAATCCTCCAAATAGATGAGGGAGGTGCATCCAAACTCAAAAGTGGGAAGTTGAGGAACATTATGATTGTGTCCCTGTTAAACATACATATACCTAAATTTTAAAGAAATATAATTGTTGACGAAAATTTTGCTCTTAAACGTCCTTTCTTTTCTCGTATTCCTCCATTAGTATCATCTTCTCTCAATCGGTCCAGTTTGGCTTTCTCTTGGACATGTTTAATAGTTAAAAGATTTTGATACGACTTCAGTTTTATTTATATATGTATGTATGTATTGAAGTGGTCAAGCAATGCACGTGAAAGTTAGAGTGCATTAAGTGAAATTTTATTGGTTAAGAAGGGGGTCGCATCGCTTCGCTCGCTCCGCCTTCTTAACCATTACAATTTCACTTAATATACTTTAACTATAACAAAATATCAAAGAATGGTGTCCTTCCTAATTAAGAGGAATTAAGGGGTCCCATTAAGGGTGAATTATCAGGGTAATCACATGTTAATAAAGGTAAATTTGATTCTCTTTTTTGCTTTTTCTACATAAATGGAATTACATAAAATACGAAAACAAATTAATGAATATGTATTATTAAACTCTAAAACTATAAAATTACACATGAAATATGAAAATATAATACTGAATATTTATTATTAATTTTACACCAATATAAACACACATCAAATATGAAAACATAATAATTAATATTTATATTAAACATTAATACTACAGAGTTCGCGAAATTGCATATGGGTTTGGTGGTCCTAGTGAAAAAAAATGTCAGTCCTCACTACAGCCAGCATGGATTACGCCAAATCCGCGCGGTTTCGCGGACAATGGCGGCGTGGAAATTGACTAATTAACATCGGGAAGTCCGCGATCGTCTCGCGGCCGAACGCGGCAGTCAAATTGTCCATCAGGACATTCGCGGACAACACGTTATTAGCGCGGCAATCGAGGAAAGTAACCACATAACAATAGTTTTGTTGCAGTCATACAGAAACGATCTTTGTTTATTATTATTATTTACTTTTATTTGTTTTCTTCATTTTTTTTTTTTTAGAATAAAACTTGTTTATATGTATCCAATGAAATTATCTTTCTCCGTTACCAAAACAAAAAAAGTATTCTCTGTTTTGTACATCCATAATCGATTTATTTTACAACTCTCTCACCTTGTCAATCATGTGTTAATTGCTCCTTATCGGTCTCTTTGATGTATAATTGACTGACAAATAGGCGGTGCTTATTGTACAGATATAGAAATAGAATAAATATAAGTTTATTAACAAAATTAGGGACCCAGACTTGACTAGCGGATACATCTTTACAGTGAGTAGAAATCAAATCAAATCAACAAATGGATTTACCTGTCGAACTGGTTCAACTTCTACAACACGCAGGGATAGAAGGACAGAAATTAACTTGGGACTTACAAGTTAATTCCACCGCTGTATCTGTCAAGCTGGTATGGATCAAGGCTGGAAAACCCGTTGACAAAACAGGGATAGCTACCAGCCAGGCCCAGAATAAGAAACACCTCTCTCCTTCCACCAGGAAAAGAAACGCTCTACGCATCAGCCAGTGGAAGGCGAAAAGGTACGAAGCCGTTGTAGACACTAAAACTTGTGTTGAAACACAAACAGATGACAATATTCCAATAACCGACGAAAGCACACAAACTGAGACACACAGCGACGAACAAGCCCTCCACAACCCAACAACTCAAGTAAGGGAGCGATCGACCCAGACAATTAGTAATTTCACTGGCAGGCAACTAACGCCTACAAAATACATTGATGAGGAAGAAAACCAGACGCCATGGAAATCATGTACAGCCGTACGAAGCCCGTACAACAGAGACAAACTCGCATACAAAACACTATTTAGAGACGGATCGGTGTCCTTTTCAGCGTCATTCGACCCGGACGACCCAACGTTATTAGATCGCTACCCTGATTATACATCTGAAACAGACCCTGGTGAAAGACCACCAACACCCACACAACAACGGGGAAAAAACAGCATGCGAAAGGCAAGCAAGAAAAAGAAAATTATGTCTGCAATACCTTAACAGGTGAGCCGGACGTTAAACCCTCACACTACCACTACTACTACTAGGGACCCAGGAGGGCATATACAATTAACAAGGGAAAAAAAAAGATATTATGTATATATTTTTTAATGTCGGACTTAAAAGCACATTAGAGCTTATGTTATTGTTGTACTCATGTACCGACTTTTAAAATAAATTACAAATGATGCCCACCGGTGCAAACGTAAAAGTCGTACAGTTTACTTTGTTCAGTCAATCCCATTTAACTTTTGCATTTGAAATTACTGAAATTAATTTCATGTGATTACAAATCATTGACACGCATTCAACCTGTACCTGAAATATCGGGACCACCAATCATCAAATTTACGGCAACGTAAATATTTACATGTATATTTTTTTGTATATATCTCATACTAGACGGAATTAGCATTAGACTTTACGAATAAAGTTGAAACAAAAATTTGAAAAATGATTTGGTGTAAACATATATCTTCGCATGTTCATGTATAACATAACATAACATAACATAACATAGTTTATTAAATCAATCAAAAAGCCCGTGAGAGCCCAGAATTACAGACATTTACATTTTACACTTACAATGATTTTGATGATGTAATGCAAAAGGGGGTAACGTAAATATGACTGATAAATTGTGTGTTGAAATTTACTGAAACTATCAACCTTTTCCGACAAACATTCATGCAAATGTTCTGTTAAATTTTCTTACTTATATAAATATGAGATATTTTTGTCTTTATTTTGTACGTAAATACACTAGTGTATTTCTACCTTGCCCCATATTCGCGCCAGGAAAGGTAGCTCAAAGGTCAATAAATAACTGAAATATTGTTGAAAAGTGACACCCCCATAGCCTCATATGAATTATTGCAATAAAATATCGATTAAGTAACGAAATCGATATAAATTATTTTCCAGTTTATTTAATATAAAAAGTTGTTTTACACGTTTACTGTGAGATGTATTGCAACCGCCATTTTTTTACTACAACCACGTGCGCATGCTCGTGTTTGATAGAAAAGCTATAGCTATATTTAGATATTTTGTGATAATAATTTTATATTGTAAATCGATCCACCCTGTGATTTTTTTCAACAAGATACATTTTTTATAGTTTATATATTTTATTATTAAATACAATATTGAACTGATTTTCGCTAACACTTCAATCATTGAATATTGATTTTTTTCGAATGTTGAATATGTTTTCCCCAGAATTGCACCCCCTGTTAGTATACATAAATTTTATTGCTTTATTTAAAAAAAAATAACACCAAGAACATCGATGATACGAGTGTTCTTATTCAGAAATAAACCTACAGCAAAATAAAGGTATACTGTAAACAAAGTTTATTGTCCGAAAAATACGGTACTCCTCTACTATACTAATTTGGATTAGGTGATGGGAATTAGGTGTCATCATCAAAATAAAGTATTTTATGATAATGATGGCTGATTAAAATTGTTTGTCCTGCATTGGCTGTCAGTTGTAATATACAGGATGTAACCAATATACAGGAAGAGCTCCTACTGTGAAACCATCTATTTTGAGATGTCATTCAATGAAAATAACAACCTGACCATATTGTTACATAATAAGAATAAGAATTAGATAAGAAATTAAAATTCATAGAAGGCAAGGATTTATATAATTAACACATTAAGTCACATTTCATTTATTTAGCTTGGGTCAGTTATAAATTTATTTTTTAAGTACAAATACATTGGAAGACGGCTTGAAAATCGATGTAAAGATGTATTAACATTAAGGGATTCTTTAATTAATGGGTTTATATTATTAGTATTTATTCTTACAAAATACATCATAACTTGAGTTTTAATAAAGGAAGCAATAGGGAGTCGCCCCAACTCTGATAATGTCGAAATGTTACATGCAGTTTTTTTAAGGCCTAAAACTGTTTTACAATATTTTGTATGTATTTTTTCATATGATGATTTTTCCTGTAGGGCTAAAGTATCACAAAAAGTATTATTTCTGATTGCTTGAAGCATGGCTCTATATAAGTGGAGGTATTCGTCCATATAAAAATATTTCACAATTATAACTTATAATGGGACGGATCAGCGTGTCAAAGAGTTTACACGAGAGGTTGACAGGTAGTTGTTCAAAATTTGAGAAAAGTTTTCGCATTTATAACCACGAGACTACATGACCCCTCGATGACCCGAATGCTATTCTCTTATCCAAACATATCCGGGTAATAATAACACTTTTTTTTAGCAATCAATTTTAATCGTTTCATTTATATAAATCGTTATTCAATAATTCGTCTATTTTACTTTTGATGTTTTTCTTAGTACTGAAACCACAATGCACTGCAAAGTGACATGTATTTTATATAAGAAACAGGCATATTTCAGTCAGCTCTTTTGTTTACAAGTACGATCAGTGACCCCATGACAGTTACATGATAGAAAGAGCCGGTGCCTGAGAGGCAGACGACATAGTAAGTTCAATTTTATACAGCCCTTCTGGACTTTTTTCCAGCTACTTTATAAATGAAGTAAATTTTTAGCATTACAAAAAGTACGGTTCAGTAGGTAGGTTCACTGTTTTTGGTACTTGCGTCTTTAAAAGCAAACTTTAACATCTTTTATGAATTTATTACACAATCACTTTTTGCAGATTTACGTTTTGTTTCTATATACTTATGGCAAAACAAACGAATCGGAGAAAACGATCCGTCTTTAATGAGACACATTTACAAAAGATTTTTTTCGAAAATTGAAGAACTACGAAATTATGTGAAAAAAAAAGAACAGACATCGGAACAATGCCATGAATACGTAAAAAAATAAAAATAGGCCTATGCTACGGAGTAAAATTGTTTTAATGCTATTATTTATAAGATCACACTTTGTAATCGATCGTTCATGCACTACAATAAAGCTACACATAAGCTCTGCTTCTTAGCTAAAAGCACAGAAAGTTACAGGGTAGGAAGCCATAAAATTGAGAGGATTATGTAAACATATAATTTGTAATAGTTTTCATTTGACAATTACAGACGATCCGTATTATAAATACTTTTAAAGTATATTATACAAAACTTCAGGGTACATCTCTTACGTAATATAATAATTTGCTTATGGAAATACAATATTCTTACTTGCCAACAGTAAAAAGATTAATCTGTTTTCATAACGGTTATTTCTGATTTGAACAAAGCGTAATATGTCTGCGTAAAGAAAACATTTTTTGTTTATTTTAATAACGTCTTTCGAACTGGCGGACCCTTCTGATTATTCTCAGAATAGTCATATAAAATATGATTGTTGTTTTTATAAGGAAAAATTGCATATGAATGTTTTTTGTCTATTTTGCTTTTTGGGGTTTGCAAGAAGAATGTTCTACCCTGCTCTGTTCACCCTGCTTTACTTCATAATTTTGGTTGTTGCTATATCATTCTGATGATGCACAAAAAAAATCAAGATAAAAATGAACAATCCAATATAACTTACGATCAATGTTAATCTTAAGATTTTTTTGTGAAAATAGCCCCAGAATCATTGCTGCATCAGGTGCGGATCCAGCAGTTTTGAAAACGGGATCCCAGGCTCTTGTTTGCCAATTTTTACCCAATTTATACACGAATTTTACTAAATTGTCGAACACCCCCTTGCTCCGCCAGTGTGCTTTAATATGCACCCATTCCTAATGTATACTTGATCACCTATTAGAACCTTTAAAATGTGTATTGCATCTCCTATTCTAGTCACGGGTACCGTTAAATGGTCACAAAATGTGTATTGCGTTTCTGATTATTGCCAAAGATTGTGACACATGAATTCATGTATTCGGTCAGAGTCCCGTCGACTGGATGTAAGATGACACTTGTATATTCTGCCTGGCAATATTAGGTACCCTGCTGAGTGAACCGGTGTGAATGTACCTGTCGTTTTCAGAATGAAAATAAAAATAAGTAAACCCGCCTTTCACTTCTTATTTCAGGAATTATTTGCCTTAATTTATTGAAGAATAAAATATTTCAAATTAAAATATGGTCTCTCGCTTTACGGCGTTTACATAGGGATATGATTATTTGTTTTATATCATAAACAAAAATATTTATTGTTCATTAAGGTGCCTCATGACAATAATCAGAATTTTAAAGCACAATAACTTTGACGCTGTACATACACAATCCTGTGCTATAAAACAAGACATAAATAGCTTAATAGAGACCGATAGTTTAATATATACTTAATTCATTTTTTAGTAAATAGTCTCAGCATAAGTATTACAAGGTTAATGCATTTCTCGCATGATAAACAAGTAATAGTGAAGTGACAACAGTATACGTATTCTGTACGTGTATCACACTTTGCTAATATTTTAATACATTTAAAGTCACATTTCTTAATAAACATCGCATTAAGTTAAAATACGACATAAAAATCAAATACGCAACAATTGATGGATTATTGTGTATTGAATACACTAAATTTATTAAGGGCCAGACTAGTATGACATAAATAATAATAATAAATAAATAAATAAATAAATACGTATAGATAGATACACGATAATATAATACTATAGATCGTCATATTCAATGAGCTAGTGACGACTACAGTATTACGTAATCTCTACTCAGCGGGTGATTTAGATGACCGTGCGATTTAACTGGTAAAATGCAAATTTAAAAGGTAAAACGCTAAAAAAAAAAAAATCCCACGATAATGCAAATTTAAAAGGAAAAACCCAAATATAAAGGGAAAAACGCTAAAATCCCACGACAATGCAAATTTAAAAGGAAAAATGCAAATATAAAAGGAAAAACGCTAAAATCCCACGACAATGCAAATCTAAAAGGAAAAACGCTAAAATCCCACGACAATGCAAATTTAAAAGGAAAAACGCTTAGCCCAGTGGTTGTGAATCATGGTGTGCTATGCTGAGCCAGTGGTTGTGAATCATGGTGAGTTATGCTGAGCCAGTGGTAGCTAATCATGTTGTACTATGCTGAGTCAGTGGTTGTGAATCATTGTGTGCTATACTGAGCCAGTGGTTGTGAATCATGGGATGTTATACTGAGCCAGTGGGTGTGAATTATCGTGAGTTATGCTGAACCAGTGGTTGTAAATCATGGTGTGTAATCCTGAGCAAGTGATTGTGAATCATGGTGTGTAATCCTGAGCAATTGATTGTGAATCATAGTGTGTAGTGCTGAGCAAGTGGTTGTGAGTCATGGTGAGTTTTGCTGAGCCAGTGGGTGTGAGTTATAGTGTGTAATGCTGTGACAGCGGTTGTGAATCATGGTGTGTTATGCTGAGGCAGTGGCTGTGAGTCAAGGTGAGCTTTTCTGAGCCAGTGGGTGTGAGTCATGGTGTGCAATGATGAGCCAGTGGGTGTGAATTATGGTGTGTTATGCTGAGCCAGTGGTTGTTAATCATGGATTGTTATGCTGTACCAAAGGTTGTGAATTATGGTGTCTTATACTAAGCCAGTGGTTGTGAATCATGGTGTGCTATGCGGAGCCAGTGGTTGTGAATCATGGTGTGTTTTACTGAGCCAGTGGTTGTTAATCATGATGTATATTGCTGAGGAAGTGATTTTGAATCTAGGTGAGTTTTACTGTACCTGTGAATGTTAATCATGGTGTGTATTGCTGAGCAAGTGATTGTGAATCATGGTGAGTTTACTGTGTCAATGGTTGTGAATGATGGTGTGTTATGCTGAGTCAGTGGTTGTGAATTATGCTGTGCTATGATTGTGAATCATGGTTAGTTATATTGAGCCAGTGACTGTGAATCATGGTTTGCTATTCTATGCCAGTGGTTGTGAGTCATGGTGAGTTATGCTGTGCCAGGGGTGTGAATAATGGTGTGTTATGCTGAGCATGTGATGGTGAATCATGTTGTGCTATACTGATCCGTGTGGCTGTGAGTCATGGTGTGTAATGCTGAGCCAGTGGTTGTGAATCATGGTGTGTTATACTGACCCAGTGGTTGTGAATCATTTGTGCTATAGTGAACCGAACAGTTGTGAATCATGTTGTTTTATACTGAGCCGATTGTGTTTGAGTTATGGTGTGTCATGCCGAGCAGTTGGTTATGAATGATATGAGTCAGTGGTTGTGAAATATGGTGCATTTTGCTGGACCAGTGGTCTTGAGTCATGGTGTGTAATTTGTAATTTAATTAATTACATTTGCAAAGTAATTGTAATCCAATTAATTACATTTCAAAATCCCTGTAATGGTAATGGTAATTTAATTGAAGGTTTTGGTCAAGTAATTGTAATTTAATTATTTACTTTCCTATGTAATTGACCCCATCCCTGATGGTAGTTTGATTTACAACTACCTGTGCAATCAGTGCGTATCACCACTAAAGTGGTGAGATCGAACCCCGTTCATAGCGAGGTGTACTCTATACAACATTATGTAATAAAGTTTGTCAGTGACTTGCGGCAGGTCGGTGGTTTTCTCCGGGTACTCCAGTTTCCCCCACCAATAAAACTGACCGCCACGATATAACTGAAATATTGATGAATGTTTCGTTAAACACCATAAACCAAACCATGGCAAATACAACATCCTATGAGCATTATGATTCTAAAAGAACATTAGATCAAGGCCGTTCTTCACAATAGCAATACAACTACTTCAATAGATTAGAAATATAACACACACATATATGAATAAGATAGACAACAGACGGTTAAAGATTTGGAGTGTAATATACAACCGACCAATGTATGCTAAAGTTTAAGATGTTATTGAAGGGCTCGCATGATAGTTATTGTTATAGTGACAGCCGGAAAATTTGAGCCGTAATGAAAGCGGAAGGTTTGGCGCTTTAGCATCTGATTCACCCACCATTTCTTTAGAAATGCCTGTACCACGTCAGGGTCATTACGATTTTCACACTTTTCTGGTTGTTGACTGATTTTGTCTGTTTATATGCTTATGGGCTTTGACTTTCCTTTTGTAAGATTGCTCGGAGTTCGGTAATTTTGTTATTACCCTTATTTCTATTATCACTCAAATACATTATTCGATATGGGGGCTGATTGGAAGCATTAGAACCAGACAAATATTACCGATATGCTACATGTTGGTGGCAAGCGAAGGGAAACTGTAGAACTGTACCTACTACATAGTACAACATTAACAATACATCGTACTCTTAATTCTCCCCACTTGCATACATGTCGATATAGATTTGCCCCTTTCCCAATTTCCCAGAGCGTGTACCAAAGAAATCGATCAGACAAAAATGACATAATCAAATATTTCATCTCTATTTATGATTATTGTTAAGATGCTGCTCCGTGTGACTTTCAGAAACAGATCAACACATGCCCTTGATTTATGTCTATCGTAGTCACGTATTTTGCTCAATTGATTTTTCTGTGTCATACAACAACGCCCTTATCTTAAACAAATAATGCAGCATTGTCAGGTGATTCATATATTATCCAATCGTATCAAAGTAAATATTACAACTAGCCTTCTACAAATATGCCTAACTACTTTGTAAATAAGAGGAAAATGCACATGCCGAACTTGTATTCATTTTTCCCGCCCATAATCTGACATTGACAAAATGGGATCCAAGGACCGATTTCAGAAGAAAAATAACACGCACATATAAATATATGGTCATTTTTCATTCTATTATAATGTTTAAGTCGGTCCTCTCTTTTGCATTTCAAGCAGAAAAGGACTATTTATACAAGGAAGGTCAATTCTTAATATTTCTGCCGAACTCGTTGCTTCCTCATTCGCTTTGAGATGGATATAAATAGTTGACCCACTTGATTTAGCTTATGATATATTTATAAAATTGTATCTTGAATTACACCAGGTGCATACATATCATACACGAAATCATTATATAATCTGACAAAACCAGAGGCTCACATGATATATGTAACAGTTCATTTGTTTTTACAAATTCAAGCTCCACGTTTTGCTTAGACCACCACTCTAAAGGACTAAGCAAATTATAATTTACATCCCAATTTGTCTCATAAAAGAATATCCCACTTGATGGCCGTGCTGCGTTTGTTGTACAAGTACACATGTCTGATCTCTACTTGAAACAACTTCTACTGGATTTGTATCTGTTGGCATCGATACAAGTGTAACTGATGATATTGGAACTAAAAAGAAATTTGATCATCTTAATTTGTTTTGTGTAGTTATGGTTTTATATTTGTTACACAAGATATTCATATCTATTTGATCATAAATGTACATGTTTCTAATTAGAATGAAATATATTCCATGGTTTTATTGCCCTCAGTGATCCCTAATTTAAAATTCGCATTATAGGAATGTTCCTTACATCAATTCAAAAGTTGTCCGGAATACCAATGGTATGGTGCATTATTGATCGTCGAGTGATTAATTCTACATGTGCGTAAATGTTTTCCGCATAGATGCAGACATATTGGTGGAATAAATTCCATTAATAAACCCCAATTAACTGGAGATAAAGGAAGTAACAGAAACAGCTTCCTCTGCATCATTTCTTGACTTTGGACCTCAAATATAACACCAATTGGTAACTTTCCGCCACACCTTGTGACAAAGAGACTACTTCAACTTTGTCATTCACGCATTGATGGTTATAAACCAACATCTCCCGCATACTGGAGTGTATATACACAACTCATACACTACGCCCGAGCTTGCAGTTTACACTAAGAATTTTCACATAACTACACCGTATTGTGGGTACTAAACTACTAAATCAAGGTTTTTTTAAAAATATATTTCAAAACGTTGTCTGGAAGATATCAACACCATGTTGAAAAGTCAGTTGCGTATGACGATGTTTGGTATTAGCAATTATATATTAATTCAAAATTGACTGTTGTTTCATTATTATATCTTACGGTTGCCTAGTATACTATCAAATATTTAAATAATGAGGTCATTTGCTGTCTTTAATAGTGCTACTATTCTACTTCTATTTTGCAAAAATTAAGTATACAATGTATCATTTTCAAGATTATTGCGTTCTGGTGCATGAACCAATCATTTCTGTAAGAGAAGAGTTTTTGGCCAATTAAAGCTGCCACTTTTTATTGAGGTGCCTGCATGGAATTGAGTGGTCGTGTAGTTGTGCTTTAGGATTATCATCTTGGGTCTTTCGACGATTTTGCTAATGAATTTTGGAACTGTTCCCTACAGTGTGGTATTTATTACTGTACACAGACTCAATGCCTACTGTCTGCGGAATTAAAACAATAATGAAAAAGACGGACATTAGCATAGTCATCAGTTACAGTTTATCACAATACCATCGTTAAGAATAATAATAATAATTAAAAAAAACTATTTCCCAACTAAAACAATACATGCACTACCTACATTTTGATATGTATGATATAATATTAAACAAACCAGATTCCTGTACATGTTGTCTGGTAAATGAACTATAAAATTGATTATAATTCTCATATCTCTGAAGATTTGCTCAAATATTGTTCATTTTATACTGCTGTATTTTCTAACAAGAAGATTTAATACAAAGAACATTATTTTATGTTTTTCCTCCTTTTAGAGCAATTAATTTCCAGGTATCACTTTGTTTTAATCAAAGTATCATCATTCAATAAACCACCATTGACACAGGTATCACTTTGTTTTAATCAAGATATCACCATTCAATAAACCACCATTGACACAGGTATCACTTTGTTTTAATCAAAATATCATCATTCAATAAACCACCATTGACACATTTGTTTTAATGAAAGTATCATCATTCAATAAACCACTATTGACACATTTGTTTTAATCAAAGTATCATCATTCAATAAACCACTATTGACACATTTGTTTTAAATAAAATATCATTATTCAATAAACCACTATTGACACATTTGTTTTAATCAAAGTATCATCATTCAATAAACCACTATTGACACATTTGTCAGGTATCACTTTGTTTTAATCAAAATATCATCATTCAATAAACCACTATTGACACAGGTATCACTTTGTTTTAGTCAAAATATCATCATTCAATAAACCACCATTGACACATTTGTTTTTATCAAAGTATCATCATTCAATAAACCACCATTGACACATTTATTTTAATCAAAATATCATCATTCAATAAACCACTATTGACACATTTGTTTTGATCAAAATATCACCATTCAATAAACCACTATTGACACATTTGTCAGGTATCACTTTGTTTTAATCAAAATATCATCATTCAATAAACCACCATTGACACGGGTATCACGTTGTTTTAATCAAAATATCATCATTCAATAAACCACCATTGACACAGGTATCACTTTGCTTTACTCAAAACATCATCATTCAATAAACCACTGCTGACACAGGTATCACATTGTTTTAATCAAAGTATCATTATTCAATAAACCACCATTGACACAGGTAACACTTTGTTTTAATTTCCAGGTATCACTTTGTTTTAATCAAAGTATCATCATTCAATAAACCACCATTGACACAGGTATCACTTTGTTTTAATCAAAGTATCATCATTCAATAAATCACCATTGACACAGGTATCACTTTGTTTTCATTTCCAGGTATCACTTTGTTTTAATCAAAGTATCATCATTCATTAAACCACCATTGACACAGGTATCACTTTGTTTTAATCAAAATATCATCATTCAATAAACCACCATTGACACAGGTATCACTTTGTTTTAATCAAAATATCATCATTCAATAAACCACCATTGACACATTTGTTTTAATCAAAGTATCATCATTCAATAAACCACTATTGACACATTTGTTTTAATCAAAGTATCATCATTCAATAAACCACTATTGACACATTTGTTTTAAATAAAATATCATTATTCAATAAACCACTATTGACACATTTGTTTTAATCAAAGTATCATCATTCAATAAACCACTATTGACATATTTGTCAGGTATCACTTTGTTTTAATTTCCAGGTATCACTTTGTTTTAATCAAAATAGCATCATTCAATAAACCACTATTGACACAGGTATCACTTTGTTTTAATCAAAATATCATCATTCAATAAATCACCATTGCCACAGGTATCACTTTGTTTTAATCAAAATATCATCATTCAATAAACCACCATTGACACAGGTATCACTTTGTTTTAATCAAAATATCATCATTCAATAAACCACTATTGACACAGGTATCACCTTCTTTTAATCAAAGTATCATCATTCAATAAACCACCATTGACGCATGTATCACCTTCTTTTAATCAAAGTATCATCATTCAATAAACCACCATTGACACATGTATCACCTTATTTTAATCAAAGTATCATCATTCAATAAACCACCATTGACACAGGTATCACCTTCTTTTAATCAAAGTATCATCATTCAATAAACCACCATTGACACAGGTGTCACTTTGTTTTAATTTGCAGGTATCACTTTGTTTTAATCAAAATATCATCATTCAATAAACCACCATTGACACAGGTATCACTTTGTTTTAATCAAAATATCATCATTCAATAAGCCAATATTGACACAGGTATTACCTTCTTTTAATCAAAGATTCATCATTCAATAAACCACCATTGAAGCATGTATCACCTTCTTTTAATCAAAGTATCATCATTCAATAAACCACCATTGACACATGTATCTCCTTATTTTAATCAAAATATCATCATTCAATAAACCACCATTGACACAAGGATCACCTTCTTTTAATCAAAGTATCATCATTCAATAAACCACCATTGACACATGTATAACCTTATTTTAATCAAAGTATCATCATTCAATAAACCACCATTGACACATGTATCACCTTATTTTAATCAAAGTATCATTATGCAATAAACCACCATTGACACAGGTGTCACTTTGTTTTAATTTTCAGGTATCACTTTGTTTTAATCCAAATATCATCATTCAATAAACCACCATTGACACAGGTATCACTTTGTTTTAATCAAAGTATCATCATTCAATAAACCACTATTGACACAGGTATCACTTTGTTTTAATCAAGATATCACCATTCAATAAACCACCATTGACACAGGTATCACTTTGTTTTAATCAAAATATCATCATTCAATAAACCACCATTGACACATTTGTTTTAATCAAAGTATCATCATTCAATAAACCACTATTGACACATTTGTTTTAATCAAAGTATCATCATTCAATAAACCACTATTGACACATATGTCAGGTATCACTTTGTTTTAATTTCCAGGTATCACTTTGTTTTAATCAAAATATCATCATTCAATAAACCACTATTGACACAGGTATCACTTTGTTTTAATCAAAATATCATCATTCAATAAACCACCATTGACACATTTGTTTTTATCAAAGTATCATCATTCAATAAACCACCTTGACACATTTATTTTAATCAAAATATCATCATTCAATAAACCACTATTGACACATTTGTTTTGATCAAAATATCACCATTCAATAAACCACTATTGACACATTTGTCAGGTATCACTTTGTTTTAATCAAAATATCATCATTCAATAAACCACCATTGACACGGGTATCACGTTGTTTTAATCAAAATATCATCATTCAATAAACCACCATTGACACAGGTATCACTTTGCTTTACTCAAAACATCATCATTCAATAAACCACTGCTGACACAGGTATCACATTGTTTTAATCAAAGTATCATTATTCAATAAACCACCATTGACACAGGTAACACTTTGTTTTAATTTCCAGGTATCACTTTGTTTTAATCAAAGTATCATCATTCAATAAACCACCATTGACACATGTATAACCTTATTTTAATCAAAGTATCATCATTCAATAAACCACCATTGACACATGTATCACCTTATTTTAATCAAAGTATCATTATGCAATAAACCACCATTGACACAGGTGTCACTTTGTTTTAATTTCCAGGTATCATTTTGTTTTAATCCAAATATCATCATTCAATAAACCACCATTGACACAGGTATCACTTTGTTTTAATCAAAGTATCATCATTCAATAAACCACTATTGACACAGGTATCACTTTGTTTTAATCAAGATATCACCATTCAATAAACCACCATTGACACAGGTATCACTTTGTTTTAATCAAAATATCATCATTCAATAAACCACCATTGACACATTTGTTTTAATCAAAGTATCATCATTCAATAAACCACTATTGACACATTTGTTTTAATCAAAGTATCATCATTCAATAAACCACTATTGACACATTTGTCAGGTATCACTTTGTTTTAATTTCCAGGTATCACTTTGTTTTAATCAAAATATCATCATTCAATAAACCACTATTGACACAGGTATCACTTTGTTTTAATCAAAATATCATCATTCAATAAACCACCATTGACACATTTGTTTTTATCAAAGTATCATCATTCAATAAACCACCATTGACACATTTATTTTAATCAAAATATCATCATTCAATAAACCACTATTGACACATTTGTTTTGATCAAAATATCACCATTCAATAAACCACTATTGACACATTTGTCAGGTATCACTTTGTTTTAATCAAAATATCATCATTCAATAAACCACCATTGACACAGGTTTCACTTTGCTTTACTCAAAATATCATCATTCAATAAACCACTGCTGACACAGGTATCACTTTGTTTTAGTCAAAGTATCATTATTCAATAAACCACCATTGACACAGGTAACACTTTGTTTTAATTTCCAGGTATCACTTTGTTTTAATCAAAGTATCATCATTCAATAAACCACCATTGACACAGGTATCACTTTGCTTTAATCAAAATATTATCATTCAATAAACCACCATTGACACAGGTATCACTTTGTTTTAATCAAAGTATCATCATTCAATAAACCACCATTGACACAGGTATCACTTTGTTTTCATTTCCAGGTATCACTTTGTTTTAATCAAAGTATCATCGTTCACTAAACCACCATTGACACAGGTATCACTTTGTTTTAATCAAAATATCATCATTCAATAAACCACTATTGACACATTTGTCAGGAATCACTTTGTTTTAATCAAAATATCATCATTCAATAAACCACCATTGACACAGGTATCACTTTGTTTTAATCAAAATATCATCATTCAATAAACCACTATTGACACAGGTATCACCTTCTTTTAATCAAAGTATCATCATTCAATAAACCACCATTGACACATGTATCACCTTATTTTAATCAAAGTATCATCATTCAATAAACCACCATTGACACAGGTATCACCTTCTTTTAATCAAAGTATCATCATTCAATAAACCACCATTGACACAGGTTTCACTTTGTTTTAATTTGCAGGTATCACTTTGTTTTAATCAAAATATCATCATTCAATAAACCACCATTGACACAGGTATTACTTTGTTTTAATCAAAATATCATCATTCAATAAGCCACTATTGACACAGGTATTACCTTCTTTTAATCAAAGTATCATCATTCAATAAACCACCATTGAAGCATGTATCACCTTCTTTTAATCAAAGTATCATCATTCAATAAACCACCATTGACACATGTATCTCCTTATTTTAATCAAAATATCATCATTCAATAAACCACCATTGACACAGGTATCACCTTCTTTTAATCAAAGTATCATCATTCAATAAACCACCATTGACACATGTATCACCTTATTTAATCAAGATATCATCATTCAATAAACCACCATTGACACATGTATCAACTTATTTTAATCAAAGTATCATCATTCAATAAACCACCATTGCTACAGGTGTCACTTTGTTTTAATTTCCAGGTATCACTTTGTTTTAATCCAAATATCATCGTTCAATAAACCACCATTGACACATGTATCACTTTGTTTTAATCAAAGTATCATCATTCAATAAACCACTATTGACACAGGTATCACTTTGTTTTAATCAAGATATCACCATTCAATAAACCACCATTGACACAGGTATCACTTTGTTTTAATCAAAATATCATCATTCAATAAACCACCATTGACACATTTGTTTTAATCAAAGTATCATCATTCAATAAACCACTATTGACACATTTGTTTTAATCAAAGTATCATCATTCAATAAACCACTATTGACACATTTGTATTAAATAAAATATCATTATTCAATAAACCACTATTGACACATTTGTTTTAATCAAAGTATCATCATTCATAATAAACCACTATTGACACATTTGTCAGGTATCACTTTGTTTTAATTTCCAGGTATCACTTTGTTTTAATCAAAATATCATCATTCAATAAACCACCATTGACACATTTGTTTTTTATCAAAGTATCATCATTCAATAAACCACCATTGACACATTTATTTTAATCAAAATATCATCATTCAATAAACCACTATTGACGCATTTGTTTTGATCAAAATATCACCATTCAATAAACCACTATTGACACATTTGTCAGGTATCACTTTGTTTTAATCAAAATATTATCATTCAATAAACCACCATTGACACGGGTATCACGTTGTTTTAATCAAAATATCATCATTCAATAAACCACCATTGACACAGGTATCACTTTGCTTTACTCAAAATATCATCATTCAATAAACCACTGCTGACACAGGTATCACTTTGTTTTAATCAAAGTATCATCATTCAATAAAACACCATTGACACAGGTATCACTTTGCTTTAATCAAAATATCATCATTCAATAAACCACCATTGACACAGGTATCACTTTGTTTTAATCAAAGTATCATCATTCAATAAACCACCATTGACACAGGTATCGCTTTGTTTTTATTTCCAGGTATCACTTTGTTTTAATCAAAGTATCATCATTCATTAAACCACCATTGACACAGGTATCACTTTGTTTTAATCAAAATATCATCATTCAATAAACCACTATTGACACATTTGTCAGGAATCACTTTGTTTTAATCAAAATATCATCATTCAATAAACCACCATTGACACAGGTATCACTTTGTTTTCATCAAAATATCATCATTCAATAAACCACCATTGACACAGGTATCACTTTGTTTTAAACAAAATATCATCATTCAATAAACCACCTTTGACACATGTATCACCTTCTTTTAATCAAAGTATCATCATTCAATAAACCACCATTGACACATGTATCACCTTATTTTAATCAAAGTATCATCATTCAATAAACCACCATTGACACAGGTATCACCTTCTTTTAATCAAAGTATCATCATTCAATAAACCACCATTGACACAGGTTTCACTTTGTTTTAATTTGCAGTTATCACTTTGTTTTAATCAAAATATCATCATTCAATAAACCACCATTGACACAGGTATCACTTTGTTTTAATCAAAATATCATCATTCAATAAGCCACTATTGACACAGGTATTACCTTCTTTTAATCAAAGTATCATCATTCAATAAACCACCATTGAAGCATGTATCACCTTCTTTTAATCAAAGTATCATCATTCAATAAACCACCATTGACACATGTATCTCCTTATTTTAATCAAAATATCATCATTCAATAAACCACCACTGACACAGGTATCACCTTCTTTTAATCAAAGTATCATCATTCAATAAACCACCATTGACACATGTATCACCTTATTTTAATCAAGATATCATCATTCAATAAACCACCATTGACACATGTATCAACTTATTTTAATCAAAGTATCATCATTCAATAAACCACCATTGCCACAGTTGTCACTTTGTTTTAATTTCCAGGTATCACTTTGTTTTAATCCAAATATCATCATTCAATAAACCACCACTGACACAGGTATCACTTTGTTTTAATCAAAGTATCATCATTCAATAAACCACTATTGACACAGGTATCACTTTGTTTTAATCAAGATATCACCATTCAATAAACCACCATTGACACAGGTATCACTTTGTTTTAATCAAAATATCATCATTCAATAAACCACCATTGACACATTTGTTTTAATCAAAGTATCATCATTCAATAAACCACTATTGACACATTTGTATTAAATAAAATATCATTATTCAATAAACCACTATTGACACATTTGTTTTAATCAAAGTATCATCATTCAATAAACCACTATTGACACATTTGTCAGGTATCACTTTGTTTTAATTTCCAGGTATCACTTTGTTTTAATCAAAATATCATCATTCAATAAACCACTATTGCCACAGGTATCACTTTGTTTTAATCAAAATATCATCATTCAATAAACCACCATTGACACATTTGTTTTTTATCAAAGTATCATCATTCAATAAACCACCATTGACACATTTATTTTAATCAAAATATCATCATTCAATAAACCACTATTGACACATTTGTTTTGATCAAAATATCACCATTCAATAAACCACTATTGACACATTTGTCAGGTATCACTTTGTTTTAATCAAAATATCATCATTCAATAAACCACCATTGACACGGGTATCACGTTGTTTTAATCAAAATATCATCATTCAATAAACCACCATTGACACAGGTATCACTTTGCTTTACTCAAAATATCATCATTCAATAAACCACTGCTGACACAGGTATCACTTTGTTTTAATCAAAGTATCATTATTCAATAAACCACCATTGACACAGGTAACACTTTGTTTTAATTTCCAGGTATCACTTTGTTTTAATCAAAGTATCATCATTCAATAAACCACCATTGACACAGGTATCACTTTGCTTTAATCAAAATATCATCATTCAATAAACCACCATTGACACAGGTATCAGTTTGTTTTAATCAAAGTATCATCATTCAATAAACCACCATTGACACAGGTATCACTTTGTTTTCATTTCCAGGTATCACTTTGTTTTAATCAAAGTATCATCATTCATTAAACCACCATTGACACAGGTATCACTTTGTTTTAATCAAAATATCATCATTCAATAAACCACTATTGACACATTTGTCAGGAATCACTTTGTTTTAATCAAAATATCATCATTCAATAAATCACCATTGACACAGGTATCACTTTGTTTTAATCAAAATATCATCATTCAATAAACCACCATTGACACAGGTATCACTTTGTTTTAATCAAAATATCATCATTCAATAAACCACTATTGACACAGGTATCACCTTCTTTTAATCAAAGTATCATCATTCAATAAACCACCATTGACACATGTATCACCTTCTTTTAATCAAAGTATCATCATTCAATAAACCACCATTGAGACATGTATCACCTTCTTTTAATCAAAGTATCATCATTCAATAAACCACCATTGACACATGTATCACCTTATTTTAATCAAAGTATCATCATTCAATAAACCACCATTGACACAGGTATCACCTTCTTTTAATCAAAGTATCATCATTCAATAAACCACCATTGACACAGGTTTCACTTTGTTTTAATTTGCAGGTATCACTTTGTTTTAATCAAAATATCATCATTCAATAAACCACCATTGACACAGGTATCACTTTGTTTTAATCAAAATATCATCATTCAATAAGCCACTATTGACACAGGTATTACCTTCTTTTAATCAAAGTATCATCATTCAATAAACCACCATTGAAGCATGTATCACCTTATTTTAATCAAAGTATCATCATTCAATAAACCACCATTGACACAGGTATCACCTTCTTTTAATCAAAGTATCATCATTCAATAAACCACCATTGACACAGGTGTCACTTTGTTTTAATTTGCAGGTATCACTTTGTTTTAATCAAAATATCATCATTCAATAAACCACCATTGACACAGGTATCACTTTGTTTTAATCAAAATATCATCATTCAATAAGCCACTATTGACACAGGTATTATCTT
The DNA here is from genome assembly GCA_963680875.1 of Bathymodiolus brooksi. NCBI lineage: Eukaryota > Metazoa > Mollusca > Bivalvia > Mytilida > Modiolidae > Bathymodiolus > Bathymodiolus brooksi. The sequence continues at coordinate 66,824,570 of OY804587.1, forward strand.
CTTTTAATCAAAGTATCATCATTCAATAAACCACCATTGAAGCATGTATCACCTTCTTTTAATCAAAGTATCATCATTCAATAAAACACCATTGACACATGTATCTCCTTATTTTAATCAAAATATCATCATTCAATAAGCCACCATTGACACAGGTATCACCTTCTTTTAATCAAAGTATCATCATTCAATAAACCACCATTGACACATGTATCACCTTATTTTAATCAAAGTATCATCATTCAATAAACCACCATTGACACATGTATCAACTTATTTTAATCAAAGTATCATCATTCAATAAACCACCATTGCCACAGGTGTCACTTTGTTTTAATTTCCAGGTATCACTTTGTTTTAATCCAAATATTATCATTCAATAAACCACCATTGACACAGGTATCACTTTGTTTTAATCAAAGTATCATCATTCAATAAACCACTATTGACACAGGTATCACTTTGTTTTAATCAAGATATCACCATTCAATAAACCACCATTGACACAGGTATCACTTTGTTTTAATCAAAATATCATCATTCAATAAACCACCATTGACACATTTGTTTTAATCAAAGTATCATCATTCAATAAACCACTATTGACACATTTGTTTTAATCAAAGTATCATCATTCAATAAACCACTATTGACACATTTGTTTTAAATAAAATATCATTATTCAATAAACCACTATTGACACATTTGTTTTAATCAAAGTATCATCATTCAATAAACCAGTATTGACATATTTGTCAGGTATCACTTTGTTTTAATTTCCAGGTATCACTTTGTTTTAATCAAAATATCATCATTCAATAAACCACTATTGACACAGGTATCACTTTGTTTTAATCAAAATATCATCATTCAATAAACCACTATTGACACAGGTATCACTTTGTTTTAATCAAAATATCATCATTCAATAAACCACTCTTGACACAGGTATCACTTTGTTTGAATAAAAATATCATCATTCAATAAACCACCATTGACACAGGTATCACTTTGTTTTAATCAAAGTATCATCATTCAGTAAACCACTATTGACACAGGTATCACTTTGTTTTATTTCCCAGGTATCACTTTGTTTTAATTAAAATATCATCATTCAATAAACCATTATTGACACATTTGTCAGGAATCACTTTGTTTTAATTAAAATATCATCATTCAATAAATCACCATTGACACAGGTATCACTTTGTTTTAATCAAAATATCATCATTCAATAAACCACCATTGACACAGGTATCACTTTGTTTTAATCAAAATATCATCATTCAATAAAGCATCATTGACACAGGTATCACTTTCTTTAATCAAAGTATCATCATTCAATAAACCACCATTGACACAGGTGTCACTTTGTTTTAATCAAAGTGTCATCATTCAATAAACCACCACTGACACAGGTATCACCTTATTTTAATCAAAGTATCATCATTCAATAAACCACTATTGACACAGGTATCACCTTCTTTTAATCAAAGTATCATCATTCAATAAACCACCATTGACACAGGTATCACGTTCTTTTAATCAAAGTATCATCATTCAATAAACCACAATTGACACAGGTGTCACTTTGTTTTAATTTCCAGGTATCACTTTGTTTTAATCAAAATATCATCATTCAATAAACCACCATTGACACAGGTATCACTTTGTTTTAATCAAAATATCATCATTCAATAAGCCACTATTGACACAGGTATTATCTTCTTTTAATCAAAGTATCATTATTCAATAAACCACCATTGAAGCATGTATCACCTTCTTTTAATCAAAGTATCATCATTCAATAAACCACCATTGACACATGTATCTCCTTATTTTAATCAAAGTATCATCATTCAATAAACCACCATTGACACATGTATCACCTTATTTTAATCAAAGTATCATCATTCAATAAACCACCATTGACACATGTATCAACTTATGTTAATCAAAGTATCATCATTCAATAAACCACCATTGCCACAGGTGTCACTTTGTTTTAATTTCCAGGTATCACTTTGTTTTAATCCAAATATTATCATTCAATAAACCACCATTGACACAGGTATCACTTTGTTTTAATCAAAGTATCATCATTCAATAAACCACTATTGACACAGGTATCACTTTGTTTTAATCAAGATATCACCATTCAATAAACCACCATTGACACAGGTATCACTTTGTTTTAATCAAAATATCATCATTCAATAAACCACCATTGACACATTTGTTTTAATCAAAGTATCATCATTCAATAAACCACTATTGACACATTTGTTTTAATCAAAGTATCATCATTCAATAAACCACTATTGACACATTTGTTTTAAATAAAATATCATTATTCAATAAACCACTATTGACACATTTGTTTTAATCAAAGTATCATCATTCAATAAACCACTATTGACATATTTGTCAGGTATCACTTTGTTTTAATTTCCAGGTATCACTTTGTTTTAATCAAAATAACCTCATTCAATAAACCACTATTGACACAGGTATCACCTTCTTTTAATCAAAGTATCATCATTCAATAAACCACCATTGACACAGGTGTCACTTTGTTTTAATTTGCAGGTATCACTTTGTTTTAATCAAAATATCATCATTCAATAAACCACCATTGACACAGGTATCACTTTGTTTTAATCAAAATATCATCATTCAATAAGCCACTATTGACACAGGTATTATCTTCTTTTAATCAAAGTATCATCATTCAATAAACCACCATTGAAGCATGTATCACCTTCTTTTAATCAAAGTATCATCATTCAATAAACCACCATTGACACATGTATCTCCTTATTTTAATCAAAATATCATCATTCAATAAGCCACCATTGACACAGGTATCACCTTCTTTTAATCAAAGTATCATCATTCAATAAACCACCATTGACACATGTATCAACTTATTTTAATCAAAGTATCATCATTCAATAAACCACCATTGCCACAGGTGTCACTTTGTTTTAATTTCCAGGTATCACTTTGTTTTAATCCAAATATTATCATTCAATAAACCACCATTGACACAGGTATCACTTTGTTTTAATCAAAGTATCATCATTCAATAAACCACTATTGACACAGGTATCACTTTGTTTTAATCAAGATATCACCATTCAATAAACCACCATTGACACAGGTATCACTTTGTTTTAATCAAAATATCATCATTCAATAAACCACCATTGACACATTTGTTTTAATCAAAGTATCATCATTCAATAAACCACTATTGACACATTTGTTTTAATCAAAGTATCATCATTCAATAAACCACTATTGACACATTTGTTTTAAATAAAATATCATTATTCAATAAACCACTATTGACACATTTGTTTTAATCAAAGTATCATCATTCAATAAACCATTATTGACATATTTGTCAGGTATCACTTTGTTTTAATTTCCAGGTATCACTTTGTTTTAATCAAAATATCATCATTCAATAAACCACTATTGACACAGGTATCACTTTGTTTTAATCAAAATATCATCATTCAATAAACCACTATTGACACAGGTATCACTTTGTTTTAATCAAAATATCATCATTCAATAAACCACTCTTGACACAGGTATCACTTTGTTTTAATCAAAGTATCATCATTCAGTAAACCACTATTGACACAGGTATCACTTTGTTTTATTTCCCAGGTATCACTTTGTTTTAATTAAAATATCATCATTCAATAAACCATTATTGACACATTTGTCAGGAATCACTTTGTTTTAATTAAAATATCATCATTCAATAAATCACCATTGACACAGGTATCACTTTGTTTTAATCAAAATATCATCATTCAATAAACCACCATTGACACAGGTATCACTTTGTTTTAATCAAAATATCATCATTCAATAAAGCATCATTGACACAGGTATCACTTTCTTTAATCAAAGTATCATCATTCAATAAACCACCATTGACACAGGTGTCACTTTGTTTTAATCAAAGTGTCATCATTCAATAAACCACCACTGACACAGGTATCACCTTATTTTAATCAAAGTATCATCATTCAATAAACCACTATTGACATAGGTATCACCTTCTTTTAATCAAAGTATCATCATTCAATAAACCACCATTGACACAGGTATCACGTTCTTTTAGTCAAAGTATCATCATTCAATAAACCACAATTGACACAGGTGTCACTTTGTTTTAATTTCCAGGTATCACTTTGTTTTAATCAAAATATCATCATTCAATAAACCACCATTGACACAGGTATCACTTTGTTTTAATCAAAATATCATCATTCAATAAGCCACTATTGACACAGGTATTATCTTCTTTTAATCAAAGTATCATCATTCAATAAACCACCATTGACACATGTATCTCCTTATTTTAATCAAAGTATCATCATTCAATAAACCACCATTGACACATGTATCAACTTATTTTAATCAAAGTATCATCATTCAATAAACCACCATTGCCACAGGTGTCACTTTGTTTTAATTTCCAGGTATCACTTTGTTTTAATCCAAATATTATCATTCAATAAACCACCATTGACACAGGTATCACTTTGTTTTAATCAAAATATCATCATTCAATAAACCACCATTGACACAGGTATCACTTTGTTTTAATCAAAATATCATCATTCAATAAAGCATCATTGACACAGGTATCACTTTCTTTAATCAAAGTATCATCATTCAATAAACCACCATTGACACAGGTGTCACTTTGTTTTAATCAAAGTGTCATCATTCAATAAACCACCACTGACACAGGTATCACCTTATTTTAATCAAAGTATCATCATTCAATAAACCACTATTGACACAGGTATCACCTTCTTTTAATCAAAGTATCATCATTCAATAAACCACCATTGACACAGGTATCACGTTCTTTTAATCAAAGTATCATCATTCAATAAACCACAATTGACACAGGTGTCACTTTGTTTTAATTTCCAGGTATCACTTTGTTTTAATCAAAATATCATCATTCAATAAACCACCATTGACACAGGTATCACTTTGTTTTAATCAAAATATCATCATTCAATAAGCCACTATTGACACAGGTATTATCTTCTTTTAATCAAAGTATCATTATTCAATAAACCACCATTGAAGCATGTATCACCTTCTTTTAATCAAAGTATCATCATTCAATAAACCACCATTGACACATGTATCTCCTTATTTTAATCAAAGTATCATCATTCAATAAACCACCATTGACACAGGTATCACTTTGTTTTAATCAAAGTATCATCATTCAATAAACCACTATTGACACAGGTATCACTTTGTTTTAATCAAGATATCACCATTCAATAAACCACCATTGACACAGGTATCACTTTGTTTTAATCAAAATGTCATCATTCAATAAACCACCATTGACACATTTGTTTTAATCAAAGTATCATCATTCAATAAACCACTATTGACACATTTGTTTTAATCAAAGTATCATCATTCAATAAACCACTATTGACACATTTGTTTTAAATAAAATATCATTATTCAATAAACCACTATTGACACATTTGTTTTAATCAAAGTATCATCATTCAATAAACCACTATTGACTTATTTGTCAGGTATCACTTTGTTTTAATTTCCAGGTATCACTTTGTTTTAATCAAAATAGCCTCATTCAATAAACCACTATTGACACAGGTATCACTTTGTTTTAATCAAAATATCATCATTCAATAAACCACTATTGACACATTTGTTTTGATCAAAATATCACCATTCAATAAACCACTATTGACACATTTGTCAGGTATCACTTTGTTTTAATTTCCAGGTATCACTTTGTTTTATTCAAAATTTCATCATTCAATAAACCACTATTGACACAGGTATCACTTTGTTTGAATAAAAATATCATCATTCAATAAACCACCATTGACACAGGTATCACTTTGTTTTAATCAAAGTATCATCATTCAGTAAACCACTATTGACACAGGTATCACTTTGTTTTATTTCCCAGGTATCACTTTGTTTTAGTTAAAATATCATCATTCAATAAACCATTATTGACACATTTGTCAGGAATCACTTTGTTTTAATTAAAATATCATCATTCAATAAATCACCATTGACACAGGTATCACTTTGTTTTAATCAAAATATCATCATTCAATAAAGCATCATTGACACAGGTATCACTTTCTTTAATCAAAGTATCATCATTCAATAAACCACCATTGACACAGGTGTCACTTTGTTTTAATCAAAGTGTCATCATTCAATAAACCACCACTGACACAGGTATCACCTTGATTTAATCAAAGTATCATCATTCAATAAACCACTATTGACACAGGTATCACCTTCTTTTAATCAAAGTATCATCATTCAATAAACCACCATTGACACAGGTATCACGTTCTTTTAATCAAAGTATCATCATTCAATAAACCACAATTGACACAGGTGTCACTTTGTTTTAATTTCCAGGTATCACTTTGTTTTAATCCAAATATCATCATTCAATAAACCACCATTGGCACAGGTATCACTTTGTTTTAATCAAAGTATCATCATTCAATAAACCACTATTGACACAGGTATCACTTTGTTTTAATCAAGATATCATCATTCAATAAACCATTATTGACACAGGTATCACTTTTTTTAATCAAGATATCATCATTCAATAAACCACCATTGACACCGGTATCACTTTGTTTTAATCAAAATATCATCATTCAATAAACCACCATTGACACATTTGTTTTAATCAAAGTATCATCATTCAATAAACCACCATTGACACATTTGTTTTAATCAAAGTATCATCATTCAATAAACCACTATTGACACATTTGGTTTAATCAAAGAATCATCATTCAATAAACCCCTATTGACACATTTGTCAGGTATCACTTTGTTTTAATTTCCATGTATCACTTTGTTTTAATCAAAGTATCATCATTTAATAAACCACCACTGACACAGGTATCACCTTCTTTTAATCAAAGTATCACCATTCAATAAACCACTATTGACACAGGTATCACTTTGTTTTAATCAAAATATCATCATTCAATAAACCACTATTGACACAGGTATCACTTTGATTTAATCAAAATATCATCATTCAATAAACCACCATTCACACAGGTATCACTTTGTTTTAATCAAAGTATCATCATTAATAAACCACCATTGACACATTTGTTTTAATCAAAGTATCATCATTCAATAAACCACTATTGACACATTTGTTTTAATCAAAGTATCATCATTCAATAAACCACTATTGACACATTTGTTTTAAATAAAATATCATTATTCAATAAACCACTATTGACACATTTGTTTTAATCAAAGTATCATCATTCAATAAACCACTATTGACATATTTGTCAGGTATCACTTTGTTTTAATTTCCAGGTATCACTTTGTTTTAATCAAAATAGCCTCATTCAATAAACCACTATTGACACAGGTATCACTTTGTTTTAATCAAAATATCATCATTCAATAAACCACTATTGACACATTTGTTTTGATCAAAATATCACCATTCAATAAACCACTATTGACACATTTGTCAGGTATCACTTTGTTTTAATTTCCAGGTATCACTTTGTTTTATTCAAAATTTCATCATTCAATAAACCACTATTGACACAGGTATCACTTTGTTTGAATAAAAATATCATCATTCAATAAACCACCATTGACACAGGTATCACTTTGTTTTAATCAAAGTATCATCATTCAGTAAACCACTATTGACACAGGTATCACTTTGTTTTATTTCCCAGGTATCACTTTGTTTTAGTTAAAATATCATCATTCAATAAACCATTATTGACACATTTGTCAGGAATCACTTTGTTTTAATTAAAATATCATCATTCAATAAATCACCATTGACACAGGTATCACTTTGTTTTAATCAAAATATCATCATTCAATAAACCACCATTGACACAGGTATCACTTTGTTTTAATCAAAATATCATCATTCAATAAAGCATCATTGACACAGGTATCACTTTCTTTAATCAAAGTATCATCATTCAATAAACCACCATTGACACAGGTGTCACTTTGTTTTAATCAAAGTGTCATCATTCAATAAACCACCACTGACACAGGTATCACCTTGATTTAATCAAAGTATCATCATTCAATAAACCACTATTGACACAGGTATCACCTTCTTTTAATCAAAGTATCATCATTCAATAAACCACCATTGACACAGGTATCACGTTCTTTTAATCAAAGTATCATCATTCAATAAACCACAATTGACACAGGTGTCACTTTGTTTTAATTTCCAGGTATCACTTTGTTTTAATCCAAATATCATCATTCAATAAACCACCATTGGCACAGGTATCACTTTGTTTTAATCAAAGTATCATCATTCAATAAACCACTATTGACACAGGTATCACTTTGTTTTAATCAAGATATCATCATTCAATAAACCATTATTGACACAGGTATCACTTTTTTTAATCAAGATATCATCATTCAATAAACCACCATTGACACCGGTATCACTTTGTTTTAATCAAAATATCATCATTCAATAAACCACCATTGACACATTTGTTTTAATCAAAGTATCATCATTCAATAAACCACCATTGACACATTTGTTTTAATCAAAGTATCATCATTCAATAAACCACTATTGACACATTTGGTTTAATCAAAGAATCATCATTCAATAAACCCCTATTGACACATTTGTCAGGTATCACTTTGTTTTAATTTCCATGTATCACTTTGTTTTAATCAAAGTATCATCATTTAATAAACCACCACTGACACAGGTATCACCTTCTTTTAATCAAAGTATCACCATTCAATAAACCACTATTGACACAGGTATCACTTTGTTTTAATCAAAATATCATCATTCAATAAACCACTATTGACACAGGTATCACTTTGATTTAATCAAAATATCATCATTCAATAAACCACCATTCACACAGGTATCACTTTGTTTTAATCAAAGTATCATCATTTAGTAAACCACCATTGACACAGATATCACTTTGTTTTATTTCCCAGGTATCACTTTGTTTTAATCAAAATATCATCATTCAATAAACCATTATTGACATATTTGTCAGGAATCACTTTGTTTTAATTAAATAATCATCATTCAATAAATCACCATTGACACAGGTATCACTTTGTTTTAATCAAAATATCATCATTCAATAAACCACCATTGACACAGGTATCACTTTGTTTTAATCAAAATATCATCATTCAATAAACCACCATTAACACAGGTATCACTTTGTTTTAATCAAAGTATCATCATTCAATAAACCACTATTGACACAGGTATCACCTTCTTTTAATCAAAGTATCATCATTCAATAAACCACCATTGACACAGGTATCACGTTCTTTTAATCAAAGTATCATCATTCAATAAACCACAATTGACACAGGTGTCACTTTGTTTTAATTTCCAGGTATCACTTTGTTTTAATCCAAATATCATCATTCAATAAACCACCATTGGCACAGGTATCACTTTGTTTTAATCAAAGTATCATCATTCAATAAACCACTATTGATAAAGGTATCACTTTGTTTTAATCAAGATATCATCATTCAATAAACCACTATTGACACAGGTATCACTTTGTTTAATCAGGATATCATCATTCAATAAACCACCATTGACACATTTGTTTTAATCAAAGTATCATCAATCAATAAACCACTATTGACACATTTGTTTTAATCAAAGTATCATCATTCAATAAACCACTATTGACACATTTGTCAGGTATCACTTTGTTTTAATTTCCAGGTATCACTTTGTTTTAATCAAAATATCATCATTCAATAAACCACTATTGACACAGGTATCACTTTGTTTTAATCAAAATATCATCATTCAATAAACCACCATTGACACAGGTATCACTTTGTTTTAATCAAAATATCATCATTGAATAAACCACCATTGACACAGGTATCACTTTGTTTTAATCAAAGTATCATCATTCAATAAACCACCATTGACACATTTGTTTTAATCAAAGTATCATCATTCAATAAACCACCATTGACACATTTGTTTTGATTTTAATATATAACAGCTCTATCTAAGAATATCCAGTCTCAAACAGTAATAATGACGGACAGTTGACAGACGGAAAGTGATGCCAAAAGATCGCACGGATTACAACTAAATTGCATGTTTCACTCGGATTTCCTCAATAAATACATACGAAAATATAGTGCACCAATAAACTATTTGATTGGAAAGCAAGCTTTAGAACCTCTATTTGCGATCGGATTGGTCATCACAATGATTCAAATGTCAACCATTATTATAAGTATTACATCCTACGTCAAATCAGCCACCATGTTACAGCACTGATCGTGTCACTAAAACATACTGGTATGAGTACAGACTACACCAAACGTGTACACGGACTAATGCATGTATCAAGATTAAAGCTGTCAAACCACAATTGCTTGATATCTTCAATATTGCAAAACAAACAAAATACTGATTTTGTTGCAGAATTACACGGTACTTCACAAAATGAAATGTATTAACTAATATCTCTTCATATTTTCCTGTGATGCAATTCTTAAAAACATGGGAAAAGTAAAATCCCATTGGAAATTTTTTTTTCCCATGACATATTTATCAAGTCTCGAGGGAGAATTCTGGTCTCATGGAAAATTAAACTTCTCATGGGACCAAAAATAAATCCATGGGAAAGAAATATTTCTATATGACTCAATTTCCCTTTTGGACTTAAACATTTTTTCTTAAAATTGACAGTTAAGCGGAAACATTTAGTTGTGTTTGTGGGTATCCATATTTACTGTTGTATTTCAGCAGTTTGTTGAATTAGCGTTGATTGCATTTTTCTTGTACAATGATATTTCAAATTTGGATGATTAATATGGTGGCATTAACTTTAACACGCAACGTTCCAAATATCGTCATATATTTTCATTACATATATATTTATTGAATATTTTCTTCTGTATTTTTCTTACTAGATCTCCTGGTATTGCCAAATGATAACATTTCCCTCAAATACACTATTGAATGATTTTTTATTACATGATAAATGCCCATATTGAATATTTACCCACATATACAAAGGAACCACATTCGGATGGTATATATCATACCCCTTTTCATATAATATTTATTTACTTTGCATAAGAACCTTGTGAGGAGTAGCTTACTCGGGAGAATAAAAATGAACTCACTATTACCTCGCCCGCTATCTATCTTTTATGAATTCATCGGTTCTTACAATTGCTCTGCTACCTAGCAAAATTGGTACATTTCAAAACCATATTACTTGTTTTAAGCAGATTAGGAACCATCCGCAATATCACCCAGCCTTTCAAAAATGGACCTGTCTATTGTCACCTGCAGCATTTTGCCAACTACCATACTTAAAAGGAGAATAAAACACTAACATTTAAAACGACCTCATATGTATGTTTGGAGAACCTAACATCTGTAGTGAATATTGACCATCTCTGCTACACTTTGGGAATCACAGGCGCTTGTGTACTTGTTGTGCAATACCGAAAATGGCCTGGTGCTATATCTCTAATGGGTAGGCTACTAACACGAACCAAACGATATTGCCAGTCACTTACAATGATCAATGCAGGATTTGTGTTCGATGATCAGCTACGAATCTCTGCTGACGGTGAGTACCGCGGCTTTTTGACGCCGGGAAGTATAATTGATAGGTATCGGTACAATGATTCCTAAATAAACATTCAGCTTGTGATCTCAAATTTTCACTCTAGTAGCATCCCATCATATAACAGTTTTCGATACATTCAATGCAAATGCCCTGTTTATGCATTTCGTGGTTGTCACGTTCAATTGAAAGACACTAGTTTGCTACCAGAAAAATAAAACAATATACAATGACAAATAAAATAAATAGCATCACAACACACATCGAAACAACAAAATGTATATATATCTATATTATATATTTTTATTGTCGATGCAAAGGAAAACATATTGAGGTAAGCATGTTTCTAAGCGATTTTGTACATCGGTGTGCTTAAAACAATGCACGTTATTGATCCATATTATTTTAATGTATGTGGAAAATAGCTTACTTATAGAACAGGTCAATGAGTTTTCATTAATTGCGAAAAATATATATATGTTACAGTTAATGTGTCAAACCAGTCATTTGGCTAAACGACTGAAATTTTCAGTCATTTGGTCAAATGCCTCTGACTGCCAATCATTTGGCCAAATGCCTAAAATTTGCAGTCATTTGGCCAAATGACTGAAAATGACCTCCAGTCATTTGGCCAAATGACTAAAGGGTATTTCTTGGGTGTTTTCTAATAACTAAACTATGGTTTCATCTCTATTTATGTTTATTATAACAAAAATTAATAATCAAATACATGTAACAACAAATGTACCAGTATAATGCATTGGTGACACATAGTACATACTTCATTTATTTAAACAATTTACACTGTTGTGACATCTGCTATTACACAAAACATTATTTTTGAAACAAGCACATCGCTTACCAGTATAATGCATTGGTGACACATACTTCATTTATTTCTTTTTTTATCTATGCTGCTCGTTGGTTGAGTCGTTTCTGGTAGAGGTTGAGTTGTTTCTGGTAGAGGTTGAGTTGTTTCTGGTAGAGGTTGAGTTGTTTCTGATAGAGGTTAAGTTGCTTGGTAGAGGTTGAGTTGTTTCTGGTAGAGGTTGAGTTGTTTCTGATAGAGGTTGAGTTGTTTTTGGTAGAGGTTGAGTTGTTTCTGATAGAGGTTGAGTTGTTTCTGATAGAGGTTGAGTTGTTTTTGGTAGAGGTTGAGTTGTTTCTAGTAGAGGTTGAGTTGTTTGGTAGAGGTTGAGTTGTTTCTGGTAGAGGTTGAGTTGTTTGGTAGAGGTTGAGTTGTTTCTGGTAGAGGTTAGTTGTTTCTGGTAGAGGTTGAGTTGTTTGGTAGAGGTTGAGTTGTTTCTGGTAGAGGTTAAGTTGTTTCTGGTAGAGGTTGAGTTGTTTGGTAGAGGTTGAGTTGTTTCTGGTAGAGGTTAAGTTGTTTGGTAGAGGTTGAGTTGTTTCTGGTAGAGGTTGAGTTGTTTGGTAGAGGTTAAGTTTTTTCTGATAGAGGTTGAGTTGTTTGGTAGAGGTTGAGTTGTTTCTGGTAGAGGTTGAGTTGTTTCTGGTAGAGGTTGAGTTGTTTCTGATAGAGGTTGGGTTGTTTCTGGTAGAGGTGGAGTTGTTTCTGATAGAGGTTGAGTTGTTTGGTAGAGGTTAAGTTTTTTCTGATAGAGGTTGAGTTGTTTGGTAGAGGTTGAGTTGTTTCTGGTAGAGGTTGAGTTGTTTCTGGTAGAGGTTGAGTTGTTTCTGATAGAGGTTGGGTTGTTTCTGGTAGAGGTTGAGTTGTTTCTAGTAGAGGTTCAGTTGTTTCTGGTAGAGGTTCAGTTGTTTCTGGTAGAGGTTCAGTTGTTTCTGGTAGAGGTTAAGTTGCTTGGTAGAGGTAGAGTTGTTTCTGGTAGAGGTTGAGTTGTTTCTGATAGAGGTTGAGTTGTTTTTGGTAGAGGTTGAGTTGTTTCTGGTAGAGGTTGAGTTGTTTGGTAGAGGTTGAGTTGTTTGGTAGAGGTTGAGTTGTTTCTGGTAGAGGTTGAGTTGTTTGGTAGAGGTTGAGTTGTTTCTGGTAGAGGTTAAGTTGTTTCTGGTAGAAGTTGAGTTGCTTGGTAGAGGTTGAGTTGTTTCTGGTAGAGGTCGAGTTGTTTCTGATAGAGGTTGAGTTGCTTGGTAGAGGTTGAGTTGTTTCTGGTAGAGGTCGAGTTGTTTGGTAGAGTTTAAGTTGTTTGGTATAGGTTAAGTTGTTTCTGGTAGAGGTTGAGTTGTTTCTGGTAGAGGTTGAGTTGTTTCTGATAGAGGTTGAGTTGTTTGGTAGAGGTTGAGTTGTTTCTGATAGAGGTTAAGTTGTTTCCGATAGAGGTTGAGTTGTTTCTGGTAGAGGTTGAGTTGTTTCTGGCAGAGGTTCAGTTGTTTCTGGTAGAGGTTGAGTTGTTTCTGATAGAGGTTGAGTTGTTTGGTAGAGGTTAAGTTGTTTCTGATAGAGGTTCAGTTGTTTGGTAGAGGTTGAGTTGCTTAATAAAATAGAATGTTACACCCATACAGTCAAAATAGGAAATGAGAACGAATTCTTTTCTAAGAGAATGGTTCCAATATGAGGGACATAAGAGAGGTACCTTTATAATTTACTCTGGACTTCGATGAAACAAATTAATGTAAAATAGAGAGAACTGGCATAAAGCAACATAGCCTGTCCAGGCTCCATTTTATATAGTGTGATTATCCATCCTGTTTAATATTTGTTATATTGATCCGTATACAAATCATATTGTAAAGCAAGAACGATTGTATCTGTGTGATAAAAATACATTGATTTTGAGTGTTATATTGATATAAAACATTACAAATTGTATAATGACTATGTGATAAAGATGAAATACGTCCGTCCATAGACTAGACCAGGACATGAACACGTGTATGACTTTATGTTGCTGGGTAGTAAAAATAACTGTAATGCATTCCGAACTTCCTGAAACGAATACCAACATTTATATACGCCAAACTCGTATTCATTTAAGTACATGTTGTAAACATTGAGAACTTATAAGACAGCATATTATAAATTAAATGTTGGTCACTTATGATAATCTTGTAATGTGCTTTACTTTATATTTACTTTGTCCGAAACACGATTTTATTGAAGGTATTTTTTTTTCTCATAAAATTACCGAAGTTTTGTCTGTTTCTTAATATACTGGACAAAAACCCGACTTCATTGTCATAAACGACCAAAATACATTTTTTATATTGCATATCAACAACCCACAATTTATTGTTTAAATACAATAATCATAAATACAAACTGATATGACTAAATAGCTTTTATGTCATTTTTTGCAAAACAAACATGGGACTTTAACAACAGGACAACTTGTAATACATACTTGTATGATATCATTGTTAATTTAATTAGTTCATGAATGGTTCTTAGTGCTTCCCTAACTTCAGAACGAATTAACCTATAAACATTCAAAATATAATATCATTTATTTTTTATTTGAAAAGTCATTGATTGATTTTAACTATAGTTTACAAGTATTTCAATACTTAGCTAGTAGAGCAAATGATATGCACCAATATTCGACAACAATGATTTGGCTGCAAAATCGAATATTTGTCTACACAATAAGAAATTCTGCATATTTTAACTTCATTTTGATCATGTTTCATGATTTATATTTGGCATGCATATTGCAAAATGTTACCCAGCATTGTAATTTGATATCAAATGGACGATATTATATAGCATGACCGTATCTTGTTGCATGTCCATTTGTAATCTGCATTGTGTCCTGTGCCTCTACAAAAACAATATTGTAAAACGAAATATATTATGTACTGATTACAAGATTGGGTAATCTTAAACCGTATTCTCCATTATTCATACAGTTAATTATATATTCTGCGATCTAACATTACAACGACCATGACAATGGGTAACTTCACAGGGAAAAACCCTACAAAATAATTCAGGAAGTTTTGTTTGTGATTATGTATATCTTTATTCAAAAACATTCAATATGTAATATAGGTACAACGATAACATTTAAATAGTGATGAAATAACATTATTTATAATATATATAAATTGATAGTACCTAAGAAAGGTTACACAAGTTAGATAAAGTTGAGTGATTGTTGTCAATGCCAAGTGTGCATATTTTCACATATTTTATAGCGAGAAGAAGTTCCATTTCATTGAGATGATGTACGTGGTTAATACGCTTACTTGGGTTTTTACAGTGCTAGCTCTCTGAAACGATAGCCCATTAGGTAGATATGTTTCTCCACGTAGATACGGTCATGCTATATAATATCGTCCATTTGATATCAAATTACGGGTTTTGGTTATACCTTTAGTATCTTCAAACTTGTCTTATGTGTTGTCCTTGATGACTCGTTCTTTCATTCCCTCTTTTTGTTATATCATTCTAAGCGCAACCCCTCTTTTTTTCAGTGCAACCATTTACCTCTATATTTTATTATTTGTCTGTTTGTTCTCGTCGTGATCATAGCTACATAACTGTTCATGTACCGTTAAACATCAGTCAATGCATATGAATAGTTTTAAGGGCTTCATCGACCAACAAATTTCAGTTGATAATATTCCTGTTTAATAACCATTAAAATACTACACAACATTTATAATTAAGTATTACAAACTACATTTATTGATAGCTGCCTTGGTCTAAAATCGGTCAGTTTGTTGTTTACAATAAATACAAAAACCCCTGCTTACATAGAAACCTATCAATAACTTCCACACATGCAATTCAGACTATGGTTGATGTGTCAGGTATACTGATTGTTGGTGTCCGTTACTATTATAAGAATATAAAAGCTTTTAAATTGTATAGAAGCCGTGTAGAAAATGTGTAGTCATTGACTGGTAAATATAATTTGCCATTTTGTATATGGTAATGATATACAGTGTTTATGTGACCATATTAAATACAACACAGATTCCACAAATAATCAACCAGGAAGTCTTTGTTGTTATCTATTATATCGTAATTTATAAATATCTTAATATATAAACATCATATTACTAAGAATGTGATATGCAGATAACTGCGAATAGTATAACTGTTCTGTTACAGAGTGAGTGGGAATTGACGCTGAAATGAATGTTTCGCCTCACAATCTTATTAAAGCAGAGGCGTACGAGTGGGTGGTAAAGTGAAGGACAATCTTTCTGAGAGGACCTGAAAGTGCCGGGGGATGCAACCTCAGTAAGTGGAAAGTTGGGGGGTTGCAAATCATTGTAAGTGGACTGGAAAGTGGCGGGGGTAGGCCCAAAGATAGGACGGAAAGTGAAGGACAAGCCTTGAGAGAAGACGAAAGTGGGGGTCAATCTTTCAAAAGTGACAAAACATAAAGAAAAAAATGTCATTTGGCTTCAAACATGCCATTTTTTCTTTTGCTTTAATGATGATTTTTGCCTTCCATGCTAAACATTCAACTTTTTCTAAGTGTTTTCCAAAAAAGGGGAAGGAGTAAAATCATAGTTCTGCACCCCCTCTTTTCACGTTTTTGGAAGTGGGGTATATGCCCCTATGCCCCTTTACCTCCAGCACCTACGCCATGGAAAATATGGTTAAGTTAATTTATATTAACTCTATATAAATTAATAAAAGCTATAATTTCAATTATTATTATATGCTTACCTTCTTGATCTACAGTTTATACCGTGTATGTAATATGTGTTGTGTTGAATTGTTTCGGACCACGAGTGTGGACAGCATAAACAAATAAAATTCTAACAGATAAAAACAAAGAGCGATAAACGAACAGACGAAGGGTCAATACTACAGCACACACAAACACCGAAGAGAGACCATGTGGTTCGCATGGTTCATGAAGCTTAAAATTAGTCCATTCTTGATCATTTCTTCGGGTGGCTGTTCCTATTAAGATATTTTGCAAATCAGCTGGAACAGTAGAAACAAAATAACGTCAGTGTCACATACTGTACGACAGAAAGATAGAATAACATGAAAACTCTGAAGAACTATCGGGTAAGATTTTGATAAGAAGATTCTTAAGATACCAAAAGAGTAATCAGAATCCGTATATCGAAGAATGGCCAAAAGAAAAAGTACAAAAGGACAAACAATGATCTACAAAACATACATATAAAACAAAAGATCGAGTAACACGAACCCCACTAAAAACCGGTGGTGAACTAAGGTGCTCCGGAAGAGTAGGTAGTTCCTGCTCCGCTAGTGGCACCCGTCGTGTTAATCTAGTTACAAACCCGGTAATAAGTCATGAACGAGGAAAGGATCGGAAAAAGTGTTTACGACAAGTGGAACATATCCGTGGTCATTTGTGACGCAGATATTCCATAGCGGTCAACAAAGACATGGTGGCGACCGTAAAACTTTCGAAGTGATGACTTCAACTTAACTAAGAGGAACCCTTGGTTCAGTAGCTTCCTTGTTAACAGCAACCCTCTAAAGTTTGTCCTGCTCCATATAGGACACTGCACTATGATCATCATTTATATATCGTTAACCTGATTACTTTGTAGCAAACGTTATGCATGGATGGGACTATGTTTATCCGACAGAACCCACCACTTTTGATTATGTCTGATACCTCGCATCCCAATACCTGTTAGTTCGTTTGGATGTATTATAGTGTTGTGTAGTACAATAGTTGTACTGTTTGTATTGCTTTGAATATGGTATTCAACTTCTCTAGAGAAAAAGGAAATTTAATTCAAACTTGACCATCATTGCCAATAGTATATGCAGTTTACACCATGATCATTAGAAGATCGTGTGACATCATAAAAAAATTCTCTGAACATACCGAATATATTAAAGCTGCTAATCGAAGGACAGACACTATAATGGCTAAAAGTCAAAGAACAAAAATACAAATAATGGTCGAAGTAACCCTAGAGAGAAGACCAAAGATCAAGCAACACAAACACCACTACCGAAACTTTTGAAGACACCAAAGTGGTAAGCAAGAGATGTAAATGGATAAAGGGCAAGCAATACATTATCCAAGCGAAAAGGGACAATAATCCGTAAAACCTACGCAGAAGATCAGAGATTGAGCAACACAAACCCCACTAAAAACCATTCATGACTTATCACCGGGTTTGTAAATAGATTAACACGATGGGTGTCACTAGTGGAGCAGGAACAGCTTACCATTCCGGAACACCTGAGTTCACATCCCGTTTTAGTGGGATTAATGTTACTCGATCCTTAGTTTTATGTATATGCTTTGTAGATCGTTGTTTGTCCTTTTTTTGCCATTGTGTTGTCTCTCAGCTTGCAATTTTTAGTGAAAAGATATAATCTATTCAGAGAATCGTGAAATTAAAGAACCTGACCAGCTATTTTCGTTTCTTTTGAGAAGTTCCTGCATCGATGTCCACTCCATGCAAATAAATGAAGACATCTGTATAAAGAGGAGCACAGTTGGTACCCTTAGGAGTGTCGACTGTCTAGTGAAACACACGTTCATCAAGCATAACAAATACGTTGTCGATCAAACACTCGAATATTTTGATGTGAGCTTCACATCGCTTTTTGCTAGAAACAGAGTTTTCCCTTGTTGCTACAAGAAATGTCTATCTATGCTGGTCATTCTTTAATATGAAATAAAGTTGAACCGATTCCTTAATCCGTCTTTTAGTTTCGTAAATAAAATAGAGGTCAACTGCTTTAATGCCATTGCATGAGGAGACCTGGCTGAGCTCGGGTATTCCGGAATGGTAGTAATTTCGTCACCACTAGGGGAAAGGAGGACATGACATGTCTGTGGAGATGTGTAACACAGATATTCCGTAACGGTTAACTAAGTGTCATGACTTAGGTTATTTGTGTTCGCTTGCGCATAGTTGTGTCCAACACATATTGTATTGTGTTTTTGTTTGTTTTTCTTCGTCTATGTTGCAAGTTTCTCTGGATTGTCCATTTTTGGTTGCCCCTTCTGTATTCTCTAACGTTTATTTAGAAGTGATGACTTGAACCTAACCACTAGAAACCCTTCGTTAAGTAGCTTTCTTGTAAGTAGCAACCCTCTATCAACGAAATTCATAACAGGAACCGCAAGCTCTGAATACCCTATCAACTGAGAGAGGTATTATCCTTATGTAGTGCTGGTGGCATGATGCTACATCTAAATGGAAAATGTTCACAATAGGAATATTGAAATCATCTCTTTTGTCGGAAAGTTACGTTCTAAACCGGCGTTCACTGTCTATTTCTTGATGTAGGTAAAGGTATGAAGCGGACCTAGTTGCACCTGTGGTGTCCTTTATGTCCGGGTCAACTTGATAGATGGGATCAACATAATCATCATGGCAATATTTAGTGAAATGCTATAATCTATATACAGAAACGTGAAATTAAAGGACCTGACTAGCTGTTTTCGTTTCTATTAAGAAGTTATTTCATGCAAATAAATGAAGAAATATATATGAAGAGGGGCACAGCTGGTACCCTTAGGAGTGTCGACTGTCTATTGTAGCACACGTTCATCAAGCATAACAAATACGTTGTCGATCAAACACTCGAATATTTTGATGTGAGCTTCACATAGCTTTTTGCTTGAAACAATGTTTTCCCTTGTTGCTACAAGATATGTCTATCTATGCTGGTAATTCTTTTTTATGAAATAAAGTTGGACCGATTCTTTAATCCGTCTCTTAGTTTCGAGAGGGGGTGATATCTAAAAGACTAGAGAAGTCAACTGCTTTAATACTATTGCATGAGGAGGCATGGGTGAGCTCGGGTACTCGGCAATGGTAATCAATTTCGGCACCACTAGAAGAAATGAGGACAGGACATATCCGAAGACATGTGTGACACTCATATTACGCAACGCTTAACCAGTCATGATGGCGACCATAACACGTTCAAATTGATGACATACACATAACCACTAGTAATAAGTGGTTCAGTAGCCACTTTGTTAGCAACAACCGTCTATCACGGAAACCCTGATAGGATCCATCAGCCCCGGCATACTGCATCAGCTTAGTAAGTGTATTCACTAGGAAATAGAAAATGCAAATATCCCCGGTAAAATGCAAATATTCCCGGTAAAATGCAAATAATTAAAGATTACCAGTTATATTAGCGTTTACCAGTTAAATTAGCGAATTGTCTTGCTATATTTGCGCTTTACCTTTTAAATTTGCATTGTCTTGGCATTTTAGCGTTTTTCCTTTTATATTTGCGTTTTTCCTTTTAAATTTGTATTGTCGTGGGATTTTAGCGTTTTTCCTTTTATATTTGCGTTTTTCCTTTTAAATTTGCATTGTCGTGGGATTTTAGCGTTTTTCCTTTTAAATTTGCATTGTCGTGGGATTTTAGCGTTTTTCCTTTTATATTTGCATTGTCGTGGGATTTTAGCGTTTTTCCTTTTATATTTGCGTTTTACCTTTTAAATTTGCATTGTCGTGGGATTTTAGCGTTTTTCCCTTTATATTTGCGTTTTTCCTTTTAAATTTGCATTATCGTGGGATTTTAGCGTTTTACCTTTTAAATTTGCATTTTACCAGTTAAATCGCACGGTCATCTAAATCACCCGCTGAGTAGAGATTACGTAATACTGTAGTCGTCACTAGCTCATTGAATATGACGATCTATAGTATTATATTATCGTGTATCTATCTATACGTATTTATTTATTTATTTATTTATTATTATTATTTATGTCATACTAGTCTGGCCCTTAATAAATTTAGTGTATTCAATACACAATAATCCATCAATTGTTGGTATTTGATTTTTATGTCGTATTTTAACTTAATGCGATGTTTATTAAGAAATGTGACTTTAAATGTATTAAAATATTAGCAAAGTGTGATACACGTACAGAATACGTATACTGTTGTCACTTCACTATTACTTGTTTATCATGCGAGAAATGCATTAACCTTGTAATACCTATGCTGAGACTATTTACTAAAAAATGAATTAAGTATATATTAAACTATCGGTCTCTATTAAGCTATTTATGTCTTGTTTTATAGCACAGGATTGTGTATGTACAGCGTCAAAGTTATTGTGCTTTAAAAGTTCTGATTATTGTAATGAGGCACCTTAATGAACAATAAATATTTTTGTTTATGATATAAAACAAATAATCATAACCCTATGTAAACGCCGTTTACATAACGTACGCGCCCTTGTCCGATCCAACAGAAATATGCAATTTACATGTAAACACTATTTTGTCAGTTAATTAGATTGAACAATAAATACAGGATTTTTTTTTCTTCAAATGTTTATATAATTCCCTGATAAATAGGTAGATGGGTAGGTTCCTTAAGTTTTCTTGAATTGCTATTTTATATTGATTTTATATTGATTGTGAGTTATGAAAGTGATATTGTATGAATAAAAAGATAACAACAAACCATATTAGCAATATTTCACATGCATTCGAGTTTATCATCAAATCCATATCATATCTTACATGTACATAAAATTCACCATCAAGGTCATTTTCCGGATGAGTAAATATTTTTACAACTGTACCATTTGATGGCACGTGCTTTGCGGGTATATGAAATAGGTATAATTAAAGCATATTAGTATTGCATTATTACCAATACAAACATGTTCCATGTCGGACGTTTTCGGTTGTTTAATGCTGGGAGAAGAGCTTTACGTAGAGAGCGAGTATTCAGAGATCGTACAAAACCTCTTGATATCTACGACAATGCAAATTTAAAAGGAAAAATGCAAATATAAAAGGAAAAACGCTAAAATCCCACGACAATGCAAATTTAAAAGGAAAAACGCAAATATAAAAGGAAAAACGCTAAAATCCCACGACAATGCAAATTTAAAAGGAAAAATGCTAAAATCCCACGACAATGCAAATTTAAAAGGAAAAACGCTTAGCCCAGTGGTTGTGAATCATGGTGTGCTATGCTGAGCCAGTGGTTGTGAATCATGGTGAGTTATGCTGAGCCAGTGGTAGCTAATCATGTTGTACTATGCTGAGTCAGTGGTTGTGAATCATTGTGTGCTATACTGAGCCAGTGGTTGTGAATCATGGGATGTTATACTGAGCCAGTGGGTGTGAATTATCGTGAGTTATGCTGAACCAGTGGTTGTAAATCATGGTGTGTAATCCTGAGCAAGTGATTGTGAATCATGGTGTGTAATCCTGAGCAATTGATTGTGAATCATAGTGTGTAGTGCTGAGCAAGTGGTTGTGAGTCATGGTGAGTTTTGCTGAGCCAGTGGGTGTGAGTCATAGTGTGTAATGCTGTGACAGCGGTTGTGAATCATGGTGTGTTATGCTGAGGCAGTGGCTGTGAGTCAAGGTGAGCTTTTCTGAGCCAGTGGGTGTGAGTCATGGTGTGCAATGATGAGCCAGTGGGTGTGAATTATGGTGTGTTATGCTGAGCCAGTGGTTGTTAATCATGGATTGTTATGCTGTACCAAAGGTTGTGAATTATGGCGTCTTATACTAAGCCAGTGGTTGTGAATCATGGTGTGCTATGCGGAGCCAGTGGTTGTGAATCATGGTGTGTTTTACTGAGCCAGTGGTTGTTAATCATGATGTATATTGCTGAGGAAGTGATTTTGAATCTAGGTGAGTTTTACTGTACCTGTGAATGTTAATCATGGTGTGTATTGCTGAGCAAGTGATTGTGAATCATGGTGAGTTTACTGTGTCAATGGTTGTGAATGATGGTGTGTTATGCTGAGTCAGTGGTTGTGAATTATGCTGTGCTATGATTGTGAATCATGGTTAGTTATATTGAGCCAGTGACTGTGAATCATGGTTTGCTATGCTATGCCAGTGGTTGTGAGTCATGGTGAGTTATGCTGTGCCAGGAGTGTGAATAATGGTGTGTTATGCTGAGCATGTGATGGTGAATCATGTTGTGCTATACTGATCCGTGTGGCTGTGAGTCATGGTGTGTAATGCTGAGCCAGTGGTTGTGAATCATGGTGTGTTATACTGACCCAGTGGTTGTGAATCATTTGTGCTATAGTGAACCGAACAGTTGTGAATCATGTTGTTTTATACTGAGCCGATTGTGTTTGAGTTATGGTGTGTCATGCCGAGCAGTTGGTTATGAATGATATGAGTCAGTGGTTGTGAAATATGGTGCATTTTGCTGGACCAGTGGTCTTGAGTCATGGTGTGTAATTTGTAATTTAATTAATTACATTTGCAAAGTAATTGTAATCCAATTAATTACATTTCAAAATCCCTGTAATGGTAATGGTAATTTAATTGAAGGTTTTGGTCAAGTAATTGTAATTTAATTATTTACTTTCCTATGTAATTGACCCCATCCCTGATGGTAGTTTGATTTACAACTACCTGTGCAATCAGTGCGTATCACCACTAAAGTGGTGAGATCGAACCCCGTTCATAGCGAGGTGTACTCTATACAACATTATGTAATAAAGTTTGTCAGTGACTTGCGGCAGGTCGGTGGTTTTCTCCGGGTACTCCAGTTTCCCCCACCAATAAAACTGACCGCCACGATATAACTGAAATATTGATGAATGTTTCGTTAAACACCATAAACCAAACCATGGCAAATACAACATCCTATGAGCATTATGATTCTAAAAGAACATTAGATCAAGGCCGTTCTTCACAATAGCAATACAACTACTTCAATAGATTAGAAATATAACACACACATATATGAATAAGATAGACAACAGACGGTTAAAGATTTGGAGTGTAATATACAACCGACCAATGTATGCTAAAGTTTAAGATGTTATTGAAGGGCTCGCATGATAGTTATTGTTATAGTGACAGCCGGAAACTTTGGGCCGTAATGAAAGCGGAAGGTTTGGCGCTTTAGCATCTGATTCACCCACCATTTCTTTAGAAATGCCTGTACCACGTCAGGGTCATTACGATTTTCACACTTTTCTGGTTGTTGACTGATTTTGTCTGTTTATATGCTTATGGGCTTTGACTTTCCTTTTGTAAGATTGCTCGGAGTTCGGTAATTTTGTTATTACCCTTATTTCTATTATCACTCAAATACATTATTCGATATGGGGGCTGATTGGAAGCATTAGAACCAGACAAATATTACCGATATGCTACATGTTGGTGGCAAGCGAAGGGAAACTGTAGAACTGTACCTACTACATAGTACAACATTAACAATACATCGTACTCTTAATTCTCCCCACTTGCATACATGTCGATATAGATTTGCCCCTTTCCCAATTTCCCAGAGCGTGTACCAAAGAAATCGATCAGACAAAAATGACATAATCAAATATTTCATCTCTATTTATGATTATTGTTAAGATGCTGCTCCGTGTGACTTTCAGAAACAGATCAACACATGTCCTTGATTTATGTCTATCGTAGTCACGTATTTTGCTCAATTGATTTTTCTGTGTCATACAACAACGCCCTTATCTTAAACAAATAATGCAGCATTGTCAGGTGATTCATATATTATCCAATCGTATCAAAGTAAATATTACAACTAGCCTTCTACAAATATGCCTAACTACTTTGTAAATAAGAGGAAAATGCACATGCCGAACTTGTATTCATTTTTCCCGCCCATAATCTGACATTGACAAAATGGGATCCAAGGACCGATTTCAGAAGAAAAATAACACGCACATATAAATATATGGTCATTTTTCATTCTATTATAATGTTTAAGTCGGTCCTCTCTTTTGCATTTCAAGCAGAAAAGGACTATTTATACAAGGAAGGTCAATTCTTAATATTTCTGCCGAACTCGTTGCTTCCTCATTCGCTTTGAGATGGATATAAATAGTTGACCCACTTGATTTAGCTTATGATATATTTATAAAATTTTATCTTGAATTACACCAGGTGCATACATATCATACACGAAATCATTATATATTCTGACAAAACCAGAGGCTCACATGATATATGTAACAGTTCATTTGTTTTTACAAATTCAAGCTCCACGTTATGCTTAGACCACCACTCTAAAGGACTAAGCAAATTATAATTTACATCCCAATTTGTCTCATAAAAGAATATCCCACTTGATGGCCGTGCTGCGTTTGTTGTACAAGTACACATGTCTGATCTCTACTTGAAACAACTTCTACTGGATTTGTATCTGTTGGCATCGATACAAGTGTAACTGATGATATTGGAACTAAAAAGAAATTTGATCATCTTAATTTGTTTTGTGTAGTTATGGTTTTATATTTGTTACACAAGATATTCATATCTATTTGATCATAAATGTACATGTTTCTAATTAGAATGAAATATATTCCATGGTTTTATTGCCCTCAGTGATCCCTAATTTAAAATTCGCATTATAGGAATGTTCCTTACATCAATTCAAAAGTTGTCCGGAATACCAATGGTATGGTGCATTATTGATCGTCGAGTGATTAATTCTACATGTGCGTAAATGTTTTCCGCATAGATGCAGACATATTGGTGGAATAAATTCCATTAATAAACCCCAATTAACTGGAGATAAAGGAAGTAACAGAAACAGCTTCCTCTGCATCATTTCTTGACTTTGGACCTCAAATATAACACCAATTGGTAACTTTCCGCCACACCTTGTGACAAAGAGACTACTTCAACTTTGTCATTCACGCATTGATGGTTATAAACCAACATCTCCCGCATACTGGAGTGTATATACACAACTCATACACTACGCCCGAGCTTGCAGTTTACACTAAGAATTTTCACATAACTACACCGTATTGTGGGTACTAAACTACTAAATCAAGGTTTTTTTAAAAATATATTTCAAAACGTTGTCTGGAAGATATCAACACCATGTTGAAAAGTCAGTTGCGTATGACGATGCTTGGTATTAGCAATTATATATTAATTCAAAATTGACTGTTGTTTCATTATTATATCTTACGGTTGCCTAGTATACTATCAAATATTTAAATAATGAGGTCATTTGCTGTCTTTAATAGTGCTACTATTCTACTTCTATTTTGCAAAAATTAAGTATACAATGTATCATTTTCAAGATTATTGCGTTCTGGTGCATGAACCAATCATTTCTGTAAGAGAAGAGTTTTTGGCCAATTAAAGCTGCCACTTTTTATTGAGGTGCCTGCATGGAATTGAGTGGTCGTGTAGTTGTGCTTTAGGATTATCATCTTGGGTCTTTCGACGATTTTGCTAATGAATTTTGGAACTGTTCCCTACAGTGTGGTATTTATTACTGTACACAGACTCAATGCCTACTGTCTGCGGAATTAAAACATTAATGAAAAAGACGGACATTAGCATAGTCGTCAGTTACAGTTTATCACAATACCATCGTTAAGAATAATAATAATAATTAAAAAAAACTATTTCCCAACTAAAACAATACATGCACTACCTACATTTTGATATGTATGATATAATATTAAACAAACCAGATTCCTGTACATGTTATCTGGTAAATGAACTATAAAATTGATTATAATTCTCATATCTCTGAGGATTTGCTCAAATATTGTTCATTTTATACTGCTGTATTTTCTAACAAGAAGATTTAATACAAAGAACATTATTTTATGTTTTTCCTCCTTTTAGAGCAATTAATTTCCAGGTATCACTTTGTTTTAATCAAAGTATCATCATTCAATAAACCACCATTGACACAGGTATCACTTTGTTTTAATCAAAATATCATCATTCAATAAACCACTATTGACACATTTGTCAGGTATCACTTTGTTTTAATAAAAATATCATCATTCAATAAACCACCATTGACACGGGTATCACGTTGTTTTAATCAAAATATCATCATTCAATAAACCACCATTGACACAGGTATCACTTTGCTTTACTCAAAATATCATCATTCAATAAACCACTGCTGACACAGGTATCACTTTGTTTTAATCAAAGTATCATTATTCAATAAACCACCATTGACACAGGTATCACTTTGTTTTAATTTCCAGGTATCACTTTGTTTTAATCAAAGTATCATCATTCAATAAACCACCATTGACACAGGTATCACTTTGTTTTCATTTCCAGGTATCACTTTGTTTTAATCAAAGTATCATCATTCATTAAACCACCATTGACACAGGTATCACTTTGTTTTAATCAAAATATCATCATTCAATAAAACACCATTGACACAGGTATCACTTTGTTTTAATTTCCAGGTATCACTTTGTTTTAATCCAAATATCATCATTCAATAAACCACTATTGACACATTTGTCAGGAATCACTTTGTTTTAATCAAAATATCATCATTCAATAAATCACCATTGACACAGGTATCACTTTGTTTTAATCAATATATCAACATTCAATAAACCACCATTGACACAGGTATCACTTTGATTTAATCAAAATATCATCATTCAATAAGCCACTATTGACACAGGTATTACCTTCTTTTAATCAAAGTATCATCATTCAATAAACCACCATTGAAGCATGTATCACCTTCTTTTAATCAAAGTATCATCTTTCAATAAACCACAATTGACACATGTATCTCCTTATTTTAATCAAAATATCATCATTCAATAAACCACCATTGACACAGGTATCACCTTCTTTTAATCAAAGTATCATCATTCAATAAACCACCATTGACACATGTATCACCTTATTTTAATCAAAGTATCATCATTCAATAAACCACCATTGACACATGTATCACCTTATTTTAATCAAAGTATCATCATTCAATAAACTACCATTGACACAGGTGTCACTTTGTTTTAATTTCCAGGTATCACTTTGTTTTAATCAAAATATCATCATTCAATAAACCACCATTGACACTGGTATCACTTTGTTTTAATAAAAGTATCATCATTCAATAAACCACTATTGACACAGGTATCACTTTGTTTTAATCAAGATATCACCATTCAATAAACCACCATTGACACAGGTATCACTTTGTTTTAATCAAAATATCATCATTCAGTAAACCACCATTGACACATTTGTTTTAATCAAAGTATCATCATTCAATAAACCACTATTGACACATTTGTTTTAATCAAAGTATCATCATTCAATAAACCACTATTGACACATTTGTTTTAAATAAAATATCATTATTCAATAAACCACTATTGACACATTTGTTTTAATCAAAGTATCATCATTCAATAAACCACTATTGACACATTTGTCAGGTATCACTTTGTTTTAATTTCCAGGTATCACTTTGTTTTAATCAAAATATCATCATTCAATAAACCACTATTGACACAGATATCACTTTGTTTTAATCAAAATATCATCATTCAATAAACCACCATTGACACATTTGTTTTTATCAAAGTATCATCATTCAATAAACCACCATTGACACATTTATTTTAATCAAAATATCATCATTCAATAAACCACTATTGACACATTTGTTTTGATCAAAATATCACCATTCAATAAACCACTATTGACACATTTGTCAGGTATCACTTTGTTTTAATCAAAATATCATCATTCAATAAACCACCATTGACACGGGTATCACGTTGTTTTAATCAAAATATCATCATTCAATAAACCACCATTGACACAGGTATCACTTTGCTTTACTCAAAATATCATCATTCAATAAACCACTGCTGACACAGGTATCACTTTGTTTTAATCAAAGTATCATTATTCAATAAACCACCATTGACACAGGTAACACTTTGTTTTAATTTCCAGGTATCACTTTGTTTTAATCAAAGTATCATCATTCAATAAACCACCATTGACACAGGTATCACTTTGCTTTAATCAAAATATCATCATTCAATAAACCACCATTGACACAGGTATCACTTTATTTTAATCAAATTATCATCATTCAATAAACCACCATTGACACAGGTATCAATTTGTTTTCATTTCCAGGTATCACTTTGTTTTAATCAAAATATCATCATTCAATAAACCACCATTGACACAGGTATCACTTTGTTTTATTTTCCAGGTATGACTTTGTTTTAATCAAAATATCATCATTCAATAAACCACCATTGACACAGGTATCACTTTGTTTTAATCAAAATATCATCATTCAATAAACCACCATTGACACAGGTATCACTTTGTTTTAATCAAAATATCATCATTCAATAAACCACTATTGACACAGGTATCACCTTCTTTTAATCAAAGTATCGTCATTCAATAAACCACCATTGTCACAGGTGTCACTTTGTTTTAATTTCCAGGTATCACTTTGTTTTAATCAAAATATCATCATTCAATAAACCACCATTGACACAGGTATCACTTTGTTTTAATCAAAATATCATCATTCAATAAGCCACTATTGACACAGGTATTACCTTCTTTTAATCAAAGTATCATCATTCAATAAACCACCATTGAAGCATGTATCACCTTCTTTTAATCAAAGTATCATCATTCAATAAACCACCATTGACACATGTATCACCTTATTTTAATCAAAGTATCATCATTCAATAAACCACCATTGACACATGTATCACCTTATTTTAATCAAAGTATCATCATTCAATAAACCACCATTGACACAGGTGTCACTTTGTTTTAATTTCCAGGTATCACTTTGTTTTAATCCAAATATCATCATTCAATAAACCACCATTGACACAGGTATCACTTTGTTTTAATCAAAGTATCATCATTCAATAAACCACTATTGACACAGGTATCACTTTGTTTTAATCAAGATATCACCATTCAATAAACCACCATTGACACAGGTATCACTTTGTTTTAATCAAAATATCATCATTCAATAAACCACCATTGACACATTTGTTTTAATGAAAGTATCATCATTCAATAAACCACTATTGACACATTTGTTTTAATCAAAGTATCATCATTCAATAAACCACTATTGACACATTTGTTTTAAATAAAATATCATTATTCAATAAACCACTATTGACACATTTGTTTTAATCAAAGTATCATCATTCAATAAATCACTATTGACACATTTGTCAGGTATCACTTTGTTTTAATCAAAATATCATCATTCAATAAACCACTATTGACACAGGTATCACTTTGTTTTAGTCAAAATATCATCATTCAATAAACCACCATTGACACATTTGTTTTTATCAAAGTATCATCATTCAATAAACCACCATTGACACATTTATTTTAATCAAAATATCATCATTCAATAAACCACTATTGACACATTTGTTTTGATCAAAATATCACCATTCAATAAACCACTATTGACACATTTGTCAGGTATCACTTTGTCTTAATCAAAATATCATCATTCAATAAACCACCATTGACACGGGTATCACGTTGTTTTAATCAAAATATCATCATTCAATAAACCACCATTGACACAGGTATCACTTTGCTTTACTCAAAACATCATCATTCAATAAACCACTGCTGACACAGGTATCACATTGTTTTAATCAAAGTATCATCATTCAATAAACCACCATTGACACAGGTATCACTTTGTTTTAATCAAAGTATCATCATTCAATAAACCACCATTGACACAGGTATCACTTTGTTTTCATTTCCAGGTATCACTTTGTTTTAATCAAAGTATCATCATTCATTAAACCACCATTGACACAGGTATCACTTTGTTTTAATCAAAATATCATCATTCAATAAACCACCATTGACACAGGTATCACTTTGTTTTAATCAAAATATCATCATTCAATAAACCACCATTGACACATTTGTTTTAATCAAAGTATCATCATTCAATAAACCACTATTGACACATTTGTTTTAATCAAAGTATCATCATTCAATAAACCACTATTGACACATTTGTTTTAAATAAAATATCATTATTCAATAAACCACTATTGACACATTTGTTTTAATCAAAGTATCATCATTCAATAAACCACTATTGACATATTTGTCAGGTATCACTTTGTTTTAATTTCCAGGTATCACTTTGTTTTAATCAAAATAGCATCATTCAATAAACCACTATTGACACAGGTATCACTTTGTTTTAATCAAAATATCATCATTCAATAAATCACCATTGCCACAGGTATCACTTTGTTTTAATCAAAATATCATCATTCAATAAACCACCATTGACACAGGTATCACTTTGTTTTAATCAAAATATCATCATTCAATAAACCACTATTGACACAGGTATCACCTTCTTTTAATCAAAGTATCATCATTCAATAAACCACCATTGACGCATGTATCACCTTCTTTTAATCAAAGTATCATCATTCAATAAACCACCATTGACACATGTATCACCTTATTTTAATCAAAGTATCATCATTCAATAAACCACCATTGACACAGGTATCACCTTCTTTTAATCAAAGTATCATCATTCAATAAACCACCATTGACACAGGTGTCACTTTGTTTTAATTTGCAGGTATCACTTTGTTTTAATCAAAATATCATCATTCAATAAACCACCATTGACACAGGTATCACTTTGTTTTAATCAAAATATCATCATTCAATAAGCCAATATTGACACAGGTATTACCTTCTTTTAATCAAAGATTCATCATTCAATAAACCACCATTGAAGCATGTATCACCTTCTTTTAATCAAAGTATCATCATTCAATAAACCACCATTGACACATGTATCTCCTTATTTTAATTAAAATATCATCATTCAATAAACCACCATTGACACAAGGATCACCTTCTTTTAATCAAAGTATCATCATTCAATAAACCACCATTGACACATGTATCACCTTATTTTAATCAAAGTATCATTATGCAATAAACCACCATTGACACAGGTGTCACTTTGTTTTAATTTCCAGGTATCACTTTGTTTTAATCCAAATATCATCATTCAATAAACCACCATTGACACAGGTATCACTTTGTTTTAATCAAAGTATCATCATTCAATAAACCACTATTGACACAGGTATCACTTTGTTTTAATCAAGATATCACCATTCAATAAACCACCATTGACACAGGTATCACTTTGTTTTAATCAAAATATCATCATTCAATAAACCACCATTGACACATTTGTTTTAATCAAAGTATCATCATTCAATAAACCACTATTGACACATTTGTTTTAATCAAAGTATCATCATTCAATAAACCACTATTGACACATTTGTCAGGTATCACTTTGTTTTAATTTCCAGGTATCACTTTGTTTTAATCAAAATATCATCATTCAATAAACCACTATTGACACAGGTATCACTTTGTTTTAATCAAAATATCATCATTCAATAAACCACCATTGACACATTTGTTTTTATCAAAGTATCATCATTCAATAAACCACCATTGACACATTTATTTTAATCAAAATATCATCATTCAATAAACCACTATTGACACATTTGTTTTGATCAAAATATCACCATTCAATAAACCACTATTGACACATTTGTCAGGTATCACTTTGTTTTAATCAAAATATCATCATTCAATAAACCACCATTGACACAGGTATCACTTTGCTTTACTCAAAATATCATCATTCAATAAACCACTGCTGACACAGGTATCACTTTGTTTTAGTCAAAGTATCATTATTCAATAAACCACCATTGACACAGGTAACACTTTGTTTTAATTTCCAGGTATCACTTTGTTTTAATCAAAGTATCATCATTCAATAAACCACCATTGACACAGGTATCACTTTGTTTTCATTTCCAGGTATCACTTTGTTTTAATCAAAGTATCATCATTCATTAAACCACCATTGACACAGGTATCACTTTGTTTTAATCAAAATATCATCATTCAATAAACCACCATTGACACAGGTATCACTTTGTTTTAATCAAAATATCATCATTCAATAAACCACCATTGACACATTTGTTTTAATCAAAGTATCATCATTCAATAAACCACTATTGACACATTTGTTTTAATCAAAGTATCATCATTCAATAAACCACTATTGACACATTTGTTTTAAATAAAATATCATTATTCAATAAACCACTATTGACACATTTGTTTTAATCAAAGTATCATCATTCAATAAACCACTATTGACATATTTGTCAGGTATCACTTTGCTTTAATTTCCAGGTATCACTTTGTTTTAATCAAAATATCATCATTCAATAAATCACCATTGCCACAGGTATTACTTTGTTTTAATCAAAATATCATCATTCAATAAACCACCATTGACACAGGTATCACTTTGTTTTAATCAAAATATCATCATTCAATAAACCACTATTGACACAGGTATCACCTTCTTTTAATCAAAGTATCATCATTCAATAAACCACCATTGACGCATGTATCACCTTCTTTTAATCAAAGTATCATCATTCAATAAACCACCATTGACACATGTATCACCTTATTTTAATCAAAGTATCATCATTCAATAAACCACCATTGACACAGGTATCACTTTGCTTTAATCAAAATATCATCATTCAATAAACCACCATTGACACAGGTATCACTTTATTTTAATCAAATTATCATCATTCAATAAACCACCATTGACACAGGTATCAATTTGTTTTCATTTCCAGGTATCACTTTGTTTTAATCAAAATATCATCATTCAATAAACCACCATTGACACAGGTATCACTTTGTTTTAATCAAAATATCATCATTCAATAAACCACTATTGACACAGGTATCACCTTCTTTTAATCAAAGTATCGTCATTCAATAAACCACCATTGTCACAGGTGTCACTTTGTTTTAATTTCCAGGTATCACTTTGTTTTAATCAAAATATCATCATTCAATAAACCACCATTGACACAGGTATCACTTTGTTTTAATCAAAATATCATCATTCAATAAGCCACTATTGACACAGGTATTACCTTCTTTTAATCAAAGTATCATCATTCAATAAACCACCATTGAAGCATGTATCACCTTCTTTTAATCAAAGTATCATCATTCAATAAACCACCATTGACACATGTATCACCTTATTTTAATCAAAGTATCATCATTCAATAAACCACCATTGACACATGTATCACCTTATTTTAATCAAAGTATCATCATTCAATAAACCACCATTGACACAGGTGTCACTTTGTTTTAATTTCCAGGTATCACTTTGTTTTAATCCAAATATCATCATTCAATAAACCACCATTGACACAGGTATCACTTTGTTTTAATCAAAGTATCATCATTCAATAAACCACTATTGACACAGGTATCACTTTGTTTTAATCAAGATATCACCATTCAATAAACCACCATTGACACAGGTATCACTTTGTTTTAATCAAAATATCATCATTCAATAAACCACCATTGACACATTTGTTTTAATGAAAGTATCATCATTCAATAAACCACTATTGACACATTTGTTTTAATCAAAGTATCATCATTCAATAAACCACTATTGACACATTTGTTTTAAATAAAATATCATTATTCAATAAACCACTATTGACACATTTGTTTTAATCAAAGTATCATCATTCAATAAATCACTATTGACACATTTGTCAGGTATCACTTTGTTTTAATCAAAATATCATCATTCAATAAACCACTATTGACACAGGTATCACTTTGTTTTAGTCAAAATATCATCATTCAATAAACCACCATTGACACATTTGTTTTTATCAAAGTATCATCATTCAATAAACCACCATTGACACATTTATTTTAATCAAAATATCATCATTCAATAAACCACTATTGACACATTTGTTTTGATCAAAATATCACCATTCAATAAACCACTATTGACACATTTGTCAGGTATCACTTTGTTTTAATCAAAATATCATCATTCAATAAACCACCATTGACACGGGTATCACGTTGTTTTAATCAAAATATCATCATTCAATAAACCACCATTGACACAGGTATCACTTTGCTTTACTCAAAACATCATCATTCAATAAACCACTGCTGACACAGGTATCACATTGTTTTAATCAAAGTATCATCATTCAATAAACCACCATTGACACAGGTATCACTTTGTTTTAATCAAAGTATCATCATTCAATAAACCACCATTGACACAGGTATCACTTTGTTTTCATTTCCAGGTATCACTTTGTTTTAATCAAAGTATCATCATTCATTAAACCACCATTGACACAGGTATCACTTTGTTTTAATCAAAATATCATCATTCAATAAACCACCATTGACACAGGTATCACTTTGTTTTAATCAAAATATCATCATTCAATAAACCACCATTGACACATTTGTTTTAATCAAAGTATCATCATTCAATAAACCACTATTGACACATTTGTTTTAATCAAAGTATCATCATTCAATAAACCACTATTGACACATTTGTTTTAAATAAAATATCATTATTCAATAA
Organism: Bathymodiolus brooksi; assembly: GCA_963680875.1. NCBI lineage: Eukaryota > Metazoa > Mollusca > Bivalvia > Mytilida > Modiolidae > Bathymodiolus > Bathymodiolus brooksi. Next base: position 66,860,467 of record OY804587.1, read on the forward strand.
ACCACTATTGACACATTTGTTTTAATCAAAGTATCATCATTCAATAAACCACTATTGACATATTTGTCAGGTATCACTTTGTTTTAATTTCCAGGTATCACTTTGTTTTAATCAAAATAGCATCATTCAATAAACCACTATTGACACAGGTATCACTTTGTTTTAATCATAATATCATCATTCAATAAATCACCATTGCCACAGGTATCACTTTGTTTTAATCAAAATATCATCATTCAATAAACCACCATTGACACAGGTATCACTTTGTTTTAATCATAATATCATCATTCAATAAACCACTATTGACACAGGTATCACCTTCTTTTAATCAAAGTATCATCATTCAATAAACCACCATTGACGCATGTATCACCTTCTTTTAATCAAAGTATCATCATTCAATAAACCACCATTGACACATGTATCACCTTATTTTAATCAAAGTATCATCATTCAATAAACCACCATTGACACAGGTATCACCTTCTTTTAATCAAAGTATCATCATTCAATAAACCACCATTGACACAGGTGTCACTTTGTTTTAATTTGCAGGTATCACTTTGTTTTAATCAAAATATCATCATTCAATAAACCACCATTGACACAGGTATCACTTTGTTTTAATCAAAATATCATCATTCAATAAGCCAATATTGACACAGGTATTACCTTCTTTTAATCAAAGATTCATCATTCAATAAACCACCATTGAAGCATGTATCACCTTCTTTTAATCAAAGTATCATCATTCAATAAACCACCATTGACACATGTATCTCCTTATTTTAATCAAAATATCATCATTCAATAAACCACCATTGACACAAGGATCACCTTCTTTTAATCAAAGTATCATCATTCAATAAACCACCATTGACACATGTATAACCTTATTTTAATCAAAGTATCATCATTCAATAAACCACCATTGACACATGTATCACCTTATTTTAATCAAAGTATCATTATGCAATAAACCACCATTGACACAGGTGTCACTTTGTTTTAATTTCCAGGTATCACTTTGTTTTAATCCAAATATCATCATTCAATAAACCACCATTGACACAGGTATCACTTTGTTTTAATCAAAGTATCATCATTCAATAAACCACTATTGACACAGGTATCACTTTGTTTTAATCAAGATATCACCATTCAATAAACCATCATTGACACAGGTATCACTTTGTTTTAATCAAAATATCATCATTCAATAAACCACCATTGACACATTTGTTTTAATCAAAGTATCATCATTCAATAAACCACTATTGACACATTTGTTTTAATCAAAGTATCATCATTCAATAAACCACTATTGACACATTTGTCAGGTATCACTTTGTTTTAATTTCCAGGTATCACTTTGTTTTAATCAAAATATCATCATTCAATAAACCACTATTGACACAGGTATCACTTTGTTTTAATCAAAATATCATCATTCAATAAACCACCATTGACACATTTGTTTTTATCAAAGTATCATCATTCAATAAACCACCATTGACACATTTATTTTAATCAAAATATCATCATTCAATAAACCACTATTGACACATTTGTTTTGATCAAAATATCACCATTCAATAAACCACTATTGACACATTTGGCAGGTATCACTTTGTTTTAATCAAAATATCATCATTCAATAAACCACCATTGACACAGGTATCACTTTGCTTTACTCAAAATATCATCATTCAATAAACCACTGCTGACACAGGTATCACTTTGTTTTAGTCAAAGTATCATTATTCAATAAACCACCATTGACACAGGTAACACTTTGTTTTAATTTCCAGGTATCACTTTGTTTTAATCAAAGTATCATCATTCAATAAACCACCATTGACACAGGTATCACTTTGTTTTCATTTCCAGGTATCACTTTGTTTTAATCAAAGTATCATCATTCATTAAACCACCATTGACACAGGTATCACTTTGTTTTAATCAAAATATCATCATTCAATAAACCACCATTGACACAGGTATCACTTTGTTTTAATCAAAATATCATCATTCAATAAACCACCATTGACACATTTGTTTTAATCAAAGTATCATCATTCAATAAACCACTATTGACACATTTGTTTTAATCAAAGTATCATCATTCAATAAACCACTATTGACACATTTGTTTTAAATAAAATATCATTATTCAATAAACCACTATTGACACATTTGTTTTAATCAAAGTATCATCATTTAATAAACCACTATTGACATATTTGTCAGGTATCACTTTGCTTTAATTTCCAGGTATCACTTTGTTTTAATCAAAATAGCATCATTCAATAAACCACTATTGACACAGGTATCACTTTGTTTTAATCAAAATATCATCATTCAATAAATCACCATTGCCACAGGTATCACTTTGTTTTAATCAAAATATCATCATTCAATAAACCACCATTGACACAGGTATCACTTTGTTTTAATCAAAATATCATCATTCAATAAACCACTATTGACACAGGTATCACCTTCTTTTAATCAAAGTATCATCATTCAATAAACCACCATTGACGCATGTATCACCTTCTTTTAATCAAAGTATCATCATTCAATAAACCACCATTGACACATGTATCACCTTATTTTAATCAAAGTATCATCATTCAATAAACCACCATTGACACAGGTATCACCTTCTTTTAATCAAAGTATCATCATTCAATAAACCACCATTGACACAGGTGTCACTTTGTTTTAATTTGCAGGTATCACTTTGTTTTAATCAAAATATCATCATTCAATAAACCACCATTGACACAGGTATCACTTTGTTTTAATCAAAATATCATCATTCAATAAGCCAATATTGACACAGGTATTACCTTCTTTTAATCAAAGATTCATCATTCAATAAACCACCATTGAAGCATGTATCACCTTCTTTTAATCAAAGTATCATCATTCAATAAACCACCATTGACACATGTATCTCCTTATTTTAATCAAAATATCATCATTCAATAAACCACCATTGACACAAGGATCACCTTCTTTTAATCAAAGTATCATCATTCAATAAACCACCATTGACACATGTATAACCTTATTTTAATCAAAGTATCATCATTCAATAAACCACCATTGACACATGTATCACCTTATTTTAATCAAAGTATCATTATGCAATAAACCACCATTGACACAGGTGTCACTTTGTTTTAATTTCCAGGTATCACTTTGTTTTAATCCAAATATCATCATTCAATAAACCACCATTGACACAGGTATCACTTTGTTTTAATCAAAGTATCATCATTCAATAAACCACTATTGACACAGGTATCACTTTGTTTTAATCAAGATATCACCATTCAATAAACCACCATTGACACAGGTATCACTTTGTTTTAATCAAAATATCATCATTCAATAAACCACCATTGACACATTTGTTTTAATCAAAGTATCATCATTCAATAAACCACTATTGACACATTTGTTTTAATCAAAGTATCATCATTCAATAAACCACTATTGACACATTTGTCAGGTATCACTTTGTTTTAATTTCCAGGTATCACTTTGTTTTAATCAAAATATCATCATTCAATAAACCACTATTGACACAGGTATCACTTTGTTTTAATCAAAATATCATCATTCAATAAACCACCATTGACACATTTGTTTTTATCAAAGTATCATCATTCAATAAACCACCATTGACACATTTATTTTAATCAAAATATCATCATTCAATAAACCACTATTGACACATTTGTTTTGATCAACATATCACCATTCAATAAACCACTATTGACACATTTGTCAGGTATCACTTTGTTTTAATCAAAATATCATCATTCAATAAACCACCATTGACACAGGTATCACTTTGCTTTACTCAAAATATCATCATTCAATAAACCACTGCTGACACAGGTATCACTTTGTTTTAGTCAAAGTATCATTATTCAATAAACCACCATTGACACAGGTAACACTTTGTTTTAATTTCCAGGTATCACTTTGTTTTAATCAAAGTATCATCATTCAATAAACCACCATTGACACAGGTATCACTTTGTTTTCATTTCCAGGTATCACTTTGTTTTAATCAAAGTATCATCATTCATTAAACCACCATTGACACAGGTATCACTTTGTTTTAATCAAAATATCATCATTCAATAAACCACCATTGACACAGGTATCACTTTGTTTTAATCAAAATATCATCATTCAATAAACCACCATTGACACATTTGTTTTAATCAAAGTATCATCATTCAATAAACCACTATTGACACATTTGTTTTAATCAAAGTATCATCATTCAATAAACCACTATTGACACATTTGTTTTAAATAAAATATCATTATTCAATAAACCACTATTGACACATTTGTTTTAATCAAAGTATCATCATTCAATAAACCACTATTGACATATTTGTCAGGTATCACTTTGTTTTAATTTCCAGGTATCACTTTGTTTTAATCAAAATAGCATCATTCAATAAACCACTATTGACACAGCTATCACTTTGTTTTAATCAAAATATCATCATTCAATAAATCACCATTACCACAGGTATCACTTTGTTTTAATCAAAATATCATCATTCAATAAACCACCATTGACACAGGTATCACTTTGTTTTAATCAAAATATCATCATTCAATAAACCACTATTGACACAGGTATCACCTTCTTTTAATCAAAGTATCATCATTCAATAAACCACCATTGACGCATGTATCACCTTCTTTTAATCAAAGTATCATCATTCAATAAACCACCATTGACACATGTATCACCTTATTTTAATCAAAGTATCATCATTCAATAAACCACCATTGACACAGGTATCACCTTCTTTTAATCAAAGTATCATCATTAAAAAAACCACCATTGACACAGGTGTCACTTTGTTTTAATTTGCAGGTATCACTTTGTTTTAATCAAAATATCATCATTCAATAAACCACCATTGACACAGGTATCACTTTGTTTTAATCAAAATATCATCATTCAATAAGCCAATATTGACACAGGTATTACCTTCTTTTAATCAAAGATTCATCATTCAATAAACCACCATTGACACATGTATCTCCTTATTTTAATCAAAATATCATCATTCAATAAACCACCATTGACACAAGGATCACCTTCTTTTAATCAAAGTATCATCATTCAATAAACCACCATTGACACATGTATAACCTTATTTCAATCAAAGTATCATCATTCAATAAACCACCATTGACACATGTATCACCTTATTTTAATCAAAGTATCATTATGCAATAAACCACCATTGACACAGGTGTCACTTTGTTTTAATTTCCAGGTATCACTTTGTTTTAATCCAAATATCATCATTCAATAAACCACCATTGACACAGGTATCACTTTGTTTTAATCAAAGTATCATCATTCAATAAACCACTATTGACACAGGTATCACTTTGTTTTAATCAAGATATCACCATTCAATAAACCACCATTGCCACAGGTATCACTTTGTTTTAATCAAAATATCATCATTCAATAAACCACCATTGACACATTTGTTTTAATCAAAGTATCATCATTCAATAAACCACTATTGACACATTTGTTTTAATCAAAGTATCATCATTCAATAAACCACTATTGACACATTTGTCAGGTATCACTTTGTTTTAATTTCCAGGTATCACTTTGTTTTAATCAAAATATCATCATTCAATAAACCACTATTGACACAGGTATCACTTTGTTTTAATCAAAATATCATCATTCAATAAACCACCATTGACACATTTGTTTTTATCAAAGTATCATCATTCAATAAACCACCATTGACACATTTATTTTAATCAAAATATCATCATTCAATAAACCACTATTGACACATTTGTTTTGATCAAAATATCACCATTCAATAAACCACTATTGACACATTTTTCAGGTATCACTTTGTTTTAATCAAAATATCATCATTCAATAAACCACCATTGACACAGGTATCACTTTGCTTTACTCAAAATATCATCATTCAATAAACCACTGCTGACACAGGTATCACTTAGTTTTAGTCAAAGTATCATTATTCAATAAACCACCATTGACACAGGTAACACTTTGTTTTAATTTCCAGGTATCACTTTGTTTTAATCAAAGTATCATCATTCAATAAACCACCATTGACACAGGTATCACTTTGCTTTAATCAAAATATTATCATTCAATAAACCACCATTGACACAGGTATCACTTTGTTTTAATCAAAGTATCATCATTCAATAAACCACCATTGACACAGGTATCACTTTGTTTTCATTTCCAGGTATCACTTTGTTTTAATCAAAGTATCATCGTTCATTAAACCACCATTGACACAGGTATCACTTTGTTTTAATCAAAATATCATCATTCAATAAACCACTATTGACACATTTGTCAGGAATCACTTTGTTTTAATCAAAATATCATCATTCAATAAACCACCATTGACACAGGTATCACTTTGTTTTAATCAAAATATCATCATTCAATAAACCACTATTGACACAGGTATCACCTTCTTTTAATCAAAGTATCATCATTCAATAAACCACCATTGACACATGTATCACCTTCTTTTAATCAAAGTATCATCATTCAATAAACCACCATTGACACATGTATCACCTTATTTTAATCAAAGTATCATCATTCAATAAACCACCATTGACACAGGTATCACCTTCTTTTAATCAAAGTATCATCATTCAATAAACCACCATTGACACAGGTTTCACTTTGTTTTAATTTGCAGGTATCACTTTGTTTTAATCAAAATATCATCATTCAATAAACCACCATTGACACAGGTATCACTTTGTTTTAATCAAAATATCATCATTCAATAAGCCACTATTGACACAGGTAATACCTTCTTTTAATCAAAGTATCATCATTCAATAAACCACCATTGAAGCATGTATCACCTTCTTTTAATCAAAGTATCATCATTCAATAAACCACCATTGACACATGTATCTCCTTATTTTAATCAAAATATCATCATTCAATAAACCACCATTGACACAGGTATCACCTTCTTTTAATCAAAGTATCATCATTCAATAAACCACCATTGACACATGTATCACCTTATTTTAATCAAGATATCATCATTCAATAAACCACCATTGACACATGTATCAACTTATTTTAATCAAAGTATCATCATTCAATAAACCACCATTGCTACAGGTGTCACTTTGTTTTAGTTTCCAGGTATCACTTTGTTTTAATCCAAATATCATCGTTCAATAAACCACCATTGACACAGGTATCACTTTGTTTTAATCAAAGTATCATCATTCAATAAACCACTATTGACACAGGTATCACTTTGTTTTAATCAAGATATCACCATTCAATAAACCACCATTGACACAGGTATCACTTTGTTTTAATCAAAATATCATCATTCAATAAACCACCATTGACACATTTGTTTTAATCAAAGTATCATCATTCAATAAACCACTATTGACACATTTGTTTTAATCAAAGTATCATCATTCAATAAACCACTATTGACACATTTGTATTAAATAAAATATCATTATTCAATAAACCACTATTGACACATTTGTTTTAATCAAAGTATCATCATTCAATAAACCACTATTGACACATTTGTCAGGTATCACTTGTTTTAATTTCCAGGTATCACTTTGTTTTAATCAAAATATCATCATTCAATAAACCACCATTGACACATTTGTTTTTTATCAAAGTATCATCATTCAATAAACCACCATTGACACATTTATTTTAATCAAAATATCATCATTCAATAAACCACTATTGACACATTTGTTTTGATCAAAATATCACTATTCAATAAACAACTATTGACAAATTTGTCAGGTATCACTTTGTTTTAATCAAAATATTATCATTCAATAAACCACCATTGACACGGGTATCACGTTGTTTTAATCAAAATATCATCATTCAATAAACCACCATTGACACAGGTATCACTTTGCTTTACTCAAAATATCATCATTCAATAAACCACTGCTGACACAGGTATCACTTTGTTTTAATCAAAGTATCATCATTCAATAAAACACCATTGACACAGGTATCACTTTGCTTTAATCAAAATATCATCATTCAATAAACCACCATTGACACAGGTATCACTTTGTTTTAATCAAAGTATCATCATTCAATAAACCACCATTGACACAGGTATCGCTTTGTTTTCATTTCCAGGTATCACTTTGTTTTAATCAAAGTATCATCATTCATTAAACCACCATTGACACAGGTATCACTTTGTTTTAATCAAAATATCATCATTCAATAAACCACTATTGACACATTTGTCGGGAATCACTTTGTTTTAATCAAAATATCATCATTCAATAAACCACCATTGACACAGGTATCACTTTGTTTTCATCAAAATATCATCATTCAATAAACCACCATTGACACAGGTATCACTTTGTTTTAATCAAAATATCATCATTCAATAAAGCACTATTGACACAGGTATCACCTTCTTTTAATCAAAGTATCATCATTCAATAAACCACCATTGACACATGTATCACCTTCTTTTAATCAAAGTATCATCATTCAATAAACCACCATTGACACATGTATCACCTTATTTTAATCAAAGTATCATCATTCAATAAACCACCATTGACACAGGTATCACCTTCTTTTAATCAAAGTATCATCATTCAATAAACCACCATTGACACAGGTTTCACTTTGTTTTAATTTGCAGGTATCACTTTGTTTTAATCAAAATATCATCATTCAATAAACCACCATTGACACAGGTATCACTTTGTTTTAATCAAAATATCATCATTCAATAAGCCACTATTGACACAGGTATTACCTTCTTTTAATCAAAGTATCATCATTCAATAAACCACCATTGAAGCATGTATCACCTTCTTTTAATCAAAGTATCATCATTCAATAAACCACCATTGACACATGTATCTCCTTATTTTAATCAAAATATCATCATTCAATAAACCACCATTGACACAGGTATCACCTTCTTTTAATCAAAGTATCATCATTCAATAAACCACCATTGACACATGTATCTCCTTATTTTAATCAAGATATCATCATTCAATAAACCACCATTGACACATGTATCAACTTATTTTAATCAAAGTATCATCATTCAATAAACCACCATTGCCACAGGTGTCACTTTGTTTTAATTTCCAGGTATCACTTTGTTTTAATCCAAATATCATCATTCAATAAACCACCACTGACACAGGTATCACTTTGTTTTAATCAAAGTATCATCATTCAATAAACCACTATTGACACAGGTATCACTTTGTTTTAATCAAGATATCACCATTCAATAAACCACCATTGACACAGGTATCACTTTGTTTTAATCAAAATATCATCATTCAATAAACCACCATTGACACATTTGTTTTAATCAAAGTATCATCATTCAATAAACCACTATTGACACATTTGTATTGAATAAAATATCATTATTCAATAAACCACTATTGACACATTTGTTTTAATCAAAGTATCATCATTCAATAAACCACTATTGACACATTTGTCAGGTATCACTTTGTTTTAATTTCCAGGTATCACTTTGTTTTAATCAAAATATCATCATTCAATAAACCACTATTGACACAGGTATCACTTTGTTTTAATCAAAATATCATCATTCAATAAACCACCATTGACACATTTGTTTTTTATCAAAGTATCATCATTCAATAAACCACCATTGACACATTTATTTTAATCAAAATATCATCATTCAATAAACCACTATTGACACATTTGTTTTGATCAAAATATCACCATTCAATAAACCACTATTGACACATTTGTCAGGTATCACTTTGTTTTAATCAAAATATCATCATTCAATAAACCACCATTGATACGGGTATCACGTTGTTTTAATCAAAATATCATCATTCAATAAACCACCATTGACACAGGTATCACTTTGCTTTACTCAAAATATCATCATTCAATAAACCACTGCTGACACAGGTATCACTTTGTTTTAATCAAAGTATCATTATTCAATAAACCACCATTGACACAGGTAACACTTTGTTTTAATTTCCAGGTATCACTTTGTTTTAATCAAAGTATCATCATTCAATAAACCACCATTGACACAGGTATCACTTTGTTTTAATCAAAATATCATCATTCAATAAACCACCATTGACACAGGTATCAGTTTGTTTTAATCAAAGTATCATCATTCAATAAACCACCATTGACACAGGTATCACTTTGTTTTCATTTCCAGGTATCACTTTGTTTTAATCAAAGTATCATCATTCATTAAACCACCATTGACACAGGTATCACTTTGTTTTAATCAAAATATCATCATTCAATAAACCACTATTGACACATTTGTAAGGAATCACTTTGTTTTAATCAAAATATCATCATTCAATAAATCACCATTGACACAGGTATCACTTTGTTTTAATCAAAATATCATCATTCAATAAACCACCATTGACACAGGTATTACTTTGTTTTAATCAAAATATCATCATTCAATAAACCACTATTGACACAGGTATCACCTTCTTTTAATCAAAGTATCATCATTCAATAAACCACCATTGACACATGTATCACCTTCTTTTAATCAAAGTATCATCATTCAATAAACCACCATTGACACATGTATCACCTTCTTTTAATCAAAGTATCATCATTCAATAAACCACCATTGACACATGTATCACCTTATTTTAATCAAAGTATCATCATTCAATAAACCACCATTGACACAGGTATCACCTTCTTTTAATCAAAGTATCATCATTCAATAAACCACCATTGACACAGGTTTCACTTTGTTTTAATTTGCAGGTATCACTTTGTTTTAATCAAAATATCATCATTCAATAAACCACCATTGACACAGGTATCACTTTGTTTTAATCAAAATATCATCATTCAATAAGCCACTATTGACACAGGTATTACCTTCTTTTAATCAAAGTATCATCATTCAATAAACCACCATTGAAGCATGTATCACCTTATTTTAATCAAAGTATCATCATTCAATAAACCACCATTGACACAGGTATCACCTTCTTTTAATCAAAGTATCATCATTCAATAAACCACCATTGACACAGGTGTCACTTTGTTTTAATTTGCAGGTATCACTTTGTTTTAATCAAAATATCATCATTCAATATACCACCATTGACACAGGTATCACTTTGTTTTAATCAAAATATCATCATTCAATAAGCCACTATTGACACAGGTATTATCTTCTTTTAATCAAAGTATCATCATTCAATAAACCACCATTGACACAGGTATCACCTTCTTTTAATCAAAGTATCATCATTCAATAAACCACCATTGACACATGTATCACCTTATTTTAATCAAAGTATCATCATTCAATAAACCACCATTGACACATGTATCAACTTATTTTAATCAAAGTATCGTCATTCAATAAACCACCATTGCCACAGGTGTCACTTTGTTTTAATTTCCAGGTATCACTTTGTTTTAATCCAAATATTATCATTCAATAAACCACCATTGACACAGGTATCACTTTGTTTTAATCAAAGTATCATCATTCAATAAACCACTATTGACACAGGTATCACTTTGTTTTAATCAAGATATCACCATTCAATAAACCACCATTGACACAGGTATCACCTTGTTTTAATCAAAATATCATCATTCAATAAACCACCATTGACACATTTGTTTTAATCAAAGTATCATCATTCAATAAACCACTATTGACACATTTGTTTTAATCAAAGTATCATCATTCAATAAACCACTATTGACACATTTGTTTTAAATAAAATATCATTATTCAATAAACCACTATTGACACATTTGTTTTAATCAAAGTATCATCATTCAATAAACCACTATTGACATATTTGTCAGGTATCACTTTGCTTTAATTTCCAGGTATCACTTTGTTTTAATCAAAATATCATCATTCAATAAACCACTATTGACACAGGTATCACTTTGTTTTAATCAAAATATCATCAATCAATAAACCACTATTGACACAGGTATCACTTTGTTTTAATCAAAATATCATCATTCAATAAACCACTCTTGACACAGGTATCACTTTGTTTGAATAAAAATATCATCATTCAATAAACCACCATTGACACAGGTATCACTTTGTTTTAATCAAAGTATCATCATTCAGTAAACCACTATTGACACAGGTATCACTTTGTTTTATTTCCCAGGTATCACTTTGTTTTAATTAAAATATCATCATTCAATAAACCATTATTGACACATTTGTCAGGAATCACTTTGTTTTAATTAAAATATCATCATTCAATAAATCACCATTGACACAGGTATCACTTTGTTTTAATCAAAATATCATCATTCAATAAGCCACTATTGACACAGGTATTACCTTCTTTTAATCAAAGTATCATCATTCAATAAACCACCATTGAAGCATGTATCACCTTATTTTAATCAAAGTATCATCATTCAATAAACCACCATTGACACAGGTATCACCTTCTTTTAATCAAAGTATCATCATTCAATAAACCACCATTGACACAGGTGTCACTTTGTTTTAATTTGCAGGTATCACTTTGTTTTAATCAAAATATCATCATTCAATAAACCACCATTGACACAGGTATCACTTTGTTTTAATCAAAATATCATCATTCAATAAGCCACTATTGACACAGGTATTATCTTCTTTTAATCAAAGTATCATCATTCAATAAACCACCATTGACACAGGTATCACCTTCTTTTAATCAAAGTATCATCATTCAATAAACCACCATTGACACATGTATCACCTTATTTTAATCAAAGTATCATCATTCAATAAACCACCATTGACACATGTATCAACTTATTTTAATCAAAGTATCATCATTCAATAAACCACCATTGCCACAGGTGTCACTTTGTTTTAATTTCCAGGTATCACTTTGTTTTAATCCAAATATTATCATTCAATAAACCACCATTGACACAGGTATCACTTTGTTTTAATCAAAGTATCATCATTCAATAAACCACTATTGACACAGGTATCACTTTGTTTTAATCAAGATATCACCATTCAATAAACCACCATTGACACAGGTATCACTTTGTTTTAATCAAAGTATCATCATTCAATAAACCACCATTGACACATGTATCTCCTTATTTTAATCAAAGTATCATCATTCAATAAACCACCATTGACACATGTATCACCTTATTTTAATCAAAGTATCATCATTCAATAAACCACCATTGACACATGTATCAACTTATTTTAATCAAAGTATCATCATTCAATAAACCACCATTGCCACAGGTGTCACTTTGTTTTAATTTCCAGGTATCACTTTGTTTTAATCCAAATATTATCATTCAATAAACCACCATTGACACAGGTATCACTTTGTTTTAATCAAAGTATCATCATTCAATAAACCACTATTGACACAGGTATCACTTTGTTTTAATCAAGATATCACCATTCAATAAACCACCATTGACACATTTGTTTTAATCAAAGTATCATCATTCAATAAACCACTATTGACACATTTGTTTTAATCAAAGTATCATCATTCAATAAACCACTATTGACACATTTGTTTTAATCAAAGTATCATCATTCAATAAACCACTATTGACACATTTGTTTTAAATAAAATATCATTATTCAATAAACCACTATTGACACATTTGTTTTAATCAAAGTATCATCATTCAATAAACCACTATTGACATATTTGTCAGGTATCACTTTGTTTTAATTTCCAGGTATCACTTTGTTTTAATCAAAATAGCCTCATTCAATAAACCACTATTGACACAGGTATCACCTTCTTTTAATCAAAGTATCATCATTCAATAAACCACCATTGACACAGGTGTCACTTTGTTTTAATTTGCAGGTATCACTTTGTTTTAATCAAAATATCATCATTCAATAAACCACCATTGACACAGGTATCACTTTGTTTTAATCAAAATATCATCATTCAATAAGCCACTATTGACACAGGTATTATCTTCTTTTAATCAAAGTATCATCATTCAATAAACCACCATTGAAGCATGTATCACCTTCTTTTAATCAAAGTATCATCATTCAATAAACCACCATTGACACATGTATCTCCTTATTTTAATCAAAATATCATCATTCAATAAGCCACCATTGACACAGGTATCACCTTCTTTTAATCAAAGTATCATCATTCAATAAACCACCATTGACACATGTATCACCTTATTTTAATCAAAGTATCATCATTCAATAAACCACTATTGACACAGGTATCACTTTGTTTTAATCAAAGTATCATCATTCAATAAACCACTATTGACACATTTGTTTTAAATAAAATATCATTATTCAATAAACCACTATTGACACATTTGTTTTAATCAAAGTATCATCATTCAATAAACCACTATTGACATATTTGTCAGGTATCACTTTGCTTTAATTTCCAGGTATCACTTTGTTTTAATCAAAATATCATCATTCAATAAACCACTATTGACACAGGTATCACTTTGTTTTAATCAAAATATCATCAATCAATAAACCACTATTGACACAGGTATCACTTTGTTTTAATCAAAATATCATCATTCAATAAACCACTCTTGACACAGGTATCACTTTGTTTGAATAAAAATATCATCATTCAATAAACCACCATTGACACAGGTATCACTTTGTTTTAATCAAAGTATCATCATTCAGTAAACCACTATTGACACAGGTATCACTTTGTTTTATTTCCCAGGTATCACTTTGTTTTAATTAAAATATCATCATTCAATAAACCATTATTGACACATTTGTCAGGAATCACTTTGTTTTAATTAAAATATCATCATTCAATAAATCACCATTGACACAGGTATCACTTTGTTTTAATCAAAGTATCATCATTCAATAAACCACCATTGAAGCATGTATCACCTTATTTTAATCAAAGTATCATCATTCAATAAACCACCATTGACACAGGTATCACCTTCTTTTAATCAAAGTATCATCATTCAATAAACCACCATTGACACAGGTGTCACTTTGTTTTAATTTGCAGGTATCACTTTGTTTTAATCAAAATATCATCATTCAATAAACCACCATTGACACAGGTATCACTTTGTTTTAATCAAAATATCATCATTCAATAAGCCACTATTGACACAGGTATTATCTTCTTTTAATCAAAGTATCATCATTCAATAAACCACCATTGACACAGGTATCACCTTCTTTTAATCAAAGTATCATCATTCAATAAACCACCATTGACACATGTATCACCTTATTTTAATCAAAGTATCATCATTCAATAAACCACCATTGACACATGTATCAACTTATTTTAATCAAAGTATCATCATTCAATAAACCACCATTGCCACAGGTGTCACTTTGTTTTAATTTCCAGGTATCACTTTGTTTTAATCCAAATATTATCATTCAATAAACCACCATTGACACAGGTATCACTTTGTTTTAATCAAAGTATCATCATTCAATAAACCACTATTGACACAGGTATCACTTTGTTTTAATCAAGATATCACCATTCAATAAACCACCATTGACACAGGTATCACTTTGTTTTAATCAAAGTATCATCATTCAATAAACCACCATTGACACATGTATCTCCTTATTTTAATCAAAGTATCATCATTCAATAAACCACCATTGACACATGTATCACCTTATTTTAATCAAAGTATCATCATTCAATAAACCACCATTGACACATGTATCAACTTATTTTAATCAAAGTATCATCATTCAATAAACCACCATTGCCACAGGTGTCACTTTGTTTTAATTTCCAGGTATCACTTTGTTTTAATCCAAATATTATCATTCAATAAACCACCATTGACACAGGTATCACTTTGTTTTAATCAAAGTATCATCATTCAATAAACCACTATTGACACAGGTATCACTTTGTTTTAATCAAGATATCACCATTCAATAAACCACCATTGACACATTTGTTTTAATCAAAGTATCATCATTCAATAAACCACTATTGACACATTTGTTTTAAATAAAATATCATTATTCAATAAACCACTATTGACACATTTGTTTTAATCAAAGTATCATCATTCAATAAACCACTATTGACATATTTGTCAGGTATCACTTTGTTTTAATTTCCAGGTATCACTTTGTTTTAATCAAAATAGCCTCATTCAATAAACCACTATTGACACAGGTATCACCTTCTTTTAATCAAAGTATCATCATTCAATAAACCACCATTGACACAGGTGTCACTTTGTTTTAATTTGCAGGTATCACTTTGTTTTAATCAAAATATCATCATTCAATAAACCACCATTGACACAGGTATCACTTTGTTTTAATCAAAATATCATCATTCAATAAGCCACTATTGACACAGGTATTATCTTCTTTTAATCAAAGTATCATCATTCAATAAACCACCATTGAAGCATGTATCACCTTCTTTTAATCAAAGTATCATCATTCAATAAACCACCATTGACACATGTATCTCCTTATTTTAATCAAAATATCATCATTCAATAAGCCACCATTGACACAGGTATCACCTTCTTTTAATCAAAGTATCATCATTCAATAAACCACCATTGACACATGTATCACCTTATTTTAATCAAAGTATCATCATTCAATAAACCACTATTGACACAGGTATCACTTTGTTTTAATCAAGATATCACCATTCAATAAACCACCATTGACACAGGTATCACTTTGTTTTAATCAAAATATCATCATTCAATAAACCACCATTGACACATTTGTTTTAATCAAAGTATCATCATTCAATAAACCACTATTGACACATTTGTTTTAATCAAAGTATCATCATTCAATAAACCACTATTGACACATTTGTTTTAAATAAAATATCATTATTCAATAAACCACTATTGACACATTTGTTTTAATCAAAGTATCATCATTCAATAAACCACCATTGACACAGGTATCACCTTCTTTTAATCAAAGTATCATCATTCAATAAACCACCATTGACACATGTATCACCTTATTTTAATCAAAGTATCATCATTCAATAAACCACCATTGACACATGTATCAACTTATTTTAATCAAAGTATCATCATTCAATAAACCACCATTGCCACAGGTGTCACTTTGTTTTAATTTCCAGGTATCACTTTGTTTTAATCCAAATATTATCATTCAATAAACCACCATTGACACAGGTATCACTTTGTTTTAATCAAAGTATCATCATTCAATAAACCACTATTGACACAGGTATCACTTTGTTTTAATCAAGATATCACCATTCAATAAACCACCATTGACACAGGTATCACTTTGTTTTAATCAAAGTATCATCATTCAATAAACCACCATTGACACATGTATCTCCTTATTTTAATCAAAGTATCATCATTCAATAAACCACCATTGACACATGTATCACCTTATTTTAATCAAAGTATCATCATTCAATAAACCACCATTGACACATATATCAACTTATTTTAATCAAAGTATCATCATTCAATAAACCACCATTGCCACAGGTGTCACTTTGTTTTAATTTCCAGGTATCACTTTGTTTTAATCCAAATATTATCATTCAATAAACCACCATTGACACAGGTATCACTTTGTTTTAATCAAAGTATCATCATTCAATAAACCACTATTGACACAGGTATCACTTTGTTTTAATCAAGATATCACCATTCAATAAACCACCATTGACACATTTGTTTTAATCAAAGTATCATCATTCAATAAACCACTATTGACACATTTGTTTTAATCAAAGTATCATCATTCAATAAACCACTATTGACACATTTGTTTTAATCAAAGTATCATCATTCAATAAACCACTATTGACACATTTGTTTTAAATAAAATATCATTATTCAATAAACCACTATTGACACATTTGTTTTAATCAAAGTATCATCATTCAATAAACCACTATTGACATATTTGTCAGGTATCACTTTGTTTTAATTTCCAGGTATCACTTTGTTTTAATCAAAATAGCCTCATTCAATAAACCACTATTGACACAGGTATCACCTTCTTTTAATCAAAGTATCATCATTCAATAAACCACCATTGACACAGGTGTCACTTTGTTTTAATTTGCAGGTATCACTTTGTTTTAATCAAAATATCATCATTCAATAAACCACCATTGACACAGGTATCACTTTGTTTTAATCAAAATATCATCATTCAATAAGCCACTATTGACACAGGTATTATCTTCTTTTAATCAAAGTATCATCATTCAATAAACCACCATTGAAGCATGTATCACCTTCTTTTAATCAAAGTATCATCATTCAATAAACCACCATTGACACATGTATCTCCTTATTTTAATCAAAATATCATCATTCAATAAGCCACCATTGACACAGGTATCACCTTCTTTTAATCAAAGTATCATCATTCAATAAACCACCATTGACACATGTATCACCTTATTTTAATCAAAGTATCATCATTCAATAAACCACTATTGACACAGGTATCACTTTGTTTTAATCAAAGTATCATCATTCAATAAACCACTATTGACACATTTGTTTTAAATAAAATATCATTATTCAATAAACCACTATTGACACATTTGTTTTAATCAAAGTATCATCATTCAATAAACCACTATTGACATATTTGTCAGGTATCACTTTGCTTTAATTTCCAGGTATCACTTTGTTTTAATCAAAATATCATCATTCAATAAACCACTATTGACACAGGTATCACTTTGTTTTAATCAAAATATCATCAATCAATAAACCACTATTGACACAGGTATCACTTTGTTTTAATCAAAATATCATCATTCAATAAACCACTCTTGACACAGGTATCACTTTGTTTGAATAAAAATATCATCATTCAATAAACCACCATTGACACAGGTATCACTTTGTTTTAATCAAAGTATCATCATTCAGTAAACCACTATTGACACAGGTATCACTTTGTTTTATTTCCCAGGTATCACTTTGTTTTAATTAAAATATCATCATTCAATAAACCATTATTGACACATTTGTCAGGAATCACTTTGTTTTAATTAAAATATCATCATTCAATAAATCACCATTGACACAGGTATCACTTTGTTTTAATCAAAATATCATCATTCAATAAGCCACTATTGACACAGGTATTACCTTCTTTTAATCAAAGTATCATCATTCAATAAACCACCATTGAAGCATGTATCACCTTATTTTAATCAAAGTATCATCATTCAATAAACCACCATTGACACAGGTATCACCTTCTTTTAATCAAAGTATCATCATTCAATAAACCACCATTGACACAGGTGTCACTTTGTTTTAATTTGCAGGTATCACTTTGTTTTAATCAAAATATCATCATTCAATAAACCACCATTGACACAGGTATCACTTTGTTTTAATCAAAATATCATCATTCAATAAGCCACTATTGACACAGGTATTATCTTCTTTTAATCAAAGTATCATCATTCAATAAACCACCATTGACACAGGTATCACCTTCTTTTAATCAAAGTATCATCATTCAATAAACCACCATTGACACATGTATCACCTTATTTTAATCAAAGTATCATCATTCAATAAACCACCATTGACACATGTATCAACTTATTTTAATCAAAGTATCATCATTCAATAAACCACCATTGCCACAGGTGTCACTTTGTTTTAATTTCCAGGTATCACTTTGTTTTAATCCAAATATTATCATTCAATAAACCACCATTGACACAGGTATCACTTTGTTTTAATCAAAGTATCATCATTCAATAAACCACTATTGACACAGGTATCACTTTGTTTTAATCAAGATATCACCATTCAATAAACCACCATTGACACAGGTATCACTTTGTTTTAATCAAAGTATCATCATTCAATAAACCACCATTGACACATGTATCTCCTTATTTTAATCAAAGTATCATCATTCAATAAACCACCATTGACACATGTATCACCTTATTTTAATCAAAGTATCATCATTCAATAAACCACCATTGACACATGTATCACCTTATTTTAATCAAAGTATCATCATTCAATAAACCACTATTGACACAGGTATCACTTTGTTTTAATCAAAGTATCATCATTCAATAAACCACTATTGACACATTTGTTTTAAATAAAATATCATTATTCAATAAACCACTATTGACACATTTGTTTTAATCAAAGTATCATCATTCAATAAACCACTATTGACATATTTGTCAGGTATCACTTTGCTTTAATTTCCAGGTATCACTTTGTTTTAATCAAAATATCATCATTCAATAAACCACTATTGACACAGGTATCACTTTGTTTTAATCAAAATATCATCAATCAATAAACCACTATTGACACAGGTATCACTTTGTTTTAATCAAAATATCATCATTCAATAAACCACTCTTGACACAGGTATCACTTTGTTTGAATAAAAATATCATCATTCAATAAACCACCATTGACACAGGTATCACTTTGTTTTAATCAAAGTATCATCATTCAGTAAACCACTATTGACACAGGTATCACTTTGTTTTATTTCCTAGGTATCACTTTGTTTTAATTAAAATATCATCATTCAATAAACCATTATTGACACATTTGTCAGGAATCACTTTGTTTTAATTAAAATATCATCATTCAATAAATCACCATTGACACAGGTATCACTTTGTTTTAATCAAAATATCATCATTCAATAAGCCACTATTGACACAGGTATTACCTTCTTTTAATCAAAGTATCATCATTCAATAAACCACCATTGAAGCATGTATCACCTTATTTTAATCAAAGTATCATCATTCAATAAACCACCATTGACACAGGTATCACCTTCTTTTAATCAAAGTATCATCATTCAATAAACCACCATTGACACAGGTGTCACTTTGTTTTAATTTGCAGGTATCACTTTGTTTTAATCAAAATATCATCATTCAATAAACCACCATTGACACAGGTATCACTTTGTTTTAATCAAAATATCATCATTCAATAAGCCACTATTGACACAGGTATTATCTTCTTTTAATCAAAGTATCATCATTCAATAAACCACCATTGACACAGGTATCACCTTCTTTTAATCAAAGTATCATCATTCAATAAACCACCATTGACACATGTATCACCTTATTTTAATCAAAGTATCATCATTCAATAAACCACCATTGACACATGTATCAACTTATTTTAATCAAAGTATCATCATTCAATAAACCACCATTGCCACAGGTGTCACTTTGTTTTAATTTCCAGGTATCACTTTGTTTTAATCCAAATATTATCATTCAATAAACCACCATTGACACAGGTATCACTTTGTTTTAATCAAAGTATCATCATTCAATAAACCACTATTGACACAGGTATCACTTTGTTTTAATCAAGATATCACCATTCAATAAACCACCATTGACACAGGTATCACTTTGTTTTAATCAAAGTATCATCATTCAATAAACCACCATTGACACATGTATCTCCTTATTTTAATCAAAGTATCATCATTCAATAAACCACCATTGACACATGTATCACCTTATTTTAATCAAAGTATCATCATTCAATAAACCACCATTGACACATGTATCAACTTATTTTAATCAAAGTATCATCATTCAATAAACCACCATTGCCACAGGTGTCACTTTGTTTTAATTTCCAGGTATCACTTTGTTTTAATCTAAATATTATCATTCAATAAACCACCATTGACACAGGTATCACTTTGTTTTAATCAAAGTATCATCATTCAATAAACCACTATTGACACAGGTATCACTTTGTTTTAATCAAGATATCACCATTCAATAAACCACCATTGACACATTTGTTTTAATCAAAGTATCATCATTCAATAAACCACTATTGACACATTTGTTTTAATCAAAGTATCATCATTCAATAAACCACTATTGACACATTTGTTTTAATCAAAGTATCATCATTCAATAAACCACTATTGACACATTTGTTTTAAATAAAATATCATTATTCAATAAACCACTATTGACACATTTGTTTTAATCAAAGTATCATCATTCAATAAACCACTATTGACATATTTGTCAGGTATCACTTTGTTTTAATTTCCAGGTATCACTTTGTTTTAATCAAAATAGCCTCATTCAATAAACCACTATTGACACAGGTATCACCTTCTTTTAATCAAAGTATCATCATTCAATAAACCACCATTGACACAGGTGTCACTTTGTTTTAATTTGCAGGTATCACTTTGTTTTAATCAAAATATCATCATTCAATAAACCACCATTGACACAGGTATCACTTTGTTTTAATCAAAATATCATCATTCAATAAGCCACTATTGACACAGGTATTATCTTCTTTTAATCAAAGTATCATCATTCAATAAACCACCATTGAAGCATGTATCACCTTCTTTTAATCAAAGTATCATCATTCAATAAACCACCATTGACACATGTATCTCCTTATTTTAATCAAAATATCATCATTCAATAAGCCACCATTGACACAGGTATCACCTTCTTTTAATCAAAGTATCATCATTCAATAAACCACCATTGACACATGTATCACCTTATTTTAATCAAAGTATCATCATTCAATAAACCACTATTGACACAGGTATCACTTTGTTTTAATCAAGATATCACCATTCAATAAACCACCATTGACACAGGTATCACTTTGTTTTAATCAAAATATCATCATTCAATAAACCACCATTGACACATTTGTTTTAATCAAAGTATCATCATTCAATAAACCACTATTGACACATTTGTTTTAATCAAAGTATCATCATTCAATAAACCACTATTGACACATTTGTTTTAAATAAAATATCATTATTCAATAAACCACTATTGACACATTTGTTTTAATCAAAGTATCATCATTCAATAAACCACTATTGACATATTTGTCAGGTATCACTTTGTTTTAATTTCCAGGTATCACTTTGTTTTAATCAAAATATCATCATTCAATAAACCACTATTGACACAGGTATCACTTTGTTTTAATCAAAATATCATCATTCAATAAACCACTATTGACACAGGTATCACTTTGTTTTAATCAAAATATCATCATTCAATAAACCACTCTTGACACAGGTATCACTTTGTTTGAATAAAAATATCATCATTCAATAAACCACCATTGACACGGGTATCACTTTGTTTTATTTCCCAGGTATCACTTTGTTTTAATTAAAATATCATCATTCAATAAACCATTATTGACACATTTGTCAGGAATCACTTTGTTTTAATTAAAATATCATCATTCAATAAATCACCATTGACACAGGTATCACTTTGTTTTAATCAAAATATCATCATTCAATAAACCACCATTGACACAGGTATCACTTTGTTTTAATCAAAATATCATCATTCAATAAAGCATCATTGACACAGGTATCACTTTCTTTAATCAAAGTATCATCATTCAATAAACCACCATTGACACAGGTGTCACTTTGTTTTAATCAAAGTGTCATCATTCAATAAACCACCACTGACACAGGTATCACCTTATTTTAATCAAAGTATCATCATTCAATAAACCACTATTGACACAGGTATCACCTTCTTTTAATCAAAGTATCATCATTCAATAAACCACCATTGACACAGGTATCACGTTCTTTTAATCAAAGTATCATCATTCAATAAACCACAATTGACACAGGTGTCACTTTGTTTTAATTTCCAGCTATCACTTTGTTTTAATCAAAATATCATCATTCAATAAACCACCATTGACACAGGTATCACTTTGTTTTAATCAAAATATCATCATTCAATAAGCCACTATTGACACAGGTATTATCTTCTTTTAATCAAAGTATCATCATTCAATAAACCACCATTGACACATGTATCACCTTATTTTAATCAAAGTATCATCATTCAATAAACCACCATTGACACATGTATCAACTTATTTTAATCAAAGTATCATCATTCAATAAACCACCATTGCCACAGGTGTCACTTTGTTTTAATTTCCAGGTATCACTTTGTTTTAATCCATATATTATCATTCAATAAACCACCATTGACACAGGTATCACTTTGTTTTAATCAAAGTATCATCATTCAATAAACCACTATTGACACAGGTATCACTTTGTTTTAATCAAGATATCACCATTCAATAAACCACCATTGACACAGGTATCACTTTGTTTTAATCAAAGTATCATCATTCAATAAACCACCATTGACACATGTATCTCCTTATTTTAATCAAAGTATCATCATTCAATAAACCACCATTGACACATGTATCACCTTATTTTAATCAAAGTATCATCATTCAATAAACCACCATTGACACATGTATCAACTTATTTTAATCAAAGTATCATCATTCAATAAACCACCATTGCCACAGGTGTCACTTTGTTTTAATTTCCAGGTATCACTTTGTTTTAATCCAAATATTATCATTCAATAAACCACCATTGACACAGGTATCACTTTGTTTTAATCAAAGTATCATCATTCAATAAACCACTATTGACACAGGTATCACTTTGTTTTAATCAAGATATCACCATTCAATAAACCACCATTGACACATTTGTTTTAATCAAAGTATCATCATTCAATAAACCACTATTGACACATTTGTTTTAATCAAAGTATCATCATTCAATAAACCACTATTGACACATTTGTTTTAATCAAAGTATCATCATTCAATAAACCACTATTGACACATTTGTTTTAAATAAAATATCATTATTCAATAAACCACTATTGACACATTTGTTTTAATCAAAGTATCATCATTCAATAAACCACTATTGACATATTTGTCAGGTATCACTTTGTTTTAATTTCCAGGTATCACTTTGTTTTAATCAAAATAGCCTCATTCAATAAACCACTATTGACACAGGTATCACCTTCTTTTAATCAAAGTATCATCATTCAATAAACCACCATTGACACAGGTGTCACTTTGTTTTAATTTGCAGGTATCACTTTGTTTTAATCAAAATATCATCATTCAATAAACCACCATTGACACAGGTATCACTTTGTTTTAATCAAAATATCATCATTCAATAAGCCACTATTGACACAGGTATTATCTTCTTTTAATCAAAGTATCATCATTCAATAAACCACCATTGAAGCATGTATCATCTTCTTTTAATCAAAGTATCATCATTCAATAAACCACCATTGACACATGTATCTCCTTATTTTAATCAAAATATCATCATTCAATAAGCCACCATTGACACAGGTATCACCTTCTTTTAATCAAAGTATCATCATTCAATAAACCACCATTGACACATGTATCACCTTATTTTAATCAAAGTATCATCATTCAATAAACCACTATTGACACAGGTATCACTTTGTTTTAATCAAGATATCACCATTCAATAAACCACCATTGACACAGGTATCACTTTGTTTTAATCAAAATATCATCATTCAATAAACCACCATTGACACATTTGTTTTAATCAAAGTATCATCATTCAATAAACCACTATTGACACATTTGTTTTAATCAAAGTATCATCATTCAATAAACCACTATTGACACATTTGTTTTAAATAAAATATCATTATTCAATAAACCACTATTGACACATTTGTTTTAATCAAAGTATCATCATTCAATAAACCACTATTGACATATTTGTCAGGTATCACTTTGTTTTAATTTCCAGGTATCACTTTGTTTTAATCAAAATATCATCATTCAATAAACCACTATTGACACAGGTATCACTTTGTTTTAATCAAAATATCATCATTCAATAAACCACTATTGACACAGGTATCACTTTGTTTTAATCAAAATATCATCATTCAATAAACCACTCTTGACACAGGTATCACTTTGTTTGAATAAAAATATCATCATTCAATAAACCACTATTGACACAGGTATCACTTTGTTTTATTTCCCAGGTATCACTTTGTTTTAATTAAAATATCATCATTCAATAAACCATTATTGACACATTTGTCAGGAATCACTTTGTTTTAATTAAAATATCATCATTCAATAAATCACCATTGACACAGGTATCACTTTGTTTTAATCAAAATATCATCATTCAATAAACCACCATTGACACAGGTATCACTTTGTTTTAATCAAAATATCATCATTCAATAAAGCATCATTGACACAGGTATCACTTTCTTAAATCAAAGTATCATCATTCAATAAACCACCATTGACACAGGTGTCACTTTGTTTTAATCAAAGTGTCATCATTCAATAAACCACCACTGACACAGGTATCACCTTATTTTAATCAAAGTATCATCATTCAATAAACCACTATTGACACAGGTATCACCTTCTTTTAATCAAAGTATCATCATTCAATAAACCACCATTGACACAGGTATCACGTTCTTTTAATCAAAGTATCATCATTCAATAAACCACAATTGACACAGGTGTCACTTTGTTTTAATTTCCAGCTATCACTTTGTTTTAATCAAAATATCATCATTCAATAAACCACCATTGACACAGGTATCACTTTGTTTTAATCAAAATATCATCATTCAATAAGCCACTATTGACACAGGTATTATCTTCTTTTAATCAAAGTATCATTATTCAATAAACCACCATTGAAGCATGTATCACCTTCTTTTAATCAAAGTATCATCATTCAATAAACCACCATTGACACATGTATCTCCTTATTTTAATCAAAGTATCATCATTCAATAAACCACCATTGACACATGTATCACCTTATTTTAATCAAAGTATCATCATTCAATAAACCACCATTGACACATGTATCAACTTATTTTAATCAAAGTATCATCATTCAATAAACCACCATTGCCACAGGTGTCACTTTGTTTTAATTTCCAGGTATCACTTTGTTTTAATCCAAATATTATCATTCAATAAACCACCATTGACACAGGTATCACTTTGTTTTAATCAAAGTATCATCATTCAATAAACCACTATTGACACAGGTATCACTTTGTTTTAATCAAGATATCACCATTCAATAAACCACCATTGACACAGGTATCACTTTGTTTTAATCAAAATATCATCATTCAATAAACCACCATTGACACATTTGTTTTAATCAAAGTATCATCATTCAATAAACCACTATTGACACATTTGTTTTAATCAAAGTATCATCATTCAATAAACCACTATTGACACATTTGTTTTAAATAAAATATCATTATTCAATAAACCACTATTGACACATTTGTTTTAATCAAAGTATCATCATTCAATAAACCACTATTGACATATTTGTCAGGTATCACTTTGTTTTAATTTCCAGGTATCACTTTGGTTTAATCAAAATAGCCTCATTCAATAAACCACTATTGACACAGGTATCACTTTGTTTTAATCAAAATATCATCATTCAATAAACCACTATTGACACATTTGTTTTGATCAAAATATCACCATTCAATAAACCACTATTGACACATTTGTCAGGTATCACTTTGTTTTAATTTCCAGGTATCACTTTGTTTTATTCAAAATATCATCATTCAATAAACCACTATTGACACAGGTATCACTTTGTTTTAATCAAAATATCATCATTCAATAAACCACTATTGACACAGGTATCACTTTGTTTTAATCAAAATATCATCATTCAATAAACCACTCTTGACACATGTATCACTTTGTTTGAATAAAAATATCATCATTCAATAAACCACCATTGACACAGGTATCACTTTGTTTTATTCAAAGTATCATCATTCAGTAAACCACTATTGACACAGGTATCACTTTGTTTTATTTCCCAGGTATCACTTTGTTTTAGTTAAAATATCATCATTCAATAAACCATTATTGACACATTTGTCAGGAATCACTTTGTTTTAATTAAAATATCATCATTCAATAAATCACCATTGACACAGGTATCACTTTGTTTTAATCAAAATATCATCATTCAATAAACCACCATTGACACAGGTATCACTTTGTTTTAATCAAAATATCATCATTCAATAAAGCATCATTGACACAGGTATCACTTTCTTTAATCAAAGTATCATCATTCAATAAACCACCATTGACACAGGTGTCACGTTGTTTTAATCAAAGTGTCATCATTCAATAAACCACCACTGACACAGGTATCACCTTGATTTAATCAAAGTATCATCATTCAATAAACCACCACTGACACAGGTATCACCTTGATTTAATCAAAGTATCATCATTCAATAAACCACCATTGACACAGGTATCACTTTGTTTTAATCAAAATATCATCATTCAATAAGCCACTATTGACACAGGTATTATCTTCTTTTAATCAAAGTATCATTATTCAATAAACCACCATTGAAGCATGTATCACCTTCTTTTAATCAAAGTATCATCATTCAATAAACCACCATTGACACATGTATCTCCTTATTTTAATCAAAGTATCATCATTCAATAAACCACCATTGACACATGTATCACCTTATTTTAATCAAAGTATCATCATTCAATAAACCACCATTGACACATGTATCAACTTATTTTAATCAAAGTATCATCATTCAATAAACCACCATTGCCACAGGTGTCACTTTGTTTTAATTTCCAGGTATCACTTTGTTTTAATCCAAATATTATCATTCAATAAACCACCATTGACACAGGTATCACTTTGTTTTAATCAAAGTATCATCATTCAATAAACCACTATTGACACAGGTATCACTTTGTTTTAATCAAGATATCACCATTCAATAAACCACCATTGAAACAGGTATCACTTTGTTTTAATCAAAATATCATCATTCAATAAACCACCATTGACACATTTGTTTTAATCAAAGTATCATCATTCAATAAACCACTATTGACACATTTGTTTTAATCAAAGTATCATCATTCAATAAACCACTATTGACACATTTGTTTTAAATAAAATATCATTATTCAATAAACCACTATTGACACATTTGTTTTAATCAAAGTATCATCATTCAATAAACCACTATTGACATATTTGTCAGGTATCACTTTGTTTTAATTTCCAGGTATCACTTTGTTTTAATCAAAATAGCCTCATTCAATAAACCACTATTGACACAGGTATCACTTTGTTTTAATCAAAATATCATCATTCAATAAACCACTATTGACACATTTGTTTTGATCAAAATATCACCATTCAATAAACCACTATTGACACATTTGTCAGGTATCACTTTGTTTTAATTTCCAGGTATCACTTTGTTTTATTCAAAATATCATCATTCAATAAACCACTATTGACACAGGTATCACTTTGTTTTAATCAAAATATCATCATTCAATAAACCACTATTGACACAGGTATCACTTTGTTTTAATCAAAATATCATCATTCAATAAACCACTCTTGACACATGTATCACTTTGTTTGAATAAAAATATCATCATTCAATAAACCACCATTGACACAGGTATCACTTTGTTTTAATCAAAGTATCATCATTCAGTAAACCACTATTGACACAGGTATCACTTTGTTTTATTTCCCAGGTATCACTTTGTTTTAGTTAAAATATCATCATTCAATAAACCATTATTGACACATTTGTCAGGAATCACTTTGTTTTAATCAAAATATCATCATTCAATAAACCACCATTGACACAGGTATCACTTTGTTTTAATCAAAATATCATCATTCAATAAAGCATCATTGACACAGGTATCACTTTCTTTAATCAAAGTATCATCATTCAATAAACCACCATTGACACAGGTGTCACTTTGTTTTAATCAAAGTGTCATCATTCAATAAACCACCACTGACACAGGTATCACCTTGATTTAATCAAAGTATCATCATTCAATAAACCACTATTGGCACAGGTATCACCTTCTTTTAATCAAAGTATCATCATTCAATAAACCACCATTGACACAGGTATCACGTTCTTTTAATCAAAGTATCATCATTCAATAAACCACAATTGACACAGGTGTCACTTTGTTTTAATTTCCAGGTATCACTTTGTTTTAATCCAAATATCATCATTCAATAAACCACCATTGGCACAGGTATCACTTTGTTTTAATCAAAGTATCATCATTCAATAAACCACTATTGACACAGGTATCACTTTGTTTTAATCAAGATATCATCATTCAATAAACCATTATTGACACAGGTATCACTTTTTTTAATCAAGATATCATCATTCAATAAACCACCATTGACACCGGTATCACTTTGTTTTAATCAAAATATCATCATTCAATAAACTACCATTGACACATTTGTTTTAATCAAAGTATCATCATTCAATAAACCACCATTGACACATTTGTTTTAATCAAAGTATCATCATTCAATAAACCACTATTGACACATTTGGTTTAATCAAAGAATCATCATTCAATAAACCCCTATTGACACATTTGTCAGGTATCACTTTGTTTTAATTTCCATGTATCACTTTGTTTTAATCAAAGTATCATCATTTAATAAACCACCACTGACACAGGTATCACCTTCTTTTAATCAAAGTATCACCATTCAATAAACCACTATTGACACAGGTATCACTTTGTTTTAATCAAAATATCATCATTCAATAAACCACTATTGACACAGGTATCACTTTGATTTAATCAAAATATCATCATTCAATAAACCACCATTCACACAGGTATCACTTTGTTTTAATCAAAGTATCATCATTTAGTAAACCACCATTGACACAGGTATCACTTTGTTTTATTTCCCAGGTATCACTTTGTTTTAATCAAAATATCATCATTCAATAAACCATTATTGACATATGTGTCAGGAATCACTTTGTTTTAATTAAATAATCATCATTCAATAAATCACCATTGACACAGGTATCACTTTGTTTTAATCAAAATATCATCATTCAATAAACCACCATTGACACAGGTATCACTTTGTTTTAATCAAAATATCATCATTCAATAAACCACCATTAACACAGGTATCACTTTGTTTTAATCAAAGTATCATCATTCAATAAACCACTATTGACACAGGTATCACCTTCTTTTAATCAAAGTATCATCATTCAATAAACCACCATTGACACAGGTATCACGTTCTTTTAATCAAAGTATCATCATTCAATAAACCACAATTGACACAGGTGTCACTTTGTTTTAATTTCCAGGTATCACTTTGTTTTAATCCAAATATCATCATTCAATAAACCACCATTGGCACAGGTATCACTTTGTTTTAATCAAAGTATCATCATTCAATAAACCACTATTGATACAGGTATCACTTTGTTTTAATCAAGATATCATCATTCAATAAACCACTATTGACACAGGTATCACTTTGTTTAATCAGGATATCATCATTCAATAAACCACCATTGACACATTTGTTTTAATCAAAGTATCATCATTCAATAAACCACTATTGACACATTTGTTTTAATCAAAGTATCATCATTCAATAAACCACTATTGACACATTTGTCAGGTATCACTTTGTTTTAATTTCCAGGTATCACTTTGTTTTAATCAAAATATCATCATTCAATAAACCACTATTGACACATTTGTTTTGATCAAAATATCACCATTCAATAAACCACTATTGACACATTTGTCAGGTATCACTTTGTTTTAATTTCCAGGTATCACTTTGTTTTATTCAAAATATCATCATTCAATAAACCACTATTGACACAGGTATCACTTTGTTTTAATCAAAATATCATCATTCAATAAACCACTATTGACACAGGTATCACTTTGTTTTAATCAAAATATCATCATTCAATAAACCACTCTTGACACATGTATCACTTTGTTTGAATAAAAATATCATCATTCAATAAACCACCATTGACACAGGTATCACTTTGTTTTAATCAAAGTATCATCATTCAGTAAACCACTATTGACACAGGTATCACTTTGTTTTATTTCCCAGGTATCACTTTGTTTTAGTTAAAATATCATCATTCAATAAACCATTATTGACACATTTGTCAGGAATCACTTTGTTTTAATTAAAATATCATCATTCAATAAATCACCATTGACACAGGTATCACTTTGTTTTAATCAAAATATCATCATTCAATAAACCACCATTGACACAGGTATCACTTTGTTTTAATCAAAATATCATCATTCAATAAAGCATCATTGACACAGGTATCACTTTCTTTAATCAAAGTATCATCATTCAATAAACCACCATTGACACAGGTGTCACTTTGTTTTAATCAAAGTGTCATCATTCAATAAACCACCACTGACACAGGTATCACCTTGATTTAATCAAAGTATCATCATTCAATAAACCACTATTGGCACAGGTATCACCTTCTTTTAATCAAAGTATCATCATTCAATAAACCACCATTGACACAGGTATCACGTTCTTTTAATCAAAGTATCATCATTCAATAAACCACAATTGACACAGGTGTCACTTTGTTTTAATTTCCAGGTATCACTTTGTTTTAATCCAAATATCATCATTCAATAAACCACCATTGGCACAGGTATCACTTTGTTTTAATCAAAGTATCATCATTCAATAAACCACTATTGACACAGGTATCACTTTGTTTTAATCAAGATATCATCATTCAATAAACCATTATTGACACAGGTATCACTTTTTTTAATCAAGATATCATCATTCAATAAACCACCATTGACACCGGTATCACTTTGTTTTAATCAAAATATCATCATTCAATAAACTACCATTGACACATTTGTTTTAATCAAAGTATCATCATTCAATAAACCACCATTGACACATTTGTTTTAATCAAAGTATCATCATTCAATAAACCACTATTGACACATTTGGTTTAATCAAAGAATCATCATTCAATAAACCCCTATTGACACATTTGTCAGGTATCACTTTGTTTTAATTTCCATGTATCACTTTGTTTTAATCAAAGTATCATCATTTAATAAACCACCACTGACACAGGTATCACCTTCTTTTAATCAAAGTATCACCATTCAATAAACCACTATTGACACAGGTATCACTTTGTTTTAATCAAAATATCATCATTCAATAAACCACTATTGACACAGGTATCACTTTGATTTAATCAAAATATCATCATTCAATAAACCACCATTCACACAGGTATCACTTTGTTTTAATCAAAGTATCATCATTTAGTAAACCACCATTGACACAGGTATCACTTTGTTTTATTTCCCAGGTATCACTTTGTTTTAATCAAAATATCATCATTCAATAAACCATTATTGACATATGTGTCAGGAATCACTTTGTTTTAATTAAATAATCATCATTCAATAAATCACCATTGACACAGGTATCACTTTGTTTTAATCAAAATATCATCATTCAATAAACCACCATTGACACAGGTATCACTTTGTTTTAATCAAAATATCATCATTCAATAAACCACCATTAACACAGGTATCACTTTGTTTTAATCAAAGTATCATCATTCAATAAACCACTATTGACACAGGTATCACCTTCTTTTAATCAAAGTATCATCATTCAATAAACCACCATTGACACAGGTATCACGTTCTTTTAATCAAAGTATCATCATTCAATAAACCACAATTGACACAGGTGTCACTTTGTTTTAATTTCCAGGTATCACTTTGTTTTAATCCAAATATCATCATTCAATAAACCACCATTGGCACAGGTATCACTTTGTTTTAATCAAAGTATCATCATTCAATAAACCACTATTGATACAGGTATCACTTTGTTTTAATCAAGATATCATCATTCAATAAACCACTATTGACACAGGTATCACTTTGTTTAATCAGGATATCATCATTCAATAAACCACCATTGACACATTTGTTTTAATCAAAGTATCATCATTCAATAAACCACTATTGACACATTTGTTTTAATCAAAGTATCATCATTCAATAAACCACTATTGACACATTTGTCAGGTATCACTTTGTTTTAATTTCCAGGTATCACTTTGTTTTAATCAAAATATCATCATTCAATAAACCACTATTGACACAGGTATCACTTTGTTTTAATCAAAATATCATCATTCAATAAACCACCATTGACACAGGTATCACTTTGTTTTAATCAAAATATCATCATTGAATAAACCACCATTGACACAGGTATCACTTTGTTTTAATCAAAGTATCATCATTCAATAAACCACCATTGACACATTTGTTTTAATCAAAGTATCATCATTCAATAAACCACCATTGACACATTTGTTTTGATTTTAATATATAACAGCTCTATCTAAGAATATCCAGTCTCAAACAGTAATAATGACGGACAGTTGACAGACGGAAAGTGATGCCAAAAGATCGCACGGATTACAACTAAATTGCATGTTTCACTCGGATTTCCTCAATAAATACATACGAAAATATAGTGCACCAATAAACTATTTGATTGGAAAGCAAGCTTTAGAACCTCTATTTGCGATCGGATTGGTCATCACAATGATTCAAATGTCAACCATTATTATAAGTATTACATCCTACGTCAAATCAGCCACCATGTTACAGCACTGATCGTGTCACTAAAACATACTGGTATGAGTACAGACTACACCAAACGTGTACACGGACTAATGCATGCATCAAGATTAAAGCTGTCAAACCACAATTGCTTGATATCTTCAATATTGCAAAACAAACAAAATACTGATTTTGTTGCAGAATTACACGGTACTTCACAAAATGAAATGTATTAACTAATATCTCTTCATATTTTCCTGTGATGCAATTCTTAAAAACATGGGAAAAGTAAAATCCCATTGGAAATTTTTTTTTCCCATGACATATTTATCAAGTCTCGAGGGAGAATTCTGGTCTCATGGAAAATTAAACTTCTCATGGGACCAAAAATAAATCCATGGGAAAGAAATATTTCTATATGACTCAATTTCCCTTTTGGACTTAAACATTTTTTCTTAAAATTGACAGTTAAGCGGAAACATTTAGTTGTGTTTGTGGGTATCCATATTTACTGTTGTATTTCAGCAGTTTGTTGAATTAGCGTTGATTGCATTTTTCTTGTACAATGATATTTCAAATTTGGATGATTAATATGGTGGCATTAACTTTAACACGCAACGTTCCAAATATCGTCATATATTTTCATTACATATATATTTATTGAATATTTTCTTCTGTATTTTTCTTACTAGATCTCCTGGTATTGCCAAATGATAACATTTCCCTCAAATACACTATTGAATGATTTTTTATTACATGATAAATGCCCATATTGAATATTTACCCACATATACAAAGGAACCACATTCGGATGGTATATATCATACCCCTTTTCATATAATATTTATTTACTTTGCATAAGAACCTTGTGAGGAGTAGCTTACTCGGGAGAATAAAAATGAACTCACTATTACCTCGCCCGCTATCTATCTTTTATGAATTCATCGGTTCTTACAATTGCTCTGCTACCTAGCAAAATTGGTACATTTCAAAACCATATTACTTGTTTTAAGCAGATTAGGAACCATCCGCAATATCACCCAGCCTTTCAAAAATGGACCTGTCTATTGTCACCTGCAGCATTTTGCCAACTACCATACTTAAAAGGAGAATAAAACACTAACATTTAAAACGACCTCATATGTATGTTTGGAGAACCTAACATCTGTAGTGAATATTGACCATCTCTGCTACACTTTGGGAATCACAGGCGCTTGTGTACTTGTTGTGCAATACCGAAAATGGCCTGGTGCTATATCTCTAATGGGTAGGCTACTAACACGAACCAAACGATATTGCCAGTCACTTACAATGATCAATGCAGGATTTGTGTTCGATGATCAGCTACGAATCTCTGCTGACGGTGAGTACCGCGGCTTTTTGACGCCGGGAAGTATAATTGATAGGTATCGGTACAATGATTCCTAAATAAACATTCAGCTTGTGATCTCAAATTTTCACTCTAGTAGCATCCCATCATATAACAGTTTTCGATACATTCAATGCAAATGCCCTGTTTATGCATTTCGTGGTTGTCACGTTCAATTGAAAGACACTAGTTTGCTACCAGAAAAATAAAACAATATACAATGACAAATAAAATAAATAGCATCACAACACACATCGAAACAACAAAATGTATATATATCTATATTATATATTTTTATTGTCGATGCAAAGGAAAACATATTGAGGTAAGCATGTTTCTAAGCGATTTTGTACATCGGTGTGCTTAAAACAATGCACGTTATTGATCCATATTATTTTAATGTATGTGGAAAATAGCTTACTTATAGAACAGGTCAATGAGTTTTCATTAATTGCGAAAAATATATATATGTTACAGTTAATGTGTCAAACCAGTCATTTGGCTAAACGACTGAAATTTTCAGTCATTTGGTCAAATGCCTCTGACTGCCAATCATTTGGCCAAATGCCTAAAATTTGCAGTCATTTGGCCAAATGACTGAAAATGACCTCCAGTCATTTGGCCAAATGACTAAAGGGTATTTCTTGGGTGTTTTCTAATAACTAAACTATGGTTTCATCTCTATTTATGTTTATTATAACAAAAATTAATAATCAAATACATGTAACAACAAATGTACCAGTATAATGCATTGGTGACACATAATACATACTTCATTTATTTAAACAATTTACACTGTTGTGACATCTGCTATTACACAAAACATTATTTTTGAAACAAGCACATCGCTTACCAGTATAATGCATTGGTGACACAAAATACATACTTCATTTATTTCTTTTTTTATCTATGCTACTCGTTGGTTGAGTCGTTTCTGGTAGAGGTTGAGTTGTTTCTGGTAGAGGTTGAGTTGTTTCTGGTAGAGGTTGAGTTGTTTCTGAGAGAGGTTAAGTTGCTTGGTAGAGGTTGAGTTGTTTCTGGTAGAGGTTGAGTTGTTTCTGATAGAGGTTGAGTTGTTTTTGGTAGAGGTTGAGTTGTTTCTGATAGAGGTTGAGTTGTTTCTGATAGAGGTTGAGTTGTTTTTGGTAGAGGTTGAGTTGTTTCTAGTAGAGGTTGAGTTGTTTGGTAGAGGTTGAGTTGTTTCTGGTAGAGGTTGAGTTGTTTGGTAGAGGTTGAGTTGTTTCTGGTAGAGGTTAGTTGTTTCTGGTAGAGGTTGAGTTGTTTGGTAGAGGTTGAGTTGTTTCTGGTAGAGGTTAAGTTGTTTCTGGTAGAGGTTGAGTTGTTTGGTAGAGGTTGAGTTGTTTGGCAGAGTTTAAGTTGTTTGGTATAGGTTAAGTTGTTTCTGGTAGAGATTGAGTTGTTTCTGGTAGAGGTTGAGTTGTTTCTGGTAGAGGTTGAGTTGTTTCTGATAGAGGTTGAGTTGTTTGGTAGAGGTTGAGTTGTTTCTGGTAGAGGTTAAGTTGTTTCTGATAGAGGTTGAGTTGTTTCTGGTAGAGGTTCAGTTGTTTCTGGTAGAGGTTGAGTTGTTTCTGGTAGAGGTTAAGTTGTTTGGTAGAGGTTGAGTTGTTTCTGGTAGAGGTTGAGTTGTTTCTGATAGAGGTTGAGTTGTTTGGTAGAGGTTAAGTTGTTTCTGATAGAGGTTGAGTTGTTTGGTAGAGGTTGAGTTGTTTCTGGTAGAGGTTGAGTTGTTTCTGGTAGAGGTTGAGTTGTTTCTGATAGAGGTTGGGTTGTTTCTGGTAGAGGTTGAGTTGTTTCTAGTAGAGGTTCAGTTGTTTCTGGTAGAGGTTCAGTTGTTTCTGGTAGAGGTTCAGTTGTTTCTGGTAGAGGTTAAGTTGCTTGGTAGAGGTTGAGTTGTTTCTGGTAGAGGTTGAGTTGTTTCTGATAGAGGTTGAGTTGTTTTTGGTAGAGGTTGAGTTGTTTCTGGTAGAGGTTGAGTTGTTTGGTAGAGGTTGAGTTCTTTGGTAGAGGTTGAGTTGTTTCTGGTAGAGGTTGAGTTGTTTGGTAGAGGTTGAGTTGTTTCTGGTAGAGGTTAAGTTGTTTCTGGTAGAAGTTGAGTTGTTTGGTAGAGGTTGAGTTGTTTCTGGTAGAGGTTAAGTTGTTTCTGGTAGAGGTTGAGTTGTTTGGTAGAGGTTGAGTTGTTTGGTAGAGTTTAAGTTGTTTGGTATAGGTTAAGTTGTTTCTGGTAGAGGTTGAGTTGTTTCTGGTAGAGGTTGAGTTGTTTCTGATAGAGGTTGAGTTGTTTGGTAGAGGATGAGTTGTTTCTGATAGAGGTTAAGTTGTTTCCGATAGAGGTTGAGTTGTTTCTGGTAGAGGTTGAGTTGTTTCTGGCAGAGGTTCAGTTGTTTCTGTTAGAGGTTGAGTTGTTTCTGGTAGAGGTTAAGTTGTTTGGTAGAGGTTGAGTTGTTTCTGGTAGAGGTTGAGTTGTTTCTGATAGAGGTTGAGTTGTTTGGTAGAGGTTAAGTTGTTTCTGATAGAGGTTCAGTTGTTTGGTAGAGGTTGAGTTGCTTCTGGTAGAGATTGAGTTGTTTCTGGTAGAGGTTGAGTTGTTTCTGATAGAGGGTGAGTTGTTTCTGGTAGAGGTTGAGTTGTTTCTGGTAGAGGTTGAGTTGTTTCTGGTAGAGGTTGAGTTGTTTCTGGTAGAGGTTGAGTTGTTTCTGATAGAGGTTAAGTTGCTTGGTAGAGGTTGAGTTGTTTCTGGTAGAGGTTGAGTTGTTTCTGATAGAGGTTGAGTTGTTTTTGGTAGAGGTTGAGTTGTTTCTGATAGAGGTTGAGTTGTTTCTGATAGAGGTTGAGTTGTTTTTGGTAGAGGTTGAGTTGTTTCTAGTAGAGGTTGAGTTGTTTGGTAGAGGTTGAGTTGTTTCTGGTAGAGGTTGAGTTGTTTGGTAGAGGTTGAGTTGTTTCTGGTAGAGGTTAGTTGTTTTTTGGTAGAGGTTGAGTTGTTTGGTAGAGGTTGAGTTGTTTCTGGTAGAGGTTAAGTTGTTTCTGGTAGAGGTTGAGTTGTTTGGTAGAGGTTGAGTTGTTTGGCAGAGTTTAAGTTGTTTGGTATAGGTTAAGTTGTTTCTGGTAGAGATTGAGTTGTTTCTGGTGGAGGTTGAGTTGTTTCTGGTAGAGGTTGAGTTGTTTCTGATAGAGGTTGAGTTGTTTGGTAGAGGTTGAGTTGTTTCTGGTAGAGGTTAAGTTGTTTCTGATAGAGGTTGAGTTGTTTCTGGTAGAGGTTGAGTTGTTTCTGGTAGAGGTTGAGTTGTTTCTGGTAGAGGTTAAGTTGTTTGGTAGAGGTTGAGTTGTTTCTGGTAGAGGTTGAGTTGTTTCTGATAGAGGTTGAGTTGTTTGGTAGAGGTTAAGTTGTTTCTGATAGAGGTTGAGTTGTTTGGTAGAGGTTCAGTTGTTTCTGGTAGAGGTTAAGTTGCTTGGTAGAGGTTGAGTTGTTTCTGGTAGAGGTTCAGTTGTTTCTGATAGAGGTTGAGTTGTTTTTGGTAGAGGTTGAGTTGTTTTTGGTAGAGGTTGAGTTGTTTGGTAGAGGTTGAGTTGTTTGGTAGAGGTTGAGTTGTTTCTGGTAGAGGTTGAGTTGTTTGGTAGAGGTTGAGTTGTTTCTGGTAGAGGTTAAGATGTTTCTGGTAGAAGTTGAGTTGTTTGGTAGAGGTTGAGTTGTTTCTGGTAGAGGTTAAGTTGTCTCTGGTAGAGGTTGAGTTGTTTGGTAGAGGTTGAGTTGTTTGGTAGAGTTTAAGTTGTTTGGTATAGGTTAAGTTGTTTCTGGTAGAGGTTGAGTTGTTTCTGGTAGAGGTTGAGTTGTTTCTGATAGAGGTTGAGTTGTTTGGTAGAGGTTGAGTTGTTTCTGGTAGAGGTTGAGTTGTTTGGTAGAGGTTGAGTTGTTTCTGGTAGAGGTTAAGTTGTTTCTGGTAGAAGTTGAGTTGTTTGGTAGAGGTTGAGTTTTTTCTGGTAGAGGTTAAGTTGTTTCTGGTAGAGGTTGAGTTGTTTGGTAGAGGTTGAGTTGTTTGGTAGAGTTTAAGTTGTTTGGTATAGGTTAAGTTGTTTCTGGTAGAGGTTGAGTTGTTTCTGGTAGAGGTTGAGTTGTTTCTGATAGAGGTTGAGTTGTTTGGTAGAGGTTGAGTTGTTTCTGATAGAGGTTAAGTTGTTTCCGATAGAGGTTGAGTTGTTTCTGGTAGAGGTTGAGTTGTTTCTGGCAGAGGTTCAGTTGTTTCTGGTAGAGGTTGAGTTGTTTCTGGTAGAGGTTAAGTTGTTTGGTAGAGGTTGAGTTGTTTCTGGTAGAGGTTGAGTTGTTTCTGATAGAGGTTGAGTTGTTTGGTAGAGGTTAAGTTGTTTCTGATAGAGGTTCAGTTGTTTGGTAGAGGTAGAGTTGTTTCTGGTAGAGGTTGAGTTGTTTCTGGTAGAGGTTGAGTTGTTTCTGATAGAGGTTAAGTTGCTTGGTAGAGGTTGAGTTGTTTCTGGTAGAGGTTGAGTTGTTTCTGATAGAGGTTGAGTTGTTTTTGGTAGAGGCTGAGTTGTTTCTGATAGAGGTTGAGTTGTTTCTGATAGAGGTTGAGTTGTTTTTGGTAGAGGTTGAGTTGTTTCTAGTAGAGGTTGAGTTGCTTGGTAGAGGTTGAGTTGTTTCTGGTAGAGGTTGAGTTGTTTGGTAGAGGTTGAGTTGTTTCTGGTAGAGGTTAGTTGTTTCTGGTAGAGGTTGAGTTGTTTGGTAGAGGTTGAGTTGTTTCTGGTAGAGGTTAAGTTGTTTCTGGTAGAGGTTGAGTTGTTTGGTAGAGGTTGAGTTGTTTGGCAGAGTTTAAGTTGTTTGGTATAGGTTAAGTTGTTTCTGGTAGAGATTGAGTTGTTTCTGGTAGAGGTTGAGTTGTTTCTGGTAGAGGTTGAGTTGTTTCTGATAGAGGTTGAGTTGTTTGGTAGAGGTTGAGTTGTTTCTGGTAGAGGTTAAGTTGTTTCTGATAGAGGTTGAGTTGTTTCTGGTAGAGGTTCAGTTGTTTCTGGTAGAGGTTGAGTTGTTTCTGGTAGAGGTTAAGTTGTTTGGTAGAGGTTGAGTTGTTTCTGGTAGAGGTTGAGTTGTTTCTGATAGAGGTTGAGTTGTTTGGTAGAGGTTAAGTTGTTTCTGATAGAGGTTGAGTTGTTTGGTAGAGGTTGAGTTGTTTCTGGTAGAGGTTGAGTTGTTTCTGGTAGAGGTTGAGTTGTTTCTGATAGAGGTTAAGTTGTTTCTGGTAGAGGTTCAGTTGTTTCTGGTAGAGGTTGAGTTGTTTCTGGTAGAGGTTAAGTTGTTTGGTAGAGGTTGAGTTGTTTCTGGTAGAGGTTGAGTTGTTTCTGATAGAGGTTGAGTTGTTTGGTAGAGGTTAAGTTGTTTCTGATAGAGGTTGAGTTGTTTGGTAGAGGTTGAGTTGTTTCTGGTAGAGGTTGAGTTGTTTCTGGTAGAGGTTGAGTTGTTTCTGATAGAGGTTGAGTTGTTTCTGATAGAGGTTGAGTTGTTTTTGGTAGAGGTTGAGTTGTTTCTAGTAGAGGTTGAGTTGCTTGGTAGAGGTTGAGTTGTTTCTGGTAGAGGTTGAGTTGTTTGGTAGAGGTTGAGTTGTTTCTGGTAGAGGTTAGTTGTTTCTGGTAGAGGTTGAGTTGTTTGGTAGAGGTTGAGTTGTTTCTGGTAGAGGTTAAGTTGTTTCTGGTAGAGGTTGAGTTGTTTGGTAGAGGTTGAGTTGTTTGGCAGAGTTTAAGTTGTTTGGCATAGGTTAAGTTGTTTCTGGTAGAGATTGAGTTGTTTCTGGTAGAGGTTGAGTTGTTTCTGGTAGAGGTTGAGTTGTTTCTGATAGAGGTTGAGTTGTTTGGTAGAGGTTGAGTTGTTTCTGGTAGAGGTTAAGTTGTTTCTGATAGAGGTTGAGTTGTTTCTGGTAGAGGTTCAGTTGTTTCTGGTAGAGGTTGAGTTGTTTCTGGTAGAAGTTAAGTTGTTTGGTAGAGGTTGAGTTGTTTGGTAGAGGGTGAGTTGTTTCTGGTAGAGGTTGAGTTGTTTGGTAGAGGTTGAGTTGTTTCTGGTAGAGGTTAAGTTGTTTCTGGTAGAAGTTGAGTTGTTTGGTAGAGGTTGAGTTGTTTCTGGTAGAGGTTAAGTTGTTTCTGGTAGAGGTTGAGTTGTTTGGTAGAGGTTGAGTTGTTTGGTAGAGTTTAAGTTGTTTGGTATAGGTTAAGTTGTTTCTGGTAGAGGTTGAGTTGTTTCTGGTAGAGGTTGAGTTGTTTCTGATAGAGGTTGAGTTGTTTGGTAGAGGTTGAGTTGTTTCTGATAGAGGTTAAGTTGTTTCC
This sequence comes from Bathymodiolus brooksi, assembly GCA_963680875.1. Lineage (NCBI taxonomy): Eukaryota > Metazoa > Mollusca > Bivalvia > Mytilida > Modiolidae > Bathymodiolus > Bathymodiolus brooksi. Next base: position 66,902,793 of record OY804587.1, read on the forward strand.
GATAGAGGTTGAGTTGTTTCTGGTAGAGGTTAAGTTGTTTCTGGCAGAGGTTCAGTTGTTTCTGGTAGAGATTGAGCTGTTTCTGGTAGAGGTTAAGTTGTTTGGTAGAGGTTGAGTTGTTTCTGGTAGAGGTTGAGTTGTTTCTGATAGAGGTTGAGTTGTTTGGTAGAGGTTAAGTTGTTTCTGATAGAGGTTCAGTTGTTTGGTAGAGGTTGAGTTGCTTCTGGTAGAGATTGAGTTGTTTCTGGTAGAGGTTGAGTTGTTTCTGATAGAGGGTGAGTTGTTTCTGGTAGAGGTTGAGTTGTTTCTGGTAGAGGTTCAGTTGTTTCTGGTAGAGGTTCATTTGTTTCTGGTAGAGGTTAAGTTGTTTGGTAGAGGTTGAGTTGTTTCTGGTAGAGGTTGAGTTGTTTCTGATAGAGGTTGAGTTGTTTGGTAGAGGTTAAGTTGTTTCTGATAGAGGTTGAGTTGTTTCTGGTAGAGGTAGAGTTGTTTCTGATAGAGGTTGAGTTGTTTGGTAGAGGCTGAGTTGTTTGGTAGAGGTTAAGTTGTTTCTGGTAGAGGTTGAGTTGTTTCTGGTAGAGGTTGAGTTGTTTCTGGTAGAGGTTGAGTTGTTTCTGGTAGAGGTTGAGTTGTTTGGTAGAGTTTGAGTTGTTTGGTAGAGGTTGAGTTGCTTGGTAGAGGTTAAGTTGTTTCTGGTAGAGGTTGAGTTGTTTCTAGTAGAGGTTAAGTTGTTTCTGATAGAGGTTGAGTTGCTTCTGACAGAGGTTGAGTTCTTTGGTAGAGGTTAAGTTGTTTCTGGTAGAGGTTGAGTTGTTTCTGATAGAGGTTAAGTTGTTTGGTAGAGGTTGAGTTGTTTCTGGTAGAGGTTGAGTTGTTTCTGATAGAGGTTGAGTTATTTCTGGTAGAGGTTGAGTTGTTTCTGGTAGAGGTTCAGTTGTTTCTGGTAGAGGTTAAGTTGTTTCTGGTAGAGGTTGAGTTGCTTCTGGTAGAGGTTGAGTTGTTTGGTAGAGGTTAAATTGTTTCTGGTAGAGGTTGAGTTGTTTCTGGTAGAGGTTGAGTTGTTTCTGGTAGAGGTTAAGTTGTTTGGTAGAGGTTGAGTTGTTTCTGGTAGAGGTTAAGTTGTTTGGTAGAGGTTAAGTTGTTTCTGATAGAGGTTGAGTTGTTTCTGATAGAGGTTGAGTCGTTTGGTAGAGGTTAAGTTGTTTGGTAGAGGTTGAGTTGCTTAATAGAGGTTGAGTTGTTTCTGATAGAGGTTGATTTGTTTCTGGTAGAGGTTGAGTTGTTTCTGGTAGAGATTGAGTTGTTTCTGGTAGAGGTTAAGTTGTTTCTGGTAGAGGTTGAGTTGCTTCTGGTAGAGGTTGAGTTGTTTCTGGTAGAGGTTGAGTTGTTTCTGGTAGAGGTTGAGTTGTTTGGTAGAGTTTGAGTTGTTTGGTAGAGGTTGAGTTGCTTGGTAGAGGTTAAGTTGTTTCTGGTAGAGGTTGAGTTGTTTCTAGTAGAGGTTAAGTTGTTTCTGATAGAGGTTGAGTTGCTTCTGACAGAGGTTGAGTTCTTTGGTAGAGGTTAAGTTGTTTCTGGTAGAGGTTGAGTTGTTTCTGATAGAGGTTAAGTTGTTTGGTAGAGGTTGAGTTGTTTCTGGTAGAGGTTGAGTTGTTTCTGATAGAGGTTGAGTTATTTCTGGTAGAGGTTGAGTTGTTTCTGGTAGAGGTTCAGTTGTTTCTGGTAGAGGTTAAGTTGTTTCTGGTAGAGGTTGAGTTGCTTCTGGTAGAGGTTGAGTTGTTTGGTAGAGGTTAAATTGTTTCTGGTAGAGGTTGAGTTGTTTCTGGTAGAGGTTGAGTTGTTTCTGGTAGAGGTTAAGTTGTTTGGTAGAGGTTGAGTTGTTTCTGGTAGAGGTTAAGTTGTTTGGTAGAGGTTAAGTTGTTTCTGATAGAGGTTGAGTTGTTTCTGATAGAGGTTGAGTCGTTTGGTAGAGGTTAAGTTGTTTGGTAGAGGTTGAGTTGCTTAATAGAGGTTGAGTTGTTTCTGATAGAGGTTGATTTGTTTCTGGTAGAGGTTGAGTTGTTTCTGGTAGAGATTGAGTTGTTTCTGGTAGAGGTTAAGTTGTTTCTGGTAGAGGTTGAGTTGCTTCTGGTAGAGGTTGAGGTGTTTGGTAGAGGTTAAGTTGTTTCTGGTAGAGGTTGAGTTTTTTTCTGGTAGAGGTTGAGTTGTTTCTGGTAGAGGTAAAGTTGTTTGGTAGAGGTTGAGTTGTTTCTGGTAGAGGTTAAGTTGTTTGGTAGAGGTTAAGTTGTTTGGTAGAGGTTAAGCTGTTTCTGATAGAGGTTGAGTTGCTTCTGATAGGGGTTGAGTCGTTTGGTAGAGGTTAAGTTGTTTGGTAGATGTTGAGTTGTTTGATAGAGGTTAAGGTGATTCTGGTAGAGGTTAAGTTGTTTCTGATAGAGGTTGAGTTGTTTGGTAGAGGTTGAGTCGTTTCTGGTAGAGGTTGAGTCGTATCTGGTAGAGGTTGAGTTTCTGGTTGAGTTGAGTTGCTGGACAGAATGGCTAGTAAGTCATCTTCCGTCTGTAGCTTCTGGATAACATCATGCGGTAACGACGAGGAAGTCAAACCAATCCTGGCTTCGAAGCCAAATAAGGTTGCATAAGGTGACTGTTTTATTCCCGCATTGAAACTCGAGTTCTTGCGAAACTGAACAAATTTAACACCAACAGTCCAATCAGCGGTATTATTCTCACTCATCTACGCAACAAGCATGTATTTAATGCCATAATTCGCACGTTCTACAGAACCTTGACTCTGTGGGTGGCACGGTTTACCATGCACTATAACTAGCTCTGGCCACAACTCCTTCAAATCGGAAATGCTTTGAGCTGTAAATTCGGAACCGTTGTCGCTCTGTAATATATGTGGCGCACCGAATAGCAGAAATATGTCCATGAGCTGGTATGCAACCTCAGCAGCTCGCTTTGGTGTCAGTGGGCGGATAACAACGAACTTTGTAAGATGGTCCTGATACACCATAATCCACTTGAAAGAACTATGCGGTTAACGATTGCATATCGATGAGATCTACTTGGCCACGAGCGGAGAACTCTTTAGACAAGTTCGGTCGGACAACCACACCCTTTGTCATCGGTCGAACACGTTTACGCTGACAGTCAATGCACATTGACTTAAACAGTTCAATAGAATCCCTGGTAACATTGACATACTTCTTGCCTAGCTCCTTTAACATTCGATCGCGACCACCGTGGCCAGTGGCAATTAGGGCACGTTTGATAACATCAAATGTCTCTTCGATATGCACGTAATACAGTTGTAAGAACTGTTCACAATGTGCAATCTTAGTGCTGCTTTAAGGACACAGGCTGATTAGTACAAAATAAAAACAAAAAAGTGTTTACAATATTTGACATAATGACTGAAATAAATTCCCAAATAACAAAATTACAGAACTCCGAGCAATCTTACAAAGGGAAAGTCAAAACTCATAATTATATAAACAGACAAAATCAGTCAACAACCGGAAAACTGTGAAAACCGTAGACAAACAAAACATGAAAAAAGCAAACAAAGAATAGTTTTTTTTACAATACTTGACATATTGACTGAATTCAAAATTCCTTATCAGGCAATCTGTCAAACTGAGGGCACTCATTTTCAGTCATTTGGCCAAATCACTGGAAATTTTAGGCAATTGGCCAAATGACTAACGGTCAGAGGCATTTGACCAAATTACTGAAAATTTCAGTCATTTGGCCAAATGACTGGTTTGACACATTTGACTGTAACATATATACATATATTGGCCAATTTTCGAAACTGTAGACAGGCTATTTTAAATAACAGGAACGAATGTGGACTTCAACGAAGACACTTGTATATATTAATAAAATTAAGAAATACCATTTAATATAATAGAACTATACCCTTTGCATACTCAAGGCGAATGTCGGAACACAACGTTTCAAATTGCATGAAAGAAGATTGCAAGATGGTGTCAATTGTTGGATTGCACGGAAGCTTAGGTTTACACAAGTTTTAAAATGCACACATAATTATGTTATATTAATGGGTTAACATCATCAAATTCATTAGTCCGACAAACAAAACATATATCATTTGTGCACGTGTCATTTACATATTATTGCACGAAGATTATTGTGTTATATGACAACAAACCCATATAATACAATAATACGTCCACAATGCATGTGATTTACAAAGTTCATTACACACATTGTTCCTTTACGATGTACATTAAATTGTGTGTAGGTGTAAAGTTGATTGGCATGACGCATGTAGTACTAAGCATTTTAGATTAAACACATATATAAAGAAGATATACTTGACCATGTGTTGTTGTAATAGAAAACACAGGGATAAAGCATGATTTATATATGTTTTTGTTCTGTGATAAGCATGATGATATGTGGTCAAATGCAAAATACCATGTAAAATGACCATGAAAATGTCGAGGCGCATGTGTCAGGTTTACCTGACAACGATTGTTGTTGCAAATGTACATTAAACCAACTCACCATTAACATAAAGCATCTTCGTATTTGATGTTGTTCCTACTTCGAATAGATCATCACACCACTATGTTGTTCCAAGTAAACTGTCTGTTAGATAAGATCGTGGTATTGTTAAGGTGTAGGTGTTAGTTGTATTGTTACATGTGTATGTATAATATGTTATGTAACCTTCGTCCAATACACATGTACCATCTGTATTACTACCAGAAATGAAATATACGGTAATACTATCTTTGTTGAATAATATTAAAGTACATGTAGTGACGTATGTGAAAGTAAAATATAGACCAATAGTAGCTTTATCTGATCATATTGTTAGTGTATAACCTGAAACTAATGGACAAAGTTCTCAATAAGAAAATAGAGGTTTGAAATTCAATTGTCTCTCTGGCAGTTGAATAATCCATATTCATATATTATTTTATATGATAATATCACAGGCACTTGTTTCATTCAAAAAATATATGCCCCCTCTTCTTCCATACTTCAAGGTAAACATCTGCCCTTTACCCCTTTCCCACTTCGCCTCAATATTTTTCGCTTATTTGTGATCCTTTCGCTGACCCAATTATATCGTTACACTCCCGAGATATTTCTCTTTTCGACTGCCACATTTAAATATAAATACCGGGTCCCCCTCAGACGAATTGGTAAAAAAATATGCAGCGAAAGTCGCATTTTCTATTTTTCAGTCATTGAAACGGATTTCATTTTACATAATGGAAAGAAAATATCAATAAACAAGAGGGCACAGGTGGGTCAATGAATTAGGTAGTTGGATTACCTAACAACTCATACAAACCCATCACCAATACGGCGTCGGTTCGCGCCCAGCTTTGTGAATTACAAAAAGGGTGCACTCGACTCGCAGCCGCAAGTGATAAAGTTTACCTGTTGGATTCCCATGATGGGTGGTTCTCTCCGGATACTCCAGTTTCTTCCAACATTAGAACTGGGCGCCATGATATAGCTAACATATTGCTGAAAATGGTGTTAAGCTAAAAAAAAATAAAAAAAATAAAATCAATAAATAACATATTTGACAATTATTGAAACATCTTTCATTAATACAATGTATAAAGTTATGTGCTGTCAACAGGAAGTGAACTAGATTTACAACTAATTGCCCAAAGCTCAACAGGTAACATGCGACAGTGGTACCAGTAAAAATACCCGGTCAATGCAACTTGCCAGCTCAAATAAAATAATCTCAAGATAAAAATTATTTACATAACTTCTCGGAAAACATCAGTGTTTTAAACTGCTATAATGTCACCACGGTTTATGTCATTTCAACATGATACGAGTTGTTCGTAATGAAAGAAACAATATTTTATGTGTAATGGTTAGTAAATATATGCTTAGCTTTCAAACCAGCGAAAATGTGTTCCGATATTCATTATTTCAAACCAGCGATAATGTGTCCCGGTATTCATTATTTCAAACCAGCGATAATGTGTCCCGGTATTCATTATTTCAAACCAGCGATAATGTATCCCGGTATTCATTATTTCAAACCAGCGATAAGGTGTCCCGGTATTAATTATTTCAAACCAGCGATAATGTGTCCCGGTATTCATTATTTCAAACCAGCGATAATGTGTCCCGGTATTCATTATTTCAAACCAGCGATAATGTATCCCGGTATTCATTATTTCAAACCAGCGATAATGTGTCCCGGTATCCATTATTTCAAACCAGCGATAATGTGTCCCGGTATTCATTATTTCAAATATATGCTTAGCCCTTTCAAACCAGCGATAATGTATCCCGGTATTCATTATTTCAAACCAGCGATAATGTTTCCCGGTATTCATTATTTCAAACCAGCGATAATGTGTCCGGGTATTTATTATTTCAAACAAGCGATAATGTGTCCCGGTATTCATTATTTCAAATATATGCTTAGCTCTTTGAAACCAGTGATAATGTGTCCCGGTATTTATTTTTTCAAACCAGCGATAAAGTGTCCCGGTATTCATTATTTCAAATATATGCTTAACCCTTTCAAACCAGCGATAATGTATCCCGGTATTTATTATTTCAAACCAGCGATAATGTGTCCCGGTATTCATTATATTAAATATATGCTTAGCCCTTTCAAACCAGCGATAATTTGTCCCAGTTTTAATTATTTCAAACCAGCGATAATGTGTCCCGGTATTCATTATTTCAAACCAGCGATCATGTGTCCCGGTATTCATTATTTCAAACCAGCGATAATGTGTCCCGGTATTCATTATTTCAAACCAGCGATAATGTGTCCCGGTATTTATTATTTCAAACCAGCGATAATGTGTCCCGGTATTCATTATTTCAAATATATGCTTAGCCCTTTCAAACCAGTGATAATTTGTCCCGGTATTCATTATTTCAAATATATGCTTAGCCCTTTCAAACCAGCGATAATTTGTCCCAGTATTCATTATTTCAAACCAGCGATAATGTGTCCCGGTATTCATTATTTCAAACCAGCGATAATGTGTCCCGGTATTCATTATTTCAAACCAGCGATAATGTGTCCCGGTATTTATTATTTCAAACCAGCGATAATGTGTCCCGGTATTCATTATTTCAAATATATGCGTTGCCCTTTCAAAACCAGCGATAATGTATCCCGGTATTCATTATTTCAAACCAGCGATAAGCTGTCCCGGTATTCATTATTTCAAACCAGTGATAATGTGTCCCGGTATTCATTATTTCAAACCAGCAATAGTGTGTCCCGGTATTCATTATTTCAAACCAGCGATAATGTGTCCCGGTATTCATTATTTCAAACCAGCGATAATGTATCCCGGTATCCATTATTTCAAACCAGCGATAATGTGTCCCGGTATTCATTATTTCAAATATATGCTTAGCCCTTTCAAACCAGCGATAATGTATCCCGGTATTCATTATTTCAAACCAGCGATAATGTTTCCCGGTATTCATTATTTCAAACCAGCGATAATGTGTCCCGGTATTTATTATTTCAAACCAGCGATAATGTGTCCCGTTATTCATTATTTCAAATATATGCTTACCTCTTTCAAACCAGTGATAATGTGTCCCGGTATTCATTATTTCAAATATATGCTTAGCCCTTTCAAACCAGCGATAATGTATCCCGGTATTCATTATTTCAAACCAGCGATAATGTGTCCCAGTATTCATTATTTCAAACCAGCGATAATGTGTCCCGGTATTTATTATTTCAAACCAGCGATAATGTGTCCCGGTATTCATTATTTCAAATATATGCTTAGCTCTTTCAAACCAGTGATAATGTGTCCCGGTATTCATTATTTCAAATATATGCTTAGCCCTTTCAAACCAGCGATAATGTGTCCCGGTATTTATTATTTCAAACCAACGATAATGTGTCCCGGTATTCATTATTTCAAATATATGCTTAGCCCTTTCAAACAAGCGATAATTTGTCCCAGTTTTTATTATTTCAAACCAGCGATAATGTGTCCCGGTATTCATTATTTCAAACCAGCGATCATGTGTCCCGTTAATCATTATTTCAAACCAGCGATAATGTATCCCGGTATTCATTATTTCAAACCAGCGATAATGTGTCCCGGCATTCATTATTTCAAACCAGCGATAATGTGTCCCGGTATTTATTATTTCAAACCAGCGATAATGTATCCCGGTATTCATTATTTCAAACCAGCGATAATGTGTCCAAGTATTCATTATTTCAAACCAGCGATAATGTGTCCCGGTATTTATTATTTCAAACCAGCGATAATGTGTCCCGGTATTCATTATTTCAAATATATGCTTTGCTCTTTCAAACCAGTGATAATGTGTCCCGGTATTCATTATTTCAAATATATGCTTAGCCCTTTCAAACCAGCGATAATGTGTCCCGGTATTTATTATTTCAAACCAACGATAATGTGTCCCGGTATTCATTATTTCAAATATATGCTTAGCCCTTTCAAACCAGCGATAATTTGTCCCAGTTTTCATTATTTCAAACCAGCGATAATGTGTCCCGGTATTCATTATTTCAAACCAGCGATCATGTGTCCCGTTAATCATTATTTCAAACCAGCGATAATGTATCCCGGTATTCATTATTTCAAACCAGCGATAATTAGTCCCGGCATTCATTATTTCAAACCAGCGATAATGTGTCCCGGTATTTATTATTTCAAACCAGCGATAATGTGTCCCGGTATTCATTATTTCAAATATATGCTTAGCCCTTTCAAACCAGTGTTAATGTGTCCCGCTATTCATTATTTCAAACCAGCGATAATGTGTCCCGGTAATCATTATTTCAAACCAGCGATCATGTGTCCCGGTAATCATTATTTCAAACCAGCGATAATGTGTCCCGGTATTCATTATTTCAAACCAGCGATAATGTGTCCCGGTATTTATTATTTCAAACCAGCGATAATGTGTCCCGGTATTCATTATTTCAAACCAGCGATCATGTGTCCCGGTAATCATTATTTCAAACCAGCGATAATGTATCCCAGTATTCATTATTTCAAACCAGCGATAATGTGTCCCGGTATTCATTATTTCAAACCAGCGATAATGTGTCCCGGTATTTATTATTTCAAACCAGCGATAATGTGTCCCGGTATTCATTATTTCAAACCAGCGATAATGTGTCCCGGTATTTATTATTTCAAACCAGCGATAATGTGTCCCGGTATTCATTATTTCAAATATATGCTTAGCTCTTTCAAATCAGTGATAATGTGTCCCGGTATTCATTATTTCAAATATATGCTTAGCCCTTTCAAACCAGCGATAATGTGTCCCAGTATTTATTATTTCAAACCAACGATAATGTGTCCCGGTATTCATTATTTCAAATATATGCTTAGCCCTTTCAAACCAGCGATAATTTGTCCCAGTTTTCATTATTTCAAACCAGCGATAATGTGTCCGGTATTCATTATTTCAAACCAGCGATCATGTGTCCCGTTAATCATTATTTCAAACCAGCGATAATGTATCCCGGTATTCATTATTTCAAACCAGCGATAATTAGTCCCGGCATTCATTATTTCAAACCAGCGATAATGTGTCCCGGTATTTATTATTTCAAACCAGCGATAATGTGTCCCGGTATTCATTATTTCAAATATATGCTTAGCCCTTTCAAACCAGTGTTAATGTGTCCCGCTATTCATTATTTCAAACCAGCGATAATGTGTCCCGGTAATCATTATTTCAAACCAGCGATCATGTGTCCCAGTAATCATTATTTCAAACCAGCGATAATGTGTCCCGGTATTCATTATTTCAAACCAGCGATAATGTGTCCCGGTATTTATTATTTCAAACCAGCGATAATGTGTCCCGGTATTCATTATTTCAAACCAGCGATCATGTGTCCCGGTAATCATTATTTCAAACCAGCGATAATGTATCCCAGTATTCATTATTTCAAACCAGCGATAATGTGTCCCGGTATTCATTATTTCAAACCAGCGATAATGTGTCCCGGTATTTATTATTTCAAACCAGCGATAATGTGTCCCGGTATTCATTATTTCAAACCAGCGATAATGTGTCCCGGTATTTATTATTTCAAACCAGCGATAATGTGTCCCGGTATTCATTATTTCAAATATATGCTTAGCTCTTTCAAATCAGTGATAATGTGTCCCGGTATTCATTATTTCAAATATATGCTTAGCCCTTTCAAACCAGCGATAATGTGTCCCGGTATTTATTATTTCAAACCAACGATAATGTGTCCCGGTATTCATTATTTCAAATATATGCTTAGCCCTTTCAAACCAGCGATAATTTGTCCCAGTTTTCATTATTTCAAACCAGCGATAATGTGTCCGGTATTCATTATTTCAAACCAGCGATCATGTGTCCCGTTAATCATTATTTCAAACCAGCGATAATGTATCCCGGTATTCATTATTTCAAACCAGCGATAATGTGTCCCGGCACTCATTATTTCAAACCAGCGATAATGTGTCCCGTATTTATTATTTCAAACCAGCGATAATGTGTCCCGGTATTCATTATTTCAAATATATGCTTAGCCCTTTCAAACAAGTGATAATGTGTCCCGCTATTCATTATTTCAAACCAGCGATAATGTGTCCCGGTATTCATTATTTCAAACCAGCGATCATGTGTCCCGGTAATCATTATTTCAAACCAGCGATAATGTGTCCCGGTATTCATTATTTCAAACCAGCGATAATGTGTCCCGGTATTTATTATTTCAAACCAGCGATAATGTGTCCCAGTATTCATTATTTCAAACCAGCGATCATGTGTCCCGGTAATCATTATTTCAAACCAGCGATAATGTATCCCGGTATTCATTATTTCAAACCAGCGATAATGTGTCCCGGTATTCATTATTTCAAACCAGCGATAATGTGTCCCGGTATTTATTATTTCAAACCAGCGATAATGTGTACCGGTATTCATTATTTCAAACCAGCGATAATGTGTCCCGGTATTTATTATTTCAAACCAGTGATAATGTGTCCCGGTATTCATTATTTCAAATATATGCTTAGCCCTTTCAAACCAGCGATAATGTATCCCGGTATTCATTATTTCAAACCAGCGATAATGTGTCCTGGTATTTATTATTTCAAACCAGCGATAATGTGTCCCGGTATTCATTATTTCAAATATATGCTTAGCCCTTTCAAACCAGCGATAAGGTGTCCCGGTATTTATTATTTTAAACCAGCGATAATGTGTCCCGGTATTCATTATTTCAAATATATGCTTAGCCCTTTCAAACCAGCGATAATGTGTCCCGGTATTTATTATTTCAAACCAGCGATAATGTGTCCCGGTATTCATTATTTCAAATATATGCTTAGCCCTTTCAAACCAGCGATAATTTGTCCCAGAATTCATTATTTCAAACCAGCGATAATGTGTCCCGGTAATCATTATTTCAAACCAGCGATCATGTGTCCCGGTATTCATGATTTCAAACCAGCGATAATGTGTCCCGGTATTCATTATTTCGAACATAGAGAATTACATGTTCATATCATTTGATTCTTTGTTGCCATTAATGAATTGGGGAACCTGATCTCTAATGTAATGACGTCTTTCTTTTACATTGTAGTTGTACTTACATGTCTGAATTTGGTGATTAGTGCTTCATCGTAATAATTGTATGAAAAGTGGGCTGCATATGTTCAACAGTTACTGAAGCCAAGTTCACGATTACGCGGTGCATAAAGTATAAGCATCATAAGTATATATTAATCGTCATGGAAATTCAATTTCTGAACCGAATGGACATATATTTCAAATTTCATGTATTATTGTTATATTGAGTGTAATAAGGGCTTAAAGTCAGGTATCATTAGATGTTTGATTGTGTAAACAAGATAGCTATTCTTTTGCAGTTCTTGATCTAGTTCTCGGGTTTTGTGGGAGTTCGTGTGCTTTGCTTGTTTACGTATTTACTTTGTATTGTTTGAAGACTGAATAACTGTAATCAACATTATGTACAAATTAAAAGATACTGTTATCTTCTTCCTAATGTTTTAACTTATATTCAGTAACAGATGTAAACGATCTCAACGACAGACCTACACATGCTACTAATAAACTGGTGAACAAATACTGCCTGAAACATACTTACTATGAATCTAGAATTAAGAACAAATTGTCGAAGGGAGTAAGTTACTTCAATGAACTGTTATATCTATTATATTTTTTTTATTTAGCATAAATTATGAAAATATTGCCAATTTATTTTTCAATTTAAATCTTATAGCAGTATTAGCAATATGTATTTTCCTATCTATATAATGTTATAAAAGGTAACATACTTATGCAAATATATTTAATGCGGTATAAAGCAAAATGAGGTACGTTATTGATCAACATAAAACAATTCCCTGCAATAAAATTATCAGCCCCCCCCCCCTCTTTCATTTAAAAAAACAAAAACAAACAAAAAACAAACAAAACAAACAAACAAAAAACCCCAAAAACTGGTAAAACAATGTTATACTGTCACTAATTTCTAGTCTTTTCGACATCAGAAAAATTGAACCATCTTTGACTAAATATCATGGCATGTAATCAGTTTTACATATATTTTTATATTTAGTTGTTTCTTATTTGAATTTTACGAATTTGATGTTGATTTCCTCGGATATATTTTTGTAAATAGATATACCAACCTTTTTGAATTGAATTAATATTGAATATGTAAATTAGAATGTACATAACATCATTAATTAAATTTTCTTGTATGGTTGGTGAATATGAATACTCAAGACTTTTTAAAACCTGTAATAAAATTGAGGATGAAGAGCACTTTATATTGGAATGTACTATAAACAGTAAATTGAGAACTGATCTACTTGTAATTCTAGCAAATGAAAACCCAAATTTTATGCAATTTTCCAGTGAGCAAAAACTAATTTATCTTCTTAATCCTACAACTACAGCTCATGTCAAAATTATAGGCTTCTACATAATAAAGTCATTAGAACTGAGGACATAAGTCCCTTAATTAAAATGTTCATGATAAATTGAGATATCTTGTTTACATTGTTTTTTTGGGGTTTTTTTTCTGGTCACAAACATGTATGGATGTTTATTTGACAATAAAATTATTATTATTATTATTATAAAAAAAACTTGTTTTACAATTTTCCACAATAAATGTAAAAAAAATGGTGCACAGGTAAAATTAAAACAGGAAATGGGTATATATTTATTGCCATTTCTAATTAACAACCAGAGTGACATGGGTAATTATTTGGGTATAATTTAATGTTTTTATTGCTCTATCACAGTGTTTATCTATAACTTTTTGTTTTTAATTGTTTCATGTTTTGTGTATGTCTGTTGATTGTATTGTTGCTGATGACAATCCTTTGTTGGATTTCATATCAATAAAGAATTTGAAGTTGAATTTGAATAACAAAGTGTCAGTGAATTACCTTGAAGTGTTTGGTGGTGATCTGCCACATACTGTGAAGGGAAATTCTATACATAACATAAAACTCAGAATTTAAAATACATAAATATATTTCTAAACAAATTTCATAAACAGAGATCTTGGAAACGTTTGAAACTGGTAGACAGGAAATTGTATAAGGAATGTAAATGTAAAGAAAAAAACCCTGTCAAAATCTGACTAAAAAATTATGTCAAAATTGTGGGTGGTGGTCCCATTTTGACCCTCCATATGTATGTTGAAAACCGTAAGAGACATTCAAAATCTGTTGGCATATTTTTATCTGAAACATAAATAAAAACAAACTTATCAAAATTGGTTCCACATGCAAAAAACAGACAACTCCATTTTGACCTTAAAACAAATATAATAATAATGAATACAGTACATGTGCTTCTTTTTACAACAGAAAACCACAGAACATTTGAAAACTATCACTGAACAATAATACTTTGTAAATATTTCATAACTATATAATACAATAAAAGCTGAAAAGTGAAACTGTATACTTAATTCCACTTTCAATATTTATTCAACATAATCATCTTTGGTACTGCCGGGTTCCAGCTAACTCCACTTTTTGTACTTGTAAGTACCGTGAAGTTCCAGCTAACTCCACTTTTGAAGCTCCAAAAGCGGAGTTAGCTGCGGAGTTAACTGATACACTTGAAAATATAAGATATCTTTTTGAAATTAATGCTGCAATTATGGCATAACAAGCACTATTTAACTATAGCACATTTCATTTTATATATAGATAGTAAAGGCCTACCATGAATACTGCTCCTTGTCGTACGGAAATCACATTAAATATATGAATTGTTAGCTATGCGTCAATGTCCAGTGACTCAATACCCTTAAAGATATCTCTGAAATTAATGCTGCTTTTAGGGCATAATATGCACTAAATAATACATATTTCATTTAATATAAAAATATTAAAGGCTTTCCATCAATACGTTTTTATCTCTTACTGATTTCACGTTAAATATATGCATTTTTCTCCTAATTTCATTTGGTAAATAAAGATATTAGATTTGTTTCAGGCACCATACCGTTCAAATAAGATTTATTAATTAACCCATTGATTCCCAACGATTCTTAGTCAAATTTTGGATAAATAGGTATCATAGGCTGCTCGCAAAGAATGAAAAATACAGTTATCCGCATTTAATTATTGGTCATTTTGGTAGAAATGCATAGCTGTGCAGCAAAGTCCAGTAATCCCATACCCTTTGATATATCTCTTTGAAATGAATGCTTCAATTAGGGCATAGTAAGAACTAATTAATACAGATTTCAATTTATATATAAATATTATAGGCTTTCCCTAAATGCATGTATTTTTTCTCCAAGTTTCATATATTAATAGAGAAATAAGATTTTTTTGTCGTACGGATTTCACAATAAATATATGAACTTTTACTGATTTTGCAATAAAATATCTATTTTTTCTAAAATTTCATATCGGAAATAGATATTTCGTTTTTTTTATTGCTATATCGTTAAAGTAGGGTTTTTATGTTATAGTTTATTAATTTCCCAATGTTTTAGGATGTAAATGACTGTAAAGCAGATGAGGGAACAGGAGAGAAAATCTTGTCCTCTCCGCAAGATGGCCAGCCCATGGATTCACTATTCTATAATTCAAATTATCGAAAGAATTTAAAAAACAAAAACAAAAATTAGGTAAATTATTCACATTGTGGGGTGGCCATTATTTGAAATTATAGATATTGTGATGGGAGCGGGAAAGACGGGCGTGTGTGTGTGGGTGAAAATTAAATTCGACTTTAAATATTTATTACCCAATTCAGTCTCGTGTGACGAATTTATATTTCTTATTTCCCTTCTTCAATTCTTTAATCATTCTTCTAATTTCAGTAGTACCAATGTACATGTAGTTATGCTTTTTCTGCTTGTTTTGTTTTTTCCTTTCACTTATTTTATATGAATGTATGTATTTTGCTTTGACCCATATGGGTGTAACTGCAAATAAATAAATAAATATAAACGTGTTTGAGACAAATATTCATTGCATGCCATACCGGTTTAATAACACAAATATTAATTATATTTTTTTCTTCACAAAATCTAGTTAATTTAAAATTGATTTATTGGTACAAAAAAAAAATGTATATACAAATGTATGCACAGTTCTGTGCTAAAAAGACCACCCCATGTGTTACCAAACAGAGTAAAATTTAAAAGTGGTCCTTATTAACTTTTCCTTTGTTATTATTATTATTTGCATTGAGAAAAAAAAACTGGTTTTTTCAGATGAATTATTTTAGGAGTTCTTCACCTACAGTGTAGAAATGTACAATAATAGGCTGTCATTTAATGGTCCAAATAACCAATGATATGCTTTTGTTAATTTTGGTTCATTTCAGTTCTGTTCATGTTGTTAATTAAATTATTAAGAAAGGAATTTTTAACCCAGATTGAAAATTTATACACAAATTTGATGGGAAATAATCATATTCAAAAGTTACTATATTAAATAGATTTTAACTAATGGTTAAGTAAAATAATACAAAATAGATTTTTTTTTCAGACTTAGCGTCGCCAGCGTCACAGATATCACGAATTCACCAATAAACATGGGTATTCTAATATTTTTTCCAACATTATCCAATGAAATACGATTTTGTTTCTATGAAAAAAGAAAACCTATAAAACCGAATGTTTTCGATTTACTGTCATATTCCTTTCATAATTTATGCATAACTACGTTTAAACATTTTTGACTTCGCTTATATCGTAATGAGTAAACTAAATCTGAAATCTAAGCAACAGATCGTGGCGCTAAGGAAGAAGGGCCACAGTAATTCAGCAATTCGAGACATCATGAATGCTGATGGACATCAGATATCCCGCCACTCCGTCCGTTACTGGCTCACAGCCTACGACCGAGGTGACATCGACAATGACCAGGATACAACAAGTTGCCCTACTTTTCGAAAGGTGTCTGTTAGTGATGATGAGTTGATTGGTGAGTGCTTAAAACAAGATCCGTCCACATCTAGCATACAAGTATACAGCGAGCTGAAGGCTGCTGGTGCACAGTTTAGTCTGTCAACAACCAAACGCGCCATATAGGCAGTCGGATTTACTGCTTCCAAGCCGAGCTACGGTCAACTGGTGAGAGAGGTCAACAAAGTTAAACGGGTAGAGTTTTGTCAGATGCTAATTGACACCAACGAAACATTTGATGACATCATCTTTTCAGATGAAAGTTCAATCCAGCTGCATCAGAACAAGACAGTAATGTACAGACTAAAGGGCTCATTACCAGCAGCACTACCAAAACCAAAGCATCCCCTTGAGGTGCATGTGTGGGCGGCAATTTCCAGAAGAGGTCCTTCCAAAATCACAATTTTTGATGGTATAATGGAGAAAGAGTTTTTCACCAAGAGCATTTTGAGAGACAACCTTCTTCCATTCATCAAAGAAAGATTCCCTGACTCCCATAGATTTTAACAAGACAACGATTCAAAACATCGATCAAACATGGCAAAACAATTTATGGAAGAAAATGGTATCAACTGGTGGACAGTTTGGCCTTCAGAGAGTCCAGACATTAATCCAATTGAGATGGTGTGGAATCAGATGAAGAGAAATATTGCAAGATCTGAGCCAAAGACAAAGAATGAACTGTTACAGTGTATTCAGAAGTTCTGGATAGAGGAGATGACAACAGAACAGTGTAATATGTACATAGACCACATCTATAAAGTTGCCCCTGCATGCATCCTGATGAAAGGCCCAACAGCAAAAGTTCCAAACTTCTTGTTCAGAGAGCGATCACGTGAAAAAAGTATTGTATACTTCAACCAGAAACTCACTGAAGATGAAGAAGTTAGACGAAGGATCAAAGCTGTACAGATTCCACTTGGGAACTGAAGATTTAATTTATAACGGTCCTTTTAAGGACCACACAAATTATCAAAAAAGTATCTAAATTGTTATTGTTACTACCGGCCCTTTTCAGGACCACACAAAGTATCAAAAAGTAATCTAAATTATTATTGTTACTACCGGTCCTTTTCAGGCGTAGAGCTAATTTTAATTAGATTGGTTTCTCGTCGATCTAATTATATAAAAACTGTGTTAATAAATGCCCGATTTTTATTTCATTTTATTTTTAAAGAGGCTAGATGCAGATGAGAAACTACAATATTTTCAACCACCTTACATTCCTTGTTGTATGGTATCCGGTAATGAAATAAAGTTATGTTTAAAATATTTTTGTTTACCAATTTATTTTATACACTTTGAAATTTCATTAACCTTTATATCACCCAAGCCGAGCCCCAAGCCATCGGATGTTCAATTACTGTCAACTCGGCATGTGACTAAAGTTCACTTGTTATAAAAGTTTCAAGATCCCCAAAAGCACGCTTAATATATTACCAATAGGTGGAAACCTTTCTAGATTCTCATTCACGTGATAACTGTGTGTAGTACACACTCTCTACATAGGGAAATATGTATCCACTTTTGTTAAAGGTAAAACAACACGTGGCTTGCAAGGTAATTAACGACATACAAATACGAAAACGTACGTTTAGATAAAAATTTACATCGATTTTTTTTTCTTTTCAATCCTTCTCGGTTTGTTTTTAAATCAATTCCTCAGCCTCAGGTAACTGTGTATTTGACCTTTTAGTGACCGAGTTCAATGTGTGCACTACATAAAAATAGACACACCCGTATATATAGATAAACAAATACAGGTGATTATCAACTCGTGAGAGAAAAAATAACACCTATGTAAACCAATCGAAATGTTGGGTTTACATAATATGCAAAATAAGAAGCGTGCTCCTATATCCTATAATAAAATGTATGCCATCTCTGAAAAAAGTGGTATCAAATGATCAACTGCACAAATAAATTTCAATGTGCATATTAAGATTACGAAGCATTGTGATGACAAAATTAAAGAATAAACGATTGCAGATATAATCACATGTAGTATTCATTATGAATGAACATTTCAATAATTACAATCTGTGATGGACTCGTGAAGACATCGCGT
The DNA here is from genome assembly GCA_963680875.1 of Bathymodiolus brooksi. NCBI lineage: Eukaryota > Metazoa > Mollusca > Bivalvia > Mytilida > Modiolidae > Bathymodiolus > Bathymodiolus brooksi. The sequence continues at coordinate 66,921,308 of OY804587.1, forward strand.
TCTGTCCGTCATGTCCATGTTGTTTCGCGGATCGTCCACGTATACACACGGACTACTCGTTAATTCCGCGTTGCGATAATCCTTGATAAGACATGGACTTTGCGTTTTCCGTTTGGGCTGCACGGTACGTGTACATGTATTACTACGCTCATAATACATACATATATGGACTGGAGTTTTCCTTTAATAATCAAAGTCAAATATTTCCAGAAAAACAGAGTCTGTAGTGGTAATTTGCATACAATGTGTTTGTTTACATTCCACTGGGCATCTTAACCTATATTTACAACTCTGTTAGGCCACAGCAATTGTATTGTTTTCGTTTTGAAATTAAGTAATTAATTCCTGAGACAATTTTCAGGACAGCTATTTTAGAAATATTGATTATGCTACTTTCCTTTAAAGATAAATATACATTTGTATTAAAATACAATCTCCTGGGCCTATTGGTGTTCCACATGATTATTTTATGGTTGACCGATTTTAGGTAACGTGACTTGGACGCCATTACAAAACCTATGCAAACAAAATAGGTCAGTGAGCCGACTTAGGCGATCTTTTGGCATTTTATTTGGCAAGTACCAAAGTGAACATGGCCTTTATCTTTGATATGAATACCAATTTGAATAATGAGGAAATGTCTTAACTGACTGATCTACGGTCACAGGTGGATACATTTTACTTTCAAATTAAATCTCTTGAAATTTTTACTATGGCAATATGGCAACAAAAAGAAGCATATTTAAAAAATTAAAACATATAAAACGAAGAACGTAATTGGGAAATGCAGATAATTTTATTACAGTTGATATAGATACAAAACATGTACAATGTAAGTATGTATAGAACTGGTATCTTTTTGATTTTGATGGATATTTTCTGCCCAGGAATGCAAATTTTCAATGTTGTCTATTCCCATTATGCAAACAAAACTTTTTATTTTCAGAACTGAGGTGCAAGTCGTTGTAATGTAATCGAAAAGTTCCATGTGACTGTCTCATGACCCTTGCCCATGACTTACAGAATAAAATACATATTGTTCTATTGTTTATGCTTTCTCTAACCGTTTTTCTCTGAATATATACATGATTTACTGACGGACACAATCTAGGATTTTTGCCAGTCGACTATATTTATTATATATCAGTCGATACACATCAACAACAGCCTTAACTTTAAGATCAGCCAGTCCGATACTATGATCTTACAAAGCATGACCCTTGAACACAAGTTTTGACATATTGAATTCACTCTTATCTTTGCTCACCACATAAACTAATGCAATTTTATTAAAATTAGATGTTTGTTGTATCTTTATTTGTCATCGTTTTTTTTTTAAATTGTCAGTTCAAATTAAATGGTGGTTAAATTTTGGAAGAGAATCTATATAGAAAACAGAGAGGAATTCAGGATATTTTTGTGTGGAGGGGGGTGTTGATTAGTTACTATAAGTACTTGATCTTATTAGAAGGAAATAACATGTAATGATTAAATTATTAATGCAAGGCAGGGTCACTGTATAGGGGATATTTGATGTCACACAACAATAAATCATTCTTTCTACACAGCTGCTGGGAAATAAAACCCAAGTTCATAATCATATTGTTGTTCCTCAGATTTTAATATCCACTTACTTGTTTTTATTTATTTGTGTTTTTTTTTTACAAGCCTGTCCTTATATTATAGGCATAACAGTATGGCGGATGGCATGTTCATAACAGTTTTTGAAGATGGTCAATAATTTCACATTTTCACTGGATTGAGTTTTGTGGCAGAGTATCCTATTTATTGTCTCTGTACTGATCTCAGTGCATTGTTATGTATTCTATCATCACAGTGATTTTATGTGGACTGTAATATAGTATAAATGGACAGTTGGATATAAAGGTAAGATGCATAACATTTTATGATCAACCATGATATACTTGAAAAATTGTTGAAAGTTGCATTAAACACCATAACCCTAACCCTAGTTTAGCAGAATATATTATCGTCTTATATATAGTGAAACTGTGTAAACCGAAAACCAGTCTAAACGATAAAACCAGACAGATTTTACAGTCCCATCTACTAAATATTTCTTTAATTTGAACCTGTGTAAACCAAACACCTGTCTAAACCGAACAAATTCTTCAGTTCCAAAGGGGATCGGTTTAGACAGGTTTTACTGTATATATACATTGTACAAAGAACCATGAATGCAGATGGTGATTAATTCTCAAATCACTGATTCATACTTAATGTTTTTTTAATGCCCCTGCGACGAAGAGTCGGGGGGGGGGGACATATTAATTTACCCCTAACCGTCCATCCAGATATAGATACGTGGTTTGTCTGGCTATCTCCTCCTACAGTTTTGGAGCTACAGCTTTAGTATTTTGAAGGATGTTTATACACATAATGGAGGTGTGAATGTCCATAGGATTTTGATTTTCTTCAAATATTCTCAAAATGACAGGTAGTTGGACATAGTCATTTTGTTCGTCTCTCCGGATATAGATATGGTTTGTCCTCCTACAGTTTTGGAGCTACAGCTTTCATATTTTGTATGATGTTTATGCAGATAATGGAGGTTGACTAGTTTATTATTTCTTATGGTCAGGCGGGGGGCATCATTTGTGTCTTACAGACACACTTCATTTTTTTTAAATCACTCCTAACAAAACAACTTTTTCCATAATTATCAAGTGCGGGGGCATACTTCTTTTCTAGTTTTCATCATTTTTTTTTATAGCAAATCAGAAATCATTTTTGTGTGATAGTCAGTTTCATTGTACATGTATATCTGACATGTACAATGTAACTGAATTAATATTAAATAGGGAGAACATCTTTGAATTTCTTTGTTGTATTAGATTTTTAAGTCACTGTGACCTACCTTTAGGTTTAATGTCAAGGTCAAACAAATTTATTTTTTATTTCAAATTTGTATCACTAGATTTGGGGTGTGTGTTTTTGCGGTATTATTCAGCAAGCTTTGCTCATAGTATCCCCAGTTTTAGAACAATTTTTTTTCTCAAAGAAATGTTCTGTTCTAGATCTGCCTTCAGTCAGATCAACCATATTTGTTAGATCTGATTTCCTATTCTTTTCATATGCTTAGTATATCAAATATCCTACAACATTTATCATGTTTTATATCCTCAATGTATTTTAAGATTTTAATTATTGTTGTTCTTGATAATAATTTATGTTTCTTTAATAAATTTTATCATTTTTATTCCATCTTACACAAAGGGTTAGATGAGCTTTTGCCATCACATTGTGTCTTGTCATCTGACCCCCCAATGTAAACTGTTAAAAAATCTTCTCTTCTACAAACTACTGGGCCTCAATTCAACCAAATTTGGTTTGAATCATCCTTTACATGGTTACTTTCAAAATTGTATCCGATGGTACTGTCAGTCATCCAACATGACTGCTGTTACTATATATAGAACAAATTGGGGGGCTGGGTTATATATAGACCCAAAAAAGCAACATTTTCCCACCAAATGAACAGAAATATGAAAAGTCAATCCATTTTATGAATTTTTGCCTAAACATGTACATGTTGATTTTTGCCAATAATATGCAAATTTACTTGATGTTCTCAAAAAAAATATTACGGTTGTTTCGAATCATGTCAATTCTGACCACATTCCGCCTTTTTCGTGTCTTGACGTCTGAACTGCTTGGCAGACGACTTCCGGTGTTTACGCTATTACTGTGAAAACGTCAGCATATCATAGTCGTAAATGCGATAAATTATAAGTAATTGTAATATGGAGACGCCAAGGAAACAGCTGAATAAATACTGGTGTTCGGTACCTCGCTGCCTGTCTGATATCAGAAATATATACATAAAGGCAGATCGTTTTCCTTTCATGATGCTGACAGCCGCAAATAAAGAAATAAAACAAATTTAATTTTAAAGAAGTACTTGTCTCTGCATTGAAGTATTTGATACAAATAAAATAATTTAATTGATATCTGTCTTTTACAGAAAATGTTAAGATGTTTTTGAAGTTGAGGATCGAACGTTACAACGGCACATATCGATTGGAGTTTTTGTTGTGTACATTGACACGGAAGTCCAGTGCTGTACCATCTTCGCTAGCCAAGGGTTACGATTCGGGTCCCCCTTCTCTCCACCCTTGGCGGATCTAGAATACATTTTGAAATTCGCGCGCAATGCCACCTGGTGATTTATCGAAGTTGCGCCCCTTAGATAGTCGTCATCGCCAGCCAATTAGAATCGTTTTGTTATACGTATGTTGGAGAGTTGAAAATGGCAGCGCCCAGAAGAAAAACTTATTTGTGATAAATTTAATTTGGAGGCACTTACTGTCAACCAAGTGAAAGTTTCAAAGCTTTAGCAGACGGAAAAGATGTTTTCATTAGAAACAAAACGGGAAGTGGCAAATCGTTCTCATATGAGAGCATTCTGGTGCCATCTTAATTGTTTACATTTCGTCGATAACATGTGCTCCGTGTAAAACGTCTTCTGATTGGATACGTGTACTGGTAACCGTAACCAATGAAATATTAAAGCGCGAATCCTCAAAATGTATTCTAGATCTGCCAAGGGTGGAGAGAAGGGGGACCCGAATCGTAACCCTTGGCTAGCGAAGATGGTGCTGTACATTCCATCGATATCACGTGATCTGGCGGACGAAAATAACAAAATTTTGACGGAATGGAAATGATTCGAAACAATCGTATTATTCAGATAAATACCTAGCATATTCTTACTGGTGGTTACAGTAACTTACTATAGAACAGACAAATATATTGCAACATAATCATAGTAACTGTATTATACCGTAAGAAACTAATAAAGCATATCAGACTCGCATGTATAATACTAACAATTCCAGAAAAGAATACGAATGAATTTATTTACAAACATTGAAACAATGATTCGTAGCGAAAATTGGTAGTTGTAGACCCTCATATTTTAAGGAACAGATGACGCGAGATTATTTCCCTTTGGCACCAAAAAGGCGTCAATAGCACATACAATTTACCGCACATACCCTGCATAATTGGTAAAGCCACTACAAGGTATGAAGAATTTTTGTGCGAAAAGCAATCAATCAGTCCGTTTTAATAAACCAAAATATAATCAAATGTTTATGATAATAGAAATTATAGACGAATCGTTAAGGTGACGAACTTTCATACATCAGGGATATCAGATAATCTGAAGCCAAGGTCAAAATAATGAAAATATAAATAAAAATCAATGCATACTAAAACAACGATCTCCGGGATCGATCTACACTGGAATTATCAAAAACACTTTTGGTTCATATATATTAAAGAACTACTAGTACAAAAATATTGACAATTAATAAGTACCAAACAATTGTGGTCAGTAAGGAATATTGTCTCATCCAAGTCCCGAACTGTCCAGTACCGAGTACCGAGATGTCCAGGTCAGTACCGAAATGTCCAAGTCAGTACCGAGATGTCCAGATACCGAGATGTCCAGGTCCCGAGATGTCTAGGATTCATACAATTTACCGAATGACTTATTTCTTGTGAAACAACTTAGTATATATAAACCAGCAACAAAAAAACAGCTTTGGGAGTATATTTACCATAACTCTTCTTCTGAAGATCAATTAATGTGGAGAAAGTCTCCAAGTTTGTAAATAAGTCCCATGCTATATATGCATACATTATCACATCAGAAGAACTGGGTTAGATGTCACACAAAGGGAGAAAACTAAAAAAATAGGGACTGGTATTACAAATGGTAGCAAAAACCGAATTTGTTCCACCTGTTAATCTAAGGTCGGAATCTGCGAGCATTATTTGAATGGAATTAAAGTATTTTCTGAAAGATATACAATTATTCAGATATATGTCGTATATACCTAACAATTCTTACTGTGGCAATGCCGGTGGTTACTATAGAACACACTAGTGTATTCCCACCTAGTAACTGTATTATACCGTAAGTAGCTAATTAGAAAGCATATCAGATACACATGTATAATACTAACAAATCCAGAAAAGAATACGAATGAATTTATTTACAAACAATGATTCGTAGCGAAAATTGATAGGTGGAGACCCTCTTATTTTAAGGAACAGGTTACCCGAGAATTTTTCCATTTGGCACCAAAAAGGCGTCGATAGTACATACAATTTACCGAATGATTTATTTCTCGTGAAGCAACTTTACATCGGTACATATGTTTTCGAAATATGTAAAATTCTGGAAATATCGAGTTGATTTGTTAATGAAATTATGATTTTAGAAATGATTTATCGAAATCGTACAAAAAGACATGTTTGGGCGAAATCTACCAAAACCATATAATTTCATTATAAATACGAAACGTCAGGACTCTATTAATTGTCAATAGCTTCATTGTATATTAGATGGAGATAACTGCTTTCAGAGTATTAGGAGGCATTGTGAACTATCAACAAGGAAACAATAGGAGCATCTAGAATAACTGGCTCTACTGAAATTTGGTGTGATGCTTAGTATATATAAACCAACCCCAAAAACAGCTTTGGGAGTATATTTACCATAACACTTCTTCTGAAAATCAATTAATGTGGAGAAAGTCTCCAAGTTTGTAAATAAGTCCCATGCTATATATGCATACATTATCACATCAGAAGAACTGGGTTAGATGTCACACAAAGGGAGAAAACTAAAAAAAATAGGGACTGGTATTACAAATGGTAGCAAAAACCGGATTTGTTCCACCTGTTAATCTAAGGTCGGAATCTGCGAGCATTATTAGAATGGAATTAAAGTATTTTCTGAAAGGGAGTTAAAGGTGTGTCAAGCCTGAAAGATATACAATTATTCAGATATATTTCGTATATACCTAACAATTCTTACTGTGGCAATGCCGGTGGTTACTATGGAACACACTAGTGTATTCCCACCTAGTAACTGTATTATACAGTAAGTAGCTAATTAGAAAGCATATCAGATACACATGTATAATATTAGCAATTCCAGAAAAGAATACGAACGAATTTATTTACAAACAATGATTCGTAGCGAAAATTGATAGGTAGAGACCCTCGTATTTTAAGGAACAGGTTACCCGAGAATTTTTCCATTTGACACCAAAAAGGCGTCGTTAGTACATACAATTTATCGAATGATCTATTTCTCATGAAACAACTTTACATGGGTACATATGTTTTCAAAATATGTAAAATTCTGGAAATATCGAGTTGATTTGTTAATGAAATTATGATTTTAGAAATGATATATCGAAATCGTACAAAAAGACATGTTTGGGCGAAATCTACCAAAACCATATAATTTCATTATATACACGAAACGTCAGAACTCTATTAATTGTCAATAGCTTCATTGTATATTAGATGGAGATAACTGCTTTCAGAGTATTAGGAAGCATTGTGAACTATCAACTAGGAAACAAAAGGGGCATCTAGAATAACTGGCTCTACTGAAAATTGGTGTGATACTTAGTACATATAAACTAGCAACAACAAAACATATTTGGGAGTATATTTACCATAACACTTCTTCTGAAAATCAATTAATGTGAAGAAAGTCTCCAAGTTTGTTAATAAGTCCTATGCTATATATGCATACATTATCACATCAGAAGAACTGGGTTAGATGTCACACAAAGGGAGAAAACTCAAAAAAATGGGGACTGGTATTACAAATGGTAGCAAAAACCGGATGTGTTCCACCTGTTTATCTAAGGTCGGAATCTGCGAGCATTATTTGAATGGAATTAAAGTATTTTCTGAAAGGGAGTAAAAGGTGTGTCAAGCCTGAAAGATATACAATTATTCAGATATATTTCGTATATACCTAACAATTCGTACTGTGGCAATGCCGGTGGTTACTATGGAACACACTAGTGTATTCCCACCTAGTAACTGTATTATACCGTAAGTAGCTAATTAGAAAGCATATCAGATACACATGTATAATACTAACAATTCCAGAAAAGAATACGAATGAATTTATTTACAAACAATGATTCGTAGCGAAAATTGATAGGTGATACCCTCATATTTTAAGGAACAGGTTACCCGAGAATTTTTCCATTTGGCACCAAAAAGGCGTCGATAGTACATACAATTTACCGAATGATTTATTTCTCGTGAAACAACTTTACATGGGTACATATGTTTTCGAAATATGTAAAATTCTGGAAATATCGAGTTGATTTGTTAATGAAATTATGATTTTTGAAATCATTTATCGAAATCGTACAAAAAGACATGTTTGGGCGAAATCTACCTAAACCATATAATTTCATTATAAATACGAAACGTCAGAACTCTATTAATTGTCAATAGCTTCATTGTATAGTAGATGGAGATAGTGGCTTTCAGTGTATTAGGAGGCATTGTGAACTATCAATTAGGAAAAAATAGGTGCATCTAGAATTACTGGCTCTACTGAAATTTGGTGTGATGCTTAGTATATATAAACCAGCAACAAAAACAGCTTTGGGAGTATATTTACCACAACACTTCTTCTGAAAATCTATTAATGTGGAGAAAGTCTCCAAGTTTGTAAATAAGTCACATGCTATATATGCATACATCATCACATCAGAAGAACTGGATTAGATGTCACATTAAGGGAGAAAACGCAACAAAATAGGGACTGGTATCACAAATGGTAGCAAAAACCGGATTTGTTCCACCTGTTAATCTAAGGTCGGAATCTGCGAGCATTATTAGAATGGAATTAAAGTATTTTCTGAAAGGGAGTTAAAGGTGTGTCAAGCCTGAAAGATATACAATTATTCAGATATATTCCGCATATACCTAACAATTCTTACTGTGGCAATGCCGGTGGTTACTATAGAACAGACTAGTGTATTCCCACCTAGTAACTGTATTATACCGTAAGTAGCTAATTAGAAAGCATATCAGATACACATGTATAATACTAACAAATCCAGAAAAGAATACGAATGAATTTATTTACAAACAAGGATTCGCAGCGAAAATTGATAGGTGATACCCTCATATTTTAAGGAACAGGTTACCCGAGAATTTTTCCATTTGGCACCAAAAAGGCGTCGATAGTACATACAATTTACCGAATGATTTATTTCTCGTGAAACAACTTTACATGGGTACATATGTTTTCGAAATATGTAAAATTCTGGAAATATCGAGTTGATTTGTTAATGAAATTATGATTTTTGAAATCATTTATCGAAATCGTACAAAAAGACATGTTTGGGGGAAATCTACCAAAACCATATAATTTCATTATAAATACGAAACGTCAGAACTCTATTAAGTGTCAATAGCTTCATTGTATAGTAGATGGAGATAATTGCTTTCAGAGTATTAGGAGGCATTGTGAACTATCAATAAGGAAAAAATCAGAGCATCTAGAATAACTGGCTCTACTGAAATTTGGCGTGATGCTTAGTATATATAAACCAGCAACAAAAACAGCTTTGGGAGTATATTTACCACAACACTTCTTCTGAAAATCTATTAATGTGAAGAAAGTCTCCAAGTTTGTAAATAAGTCACATGCTATATATGCATACATCATCACATCAGAAGAACTGGATTAGATGTCACATGAAGGGAGAAAACTCAAAAAAATTGGGACTGGTATCCCAAATGGTAGCAAAAACCGGATTTGTTCCACCTTTTAATCTAAGGTCGGAATCTGCGAGCATTATTAGAATGGAATTAAAGTATTTTCTGAAAGGGAGTTAAAGGTGTGTCAAGCCTGAAAGATATACAATTATTCAGATATATTCGCATATACCTAACAATTCTTACTGTGGCAATGCCGGTGGTTACTATAGAACAGACTAGTGTATTCCCACCTAGTAACTGTATTATACCGTAAGTAGCTAATTAGAAAGCATATCAGATACACATGTCTAATACTAACAAATCCAGAAAAGAATACGAATGAAATTATTTACAAACAAGGATTCGCAGCGAAAATTGATAGGTGAGACCCTCATATTTTAAGGAACAGGTTACCCGAGAATTTTTCCATTTGGCACCAAAAAGGCGTCGATAGTACATAAAATTTACCGAATGATTTATTTCTCGTGAAACAACTTTACATGGGTACATATGTTTTCGAAATATGTAAAATTCTGGAAATATCGAGTTGATTTGTTAATGAAATTATGATTTTTGAAATCATTTATCGAAATCGTACAAAAAGACATGTTTGGGGGGAATCTACCAAAACCATATAATTTCATTATAAATACGAAACGTCAGAACTCTATTAATTGTCAATAGCTTCATTGTATAGTAGATGGGGATAGTTGCTTTCAGAGTATTAGGAGGCATTGTGAACTATCAATTAGGAAACAATAAGAACATCTAGAATAACTGGCTCTACTGAAAATTGGTGTGATACTTAGTATATATAAACCAGCAACATAAAACAGCTTTGGGGGTATACTTACCATAACACTTCTTCTGAAAATCAATTAATGTGAAGAAAGTCTCCAAGTTTGTAAATAAGTCCCATGCTATATATGCATACATTATCACATCAGAAGAACTGGGTTAGATGTCACATGAAGGGAGAAAACTCAAACAAATAGGGACTGGTATTACAAATGGTAGCAAAAACCGGATTTGTTCCACCTGTTAATCTAAGGTCGGAATCTGCGAGCATTATTTGAATGGAATTAAAGTATTTTCTGAAAGGGAGTTAAAGGTGTGTCAAGCCTGAAAGATATACAATTATTCAGATATATTTCGTATATACCTACCAATTCTTAATGTGGCAATGCCGGTGGTTACTATAGAACAGACTAGTGTATTCCCAACTAGTAACTGTATTATACCGTAAGTAGCTAATTAGAAAGCATATCAGATACACATGTATACTACTAACAAATCCAGAAAAAAATACGAATGAATTTATTTACAAACAAGGATTCGCAGCGAAAATTGATAGGTGAGACCCTCATATTATAAGGAACAGGTTACCCGAGAATTTTTCCATTTGGCACCAAAAAGGCGTCGATAGTACATACAATTTACCGAATGATTTATTTCTCGTGAAACGACTTTACATGGGTACATATGTTTTCGAAATATGTAAAATTCTGGAAATATCGAGTTGATTTGTTAATGAAATTATGATTTTTGAAATCATTTATCGAAATCGTACAAAAAGACATGTTTTGGCGAAATCTACCAAAACCATATAATTTCATTATAAATACGAAACGTCAGAACTCTATTAATTGTCAATAGCGTCATTGTATAGTAGATGGAGACAATTGCTTTCAGAGTATTAGGAGGCATTGTGAACTATCAATTAGGAAAAAATAGGAGCATCTAGAATAACTGGCTCTACTGAAATTTGGCGTGATGCTTAGTATATATAAACCAGCAACAAAAACAGCTTTGGGAGTATATTTACCACAACACTTCTTCTGAAAATCTATTAATGTGAAGAAAGTCTCCAAGTTTGTAAATAAGTCACATGCTATATATGCATACATCATCACATCAGAAGAACTGGATTAGATGTCACATGAAGGGAGAAAACTCAAAAAAATAGGGACTGGTATCACAAATGGTAGCAAAAACCTGATTTGTTCCACCTTTTAATCTAAGGTCGGAATCTGCGAGCATTATTAGAATGGAATTGAAGTATTTTCTGAAAGGGAGTTAAAGGTGTGTCAAGCCTGAAAGATATACAATTGTTCAGATATATTTCGCATATACCTAACAATTCTTACTGTGGCAATGCCGGTGGTTATTATAGAACAGACTAGTGTATTCCCACCTAGTAACTGTATTATACCGTACGTAGCTAATTAGAAAGCATATCAGATACACATGTATAATACTAACAAATCCAGAAAAGAATACGAATGAATTTATTTACAAACAAGGATTCGCAACGAAAATTGATAGGTGATACCCTCATATTTTAAGGAACAGGTTACCCGAGAATTTTTCCATTTGGCACCAAAAAGGCGTCGATAGTACATACAATTTACCGAATGATTTATTTCTCGTGAAACAACTTTACATGGGTACATATGTTTTCGAAATATGTAAAATTCTGGAAATATCGAGTTGATTTGTTAATGAAATTATGATTTTTGAAATCATTTATCGAAATCGTACAAAAAGACATGTTTGGGGGAAATCTACCAAAACCATATAATTTCATTATAAATACGAAACGTCAGAACTCTATTAATTGTCAATAGCTTCATTGTATAGTAGATGGGGATAGTTGCTTTCAGAGTATTAGGAGGCATTGTGAACTATCAATTAGGAAAAAAATACGAGCATCTAGAATAACTGGCTCTACTGAAATTTGGTGTGATGCTTAGTATATATAAACCAGCAACAAAAACAGCTTTGGGAGTATATTTACCACAACACTTCTTCTGAAAATCTATTAATGTGAAGAAAGTCTCCAAGTTTGTAAATAAGTCACATGCTATATATGCATACATCATCACATCAGAAGAACTGGATTAGATGTCACATGAAGGGAGAAAACTAAAAAAATAGGGACTGGTATCACAAATGGTAGCAAAAACCGGATTTGTTCCACCTGTTAATCTAAGGTCGGAATCTGCGAGCATTATTAGAATGGAATTAAAGTATTTTCTGAAAGGGAGTTAAAGGTGTGTCAAGCCTGAAAGATATACAATTATTCAGATATATTCCGCATATACCTAACACTTCTTACTGTGGCAATGCCGGTGGTTACTATAGAACAGACTAGTGTATTCCCACCTAGTAACTGTATTATACCGTAAGTAGCTAATTAGAAAGCATATCAGATACACATGCATAATACTAACAAATCCAGAAAAGAATGCGAATGAATTTATTTACAAACAAGGATTCGCAGCGAAAATTGATAGGGGAAATCTACCAAAACCATATAATTTCATTATAAATACGAAACGTCAGAACTCTATTAATTGTCAATAGCTTCATTGTATAGTAGATGGAGATAGTTGCTTTCAGAGTATTAGGAGGCATTGTGAACTATCAATTAGGAAAAAATAGGAGCATCTAGAATAACTGGCTCTACTGAAATTTGGTGTGATGCTTAGTATATATAAACCAGCAACAAAAACAGCTTTGGGAGTATATTTACCACAACACTTCTTCTGAAAATCTATTAATGTGGAGAAAGTCTCTAAGTTTGTAAATAAGTCACATGCTATATATGCATACATCATCACATCAGAAGAACTGGATTAGATGTCACATGAAGGGAGAAAACTCAAACAAATAGGGACTGGTATCACAAATGGTAGCAAAAACCGGATTTGTTCCACCTGTTAATCTAAGTTCGGAATCTGCGAGCATTATTAGAATGGAATTAAAGTATTTTCTGAAAGGGAGTTAAAGGTGTGTCAAGCCTGAAAGATATACAATTATTCAGATATATTCCGCATATACCTAACAATTCTTACTGTGGCAATGCCGGTGGTTACTATAGAACAGCCTAGTATATTCCCATCTAGTAACTGTATTATACCGTAAGTAGCTAATTAGAAAGCATATCAGATACACATGTATAATACTAACAAATCCAGAAAAGAATACGAATGAATTTATTTACAAACAAGGATTCGCATCGAAAATTGATAGGTGAGACCCTCATATTTTAAGGAACAGGTTACCCGAGAATTTTTCCATTTGGCACCAAAAAGGCGTCGATAGTACATACAATTTATCGAATGATTTATTTCTCGTGAAACGACTTTACATGGGTACATATGTTTTCGAAATATGTAAAATTCTGGAAATATCGAGTTGATTTGTTAATGAAATTATGATTTTTGAAATCATTTATCGAAATCGTACAAAAAGACATGTTTGGGGGAAATCTACCAAAATCATATTATTTCATTATAAATACGAAACGTCAGAACTCTATTAATTGTCAATAGATTCATCGTATATTAGATGGAGATAACTGCTTTCAGAGTATTAGGAAGCATTGTGAACTATCAATTAGGAAACAATCAGAGCATCTAGAATAACTGGCTCTACTGAAAATTGGTGTGATACTTAGTATATATAAACCAGCAACATTAAACAGCTTTGGGGGTATACTTACCATAACACTTCTTCTGAAAATCAATTAATGTGAAGAAAGTCTCCAAGTTTGTAAATAAGTCTCATGCTATATATGCATACATTATCACATCAGAAGAACTGGGATAGATGTCACATGAAGGGAGAAAACTCAAACAAATAGGGACTGGTATTACAAATGGTAGCAAAAACCGGATTTGTTCCACCTTTTAATCTAAGGTCGGAATCGGCGAGCATTGTTTGAATGGAATTAAAGTATTTTCTGAAAGGGAGTTAAAGGTGTGTCAAGCCTGAAAGATATACAATTATTCGGATATATTTCGTATATACCTAACAATTATTACTGTGGCAATGCCGGTGGTTACTATAGAACAGACTAGTGTATTCCCACCTAGTAACTGTATTATAACGTAAGTAGCTAATTAGAAAGCATATCAGATACACATGTATAATACTAACAAATCCAGAAAAGAATACGAATGAATTTATTTACAAACAAGGATTCGCAGCGAAAATTGATAGGTGAGACCCTCATATTCTAAGGAACAGGTTACCCGAGAATTTTTCCATTTGGCACCAAAAAGGCGTCGATAGTACATACAATTTACCGAATGATTTATTTCTCGTGAAACAACTTTACATGGGTACATATGTTTTCGAAATATGTAAAATTCTGGAAATATCGAGTTGATTTGTTAATGAAATTATGATTTTTGAAATCATTTATCGAAATCTTACAAAAAGACATGTTTGGGGGAAATCTACCAAAATCATATTATTTCATTATAAATACGAAACGTCAGAACTCTATTAATTGTCAATAGCTTCATTGTATAGTAGATGGAGATAATTGCTTTCAGAGTATTAGGAGGCATTGTGAACTATCAATTAGGAAAAAATCAGAGCATCTAGAATAACTGGCTCTACTGAAATTTGGTGTGATGCTTAGTATATATAAACCAGCAACAAAAACAGCTTTGGGAGTATATTTACCACAACACTTCTTCTGAAAATCAATTAATGTGAAGAAAGTCTCCAAGTTTGTAAATAAGTCACATGCTATATATGCATACATTATCACATCAGAAGAACTGGGTTAGATGTCACATGAAGGGAGAAAACTAAAAAAAATAGGTACTGGTATCACAAATGGTAGCAAAAACCGGATTTGTTCCACCTTTTAATCTAAGGTCGGAATCTGCGAGCATTATTAGAATGGAATTAAAGTATTTTCTGAAAGGGAGTTAAAGGTGTGTCAAGCCTGAAAGATATACAATTATTCGGATATATTTCGCATAAACCTAACAATTCTTACTGTGGCAATGCCGGTGGTTACTATAGAACAGACTAGTGTATTCCCACCTAGTAACTGTATCATACCGTAAGTAGCTAATTAGAAAGCATATCAGATACACATGTATAATACTAACAAATCCAGAAAAGAATACGAATGAATTTATTTACAAACAAGGATTCGCATCGAAAATTGATAGGTGAGACCCTCATATTCTAAGGAACAGGTTACCCGAGAATTTTTCCATTTGGCACCAAAAAGGCGTCGATAGTACATACAATTTACCGAATGATTTATTTCTCGTGAAACAACTTTACATGGGTACATATGTTTTCGAAATATGTAAAATTCTGGAAATATCGAGTTGATTTGTGAATGAAATTATGATTTTTGAAATCATTTATCGAAATCGTACAAAAAGACATGTTTGGGGGAAATCTACCAAAACCATATAATTTCATTATAAATACGAAACGTCAGAACTCTATTAATTGTCAATAGCTTCATTGTATAGTAGATGGGGATAGTTGCTTTCAGAGTATTAGGAGGCATTGTGAACTATCAATTAGGAAAAAAATAGGAGCATCTAGAATAACTGGCTCTACTGAAATTTGATGTGATGCTTAGTATATATAAACCAGCAACAAAAACAGCTTTGGGAGTATATTTACCACAACACTTCTTCTGAAAATCTATTAATGTGAAGAAAGTCTCCAAGTTTGTAAATAAGTCACATGCTATATATGCATACATCATCACATCAGAAGAACTGGATTAGATGTCACATGAAGGGAGAAAACTAAAAAAATAGGGACTGGTATCACAAATGGTAGCAAAAACTGGATTTGGTCCACCTGTTAATCTAAGGTCGGAATCTGCGAGCATTATTAGAATGGAATTAAAGTATTTTCTGAAAGGGAGTTAAAGGTGTGTCAAGCCTGAAAGATATACAATTATTCAGATATATTCCGCATATACCTAACAATTCTTACTGTGGCAATGCCGGTGGTTACTATAGAACAGACTAGTGTATTCCCACCTAGTAACTGTATTATACCGTAAGTAGCTAATTAGAAAGCATATCAGATACACATGTATAATACTAACAAATCCAGAAAAGAATACGAATGAATTTATTTACAAACAAGGATTCGCATCGAAAATTGATAGGTGAGACCCTCATATTTTAAGGAACAGGTTACCCGAGAATTTTTCCATTTGGCACCAAAAAGGCGTCGATAGTACATACAATTTATCGAATGATTTATTTCTCGTGAAACGACTTTACATGGGTACATATGTTTTCGAAATATGTAAAATTCTGGAAATATCGAGTTGATTTGTTAATGAAATTATGATTTTTGAAATCATTTATCGAAATCGTACAAAAAGACATGTTTGTGGGAAATCTACCAAAATCATATTATTTCATTATAAATACGAAACGTCAGAACTCTATTAATTGTCAATAGATTCATCGTATATTAGATGGAGATAACTGCTTTCAGAGTATTAGGAAGCATTGTGAACTATCAATTAGGAAACAATAAGAGCATCTAGAATAACTGGCTCTACTGAAAATTGGTGTGATACTTAGTATTTATAAACCAGCAACATTAAACAGCTTTGGGGATATACTTACCATAACACTTCTTCTGAAAATCAATTAATGTGAAGAAAGTCTCCAAGTTTGTAAATAAGTCTCATGCTATATATGCATACATTATCACATCAGAAGAACTGGGATAAATGTCACATGAAGGGAGAAAACTCAAACAAATAGGGACTGGTATTACAAATGGTAGCAAAAACCGGATTTGTTCCACCTTTTAATCTAAGGTCGGAATCGGCGAGCATTATTTGAATGGAATTAAAGTATTTTCTGAAAGGGAGCTAAAGGTGTGTCAAGCCTGAAAGATATACAATTATTCGGATATATTTCGTATATACCTAACAATTATTACTGTGGCAATGCCGGTGGTTACTATAGAACAGACTAGTGTATTCCCACCTAGTAACTGTATTATAACGTAAGTAGCTAATTAGAAAGCATATCAGATACACATGTATAATACTAACAAATCCAGAAAAGAATACGAATGAATTTATTTACAAACAAGGATTCGCAGCGAAAATTGATAGGTGAGACCCTCATATTCTAAGGAACAGGTTACCCGAGAATTTTTCCATTTGGCACCAAAAAGGCGTCGATAGTACATACAATTTACCGAATGATTTATTTCTCGTGAAACAACTTTACATGGGTACATATGTTTTCGAAATATGTAAAATTCTGGAAATATCGAGTTGATTTGTTAATGAAATTATGATTTTTGAAATCATTTATCGAAATCGTACAAAAAGACATGTTTGGGGGAAATCTACCAAAACCATATAATTTCATTATAAATACGAAACGTCAGAACTCTATTAATTGTCAATAGCTTCATTGTATAGTAGATGGAGATAGTTGCTTTCAGAGTATTAGGAGGCATTGTGAACTATCAATTAGGAAAAAATAGGAGCATCTAGAATAACTGGCTCTACTGAAATTTGGTGTGATGCTTAGTATATATAAACCAGCAACAAAAACAGCTTTGGGAGTATATCTACCACAACACTTCTTCTGAAAATCTATTAATGTGGAGAAAGTCTCTAAGTTTGTAAATAAGTCACATGCTATATATGCATACATCATCACATCAGAAGAACTGGATTAGATGTCACATGAAGGGGGAAAACTCAAAAAAATAGGGACTGGTATCACAAATGGTAGCAAAAACCGGATTTGTTCCACCTGTTAATCTAAGTTCGGAATCTGCGAGCATTATTAGAATGGAATTAAAGTATTTTCTGAAAGGGAGTTAAAGGTGTGTCAAGCCTGAAAGATATACAATTATTCAGATATATTCCGCATATACCTAACAATTCTTACTGTGGCAATGCCGGTGGTTACTATAGAACAGACTAGTGTATTCCCACCTAGTAACTGTATTATACCGTAAGTAGCTAATTAGAAAGAATATCAGATACACATGTATAATACTAACAAATCCAGAAAAGAATACGAATGAATTTATTTACAAACAAGGATTCGCATCGAAAATTGATAGGTGAGACCCTCATATTTTAAGAAACAGGTTACCCGAGAATTTTTCCATTTGGCACCAAAAAGGCGTCGATAGTACATACAATTTATCGAATGATTTATTTCTCGTGAAACGACTTTACATGGGTACATATGTTTTCGAAATATGTAAAATTCTGGAAATATCGAGTTGATTTGTTAATGAAATTATGATTTTTGAAATCATTTATCGAAATCGTACAAAAAGACATGTTTGGGGGAAATCTACCAAAATCATATTATTTCATTATAAATACGAAACGTCAGAACTCTATTAATTGTCAATAGATTCATCGTATATTAGATGGAGATAACTGCTTTCAGAGTATTAGGAAGCATTGTGAACTATCAATTAGGAAACAATCAGAGCATCTAGAATAACTGGCTCTACTGAAAATTGGTGTGATACTTAGTATATATAAACCAGCAACATTAAACAGCTTTGGGGGTATACTTACCATAACACTTCTTCTGAAAATCAATTAATGTGAAGAAAGTCTCCAAGTTTGTAAATAAGTCTCATGCTATATATGCATACATTATCACATCAGAAGAACTGGGATAGATGTCACATGAAGGGAGAAAACTCAAACAAATAGGGACTGGTATTACAAATGGTAGCAAAAACCGGATTTGTTCCACCTTTTAATCTAAGGTCGGAATCGGCGAGCATTATTTGAATGGAATTAAAGTATTTTCTGAAAGGGAGTTAAAGGTGTGTCAAGCCTGAAAGATATACAATTATTCGGATATATTTCGTATATACCTAACAATTATTACTGTGGCAATGCCGGTGGCTACTATAGAACAGACTAACGTATTCCCACCTAGTAACTGTATTATAACGTAAGTAGCTAATTAGAAAGCATATCAGATACACATGTATAATACTAACAAATCCAGAAAAGAATACGAATGAATTTATTTACAAACAAGGATTCGCAGCGAAAATTGATAGGTGAGACCCTCATATTCTAAGGAACAGGTTACCCGAGAATTTTTCCATTTGGCACCAAAAAGGCGTCGATAGTACATACAATTTACCGAATGATTTATTTCTCGTGAAACAACTTTACATGGGTACATATGTTTTCGAAATATGTAAAATTCTGGAAATATCGAGTTGATTTGTTAATGAAATTATGAATTTTGAAATCATTTATCGAAATCGTACAAAAAGACATGTTTGGGCGAAATCTACCAAAACCATATAATTTCATTATAAATACGAAATGTCAGAACTCTATTAATTGTCAATAGCTTCATTGTATAGTAGATGGAGATAATGCTTTCAGAGTATTAGGAGGCATTGTGAACTATCAATTAGGAAAAAATAGGAGCATCTAGAATAACTGGCTCTACTGAAATTTGGTGTGATGCTTAGTATATATAAACCAGCAACAGAAACAGCTTTGGGAGTATATTTACCACAACACTTCTTCTGAAAATCTATTAATGTGAAGAAAGTCTCCAAGTTTGTAAATAAGTCTCATGCTATATATGCATACATTATCACATCAGAAGAACTGGGATAGATGTCACATGAAGGGAGAAAACTCAAACAAATAGGGACTGGTATTACAAATGGTAGCAAAAACCGGATTTGTTCCACCTGTTAATCTAAGTTCGGAATCTGCGAGCATTATTTGAATGGAATTAAAGTATTTTCTGAAAGGGAGTAAAAGGTGTATCAAGCCTGAAAGATATACAATTATTCAGATATATTTCGTATATACCTAACAATTCTTACTGTGGCAATGCCGGTGGTTACTATAGAACAGACTAGTGTATTCCCACCTAGTAACTGTATTATACCGTAAGTAGCTAATTAGAAAGCATATCAGATACACATGTATAATACTAACAAATCCAGAAAAGAATACGAATGAATGTATTAACAAACAAGGATTCGTAGCGAAAATTGATAGGTGAGACCCTCATATTTTAAGGAACAGGTTACCCGATAATTTTTCCATTTGGCACCAAAAAGGCGTCGATAGTACATACAATTTACCGAATGATTTATTTCTCGTGAAACAACTTTACATGGGTACATATGTTTTCGAAATATGTAAAATTCTGGAAATATCGAGTTGATTTGTTAATGAAATTATGAATTTTGAAATCATTTATCGAAATCGTACAAAAAGACATGTTTGGGCGAAATCTACCAAAACCATATAATTTCATTATAAATACGAAACGTCAGAACTCTATTAATTATCAATAGCTTCATTGTATAGTAGATGGAGATAATGGCTTTCAGAGTATTAGGAGGCATTGTGAACTATCAATTAGGAAAAAATAGGAGCATCTAGAATAACTGGCTCTACTGAAATTTGGTGTGATGCTTAGTATATATAAACCAGCAACAAAAACAGCTGTGGGAGTATATTTACCACAACGCTTCTTCTGAAAATCAATAAATGTGGAGAAAGTCTCCAAGTTTGTAAATAAGTCCCATGCTATATATGCATACATTATCACATCAGAAGAACTGGGTTAGATGTCACATGAAGGGAGAAAACTCAAAAAAATAGGGACTGGTATCACAAATGGTAGCAAAAACCGGATTTGTTCCACCTGTTAATCTAAGGTCGGAATCTGCGAGCATTATTAGAATGGAATTAAAGTATTTTCTGAAAGGGAGTTAAAGGTGTGTCAAGCCTGAAAGATATACAATTATTCAGATATATTTCGCATATACCTAACAATTCTTACTGTGGCAATGCCGGTGGTTACTATAGAACAGACTAGTGTATTCCCACCTAGTAACTGTATCATACCGTAAGTAGCTAATTAGAAAGCATATCAGATACACATGTATAATACTAACAAATCCAGAAAAGAATACGAATGAATTTATTTACAAACAAGGATTTGCATCGAAAATTGATAGGTGAGACCCTCATATTTTAAGGAACAGGTTACCCGTGAATTTTTCCATTTAGCACCAAAAAGGTGTCGATAGTACATACAATTTACAGAATGATTTATTTCTCGTGAAACAACTTTACATGGGTACATATGTTTTCGAAATATGTAAAATTCTGGAAATATCGAGTTGATTTGTTAATGAAATTATGATTTTTGAAATCATTTATCGAAATCGTACAAAAAGACATGTTTGGGCGAAATCTACCAAAACCATATAATTTCATTATAAATACGAAACGTCAGAACTCTATTAATTGTCAATAGCTTCATTGTATAGTAGATGGGGATAGTTGCTTTCAGAGTATTAGGAGGCATTGTGAACTATCAATTAGGAAAAAAATAGGAGCATCTAGAATAACTGGCTCTTCTGAAATTTGGTGTGATTCTTAGTATATATAAACCAGCAACAAAAACAGCTGTGGGAGTATATTTACCACAACGCTTCTTCTGAAAATCAATAAATGTGGAGAAAGTCTCCAAGTTTGTAAATAAGTCACATGCTATATATGCATACATCATCACATCAGAAGAACTGGATTAGATGTCACATGAAGGGAGAAAACTCAAAAAAATAGGGACTGGTATCACAAATGCTAGCAAAAACCGGATTTGTTCCACCTGTTAATCTAAGGTCGGAATCTGCGAGCATTATTAGAATGGAATTAAAGTATTTTCTGAAAGGGAGTTAAAGGTGTGTCAAGCCTGAAAGATATACAATTATTCAGATATATTCGCATATACCTAACAATTCTTACTGTGGCAATGCCGGTGGTTATTATAGAACAGACTAGTGTATTCCCACCTAGTAACTGTATTATACCGTAAGTAGCTAATTAGAAAGCATATCAGATACACATGTATAATACTAACAAATCCAGAAAAGAATACGAATGAATTTATTTACAAACAAGGATTCGCAGCGAAAATTGATAGGAGATACCCTCATATTTTAAGGAACAGGTTACCCGAGAATTTTTCCATTTGGCACCAAAAAGGCGTCGATAGTACATACAATTTACCGAATGATTTATTTCTCGTGAAACAACTTTACATGGGTACATATGTTTTCGAAATATGTAATATTCTGGAAATATCGAGTTGATTTGTTAATGAAATTATGATTTTTGAAATCATTTATCGAAATCGTACAAAAAGACATGTTTGGGGGAAATCTACCAAAATCATATTATTTCATTATAAATACGAAACGTCAGAACTCTATTAATTGTCAATAGATTCATCGTATATTAGATGGAGATAACTGCTTTCAGAGTATTAGGAAGCATGGTGAACTATCAATTAGGAAACAATCAGAGCATCTAAAATAACTGGCTCTACTGCAAATTGGTGTGATACTTAGTATATATAAACCAGCAACATAAAACAGCTTTGGGGGTATACTTACCATAACACTTCTTCTGAAAATCAATTAATGTGGAGAAGTCTCCAAGTTTGTAAATAAGTCCCATGTTATATATGCATACATTATCACATCAGAAGAACTGGGTTAGATGACACATGAAGGGAGAAAACTCAAACAATTAGGGACTGGTATTACAAATGGTAGCAAACACCGGATTTGTTCCACCTGTTAATCTAAGGTTGGAATCGGCGAGCATTATTTGAATGGAATTAAAGTATTTTCTGAAAGGGAGTTAAAGGTGTGTCAAGCCTGAAAGATATACAATTATTCAGATATATTTCGTATATACCTAACAATTCTTACTGTGGCAATGCCGGTGGTTACTATAGAACAGACTAGTGTATTCCCATCTAGTAACTGTATTATACCGTAAGTAGCTAATTAGAAAGCATATCAGATACACATGTATAATACTAACAAATCCAGAAAAGAATACGAATGCATGTATTTACAAAAAGGATTCGTAGCGAAAATTGATAGGTGAGACCCTCATATATTAAGGAACAGGTTACCCGAGAATTTTTCCATTTGGCACCAAAAAGGCGTCGATAGTATATACAATTTACCGAATGATTTATTTCTCGTGAAACAACTTTACATGGGTACATATGCTTTCGAAATATGTAAAATTCTGGAAATATCGAGTTGATTTGTTAATGAAATTATGAATTTTGAAATCATTTATCGAAATCGTACAAAAAGACATGTTTGGGCGAAATCTACCAAAACCATATAATTTCATTATAAATACGAAGCGTCAGAACTCTATTAATTATCAATAGCTTCATCGTATAGTAGATGGAGATAATGGCTTTCAGAGTATTAGGAGGCATTGTGAATTATCAATTAGAAAAAAATATGAGCATCTAGAATAACTGGCTCTACTGAAATTTGGTGTGATGCTTAGTATATATAAACCAGCAACAAAAACAGCTGTGGGAGTATATTTACCACAACGCTTCTTCTGAAAATCAATAAATGTGGAGAAAGTCTCCAAGTTTGTAAATAAGTCACATGCTATATATGCATACATTATCACATCAGAAGAACTGGGATAGATGTCACATGAAGGGAGAAAACTCAAAAAATAGGGACAGGTATCACAAATGGTAGCAAAAACGAATTTGTTCCACCTGTTAATCTAAGGTCGGAATCTGCGAGCATTATTAGAATGGAATTAAAGTATTTTCTGAAAGGGAGTTAAAGGTGTGTCAAGCCTGAAAGATATACAATTATTCAGATATATTTCGCATAAACCTAACAATTCTTACTGTAGCAATGCCGGTGGTTACTATAGAACAGACTAGTGTATTCCCACCTAGTAACTGTATCATACCGTAAGTAGCTAATTAGAAAGCATATCAGATACACATGTATAATACTAACAAATCCAGAAAAGAATACGAATGAATTTATTTACAAACAAGGATTCGCAGCGAAAATTGATAGGTGATACCCTCATATTTTAAGGAACAGGTTACCCGAGAATTTTTCCATTTGGCACCAAAAAGGCGTCGATAGTACATACAATTTACAGAATGATTTATTTCTCGTGAAACAACTTTACATGGGTACATATGTTTTCGAAATATGTAAAATTCTGGAAATATCGAGTTGATTTGTTAATGAAATTATGATTTTTGAAATCATTTATCGAAATCGTACAAAAAGACATGTTTGGGGGAAATCTACCAAAACCATATAATTTCATTATAAATACGAAACGTCAGAACTCTATTAATTGTCAATAGCTTCATTGTATAGTAGATGGGGATAGTTGCTTTCAGAGTATTAGGAGGCATTGTGAACTATCAATTAGGAAAAAAATAGGAGCATCTAGAATAACTGGCTCTACTGAAATTTGGTGTGATGCTTAGTATATATAAACCAGCAACAAAAACAGCTTTGGGAGTATATTTACCACAACACTTCTTCTGAAAATCTATTAATGTGGAGAAAGTCTCCAAGTTCGTAAATAAGTCACATGCTATATATGCATACATCATCACATCAGAAGAACTGGATTAGATGTCACATGAAGGGAGAAAACTCAAAAAAATAGGGACTGGTATCACAAATGGTAGCAAAAACCGGATTTGTTCCACCTGTTAATCTAAGGTCGGAATCTGCGAGCATTATTAGAATGGAATTAAAGTATTTTCTGAAAGGGAGTTAAAAGTGTGTCAAGCCTGAAAGATATACAATTATTCAGATATATTCGCATATACCTAACAATTCTTACTGTGGCAATGCCGTGGTTATTATAGAACAGACTAGTGTATTCCCACCTAGTAACTGTATTATACCGTAAGTAGCTAATTAGAAAGCATATCAGATACACATGTATAATACTAACAAATCCAGAAAAGAATACGAATGAATTTATTTACAAACAATGATTCGTAGCGAAAATTGATAGGTGATACCCTCATATTTTAAGGAACAGGTTACCCGAGAATTTTTCCATTTGGCACCAAAAAGGCGTCGATAGTACATACAATTTACCGAATGATTTATTTCTTGTGAAACAACTTTACATGGGTACATATGTTTTCGAAATATGTAATATTCTGGAAATATCGAGTTGATTTGTTAATGAAATTATGATTTTTGAAATCATTTATCGAAATCGTACAAAAAGACATGTTTGGGGGAAATCTACCAAAATCATATTATTTCATTATAAATACGAAACGTCAGAACTCTATTAATTGTCAATAGATTCATCGTATATTAGATGGAGATAACTGCTTTCAGAGTATTAGGAAGCATGGTGAACTATCAATTAGGAAACAATCAGAGCATCTAGAATAACTGGCTCTACTGCAAATTGGTGTGATACTTAGTATATATAAACCAGCAACATAAAACAGCTTTGGGGGTATACTTACCATAACACTTCTTCTGAAAATCAATTAATGTGGAGAAGTCTCCAAGTTTGTAAATAAGTCCCATGCTATATATGCATACATTATCACATCAGAAGAACTGGGTTGGATGAGACATGAAGGGAGAAAACTCAAACAAATAGGGACTGGTATTACAAATGGTAGCAAACACCGGATTTGTTCCACCTGTTAATCTAAGGTTGGAATCGGCGAGCATTATTTGAATGGAATTAAAGTATTTTCTGAAAGGGAGTTAAAGGTGTGTCAAGCCTGAAAGATATACAATTATTCAGATATATTTCGTATATACCTAACAATTCTTACTGTGGCAATGCCGGTGGTTACTATAGAACAGACTAGTGTATTCCCACCTAGTAACTGTATTATACCGTAAGTAGCTAATTAGAAAGCATATCAGATACACATGTATAATACTAACAAATCCAGAAAAGAATACGAATGAATGTATTCACAAAAAAGGATTCGTAGCGAAAATTGAAGGAACAGGTTACCCAGAATTTTTCCATTTGGCACCAAAAAGGCGTCGATAGTATATACAATTTACTGAATGATTTATTTCTCGTGAAACAACTTTACATGGGTACATATGTTTTCGAAATATGTAAAATTCTGGAAATATCGAGTTGATTTGTTAATGAAATTATGAATTTTGAAATCATTTATCGAAATCGTACAAAAAGACATGTTTGGGCGAAATCTACCAAAACCATATAATTTCATTATAAATACGAAACGTCAGAACTCTATTAATTATCAATAGCTTCATTGTATAGTAGATGGAGATAATGGCTTTCAGAGTATTAGGAGGCAATGTGAACTATCAATTAGGAAAAAATATGAGCATCTAGAATAACTGGCTCTACTGAAATTTGGTGTGATGATTAGTATATATAAACCAGCAACAAAAACAGCTGTGGGAGTATATTTACCACAACGCTTCTTCTGAAAATCAATAAATGTGGAGAAGGTCTCCAAGTTTGTAAATAAGTCGCATGCTATATATGCATACATTATCACATCAGAAGAACTGGGATAGATGTCACATGAAGGGAGAAAACTCAAAAAAATAGGGACTGGTATCACAAATGGTAGCAAAAACGGATTTGTTCCACCTGTTAATCTAAGGTCGGAATCTGCGAGCATTATTAGAATGGAATTAAAGTATTTTCTGAAAGGGAGTTAAAGGTGTGTCAAGCCTGAAAGATATACAATTATTCAGATATATTTCGCATAAACCTAACAATTCTTACTGTAGCAATGCCGGTGGTTACTATAGAACAGACTAGTGTATTCCCACCTAGTAACTGTATCATACCGTAAGTAGCTAATTAGAAAGCATATCAGATACACATGTATAATACTAACAAATCCAGAAAAGAATACGAATGAATTTATTTACAAACAAGGATTCGCATCGAAAATTGATAGGTGAGACCCTCATATTTTAAGGAACAGGTTACCCGTGAATTTTTCCATTTAGCACCAAAAAGGTGTCGATAGTACATACAATTTACAGAATGATTTATTTCTCGTGAAACAACTTTACATGGGTACATATGCTTTCGAAATATGTAAAATTCTGGAAATATCGAGTTGATTTGTTAATGAAATTATGATTTTAGAAATGATTTATCGAAATCGTACAAAAAGACATGTTTGGGCGAAATCTACCAAAACCATATAATTTCATTATAAATACGAAACGTCAGAACTCTATTAATTATCAATAGCTTCATTGTATAGTAGATGGAGATAATGGCTTTCAGAGTATTAGGAGGCATTGTGAACTATCAATTAGGAAAAAATAGGAGCATCTAGAATAACTGGCTCTACTGAAATTTGGTGTGATGCTTAGTATATATAAACCAGCAACAAAAACAGCTGTGGGAGTATATTTACCACAACGCTTCTTCTGAAAATCAATAAATGTGGAGAAAGTCTCCAAGTTTGTAAATAAGTCACATGCTATATATGCATACATTATCACATCAGAAGAACTGGGTTAGATGTCACATGAAGGGAGAAAACTCAAAAAAATAGGGACTGGTATCACAAATGGTAGCAAAAACCGGATTTGTTCCACCTGTTAATCTAAGGTCGGAATCTGCGAGCATTATTAGAATGGAATTAAAGTATTTTCTGAAAGGGAGTTAAAGGTGTGTTAAGCCTGAAAGATATACAATTATTCAGATATATTCGCATATACCTAACAATTCTTACTGTGGCAATGTCGGTGGTTATTATAGAACAGACTAGTGTATTCCCACCTAGTAACTGTATTATACCGTAAGTAGCTAATTAGAAAGCATATCAGATACACATGTATAATACTAACAAATCCAGAAAAGAATACGAATGAATTTATTTACAAACAAGGATTCGCAGCGAAAATTGATAGGTGATACCCTCATATTTTAAGGAACAGGTTACCCGAGAATTTTTCCATTTGGCACCAAAAAGGCGTCGATAGTACATACAATTTACCGAATGATTTATTTCTCGTGAAACAACTTTACATGGGTACATATGTTTTCGAAATATGTAAAATTCTGG
This sequence comes from Bathymodiolus brooksi, assembly GCA_963680875.1. NCBI lineage: Eukaryota > Metazoa > Mollusca > Bivalvia > Mytilida > Modiolidae > Bathymodiolus > Bathymodiolus brooksi. The sequence goes on from OY804587.1 coordinate 66,949,597, forward strand.
AAATATCGAGTTGATTTGATAATGAAATTATGATTTTTGAAATCATTTATCGAAATCGTACAAAAAGACATGTTTGGGGGAAATCTACCAAAACCATATAATTTCATTATAAATACCAAACGTCAGAACTCTATTAATTGTCAATAGCTTCATTGTATAGTAGATGGAGATAGTTGCTTTCAGAGTATTAGGAGGCATTGTGAACTATCAATTAGGAAAAAAATAGGAGCATCTAGAATAACTGGCTCTACTGAAATTTGGTGTGATGCTTAGTATATATAAACCAGCAACAAAAACAGCTTTGGGAGTATATTTACCACAACACTTCTTCTGAAAATCTATTAATGTGGAGAAAGTCTCCAAGTTTGTAAATAAGTCACATGCTATATATGCATACATCATCACATCAGAAGAACTGGATTAGATGTCACATGAAGGGAGAAAACTCAAAAAAATAGGGACTGGTATCACAAATGGTAGCAAAAACCGGATTTGTTCCACCTGTTAATCTAAGGTCGGAATCTGCGAGCATTATTAGAATGGAATTAAAGTATTTTCTGAAAGGGAGTTAAAGGTGTGTCAAGCCTGAAAGATATACAATTATTCAGATATATTCCGCATATACCTAACAATTCTTACTGTGGCAATGCCGGTGGTTACAATAGAACAGACTAGTGTATTCCCACCTAGTAACTGTATTATACCGTAAGTAGCTAATTAGAAAGCATATCAGATACACATGTATAATACTAACAAATCCAGAAAAGAATACGAATGAATTTATTTACAAACAAGGATTCGCAGCGAAAATTGATAGGTGATACCCTCATATTTTAAGGAACAGGTTACCCGAGAATTTTTCCATTTGGCACCAAAAAGGCGTCGATAGTACATACAATTTACCGAATGATTTATTTCTCGTGAAACAACTTTACATGGGTACATATGTTTTCGAAATATGTAAAATTCTGGAAATATCGAGTTGATTTGTTAATGAAATTATGATTTTTGAAATCATTTATCGAAATCGTACAAAAAGACATGTTTGGGGGAAATCTACCAAAACCATATAATTTCATTATAAATACGAAACGTCAGAACTCTATTAATTGTCAATAGCTTCATTGTATAGTAGATGGAGATAGTTGCTTTCAGAGTATTAGGAGGCATTGTGAACTATCAATTAGGAAAAAAATAGGAGCATCTAGAATAACTGGCTCTACTGAAATTTGGTGTGATGCTTAGTATATATAAACCAGCAACAAAAACAGCTTTGGGAGTATATTTACCACAACACTTCTTCTGAAAATCTATTAATGTGGAGAAAGTCTCCAAGTTTGTAAATAAGTCACATGCTATATATGCATACATCATCACATCAGAAGAACTGGATTAGATGTCACATGAAGGGAGAAAACTCAATAAAATAGGGACTGGTATCACAAATGGTAGCAAAAACCGGATTTGTTCCACCTGTTAATCTAAGGTCGGAATCTGCGAGCATTATTAGAATGGAATTAAAGTATTTTCTGAAAGGGAGTTAAAGGTGTGTCAAGCCTGAAAGATATACAATTATTCAGATATATTCCGCATATACCTAACAATTCTTACTGTGGCAATGCCGGTGGTTACAATAGAACAGACTAGTGTATTCCCACCTAGTAACTGTATTATACCGTAAGTAGCTAATTAGAAAGCATATCAGATACACATGTATAATACTAACAAATCCAGAAAAGAATACGAATGAATTTATTTACAAACAAGGATTCGCAGCGAAAATTGATAGGTGAGACCCTCATATTTTAAGGAACAGGTTACCCGAGAATTTTTCCATTTGGCACCAAAAAGGCGTCGATAGTACATACAATTTATCGAATGATTTATTTCTCGTGAAACGGCTTTACATGGGTACATATGTTTTCGAAATATGTAATATTCTGGAAATATCGAGTTGATTTGTTAATGAAATTATGATTTTTGAAATCATTTATCGAAATCGTACAAAAAGACATGTTTGGGGGAAATCTACCAAAATCATATTATTTCATTATAAATACGAAACGTCAGAACTCTATTAATTGTCAATAGATTCATCGTATATTAGATGGAGATAACTGCTTTCAGAGTATTAGGAAGCATGGTGAACTATCAATTAGGAAACAATCAGAGCATCTAGAATAACTGCCTCTACTGAAAATTGGTGTGATACTTAGTATATATAAACCAGCAACATAAAACAGCTTTGGGGGTATGCTTATCATAACACTTCTTCTGAAAATCAATTAATGTGGAGAAAGTCTCCAAGTTTGTAAATAAGTCCCATGCTATATATGCATACATTATCACATCAGTAGAACTGGGTTAGATGTCACACAAAGGGAGAAAACTCAAACAAATAGGGACTGGTATTACAAATGGTAGCAAAAACCGGATTTGTTCCACCTGTTAATCTAAGTTCGGAATCTGCGAGCATTATTTGAATGGAATTAAAGTATTTTCTGAAAGGGAGTTAAAGGTGTATCAAGCCTGAAAGATATACAATTATTCAGATATATTTCGTATATACCTAACAATTCTTACTGTGGCAATGCCGGTGGTTACTATTGAACAGACTAGTGTATTCCCACCTAGTAACTGTATTATACCTTAAGTAGCTAATTAGAAAGCATATCAGATACACATGTATAATACTAACAAATCCAGAAAAGAATACGAATGAATGTATTTACAAACAAGGATTCGTAGCGAAAATTGATAGGTGAGACCCTCATATTTTAAGGAACAGGTTACCCGAGAATTTTTCCATTTGGCACCAAAAAGGCGTCGATAGTACATACAATTTACAGAATGATTTATTTCTCGTGAAACAACTTTACATGGGTACATATGTTTTCGAAATATGTAAAATTCTGGAAATATCGAGTTGATTTGTTAATGAAATTATGAATTTTGAAATCATTTATCGAAATCGTACAAAAAGACATGTTTGGGCGAAATCTACCAAAACCATATAATTTCATTATAAATACGAAACGTCAGAACTCTATTAATTATCAATAGCTTCATTGTATAGTAGATGGAGATAATGGCTTTCAGAGTATTAGGAGGCATTGTGAACTATCAATTAGGAAAAAATAGGAGCATCTAGAATAAATGGCTCTACTGAAATTTGGTGTGATGCTTAGTATATATAAACCAGCAACAAAAACAGCTGTGGGAGTATATTTACCACAACGCTTCTTCTGAAAATCAATAAATGTGGAGAAAGTCTCCAAGTTTGTAAATAAGTCCCATGCTATATATGCATACATTATCACATCAGAAGAACTGGGTTAGATGTCACATGAAGGGAGAAAACTCAAAAAAATAGGGACTGGTATCACAAATGGTAGCAAAAACCGGATTTGTTCCACCTGTTAATCTAAGGTCGGAATCTGCGAGCATTATTAGAATGGAATTAAAGTATTTTCTGAAAGGGAGTTAAAGGTGTGTCAAGCCTGTAAGATATACAATTATTCAGATATATTTCGCATATACCTAACAATTCTTACTGTGGCAATGCCGGTGGTTACTATAGAACAGACTAGTGTATTCCCACCTAGTAACTGTATCATACCGTAAGTAGCTAATTAGAAAGCATATCAGATACACATGTATAATACTAACAAATCCAGAAAAGAATACGAATGAATTTATTTACAAACAAGGATTTGCATCGAAAATTGATAGGTGAGACCCTCATATTTTAAGGAACAGGTTACCCGTGAATTTTTCCATTTAGCACCAAAAAGGTGTCGATAGTACATACAATTTACAGAATGATTTATTTCTCGTGAAACAACTTTACATGGGTACATATGTTTTCGAAATATGTAAAATTCTGGAAATATCGAGTTGATTTGTTAATGAAATTATGATTTTTGAAATCATTTATCGAAATCGTACAAAAAGACATGTTTGGGGGAAATCTACCAAAACCATATAATTTCATTATAAATACGAAACGTCAGAACTCTATTAATTGTCAATAGCTTCATTGTATAGTAGATGGAGATAGTTGCTTTCAGAGTATTAGGAGGCATTGTGAACTATCAATTAGGAAAAAAATAGGAGCATCTAGAATAACTGGCTCTACTGAAATTTGGTGTGATGCTTAGTATATATAAACCAGCAACAAAAACAGCTTTGGGAGTATATTTACCACAACACTTCTTCTGAAAATCTATTAATGTGGAGAAAGTCTCCAAGTTTGTAAATAAGTCACATGCTATATATGCATACATCATCACATCAGAAGAACTGGATTAGATGTCACATGAAGGGAGAAAACTCAAAAAAATAGGGACTGGTATCACAAATGGTAGCAAAAACCGGATTTGTTCCACCTGTTAATCTAAGGTCGGAATCTGCGAGCATTATTAGAATGGAATTAAAGTATTTTCTGAAAGGGAGTTAAAGGTGTGTCAAGCCTGAAAGATATACAATTATTCAGATATATTCCGCATATACCTAACAATTCTTACTGTGGCAATGCCGGTGGTTACAATAGAACAGACTAGTGTATTCCCACCTAGTAACTGTATTATACCGTAAGTAGCTAATTAGAAAGCATATCAGATACACATGTATAATACTAACAAATCCAGAAAAGAATACGAATGAATTTATTTACAAACAAGGATTCGCAGCGAAAATTGATAGGTGAGACCCTCATATTTTAAGGAACAGGTTACCCGAGAATTTTTCCATTTGGCACCAAAAAGGCGTCGATAGTACATACAATTTATCGAATGATTTATTTCTCGTGAAACGGCTTTACATGGGTACATATGTTTTCGAAATATGTAATATTCTGGAAATATCGAGTTGATTTGTTAATGAAATTATGATTTTTGAAATCATTTATCGAAATCGTACAAAAAGACATGTTTGGGGGAAATCTACCAAAATCATATTATTTCATTATAAATACGAAACGTCAGAACTCTATTAATTGTCAATAGATTCATCGTATATTAGATGGAGATAACTGCTTTCAGAGTATTAGGAAGCATGGTGAACTATCAATTAGGAAACAATCAGAGCATCTAGAATAACTGCCTCTACTGAAAATTGGTGTGATACTTAGTATATATAAACCAGCAACATAAAACAGCTTTGGGGGTATGCTTATCATAACACTTCTTCTGAAAATCAATTAATGTGGAGAAAGTCTCCAAGTTTGTAAATAAGTCCCATGCTATATATGCATACATTATCACATCAGTAGAACTGGGTTAGATGTCACACAAAGGGAGAAAACTCAAACAAATAGGGACTGGTATTACAAATGGTAGCAAAAACCGGATTTGTTCCACCTGTTAATCTAAGTTCGGAATCTGCGAGCATTATTTGAATGGAATTAAAGTATTTTCTGAAAGGGAGTTAAAGGTGTATCAAGCCTGAAAGATATACAATTATTCAGATATATTTCGTATATACCTAACAATTCTTACTGTGGCAATGCCGGTGGTTACTATTGAACAGACTAGTGTATTCCCACCTAGTAACTGTATTATACCGTAAGTAGCTAATTAGAAAGCATATCAGATACACATGTATAATACTAACAAATCCAGAAAAGAATACGAATGAATGTATTTACAAACAAGGATTCGTAGCGAAAATTGATAGGTGAGACCCTCATATTTTAAGGAACAGGTTACCCGAGAATTTTTCCATTTGGCACCAAAAAGGCGTCGATAGTACATACAATTTACAGAATGATTTATTTCTCGTGAAACAACTTTACATGGGTACATATGTTTTCGAAATATGTAAAATTCTGGAAATATCGAGTTGATTTGTTAATGAAATTATGAATTTTGAAATCATTTATCGAAATCGTACAAAAAGACATGTTTGGGCGAAATCTACCAAAACCATATAATTTCATTATAAATACGAAACGTCAGAACTCTATTAATTATCAATAGCTTCATTGTATAGTAGATGGAGATAATGGCTTTCAGAGTATTAGGAGGCATTGTGAACTATCAATTAGGAAAAAATAGGAGCATCTAGAATAAATGGCTCTACTGAAATTTGGTGTGATGCTTAGTATATATAAACCAGCAACAAAAACAGCTGTGGGAGTATATTTACCACAACGCTTCTTCTGAAAATCAATAAATGTGGAGAAAGTCTCCAAGTTTGTAAATAAGTCCCATGCTATATATGCATACATTATCACATCAGAAGAACTGGGTTAGATGTCACATGAAGGGAGAAAACTCAAAAAAATAGGGACTGGTATCACAAATGGTAGCAAAAACCGGATTTGTTCCACCTGTTAATCTAAGGTCGGAATCTGCGAGCATTATTAGAATGGAATTAAAGTATTTTCTGAAAGGGAGTTAAAGGTGTGTCAAGCCTGTAAGATATACAATTATTCAGATATATTTCGCATATACCTAACAATTCTTACTGTGGCAATGCCGGTGGTTACTATAGAACAGACTAGTGTATTCCCACCTAGTAACTGTATCATACCGTAAGTAGCTAATTAGAAAGCATATCAGATACACATGTATAATACTAACAAATCCAGAAAAGAATACGAATGAATTTATTTACAAACAAGGATTTGCATCGAAAATTGATAGGTGAGACCCTCATATTTTAAGGAACAGGTTACCCGTGAATTTTTCCATTTAGCACCAAAAAGGTGTCGATAGTACATACAATTTACAGAATGATTTATTTCTCGTGAAACAACTTTACATGGGTACATATGTTTTCGAAATATGTAAAATTCTGGAAATATCGAGTTGATTTGTTAATGAAATTATGATTTTTGAAATCATTTATCGAAATCGTACAAAAAGACATGTTTGGGCGAAATCTACCAAAACCATATAATTTCATTATAAATACGAAACGTCAGAACTCTATTAATTGTCAATAGCTTCATTGTATAGTAGATGGGGATAGTTGCTTTCAGAGTATTAGGAGGCATTGTGAACTATCAATTAGGAAAAAAATAGGAGCATCTAGAATAACTGGCTCTTCTGAAATTTGGTGTGATTCTTAGTATATATAAACCAGCAACAAAAACAGCTTTGGGAGTATATTTACCACAACACTTCTTCTGAAAATCTATTAATGTGGAGAAAGTCTCCAAGTTTGTAAATAAGTCACATGCTATATATGCATACATCATCACATCAGAAGAACTGGATTAGATGTCACATGAAGGGAGAAAACTCAAAGAAATAGGGACTGGTATCACAAATGGTAGCAAAAACCGGATTTGTTCCACCTGTTAATCTAAGGTCGGAATCTGCGAGCATTATTAGAATGGAATTAAAGTATTTTCTGAAAGGGAGTTAAAGGTGTGTCAAGCCTGAAAGATATACAATTATTCAGATATATTCGCATATACCTAACAATTCTTACTGTGGCAATGCCGGTGGTTATTATAGAACAGACTAGTGTATTCCCACCTAGTAACTGTATTATACCGTAAGTAGCTAATTAGAAAGCATATCAGATACACATGTATAATACTAACAAATCCAGAAAAGAATACGAATGAATTTATTTACAAACAGGGATTCGCAGCGAAAATTGATAGGAGATACCCTCATATTTTAAGGAACAGGTTACCCGAGAATTTTTCCATTTGGCACCAAAAAGGCGTCGATAGTACATACAATTTACCGAATGATTTATTTCTCGTGAAACAACTTTACATGGGTACATATGTTTTCGAAATATGTAATATTCTGGAAATATCGAGTTGATTTGTTAATGAAATTATGATTTTTGAAATCATTTATCGAAATCGTACAAAAAGACATGTTTGGGGGAAATCTACCAAGATCATATTATTTCATTATAAATACGAAACGTCAGAACTCTATTAATTGTCAATAGATTCATCGTATATTAGATGGAGATAACTGCTTTCAGAGTATTAGGAAGCATGGTGAACTATCAATTAGGAAACAATCAGAGCATCTAAAATAACTGGCTCTACTGCAAATTGGTGTGATACTTAGTATATATAAACCAGCAACATAAAACAGCTTTGGGGGTATACTTACCATAACACTTCTTCTGAAAATCAATTAATGTGGAGAAGTCTCCAAGTTTGTAAATAAGTCCCATGCTATATATGCATACATTATCACATCAGAAGAACTGGGTTAGATGACACATGAAGGGAGAAAACTCAAACAATTAGGGACTGGTATTACAAATGGTAGCAAACACCGGATTTGTTCCACCTGTTAATCTAAGGTTGAAATCGGCGAGCATTATTTGAATGGAATTAAAGTATTTTCTGAAAGGGAGTTAAAGGTGTGTCAAGCCTGAAAGATATACAATTATTCAGATATATTTCGTATATACCTAACAATTCTTACTGTGGCAATGCCGGTGGTTACTATAGAACAGACTAGTGTATTCCCATCTAGTAACTGTATTATACCGTAAGTAGCTAATTAGAAAGCATATCAGATACACATGTATAATACTAACAAATCCAGAAAAGAATACGAATGAATGTATTTACAAAAAGGATTCGTAGCGAAAATTGATAGGTGAGACCCTCATATATTAAGGAACAGGTTACCCGAGAATTTTTCCATTTGGCACCAAAAAGGCGTCGATAGTATATACAATTTACCGAATGATTTATTTCTCGTGAAGCAACTTTACATGGGTACATATGCTTTCGAAATATGTAAAATTCTGGAAATATCGAGTTGATTTGTTAATGAAATTATGAATTTTGAAATCATTTATCGAAATCGTACAAAAAGACATGTTTGGGCGAAATCTACCAAAACCATATAATTTCATTATAAATACGAAGCGTCAGAACTCTATTAATTATCAATAGCTTCATCGTATAGTAGATGGAGATAATGGCTTTCAGAGTATTAGGAGGCATTGTGAATTATCAATTAGAAAAAAATATGAGCATCTAGAATAACTGGCTCTACTGAAATTTGGTGTGATGCTTAGTATATATAAACCAGCAACAAAAACAGCTGTGGGAGTATATTTACCACAACGCTTCTTCTGAAAATCAATAAATGTGGAGAAAGTCTCCAAGTTTGTAAATAAGTCACATGCTATATATGCATACATTATCACATCAGAAGAACTGGGATAGATGTCACATGAAGGGAGAAAACTCAAAAAATAGGGACAGGTATCACAAATGGTAGCAAAAACGAATTTGTTCCACCTGTTAATCTAAGGTCGGAATCTGCGAGCATTATTAGAATGGAATTAAAGTATTTTCTGAAAGGGAGTTAAAGGTGTGTCAAGCCTGAAAGATATACAATTATTCAGATATATTTCGCATAAACCTAACAATTCTTACTGTAGCAATGCCGGTGGTTACTATAGAACAGACTAGTGTATTCCCACCTAGTAACTGTATCATACCGTAAGTAGCTAATTAGAAAGCATATCAGATACACATGTATAATACTAACAAATCCAGAAAAGAATACGAATGAATTTATTTACAAACAAGGATTCGCAGCGAAAATTGATAGGTGATACCCTCATATTTTAAGGAACAGGTTACCCGAGAATTTTTCCATTTGGCACCAAAAAGGCGTCGATAGTACATACAATTTACAGAATGATTTATTTCTCGTGAAACAACTTTACATGGGTACATATGTTTTCGAAATATGTAAAATTCTGGAAATATCGAGTTGATTTGTTAATGAAATTATGATTTTTGAAATCATTTATCGAAATCGTACAAAAAGACATGTTTGGGGGAAATCTACCAAAACCATATAATTTCATTATAAATACGAAACGTCAGAACTCTATTAATTGTCAATAGCTTCATTGTATAGTAGATGGGGATAGTTGCTTTCAGAGTATTAGGAGGCATTGTGAACTATCAATTAGGAAAAAAATAGGAGCATCTAGAATAACTGGCTCTACTGAAATTTGGTGTGATGCTTAGTATATATAAACCAGCAACAAAAACAGCTTTGGGAGTATATTTACCACAACACTTCTTCTGAAAATCTATTAATGTGGAGAAAGTCTCCAAGTTCGTAAATAAGTCACATGCTATATATGCATACATCATCACATCAGAAGAACTGGATTAGATGTCACATGAAGGGAGAAAACTCAAAAAAATAGGGACTGGTATCACAAATGGTAGCAAAAACCGGATTTGTTCCACCTGTTAATCTAAGGTCGGAATCTGCGAGCATTATTAGAATGGAATTAAAGTATTTTCTGAAAGGGAGTTAAAAGTGTGTCAAGCCTGAAAGATATACAATTATTCAGATATATTCGCATATACCTAACAATTCTTACTGTGGCAATGCCGTGGTTATTATAGAACAGACTAGTGTATTCCCACCTAGTAACTGTATTATACCGTAAGTAGCTAATTAGAAAGCATATCAGATACACATGTATAATACTAACAAATCCAGAAAAGAATACGAATGAATTTATTTACAAACAAGGATTCGCAGCGAAAATTGATAGGTGATACCCTCATATTTTAAGGAACAGGTTACCCGAGAATTTTTCCATTTGGCACCAAAAAGGCGTCGATAGTACATACAATTTACCGAATGATTTATTTCTTGTGAAACAACTTTACATGGGTACATATGTTTTCGAAATATGTAATATTCTGGAAATATCGAGTTGATTTGTTAATGAAATTATGATTTTTGAAATCATTTATCGAAATCGTACAAAAAGACATGTTTGGGGGAAATCTACCAAAATCATATTATTTCATTATAAATACGAAACGTCAGAACTCTATTAATTGTCAATAGATTCATCGTATATTAGATGGAGATAACTGCTTTCAGAGTATTAGGAAGCATGGTGAACTATCAATTAGGAAACAATCAGAGCATCTAGAATAACTGGCTCTACTGCAAATTGGTGTGATACTTAGTATATATAAACCAGCAACATAAAACAGCTTTGGGGGTATACCTACCATAACACTTCTTCTGAAAATCAATTAATGTGGAGAAGTCTCCAAGTTTGTAAATAAGTCCCATGCTATATATGCATACATTATCACATCAGAAGAACTGGGTTGGATGAGACATGAAGGGAGAAAACTCAAACAAATAGGGACTGGTATTACAAATGGTAGCAAACACCGGATTTGTTCCACCTGTTAATCTAAGGTTGGAATCGGCGAGCATTATTTGAATGAAATTAAAGTATTTTCTGAAAGGGAGTTAAAGGTGTGTCAAGCCTGAAAGATATACAATTATTCAGATATATTTCGTATATACCTAACAATTCTTACTGTGGCAATGCCGGTGGTTACTATAGAACAGACTAGTGTATTCCCACCTAGTAACTGTATTATACCGTAAGTAGCTAATTAGAAAGCATATCAGATACACATGTATAATACTAACAAATCCAGAAAAGAATACGAATGAATGTATTCACAAAAAAGGATTCGTAGCGAAAATTGATAGGTGAGACCCTCATATATTAAGGAACAGGTTACCCAGAATTTTTCCATTTGGCACCAAAAAGGCGTCGATAGTATATACAATTTACTGAATGATTTATTTCTCGTGAAACAACTTTACATGGGTACATATGCTTTCGAAATATGTAAAATTCTGGAAATATCGAGTTGATTTGTTAATGAAATTATGATTTTAGAAATGATTTATCGAAATCGTACAAAAAGACATGTTTGGGCGAAATCTACCAAAACCATATAATTTCATTATAAATACGAAACGTCAGAACTCTATTAATTATCAATAGCTTCATTGTATAGTAGATGGAGATAATGGCTTTCAGAGTATTAGGAGGCATTGTGAACTATCAATTAGGAAAAAATAGGAGCATCTAGAATAACTGGCTCTACTGAAATTTGGTGTGATGCTTAGTATATATAAACCAGCAACAAAAACAGCTGTGGGAGTATATTTACCACAACGCTTCTTCTGAAAATCAATAAATGTGGAGAAAGTCTCCAAGTTTGTAAATAAGTCACATGCTATATATGCATACATTATCACATCAGAAGAACTGGGTTAGATGTCACATGAAGGGAGAAAACTCAAAAAAATAGGGACTGGTATCACAAATGGTAGCAAAAACCGGATTTGTTCCACCTGTTAATCTAAGGTCGGAATCTGCGAGCATTATTAGAATGGAATTAAAGTATTTTCTGAAAGGGAGTTAAAGGTGTGTCAAGCCTGAAAGATATACAATTATTCAGATATATTCGCATATACCTAACAATTCTTACTGTGGCAATGTCGGTGGTTATTATAGAACAGACTAGTGTATTCCCACCTAGTAACTGTATTATACCGTAAGTAGCTAATTAGAAAGCATATCAGATACACATGTATAATACTAACAAATCCAGAAAAGAATACGAATGAATTTATTTACAAACAAGGATTCGCAGCGAAAATTGATAGGTGATACCCTCATATTTTAAGGAACAGGTTACCCGAGAATTTTTCCATTTGGCACCAAAAAGGCGTCGATAGTACATACAATTTACCGAATGATTTATTTCTCGTGAAACAACTTTACATGGGTACATATGTTTTCGAAATATGTAAAATTCTGGAAATATCGAGTTGATTTGTTAATGAAATTATGATTTTTGAAATGATTTATCGAAATCGTACAAAAAGACATGTTTGGGGGAAATCTACCAAAACCATATAATTTCATTATAAATACGAAACGTCAGAACTCTATTAATTGTCAATAGCTTCATTGTATAGTAGATGGAGATAGTTGCTTTCAGAGTATTAGGAGGCATTGTGAACTATCAATTAGGAAAAAAATAGGAGCATCTAGAATAACTGGCTCTACTGAAATTTGGTGTGATGCTTAGTATATATAAACCAGCAACAAAAACAGCTTTGGGAGTATATTTACCACAACGCTTCTTCTGAAAATCAATAAATGTGGAGAAGGTCTCCAAGTTTGTAAATAAGTCGCATGCTATATATGCATACATTATCACATCAGAAGAACTGGGATAGATGTCACATGAAGGGAGAAAACTCAAAAAAATAGGGACTGGTATCACAAATGGTAGCAAAAACGGATTTGTTCCACCTGTTAATCTAAGGTCGGAATCTGCGAGCATTATTAGAATGGAATTAAAGTATTTTCTGAAAGGGAGTTAAAGGTGTGTCAAGCCTGAAAGATATACAATTATTCAGATATATTTCGCATAAACCTAACAATTCTTACTGTAGCAATGCCGGTGGTTACTATAGAACAGACTAGTGTATTCCCACCTAGTAACTGTATCATACCGTAAGTAGCTAATTAGAAAGCATATCAGATACACATGTATAATACTAACAAATCCAGAAAAGAATACGAATGAATTTATTTACAAACAAGGATTCGCAGCGAAAATTGATAGGTGATACCCTCATATTTTAAGGAACAGGTTACCCGAGAATTTTTCCATTTGGCACCAAAAAGGCGTCGATAGTACATACAATTTACAGAATGATTTATTTCTCGTGAAACAACTTTACATGGGTACATATGTTTTCGAAATATGTAAAATTCTGGAAATATCGAGTTGATTTGTTAATGAAATTATGATTTTTGAAATCATTTATCGAAATCGTACAAAAAGACATGTTTGGGGGAAATCTACCAAAACCATATAATTTCATTATAAATACGAAACGTCAGAACTCTATTAATTGTCAATAGCTTCATTGTATAGTAGATGGGGATAGTTGCTTTCAGAGTATTAGGAGGCATTGTGAACTATCAATTAGGAAAAAAATAGGAGCATCTAGAATAACTGGCTCTACTGAAATTTGGTGTGATGCTTAGTATATATAAACCAGCAACAAAAACAGCTTTGGGAGTATATTTACCACAACACTTCTTCTGAAAATCTATTAATGTGGAGAAAGTCTCCAAGTTCGTAAATAAGTCACATGCTATATATGCATACATCATCACATCAGAAGAACTGGATTAGATGTCACATGAAGGGAGAAAACTCAAAAAAATAGGGACTGGTATCACAAATGGTAGCAAAAACCGGATTTGTTCCACCTGTTAATCTAAGGTCGGAATCTGCGAGCATTATTAGAATGGAATTAAAGTATTTTCTGAAAGGGAGTTAAAAGTGTGTCAAGCCTGAAAGATATACAATTATTCAGATATATTCGCATATACCTAACAATTCTTACTGTGGCAATGCCGTGGTTATTATAGAACAGACTAGTGTATTCCCACCTAGTAACTGTATTATACCGTAAGTAGCTAATTAGAAAGCATATCAGATACACATGTATAATACTAACAAATCCAGAAAAGAATACGAATGAATTTATTTACAAACAAGGATTCGCAGCGAAAATTGATAGGTGATACCCTCATATTTTAAGGAACAGGTTACCCGAGAATTTTTCCATTTGGCACCAAAAAGGCGTCGATAGTACATACAATTTACCGAATGATTTATTTCTTGTGAAACAACTTTACATGGGTACATATGTTTTCGAAATATGTAATATTCTGGAAATATCGAGTTGATTTGTTAATGAAATTATGATTTTTGAAATCATTTATCGAAATCGTACAAAAAGACATGTTTGGGGGAAATCTACCAAAATCATATTATTTCATTATAAATACGAAACGTCAGAACTCTATTAATTGTCAATAGATTCATCGTATATTAGATGGAGATAACTGCTTTCAGAGTATTAGGAAGCATGGTGAACTATCAATTAGGAAACAATCAGAGCATCTAGAATAACTGGCTCTACTGCAAATTGGTGTGATACTTAGTATATATAAACCAGCAACATAAAACAGCTTTGGGGGTATACCTACCATAACACTTCTTCTGAAAATCAATTAATGTGGAGAAGTCTCCAAGTTTGTAAATAAGTCCCATGCTATATATGCATACATTATCACATCAGAAGAACTGGGTTGGATGAGACATGAAGGGAGAAAACTCAAACAAATAGGGACTGGTATTACAAATGGTAGCAAACACCGGATTTGTTCCACCTGTTAATCTAAGGTTGGAATCGGCGAGCATTATTTGAATGAAATTAAAGTATTTTCTGAAAGGGAGTTAAAGGTGTGTCAAGCCTGAAAGATATACAATTATTCAGATATATTTCGTATATACCTAACAATTCTTACTGTGGCAATGCTGGTGGTTACTATAGAACAGACTAGTGTATTCCCACCTAGTAACTGTATTATACCGTAAGTAGCTAATTAGAAAGCATATCAGATACACATGTATAATACTAACAAATCCAGAAAAGAATACGAATGAATGTATTCACAAAAAAGGATTCGTAGCGAAAATTGATAGGTGAGACCCTCATATATTAAGGAACAGGTTACCCAGAATTTTTCCATTTGGCACCAAAAAGGCGTCGATAGTATATACAATTTACTGAATGATTTATTTCTCGTGAAACAACTTTACATGGGTACATATGTTTTCGAAATATGTAAAATTCTGGAAATATCGAGTTGATTTGTTAATGAAATTATGAATTTTGAAATCATTTATCGAAATCGTACAAAAAGACATGTTTGGGCGAAATCTACCAAAACCATATAATTTCATTATAAATACGAAACGTCAGAACTCTATTAATTGTCAATAGCTTCATTGTATAGTAGATGGAGATAGTTGCTTTCAGAGTATTAGGAGGCATTGTGAACTATCAATTAGGAAAAAAATAGGAGCATCTAGAATAACTGGCTCTACTGAAATTTGGTGTGATGCTTAGTATATATAAACCAGCAACAAAAACAGCTTTGGGAGTATATTTACCACAACGCTTCTTCTGAAAATCAATAAATGTGGAGAAGGTCTCCAAGTTTGTAAATAAGTCGCATGCTATATATGCATACATTATCACATCAGAAGAACTGGGATAGATGTCACATGAAGGGAGAAAACTCAAAAAAATAGGGACTGGTATCACAAATGGTAGCAAAAACGGATTTGTTCCACCTGTTAATCTAAGGTCGGAATCTGCGAGCATTATTAGAATGGAATTAAAGTATTTTCTGAAAGGGAGTTAAAGGTGTGTCAAGCCTGAAAGATATACAATTATTCAGATATATTTCGCATAAACCTAACAATTCTTACTGTAGCAATGCCGGTGGTTACTATAGAACAGACTAGTGTATTCACACCTAGTAACTGTATCATACCGTAAGTAGCTAATTAGAAAGCATATCAGATACACATGTATAATACTAACAAATCCAGAAAAGAATACGAATGAATTTATTTACAAACAAGGATTCGCATCGAAAATTGATAGGTGAGACCCTCATATTTTAAGGAACAGGTTACCCGTGAATTTTTCCATTTAGCACCAAAAAGGTGTCGATAGTACATACAATTTACAGAATGATTTATTTCTCGTGAAACAACTTTACATGGGTACATATGTTTTCGAAATATGTAAAATTCTGGAAATATCGAGTTGATTTGTTAATGAAATTATGAATTTTGAAATCATTTATCGAAATCGTACAAAAAGACATGTTTGGGCGAAATCTACCAAAACCATATAATTTCATTATAAATACGAAATGTCAGAACTCTATTAATTGTCAATAGCTTCATTGTATAGTAGATGGAGATAATTGCTTTCAGAGTATTAGGAGGCATTGTGAACTATCAATTAGGAAAAAATAGGAGCATCTAGAATAACTGGCTCTACTGAAATTCGGTGTGATGCTTAGTATATATAAACCAGCAACAAAAACAGCTTTGGGAGTATATTTACCACAACACTTCTTCTGAAAATCTATTAATGTGAAGAAAGTCTCCAAGTTTGTAAATAAGTCACATGCTATATATGCATACATCATCACATCAGAAGAACTGGATTAGATGTCACATGAAGGGAGAAAACTCAAACAAATAGGGACTGGTATTACAAATGGTAGCAAAAACCGGATTTGTTCCACCTGTTAATCTAAGTTCGGAATCTGCGAGCATTATTTGAATGGAATTAAAGTATTTTCTGAAAGGGAGTTAAAGGTGTATCAAGCCTGAAAGATATACAATTATTCAGATATATTTCGTATATACCTAACAATTCTTACTGTGGCAATGCCGGTGGTTACTATAGAACAGACTAGTGTATTCCCACCTAGTAACTGTATTATACCGTAAGTAGCTAATTAGAAAGCATATCAGATACACATGTATAATACTAACAAATCCAGAAAAGAATACGAATGAATGTATTTACAAACAAGGATTCGCATCGAAAATTGATAGGTGAGACCCTCATATTTTAAGGAACAGGTTACCCGAGAATGTTTCCATTTGGCACCAAAAAAGCGTCGATAGTGCATACAATTTATCGAATGATTTATTTCTCGTGAAACAACTTTACATGGGTACATATGCTTTCGAAATATGTAAAATTCTGGAAATATCGAGTTGATTTGTTAATGAAATTATGATTTTGAAATGATTTATCGAAATCGTACAAAAAGACATGTTTGGGCGAAATCTACCAAAACCATATAATTTCATTATAAATACGAAACGTCAGAACTCTATTAATTATCAATAGCTTCATTGTATAGTAGATGGAGATAATGGCTTTCAGAGTATTAGGAGGCATTGTGAACTATCAATTAGGAAAAAATAGGAGCATCTAGAATAACTGGCTCTACTGAAATTTGGTGTGATGCTTAGTATATATAAACCAGCAACAAAAACAGCTGTGGGAGTATATTTACCACAACGCTTCTTCTGAAAATCAATAAATGTGGAGAAAGTCTCCAAGTTTGTAAATAAGTCACATGCTATATATGCATACATTATCACATCAGAAGAACTGGGTTAGATGTCACATGAAGGGAGAAAACTCAAAAAAATAGGGACTGGTATCACAAATGGTAGCAAAAACCGGATTTGTTCCACCTGTTAATCTAAGGTCGGAATCTGCGAGCATTATTAGAATGGAATTAAAGTATTTTCTGAAAGGGAGTTAAAGGTGTGTCAAGCCTGAAAGATATACAATTATTCAGATATATTCGCATATACCTAACAATTCTTACTGTGGCAATGTCGGTGGTTATTATAGAACAGACTAGTGTATTCCCACCTAGTAACTGTATTATACCGTAAGTAGCTAATTAGAAAGCATATCAGATACACATGTATAATACTAACAAATCCAGAAAAGAATACGAATGAATTTATTTACAAACAAGGATTCGCAGCGAAAATTGATAGGTGATACCCTCATATTTTAAGGAACAGGTTACCCGAGAATTTTTCCATTTGGCACCAAAAAGGCGTCGATAGTACATACAATTTACCGAATGATTTATTTCTCGTGAAACAACTTTACATGGGTACATATGTTTTCGAAATATGTAAAATTCTGGAAATATCGAGTTGATTTGTTAATGAAATTATGATTTTTGAAATGATTTATCGAAATCGTACAAAAAGACATGTTTGGGGGAAATCTACCAAAACCATATAATTTCATTATAAATACGAAACGTCAGAACTCTATTAATTGTCAATAGCTTCATTGTATAGTAGATGGAGATAGTTGCTTTCAGAGTATTAGGAGGCATTGTGAACTATCAATTAGGAAAAAAATAGGAGCATCTAGAATAACTGGCTCTACTGAAATTTGGTGTGATGCTTAGTATATATAAACCAGCAACAAAAACAGCTTTGGGAGTATATTTACCACAACGCTTCTTCTGAAAATCAATAAATGTGGAGAAGGTCTCCAAGTTTGTAAATAAGTCGCATGCTATATATGCATACATTATCACATCAGAAGAACTGGGATAGATGTCACATGAAGGGAGAAAACTCAAAAAAATGGGGACTGGTATCACAAATGGTAGTAAAAACCGGATTTGTTCCACCTGTTAATCTAAGGTCGGAATCTGCGAGCATTATTAGAATGGAATTAAAGTATTTTCTGAAAGGGAGTTAAAGGTGTGTCAAGCCTGAAAGATATACAATTATTCAGATATATTTCGTATATACCTAACAATTCTTACTGTGGCAATGCCGGTGGTTACTATAGAACAGACTAGTGTATTCCCACCTAGTAACTGTATTATACCGTAAGTAGCTAATTAGAAAGCATATCAGATACACATGTATAATACTAACAAATCCAGAAAAGAATACGAATGAATTTATTTACAAACAAGGATTCGCAGCGAAAATTGATAGGTGAGACCCTCATAGTTTAAGGAACAGGTTACCCGAGAATATTTCCATTTGGCACCAAAAAAGCGTCGTTAGTGCATACAATTTACCGAATGATTTATTTCTCGTGAAACAACTGTACATGGGTACATATGTTTTCGAAATATGTAAAATTCTGGAAATATCGAGTTGATTTGTCAATGAAATTATGATTTTAGAAATGATTTATCGAAATCGTACAAAAAGACATGTTTGGGCGAAATCTACCAAAACCATATAATTTCATTATAAATACGAAACGTCAGAACTCTATTAATTGTCAATAGATTCATCGTATATTAGATGGAGATAACTGCTTTCAGAGTATTAGGAGGCATTGTGAACTATCAATTAGGAAACAATAGGAGCATTTAGAATAACTGCCTCTACTGAAAATTGGTGTGATACTTAGTATATATAAACCAGCAACATAAAACAGCTTTGGGGTTATACTTATCATAACACTTCTTCTGAAAATCAATTAATGTGGAGAAAGTCTCCAAGTTTGTAAATAAGTCCCATGCTATATATGCATACATAATCACATCAGTAGAACTGGGTTAGATGTCACACAAAGGGAGAAAACTCAAACAAATAGGGACTGGTATTACAAATGGTAGCAAAAACCGGATTTGTTCCACCTGTTAATCTAAGTTCGGAATCTGCGAGCATTATTTGAATGGAATTAAAGTATTTTCTGAAAGGGAGTTAAAGGTGTATCAAGCCTGAAAGATATACAATTATTCAGATATATTTCGTATATACCTAACAATTCTTACTGTGGCAATGCCGGTGGTTACTATAGAACAGACTAGTGTATTCCCACCTAGTAACTGTATTATACCGTAAGTAGCTAATTAGAAAGCATATCAGATACACATGTATAATACTAACAAATCCAGAAAAGAATACGAATGAATGTATTTACAAACAAGGATTCGTAGCGAAAATTGATAGGTGAGACCCTCATATTTTAAGGAACAGGTTACCCGAGAATTTTTCCATTTGGCACCAAAAAGGCGTCGATAGTATATACAATTTACCGAATGATTTATTTCTCGTGAAACAACTTTACATGGGTACATATGTTTTCGAAATATGTAAAATTCTGGAAATATCGAGTTGATTTGTTAATGAAATTATGAATTTTGAAATCATTTATCGAAATCGTACAAAAAGACATGTTTGGGCGAAATCTACCAAAACCATATAATTTCATTATAAATACGAAATGTCAGAACTCTATTAATTGTCAATAGCTTCATTGTATAGTAGATGGAGATAATTGCTTTCAGAGTATTAGGAGGCATTGTGAACTATCAATTAGGAAAAAATAGGAGCATCTAGAATAACTGGCTCTACTGAAATTTGGTGTGATGCTTAGTATATATAAACCAGCAACAAAAACAGCTGTGGGAGTATATTTACCACAACGCTTCTTCTGAAAATCAATAAATGTGGAGAAAGTCTCCAAGTTTGTAAATAAGTCACATGCTATATATGCATACATTATCACATCAGAAGAACTGGCTTAGATGTCACATGAAGGGAGAAAACTCAAAAAAATAGGGACTGGTATCACAAATGGTAGCAAAAACCGGATTTGTTCCACCTGTTAATCTAAGGTCGGAATCTGCGAGCATTATTAGAATGGAATTAAAGTATTTTCTGAAAGGGAGTTAAAGGTGTGTCAAGCCTGAAAGATATACAATTATTCAGATATATTTCGCATATACCTAACAATTCTTACTGTGGCAATGCCGTGGTTACTATAGAACAGACTAGTGTATTCCCACCTAGTAACTGTATTATACCGTAAGTAGCTAATTAGAAAGCATATCAGATACACATGTATAATACTAACAAATCCAGAAAAGAATACGAATGATTTTTTACAAACAAGGATTCGCATCGAAAATTGATTGGTGAGACCCTCATATTTTAAGGAACAGGTTACCCGAGAATTTTTCCATTTGGCACCAAAAAAGCGTCGATAGTGCATACAATTTACCGAATGATTTATTTCTCGTGAAACAACTTTACATGGGTACATATGTTTTCGAAATATGTAAAATTCTGGAAATATCGAGTTGATTTGTTAATGAAATTATGATTTTAGAAATGATTTATCGAAATCGTACAAAAAGACATGTTTGGGCGAAATCTACCAAAACCATATAATTTCATTATAAATACGAAACGTCAGAACTCTATTAATTGTCAATAGATTCATCGTATATTAGATGGAGATAACTGCTTTCAGAGTATTAGGAGGCATTGTGAACTATCAATTAGGAAACAATAGGAGCATTTAGAATAACTGCCTCTACTGAAAATTGGTGTGATACTTAGTATATATAAACCAGCAACATAAAACAGCTTTGGGGGTATACTTATCATAACACTTCTTCTGAAAATCAATTAATGTGGAGAAAGTCTCCAAGTTTGTAAATAAGTCCCATGCTATATATGCATACATTATCACATCAGTAGAACTGGGTTAGATGTCACACAAAGGGAGAAAACTCAAACAAATAGGGACTGGTATTACAAATGGTAGCAAAAACCGGATTTGTTCCACCTGTTAATCTAAGTTCGGTATCTTCGAGCATTATTTGAATGGAATTAAAGTATTTTCTGAAAGGGAGTTAAAGGTGTATCAAGCCTGAAAGATATACAATTATTCAGATATATTTCGTATATACCTAACAATTCTTACTGTGGCAATGCCGGTGGTTACTATAGAACAGACTAGTGTATTCCCACCTAGTAACTGTATTATACCGTAAGTAGCTAATTAGAAAGCATATCAGATACACATGTATAATACTAACAAATCCAGAAAAGAATACGAATGAATGTATTTACAAACAAGGATTCGTAGCGAAAATTGATAGGTGAGACCCTCATAATTTAAGGAACAGGTTACCCGAGAATTTTTCCATTTGGCACCAAAAAGGCGTCGATAGTACATACAATTTACCGAATGATTTATTTCTCGTGAAACAACTTTACATGGGTACATATGTTTTCGAAATATGTAAAATTCTGGAAATATCGAGTTGATTTGTTAATGAAATTATGATTTTAGAAATGATTTATCGAAATCGTACAAAAAGACATGTTTGGGCGAAATCTACCAAAATCATATTATTTCATTATAAATACGAAACGTCAGAACTCTATTAATTGTCAATAGATTCATCGTATATTAGATGGAGATAACTGCTTTCAGAGTATTAGGAGGCATTGTGAACTATCAATTAGGAAACAATAGGAGCATTTAGAATAACTGCCTCTACTGAAAATTGGTGTGATACTTAGTATATATAAACCAGCAACATAAAACAGCTTTGGGGGTATACTTACCATAACACTTCTTCTGAAAATCAATTAATGTGGAGAAAGTCTCCAAGTTTGTAAATAAGTCCCATGCTATATATGCATACATTATCACATCAGAAGAACTGGGTTAGATGTCACACAAAGGGAGAAAACTCAATCAAATAGAGACTGGTATTACAAATGGTAGCAACAACCGGATTTGTTCCACCTGTTAATCTAAGGTCGGAATCTGCGAGCATTATTTGAATGGAATTAAAGTATTTTCTGAAAGGGAGTTAAAGGTGTGTCAAGCCTGAAAGATATACAATTATTCAGATATATTTCGTATATACCTAACAATTCTTACTGTGGCAATGCCGGTGGTTACTATAGAACAGACTAGTGTATTCCCACCTAGTAACTGTATTATACCGTAAGTGGCTAATTAGAAAGCATATCAGATACACATGTATAATACTAACAAATCCAGAAAAGAATACGAATGAATTTATTTACAAACAAGGATTCGTAGGGAAAATTGATAGGTGAGACCCTCATATTTTTAGGAACAGGTTACCCGTGAATTTTTCCATTTAGCACCAAAAAGGCGTCGATAGTACATACAATTTACCGAATGATTTATTTCTCGTGAAACAACTTTACATGGGTACATATGTTTTCGAAATATGTAAAATTCTGGAAATATCGAGTTGATTTGTTAATGAAATTATGATTTTAGAAATGATTTATCGAAATCGTACAAAAAGACATGTATGGGCGAAATCTACCAAAATCATATTATTTCATTATAAATACGAAACGTCAGAACTCTATTAATTGTCAATAGATTCATCGTATATTAGATGGAGATAACTGCTTTCAGAGTATTAGGAGGCATTGTGAACTATCAATTATGAAACAATAGGAGCATTTAGAATAACTGCCTCTACTGAAAATTGGTGTGATACTTAGTATAAATAAACCAGTAACAAAAACAGCTTTGGGAGTATATTTACCACAACACTTCTTCTGAAAATCTATTAATGTGGAGAAAGTCTCCAAGTTTGTAAATAAGTCACATGCTATATATGCATACATCATCACATCAGAAGAACTGGATTAGATATCACATGAAGGGAGAAAACTAAACAAAATAGGGACTGGTATCACAAATGGTAGCAAAAACCGGATTTGTTCCACCTGTTAATCTAAGGTCGGAATCTGCGAGCATTATTTGAATGGAATTAAAGTATTTTCTGAAAGGGAGTTAAAGGTGTGTCAAGCCTGAAAGATATACAATTATTCAGATATATTTTGTATATACCTAACAATTCTTACTGTGGCAATGCCGGTGGTTACTATAGAACAGACTAGTGCATTCCCACCTAGTAACTGTATTATACCGTAAGTAGCTAATTAGAAAGCATATCAGATACACATGTATAATACTAACAATTCCAGAAAAGAATACGAATGAATTTATTTACAAACAATGATTCGTAGCGGAAATTGATAGGTGGAGACCCTCATATTTTAAGGAACAGGTTACCAGAGAATTTTTCCATTTGGCACCAAAAAGGGTTCAATAGTACATACAATTTACAGAATGATTTATTTCTCGTGGAACAGCTTTACATGGGTACATATGTTTTCGAAATATGTAAAATTCTGGAAATATCGAGTTGATTTGTTAATGAAATTATGATTTTAGAAATGATTTATCGAAATCGTACTAAAAGACATGTTTGAGCGAAATCTACCAAAACCATATAGTTTCATTATAAATACGAAACGTCAGAACTATTAATTGTCAATAGCTTCATTCTTTATTAGATGGAGATAACTGCTTTCAGAGTATTAGGAGGCATTATGAACTATCAACTAGGAAACAATTGGAGCATCTAGAATAACTGGCTCTACTGAAAATTGGTATAATACTTAGTATATATAATCCAACAACAAAAAAGCAGCTTTAGGAGAATATTTACCATAACAGTTCTTCTGAGAATCGATTAACGTGGAGAAAGTCCCAAAATTTGTAAATAAGTCCCATGCTATCTATGCATACATTATCACATCAGAAGAACTGGGTTAGATGTCACACAAAGGGAGAAAACTCAAAAATATAGGTACTGGTATCACAAATGGTATCAAAAACCGGATTTGTTCCACCTGTAAATCAAAGGTCGGAATCTGCGAACATTATTTGAATGGAATTAAAATATTTTTCTGAAAGAGAGTTAAAGATGTGTTAAGTCTGAAAAATATACAATTATTCAGATAAATACCTAATAATTCTTATTGTGGCAATGCCGGTGGTTACCATAGAACAGACAAGTGTATTCTCACCTAGTAACTGTATTATACTGTAAGTAACTAATAAAAAAATATATCAGACACACATGTATAATACTGACTATTCCAGAAAAGAATACGATTGAATATATTTACAGACACTAATTCGTAGCGCAAATTGGTAGTTGTAGAACCTCATATTTTAAGGAACAGGTGACCTGATATTATTTTCCATTGGGACCAAAAAGGCGTCAATAGCACATACAATTTACAGAATGATGTATTTCTCGTGAAACAACTGTACATGGGTACATATATTTTCGAAATATGTAAAATTCTGGAAATATCGAGTTGAATTTTTAATGGAATTATGATTTTGGAAATGATTTATCGAAATCGTACAGAAATGTTTGGGCGAAATCTACCAAAACCATATGTTGTCATTATAAATACGAAACGTCAGAACTCTTAAATGTCCAATAGCTTCATTCTATATTAGATGGAGATAATTGCTTTCAGAGTATTAGGAGGCATTATGAACTATAAAATAGGAAACAATAGGAGCATCTAGAATAACTGGCTCTACTGTATTTTTGAAAGTGTTTATATAATCTCAATTTAAGTTACTTATTGCATATTTATGTTATTTGGATTGAATTATACAAGTATACATTTTTTAGTTTCTATCACTTAATTGGGATCATTGAATTTTCTCACAAATCAGGATTGGTACATGTGATATTTCTATAAATGGACAAAAAAGGCAACTTTTGGTGAATATTTACCATAACCCTTTTTTCTGAAAACTAATTAATATAAAGAAAGCCTCCAAATTAATAAATAAGGTCCATGCAAATATTATCACACCAGATGCTGTTTTCAGACTGATGGAAACAAACGCAATCAATAAGACACCGGACCAACAATTATAACATGACGTCCTGCATTAATATTGGCTATATAAATAAAGCTGTGTTATAAATCATGATACATGTTTATTAGCAGATGCGTAATTGCTGTGCAAATTATTAAGAAGAGTGAAGATACCAAAGAAGTAATCTTAATTCGCAGAGAAGAAGCAGCCAGCACAATGAACAGAAGAAAATAATGATAAAAGGACAAACAACGATCTACAAAACACCAGAGAACAAAAGATCGGGAAACACGAACCCCACTAAAAATGGTGGTGTACTCAGGTGTTCGGGAGGGGTGGGCAGTTCCTGTTCCAGTAATAGCATCCGTCGTGTTAGTCTAGTTACATATCCGGTGATAAGTCATGAGTGAGGAAATGCCTGCAAAGTGCTTGCGACAAGTGGAACATATTCATAGATATCTGTTACACAGATATTTCGCAACTGTTAACCAAGTCATGGTGGCGACGAAATGAAGTGAACTTAACCAACATGAACCCTTGTTAGCAGCAACCATCTATCAGAGAAATCACGATAGGAACCGCAAACTCTGGAATATCGGATCAACCGAGAGACATATACTCTATATACATACATACATATACTGCTGGAATGTTCAAATGGGAAAATTGAAATCATCTCTTTTGTTTCGTTCTTAACGGCCCTCACTTGCCCAAGTTGTCAAAGTATGAAGCAGATCTAGCTGTATCTGTGTTATCCTTTATCCCAAGCTTAATGGGGTAGATGCGATCGACAAAATCGCCCAACTTAGAATTACGTAGTGAAAGGACATCATCTATATAGCAGAACGTGAAATTAAAGGATCGGGCTAGCTTCTTTTTGTTCTTCTGGAGAAGCTGCTATATGAAGCCTGCCTCGTACGAATAAAGTCAGCGAGATGAGAACAGTTTGCACTTATAGGTACATGTATGCATATTATCTGTTGGAAAACACGTCCACCAGACATAATATGTTGTCAAAAACTCAAGCATTATGATGATATCAGTTTCAGAGAACTTTTTGGAAGTATCAAACTGTTTTTTTTTGTTTTTTTTAACAAAATAAGATTTGTCCCTAATAAAAGGTGTTTGTATATACATTGTCCACTATTTTATAAAACAGTTGGACTAATTCTTTTAATCTCTCTTTCTTTGGAAATGTCTGTACCAAGTCAGGGTCATTACGGTGTTCTCAGTTTTTCGGTTGTTGACTGATTTTGTCTGTTTATATACCTGTACTTATGAGTTCTTCAAAATCCAAATCCGATTCACACCACTCTTGACTAGCTAGTGTCACTGTAACTCTGAATCCTGGTATTGATCGATGATAGAATCTATGTTAATAATTTGAAAGTGGTTTCGTGGAGTATTTGCAAGACACAGTAATATAACGCTTTGTATGGGTACACTAATGTAATTTAGGAATCCAGTAGTGACGGTAGATCCAGTTCATCTATGGCTGAATAACTAAGGAACACAAAACAGACCGATGATTGTCCAGGATTTCCTCTTTCGTATATATTGTCGGTGTATATGTAGGGTTGCCAAGTTAATTGTCAATACCTAATTCTTTTATTAAGCAGTCTACAAAATGTGACTTACACACAAAAACAATATTGTCGGCAAGTACAACAACATAATTGCCATGGAGATGAGACAGGTGTTTAGCAACTTTGGGTCTTTAAAGAATGATGTTTTGCGAGTGCTTATTGAACCATTGAGATTTTTAATTCTAATTCTTAAGTGATTTCATGTATTCATACAGGACCATGGTGCATACAAACATAAAACTGGACGCTTTGCTTCTTTACATTTTCATATTTTTCTGGAAAAATTAATAAAGTCAACAATCTATCGACTTTGACTTCTGATGATGTAATTTTCAATTGAACCTGGTTTCTGATTTATTTGATGATTTTGTGAGCATCTTACTTACTTAAGCTGCTAAAATCAAAATGCCATTAAATTGGAAAATATCAGTAACTTAATTGCAACACCATCTAGTTATCAGTATAAGAAAAACAGCTGTAAGCAGGAAAGTTAGTGGATTTTATTATGACATGCATTTCCATTACTGACTTCCACTTCAAGAAATCAGATAGAATTTCTCTACTAGAATCGAAATAATTAATGGAAGCCATAGTTTGCATAAAGTTTTAACATTGGTAATATTATCTTCGCTTCATGGTGGCATTTTATCCCTCGTTGTCGCTTAGAATGAATTTTCTACAAAATTGATATTACTCAAGTTAAAATTGGATACATCTATAGCTTCCATGAATTATTTCTTAATTAGAAAATTGTTGCTGTCACATAGATTTGATAGAGTTGCTATGCTACAACTAGAGATTTGCAAATTTTTGGCTGGAGATTTGGTCTCGTAACTGGAGATTTTTTATCGACGTATTTGATGCATGTTTTTATTGTTTATTGATGTTTTCCTTTTGTTTGTTTCAGTATTGAACCAACTGCATCCCATTTCAATATATATTGTTTACATTTCTGTCTTATTAGTAGTGTTTCATATGATGAATGAAGGATAACAACTGTATTTATAATTTATTCATAATCATTCATAATCATAAGGTTATAACAAAGCAATAACAATGAAGACAGAATGTTCTGAACAATAAAGTCATTATACATAGAGCACTAAAATTAAAAAGTCACTTTGCTGCTCGTGCGTTGGGTGATAGCATACGTTTCGGCATTTTTGTGGTTTATCAATTCCATCCTGGAACTTAGTCCTTAAATAATACTTTGATCGGCTTAGGTTCCAAATAAGCCATAACAACTCAATCCGAGATGAATTCATTGCACGTTTGATCGAAATAAGAAGTTTTCCTCGGCATCAAAGGTTGTCCGACTCCCGTTTGCACAACGGTTTATAACTATTTTTAATTGCCGATATCACACTTCTAATCATCTAAGCATGTGCCACAAACCCATTTCCTTATCCCCAATTAACTGTCAATCAGTGGATAATTGTTGTATAATCATCAACACCTTAATTAATCACCCTGACCCAATTTACCTGTAAAGGTGTCAAACAGATCAAAAACCGGATATCATTAAATATGACATTCACCTTTACCATTCGTATCTCTCGGCGTTTTTCGTCAGGGCGGGAGTTCCAAATGGGGAATTTCCAGAAATATTGATCGCAAAATGTAGGTCAAGATTTTATTGTACTTGATTTTTTTCACAGGCAGAAGATTTTGAAAGTTGACGGGAGGGACGGAAGGGATCCTCAAAATTGGGAGAAAAATGCTCCCGCCGGAAGGTTCACATGTATGCTGTCATAAGAAAAGAAATTACGTTCTCTGCCAGTGTGAGTCCATCAATGACTGTGTTGTACTCCTTGGTTGTTATAAGTTGGAAAAAGAATAATTTATGGTAAAATGATATGTTTCCTTTCATAGAAGGACAGTCCAAAAGATTATTATAGGGTAACCTTATCGATAACAGAAAATCTTAATAAGACTGACAAAAGAACACATTAATATTAATAAGAATATTTATTATGAAAATATGCCATGAATGGTTATTTATGAAGTATTTATACAAAACACTTGCTAAAAATCTCCTTCCTAGCTATTCAATTTTCATATGTCTACGATATTTCAATTTTATAGATTTCGGAATTCCTTCAAACACTTAATCTTAATTATAAATTTTATAAAACTAGACAAACAAAAGTCAACAATTTATGCCCCTAACTGGAGAATTTCTTAGAGAAATTGAAAATTAGTTCCTATAATATTAATTATTTTACATCATGTGGGTTGTTTTAATTGTAATCAACAATTAGTTGAAACTTTATTACCATGATAAAACAGCTAGAAGGTGACTCTTTGCAAGTACATAAGGGTACAATGTGATATGCATAAAAATAAAAATAAAAATATATTGGTTACTGTAACGCAGAGCATTACAAATGTCCCCCAAACGAACAATACCAGTACTAGTGGTATGAATGAAGAATAGTGTGAGAACATAGCAAGAAATAATTAGAGCCCAGTTTTTGACTATCATGTCTAGAGAAGTACCAAATTTCCCCCAAATCGGAGGATTTTTGTATTTTGGTGGTCATTTTGGATTAAAAATGGCCACCATCGCAAACTGAAATGGTCGCAATATGGTGCAGCATGTCTTACTCCCTGTAAATATCCATTTCCATGGAAATATTTTAATCTTTGAATTTTTAACGATTGTTTTAATTTTTATATTGGTGGAC
The DNA here is from genome assembly GCA_963680875.1 of Bathymodiolus brooksi. Lineage (NCBI taxonomy): Eukaryota > Metazoa > Mollusca > Bivalvia > Mytilida > Modiolidae > Bathymodiolus > Bathymodiolus brooksi. The sequence goes on from OY804587.1 coordinate 66,979,639, forward strand.
ATTTTGAAAATTTTAAAAACAAAGAGCACAACTTTGAGCAATGATCTATTTTTGTGTCAAGTTTCAAAAGGATCCGCTGTTTGGAGTGAATTTAACATTTTTTGCACCTTGGTTACCATGGCAACAGCTGCTATTTTGAATTTTTTCAACCCCTCAAAAGGTGCCACACACTACGGTGGATATTCCTACAAAATTTCATGAAGTTTGATGAAAGGAATCAATTTTGTTTTAATCCCCCCTTTTTTTTGTTTCCATGGCAGCTGCGGCAAAGTTTGTCCAACCGATTCCGATTTTTTTGGCTTATTGATGTGGATGTTGTTCCTATCAAGTTTCATCAATTTCTGTTTGGCGAGTAACCTGCTTTGATCATTTTTGTGTTTTTCATTTTTTTTAGCATTTTGGCCATTTCCATGGCAACGGCAGCCATGTTGGAAAATCAACCCTTAAAGGCACAACTTCACATGGAATATGATAATCCTACAAAGTTTCATCAAGTTTGATTACGGCATCTCCGAGAAATGTGTTGGACAAACTTGACGGAAGAAAGAAAGAAAAAGAAGAATAACTAGAATTGTCACTACAAAGCAATAGCGGACATCACCCCACCCCATTATTTTGGTACCTCGGTTTCCATGGTAACGACATTTTGAATTTTATCAACACGCCAAAAGCTTCCACACACTACGGTGGATATTCCTACAAAGTTTCATGAAGTTTGATGAAAGGAATCCAATTTTTTTTTAAATCCCCCCTTTTTCGTTTCCATGGCAACTGCGGCAAAGTTTGTCCAACCGATTCCTATTTTTTTGGCTTATTCACGTGGATGTTGTTCCTATCAAGTTTCATCAATTTCTGTTTGGCGAGTAACCCGCTATGATCATTTTTGTGTTTTTCATTTTTTTTAGCATTTTGGCCGTTTCCATGGCAAAGGCAGCCATTTTGGAAAAATCAACCCTTGAAGGCACAACTTCACATGGCATATGATAATCCTACAAAGTTTCATAAAGTTTGATCAAGGCATCTTCGAGAAATGAGTTGGACAAACTTTTGACGGAAGAAAGAAAGAAAAAGAAGAATAACTAGAATTGCCATAGCAAAGCAATAGCGGACATCACCCCACCCCATTATTTTGGTACCTCGGTTTCCATGGTAACGACATTTTGAATTTTATCAACACGCCAAAAGCTTCCACACACTACGGTGAATATTCCTACGATGTTTCATGAAGTTTGATGAAAGAAATTAAAAAAAAATTTAAATCCCCCCTTTTTTTTATTTCCATGGCAACTGTGGCAAAGTTTCATGAAGTTTGATGAAAGGAATCCAATTTTTTTTTAAATCCCCCCTTTTTCGTTTCCATGGCAACTGCGGCAAAGTTTGTCCAACCGATTCCAATTTTTTTTGGCTTATCTCGTTCCGCTAGATGTGGATGTGACAGGAAACATTACTGCAAAAATTGTTGGAGTCTGGAGTGAATTTAACATTTTTTGCACCTTGGTTACCATAGCAACGGCCGCCATTTTGAATTTTTGCAACCCACAAAAGTTGCCACACACTACGGTGGATATTCCTACAAAATTTCACGAAGTTTGATGAAAGGAATCCAAAAATCTTTTAAATCCCCCCTTTTTGGTTTCCATGGCAGCTGCGGCAAAATTTGTCCAAACGATTCCGATTATTTTGTGGATGCTGTTCCTATCAAGTTTCATCAATTTCTGTTTGGCGAGTAACCTGCTGTGATCATTTTTGTGTTTTTCATTTTTTTAGCATTTTGGCCGTTTCCATGGCAACGGTAGCCATTTTGAAAAAATCAACCCTTAGCTGCAGAACTTCACATGGCATATGATATTCCTACAAGGTTTCATAAAGTTTGATCAAGGCATCTCTGAGAAATCGAGCGGACAAAAATGTGTGGAAGAATAATAATAAATAATAGTGAAAATGAAACCTAGAATAGCAATACATCAAACTTCGTTTGGGGGACATAAATATGCAACAAATGTAAATAAAACATTATAATAACCATAATTGCATTATAAATAAATATTGTCATCAGTTAGAATTCTTCATCTAAAAAATATACCACAAAATATTTGTTTTAACATGTTTAATGACAAGTCAATATTTTTTTTCTTTAAATGCAGTATTTTGGCATACATTCAGTCAGAATATTTTGCATTATATTTTTTAGATGAAGAATGCAAACCAATGACACTATTATCATGTGATCTTTATGATGGACATAAATATATAAATGATATATTTAAAGTAATTTCTAAATAAGATACATTTTGTGCAAATTTTGTATACATTGCAACATTAATAAATAACAACTTTTAAGATTTATAAAATTCATTCTACATATAGATAAAAATGTATGAATAATTATAATTTAAATAAAAAATTACAACAGGCATGGGAGCAAGACAACAGTCACTGAACAGAAGCCATGTCACATCGTATCATGTTTTGGTAGCAATTAGATGAAATAAGAAATAAAATAAAAATACATTTAGAAAAAATATACATTTTAAAAGAGACATTTACAGGAAATGTCAATGGAAAATACAGTGTATTAATAAAATGACTTCAAATAGCTACACTCAAAATTTAGAATTATATGCCTGTATTATCCTTGATTTGTTTTACGAAAATAAATTTCTCAGAACAATATCGCATCGAAGGTGAGCCCCGAGATGCGAGTCCATTTTGAGCAAAACATACCATAATTAGTATGTTTATCAAGGATTTGTCATGGTAACTTCAGTGACATGAAAGAGTTAGATAGAAATTAATGATAGTATTTCAGATCACGTTTGTTGCTTGATAATATATATTATCATGTGCAAAGATCAATGTAAACATTTACATGTCATCAATAAAATAAACTACATAACAACATTTCATTAATTATAGCCAATTAATGGGTAAATAGAAATAATTTTAATGTCAATTGACAGTTTTCCAATGTATTAAAACAAAATGATTAATTTAGTATTATGAATGGTTTTCTCTTCCTTTAATTTCTATTTAATTTTTGTATTAAAAACTAACAGTTTCCTGAGGAAAGATTGAAGTAGACTCCCAAAAGTAGACTGGAAAGTGCCATGTATCAATCTGACTATATTATATTAATAAACTAGCATTATAAATGATCTAATTTAACTTATTTTCTCAGGAGCCAGAAATCGCTCACCTGGTTTTCAATTTGACTTCTAAATTTCATAGAATTTTTTTTTAGATGATTCTTTCTTATTTTGCTATTTGAATTGATTTGATTGATTTATTGTGTTTAACACAATTTTCAGCTATATCATGACGACCAGTTTTAGTGGTGGAAGAAGCCAGAGTACCCGGAGAGGACCAATGACCATGGGCGAGCAACTGGTAAACTTTATCACTTGAAGTTGCGAGTCGAGTGCACCTTTTTTTGTAATTTACAAAGCCGGGCACGAATCCACGCCGTATTGGTGATAGGCTTGTATGAGTTGTTAGGTAATCCAACTACCTAACTCATTGAGCCACCTGGGCCCTTGCCATTTGTAATGTCTGGTAATAGTAATAGCAACCATCTTGGATCAATGATGATTTCATCTCAAGTTTCAGAGAAGAAGATTTTAAGGTGATTTTTTTTCTTAGCATAATTATGCAAAATCGGCATAAATGATGATTTCATCTCAAGTTTCAGAGAAGAAGATTTTAAGGTGATTTTTTTTCTTAGCATAATTATGCAAAATCGGCATAAATCGTATTATGAAAGAATAAAAACTACTTATTGCCATACATGTGTATGTATCTCTTATTAAAATTTTAGCTCATTTTGGTTTTTATGGTTGATCTATGGTTTATGGTGTTTAATGCCATTTTCAAGAATATTTCAGTTATAAAACTAGTATTACTGTGAGCACAGCTCACTAAGATATACCCCCCACTCCTCACATCTGTCCAACCTATTTCCATAACCAAAATATTACTGATTGTTCCGACCGGTAAGCTGCTGATAAAATTTCAAAACATTCTGAGAAACACTACTCAAGTTGTCATACGACATCGTGTAAAAATCCTATTTTCCGACATATCAAGTCCAATAACTCTGGAACGGCAAAAGTGAAAATCGTCAAAAATGAAAGAGATCCTCGTCTCTTCACCGGTAAGCTGCTAATAAAATTTCAAAACATTCTGAGAAACAATACTCAAGTTATCATACGACATAGGGTAAAAATCATATTTTCCGTGATATCATGTCCAATAACTCTGGAACGTCAAAAGTGAAAATCATCAAACATGAAAGGGATCCTCCTCTCTTCACCGGTAAGCTGTTGATCAAATTTCTAAACATTCTGAGAAACACTACTCAAGTTAGCATACGACATAGGGTACAAATCATATTTTCCGTCATATCAAGTCCAATAACTCTGTCAAAATCGTCAAAAATGAAAGGGATCCTCCTCTCTGCACCAGTAAGCAGCTGATAAAATTTTAAAAGATTCTAAGAAACACAACTCAAGTTATCGTACGACATAGGATTTGTCTACAGACGGACGGACGGACGAACGGACATGGTGAAACCAGTATACCCCCCTACAACTTTGTTGTGGGGGGCATAATGACAATCATTTTATTGGAGGAGGAAACCGGAGTACTAGAATAAACCTCCACCCTGTCGCAAGTCACTGACAAACTTCATCACATAATGTTGTATCGAGTACACCTTGCCATGAATAGGGTTCGAAATCACACCTTTAGTGGTAATAGGCACTGATTGCACAGGTAGTTAGTAATCTAACTACCATACAATCACGACCACAATGGCCCCTGAGCTCATTTTGACATATAATAAAATAACAATAGACAATAATATAATTCTTTATTTTTAGTAACAGCTGCCATCTTGAATGGTGACAGGGCTGCCAGACATCATTTTAAAAGGAGACCACCCAAGCACCATACCACTAAAATTTGGTTCAGTGGTTTCAGACGAGAAGATTTAAATGTTACCTTTTATCTAATTTGTATAATCTGTATAAATCTGTTGAACAAAATATTTCACAATACAAACCTGAATATATGTTAAACTACTGATTGCCATGTAGCCATGATTTATAATAAAGCATAATGGATATTTGAAGAAATATCTATATTGAGTAACAATAACCATCTTGAAAGGATGGCGGGCTGTCAGACATAATTTTGAAAGGGATCCACCCAAGGACCCTCCCTGCCAGGTTTGGTTTAATTTATTTTCCAAGGAGAAGCTTTATGACCTACGGCAGACGGACAATGGACACTATGTGATGGCAAAAGCTCACCTGGCCAAAGGCAGGTGAGCTAAAAGCAATGATTCCATTGCTTTTTCCAGATAATTCAACAATGCATGTAGCTGTCCAGTTTGGTTCCAAGTAACAAGATGTGTCACTATGAGACTATGACATAATAAATGACGTTGGGATTATCCTGCCTTTGAATCTTGATTATTTTCATGCCATCTGGGACAATAACTAATCCTGATATTTCTGTCTGGTTGTGAGATAAAGCTGCCAGACATTGCTAAGCACATTGTTCAGTGGACTGATTCAAGGGAGAGTCAAAGGATGTTTGACGTCCATATTTAACATAAAAAGGAACTTCAATAAGTATTTTTCCTGTTACTCCATCATTAATTCTATGGCTATATATATGAATAAAAATGTAAGGAATTTGACATACAAGTACATAATCATCTGGATTTTGAAGCATATTCTGGATGGTTATAGGTTCTGTTGATTTGGTCTTCTATTTTCCACTTGAAACTGCTAATCACTTACTGGTGATGGGGAACATGATCTAGAAAGCGATCTGTTTCCCAAAGCTTTATGAAGTAAAACCCTATGGCGCTGTCTCCCACGATCTTGAAACTGACCTGCACGTGCTAGTTCAAGTTGTTCAGGATTCTATCCATATACAAGACAGTGTACCACTCCATCTTGTAGTGATTTATACTTAGATGTTTCTACTGGTTCTTGTTTAATTTTTCTTTTGAAGTTTTCTGCATAGATAAATATATTCAAAAGATTACTTAAAAGATTCCCTATTTGTTCTGACCCATCAAAAAAGCCCTTCAGCAAAGTGTCCACTAGTTCCAGACAGACTTCATCATTGACCTGCAATGTGAAAATCGAAAAAGAGTCGTAGAAAGAATCATCTATGCAAAAATCATTTTGCTCTTCAGAACAATTAATTAAACTGTAAGGCAGGAGCTTTTATAAGAAATAAAACCTATCAAAACTTGAAATAAAATTCAAAAATGTATGGTGTTGATCCCATTTTGACCACATTCTGGATTCAACACTAATGCTAGTCCTGATGCCCGAAGCTAGTTAAATTTCTGAAGGACTAGTTTAAAACTCCTTTACCTTGGTAGTCCGCTGGGTGAGTAAAAAGTGGACTGTTGATACATACAATATGTTAGTGTTTGAAATTTTGGGTGAAAATTGATAATTTTATCAACAAAACTAGTCTGAACCAAACATTATTATTAGACTGTTCTCAATGTTAATCATACACCAGCACCACCAACTTCCAGTAAGTAAATAAACCAGTCGATTAAAATCTATGTCGTATGAGTGTTTGCATACAAAACAATTTTTTTTATAGATCTGGAAAGTTTATTTGACATTGAGAAATATCAGATTGCAACAACAATACATGGGAATTCCTTGTTACTATGATGATGATGAGGAGGAGGAAGACTTGCTTCAGTATTTAAATGACATTCACCAACTACAAATGATATCTCATCAGGTTTTGAAAGATTTGTTATAATAAATGTTGAGTTATGATAAAGTATTAATGATATAATTTCAGCCTGTACAGATATAGTATATATATATGCAGCCATAAAAGCTTTGTTCAAGAGCCCTACATATGGATAGCTCTGAAACTCAGAATTATTTTAACAACATATATTCAAAAGTTGTAATGAATTCATTCAGCCCAAGTCATCAAACCATGGTGACTTCATGGAAAAGTCCTTTTTTAATCTTCTGTTAAAGCAATAAAACATCTGCAGGAAACACTCACAATGCAGGACTTAGCATCTAATTTTTCAAAATTTTCATGGGGATGGCAAACAACCCCTTCTACTCGCTGATGAAGGGGTTGTTTGCCATCCCCATGAAGTAGGACTAGAAACTTTATTTTTATACTAGTCCTTTGAACTAGTATGACTTGAAAGTTAGTGTCAAACCCTGGCATTATATCTTATAAACATCAGAGAATACATGTAAGTGTGTGATTGTTGTACAATGCCAAATGAGCATTCTTGTTTTTATCTATATTACGGTGTGAAAAAGTTGTATTTGATAAAATGATATGATAAAGAAGAAAAAGTTAACAAGATTGGTTGAAAAATAAATGCTCCACCTACAAAAACAGAAAACACCTCTTTTCACTCTTGTTTCTTTTATCTATTTTATTCGATCAACAAAAAATAAATTGGATTTTGGAACTGTTTTGACGGTGTAATATATTTTATCTTTCATTCTACGTACCAAGTTTGGTTCCATTTGGCCCAGTGGTTTCAGATTGATTGATTGATTTTTGGTGTTTTAACGCCACTTTCAACAATATTTCAGCTACAATGTATATCATGACGACCAGTGTTAGTGGTGGAGGAAGCCGGAGTTCTCGGAGAGAACCACTGACAATGGGCAAGCAACTGGTAATCTTTATCACTTGCGGCTGCAAGCCGAGTGCACCCTTTTTTGTAATTTACAAAGCCGGGCGCGAACCCACGCCGTATTGGTTTGTACGAGTTGTTAGATCCAACGATCTAACTCATTGAGCCACCCGAGCCCCCCGGTGGTTTCAGAGGAGAGGATTAAAATGTAAATGTCTACGGACGATGACATGAGACTCCAAGTGATAGCCATACCACATATATTATATATGCCCCTTTGGTTTAGGAGATCTAAAAATGCATAAAACCGACCCTTGAACCAAATGCAATCCTCTGTAAACTGAACTAAAATAGTGTCCCAATCTAGGAAATTTTAACACCTGTTTATTCCAAACACAAAAGCTGGTTCCAAGGAGATTCAAATTACACAGGTTTCACTCTACCTTTCAAATATGCAAAATTTCTGATATTGGGCCCTTTTTACCCCTGTTTGAAATAAAACAGAAAAAAAGATGATCACGGTCCATCAATAACCCATAAAGATGGTCCTATTGTTGGCCAGCTTCAGTCAAGTTTATCCCAGAAATCATAAGAGATAGGGTTAGGAATATGGCGGTTAAAGTCGTTTTCAACAATATTTCAGCTACCGTCTTTTGGTACGTATAGAACGTGGTTTTATGCTTTAGAATGATAAGTTGGAAGGGGGGTGGGGGGTTATGCATAGGAGTAAGTATCAGACACTTTTTTTCAGGTCACGTAGAGAGTTTCCGGTAGCGTAGCTTCGAGTCCACGACTGGCAATATTCCCAATGATCGACGAATTCATGTTCAAATAACATTAATTGTGTTCATTATATATGTGTTATTTAAATTAAAATTGTATAAAAATTGTACTTATTGCTTGTTCATTGCCTTTTTGAAATGTTTTTAATTTGTATTTATTCTCGATGTTTGTCAATAATTATACTTGTTGTGCATCAGTGTTGTTGTTCAGAACTAATTGTCCATACAAATGCAGGAATAACTGTCAAATGTTTGCTATCAGACATGTTTGGTACAATGCATTTGTAAATTTAAAATGCATTATCAAGTGCTGCTCTGAAATTATGAAATCATTGCCTGTTTGACCGATAGTTCCGTTTGAAGCCACCATATTATTTGTACAGATGATGTATTGGTCATGTGACACCTTTATATTAGGAAAAGTAAACAAGTTTTTCGTGTAGAATGGGTATCTATTTCGTCTGCCAATTAGAGTGATATTTTACCTTTATGCATCTCTTTTTTCCCTGCGGTGAAATTACATGTGTTTGGGTATTGAACCTTTGTTTGATTTATCGATTTTTATAGCAGTTGACAAGGTCAAGGACCGTATACTGTATAACAAGGTGTGAAAAGATAATAGAACATACTGGGACACCTGTCAATATTGATGAAAAAGACAATTGAATACTGTAAATCATTAAATGGTTATATAAACAAACTAAATCAAATGTGTGTTTGTGTATAGGATTTAATCTGTTTATATATCCGTTAACTAAAATAAAAGAAAGCGAATAATTTTTACCTTTGATTTTATTCGACATGAATAACAATGCAAGTAATTTAATAACAATAATTTGTAATCTCAGGGGTTTAAAAGTTTTTTTATAACAGGAGGTACTTCTTAAATTTAGGAGGTACCTAAAAGATTGGGCCGGGGGTCTGGGGCCCGCCTGAGGACTGTAAGGGGTCCAGGGCGGCTTTGTCCCCCGGAAGCTCCTGAAATCTAGCATTTTGTGGACCAAAAAATGTACTTCAGAGACTGCAAAACATTAAGTGTTTTTGAAAGAAAAATCCCATTAACTTTCTCTTTAGAGTTCAGATTTCACCAAGACCATGCATAATGGACCCCACCCCATTTCGTTATTGAATATTTCAGTTTACAAACTTCAGCCAAGATTATTCATGGATAGTCCGCCATATCTTAAAAAAACCCCAAAAGGACCATAAAGAGCTACAAATATTGATATTTCCGTTCATTAAAGCGTTTCTGAGATTGTGACTTTAATTTTGTCAATGTCCTTGAACTTCATATGGAGGAACGATAAATGATACAATAAAAGAGTTTTGATCTGGCGTTTCACTTTAGTTTTAATCAAAATGAATTATGGACAAATTGGATTCAGGAGATCAAACAGGGCTCTTTATACAACAAACCCAGTATTTTATACCAGTGGAAATAGATTTGTCCGTCGTACCGGGACGCTTGGGAATCTCTGATTTTTTCACTTGTTCCGTCGGACAACCGTAATACAAGATCTATTTGTCCGACGTTAGTTTTCACTGGTACCGGACAATCGGACAAACGTTAATGTTAAGGCCTGATCTCCAATAGCTAATGAACCTAGAAAACATGTTCCCTTGTCAGAGAATATCTCTAGTATTAATACCTAATAGATATGAAAGTATGAGACCATTTAAAATGAAAAAAAATGCTTTTTTACATAAAATTAAAAGCACATAAAATGCTATTGGCACTTTTAATTTTTTCAAACATTATTCTAAACTTGACAGAATCTCATTTTATTTAAATCATCCATATAAAAAGCTATAATTTATACTGTGTAGAAGATTACTTAAAACTAGTTGAACTCCTGACATCAATCAAATGCTTCTGTGAGAGATATTTTATGTATCTCAAACAGGTAAATGGGTTTTATCTGTTATCTTGGTCAGTCTCTGTTGAAATAGAAAGACAAATGTGATTTTAGTTACATTTAAAAGAAAATATGACTAAGAAAATATCAAATGTTGCACTACTGACATTTGAGGGTGCTGCCTTTAATGTGACATTCTTGGCCTTACTACTGATTTTATTGTATCCTTTAACTATGGTGTTAAAGCAGCAATGATGTATTAAGATTTATTTATACCCCATATCTTTGAAAACTAAAAGACAACATTTCTACAATGTAATTTATGAAAACTTGCATAATTAATGTTTGTTGCACTCCTGACTAGGTACATCTTTTTTACAAAGCCATATTTTTATGCAATAATAAATGTAAAGCATGATCTACATGTATTGCTACTGTATCTCAAAGTATGTCAACATATCAAAGTTTGTGATGAAATAGATTTTGATAACATATTGTTTGATTTAACATTGTGGTAGGTTGTTGAAAATTAAGGATTTTTTAAAGTGTCACAAAAAAGGGTTGCATTCCTGACAGATTTTTTGCAGTAACAAACATTAAATCATTACAGATCTTTTGAACTACATGTATTTAGATCCAATAAAATCATAAAAATGAGTAAATTAAACAGCTATAGCAGTAGGAGCCATTTTTTTTTAAACTGCCCTGCAATGTCATAATACAAACAAAATGCATTTAAGCAATAAAAACATTTGTTACAATATCCTAACAAAAAACTACCATTCTTCTCACCTTTTCTCATCATTTGTTTTTGACGTAATATTTGCTGTTTCTTTTCAACATCCACCTGACCACTGCCAACTGAAATTATAAATTATGTCTATACCGTTACATAGTGACAGTGTGACTTCATACATGTATGAGTGATCCACTAGTGTACGAAATGTCCTAAGGACAAACACAAATATATTTTCACAAGAAATGTTATTTCGGAACTAGAGGCTCAGTGGGCTGAGCCTGTGTCTCTCACCTTTCATTCTGCTTTGTGGAAACTTTATACAGAATCTTCCATAGGTGCTTCCACCAAATTTCGGTTCATTTGCCTACTCAGTTTCAGAGAAGATTATTTAGAAATCGACCAATACAAAACAAGAATTACCTACATGTATGGTGGCAATGTTTGTTAACTGAACAGAACTAAATTAGCAATCTTGATAGAAGACCTTCCATAGATGCTTCCTACCAAGTTTCGGTTCATTTGACCAAGCAGTTTCAGAGGAAAAGATTGTTTAGAATCAACCAACCAGAAAAAAGAATTGCCTGTGGCAGCCATGTTTGTAATCGGATCGGGACGAAATGAGCAAGCTTTATTAAGGACCTTCAATAGATGCTGCCTACCAGGTTTCGATTCATTTGGCAAAGCGGTTTCAGATCAGAAGAGAAGATTATTTAGAAATCAACCAATCAGAAACAAGAATTCCCTGAGGCAGCCATGCATCCTAACGGATCGGAACGAAATGAGCATTCTTTATAGAGGACCTTACAAGGATGTTTCCTACCAAATTTCGATTCATTTGGCCAAGTGGTTACAGAGGAGAAGATTTTTTAGAAATCAACCAATCAGAAAAAAGAATTGCCTGTGGTGGCCATGTTTGTCAACGGATCGCGACGAAATGAGCAATCTTTATAGAGGATATGCCATAGATGCTTCCTACTAAGTTTCGGTACATTTGGCCAATTGGTTTCCGAGAAGATTAAAAAAAAATAGTCCAATCATAAACAAGAATTGCCTGTGGCGGCCATATTTGTTAACGGATCGGAATAAAATGACTATTCTTTATAGAGGACATGCCATAGATGCTTCCTACCAAGTTTCAGTTCATTTGGCCAGGCGGTTTCAGAGGAAAAGATTTTTTAGAATCGACCAACCAGAAAAAAGAAATGCCTGCGGCAGCCGTTTGTAATCGGATCGGGATGAAATGAGAAAGCTTTATAAAGGACCTTAAATAGATGCTGCCTACCAGGTTTCGATTCATTTGGCACAGCGGTTTCAGACCAGAAGAGAAGATTGTTTGGAAATCAACCAATCAGAAACAAGAATTGCCTGTGGCAGCCATGTTTGTTAACGGATTGGAACAAAATGAGCATTCTTTATAGAGGACCTTCCAATGATGCATCCTACCAAATTTCGATTCATTTGGCCAAGTGGTTACAGAAGAGAAGATTTTTTAGAAATCAACCAATCAGAAACAATAATTGCCTGTGGTGGCCATGTTTGTTAACGGATCGCGACGAAATGAGCAATCTTTATAGAGGATATGCCATAGATAATTCCTACTAAGTTTCGGTACATTTGCCAGAGTTACGAGTAAATCTTGTGAAAACACTACAAGTTCCAATATTTTATTCATCATACCATGAATATTTAAATAATATTTTAAATTTAAATACAACTTTTATTTTTTAATTATTCTTTTCCATTTGATATGAGGCCGGATTTGCCGTAGGCCGCATACATATATAATAAGGCCGGAACATCCATTTGATATAAGGCCGAAATTGCCGTAGGCCGCATACATATATGATAAGGCCGGAACATCCATTTGATATAAGGCCGGATTTGCATAAGCCGCATCAACTAAGGCCGCATCTGTCATAAGGCCGAATCAACTTGTAAGGGAAGTTTTTATGTTTTAATCTAAATTTGCTGAAATATCGCATCTAACATGTATGTGGGACAATAAAAGTGACTTTTTATGATTATTGTTAGCATTATTGTATATCTTTATTCTCATACAGCACTCGTGGTACGGAATTACTACCCCTTTCTGAGTACTTATTTATTTTCAATAAAATTTCTTTATTATTTCATCTCTTTTTCCTGAATTTATTGTGGATAATAGGGTCGACACACGTAACTTGCCGTTAACATAAGATTGTATAAATATGGATGTGCACAAGTTAAATTAAGGAAAATGGTATGAAATAATAAAGAAATTTTATTGAAAATAAATATGTAAACAGAAAGTTGATTAAATTAAAATGATTTTTAATACAATTTATTAAGAAATACCCATCACAATATCGTTATTTAGGTAAATACTTATTAGACTGATTTTTTTTAAAACCATTTTTGTCTTTTTAATTGATAACTGACCCAAGTTAGCCTAAATAAATGAAATGTGACTTAACGTGTTAATTATATAAATCCTTGCCTTCTATAAATTTTAATTTCTTATCCAATTCTTATTCTTATTATGTAACAATATGGTCAAGTTGTTATTTTCATTGAATGGCATCTCAAAATAGATGGCTTCACAGTAGGAGCTCTTTCTGTATATTGGTTACATCCTGTATATTACAACTTACAGCTAATGCCTGACAAACAATTTTAATCAGCCATCAGTAAAAATATTTTTTTCTTAATCTTTATTAAATGAAATTAAAAAATCATTATAAGGGTTGAATTCAATTCAAGCTTTTATTTACTTTCCAACTTTGAAATAAAATTCAATATGTTTTAATATTTAAAAAATAGTAATTATTCATTTAAGTTTTATTTCATGTTTGGTTGTATTTATTCGGATATGTGTATTGCATACAGCATTACATCATATGATCGCTCCATTGAACATTATTTACAAACACTTTAGCTCCTCCTATTTTATGTCGTAATACCCATAAGTCATAGCGATTTACTATTTCCGGCTTGACAGATTTTTTCAATGAATGCATCCAGGCGTTAATGCAGCGACTAGCGGGAAAGTAATATAACGACTGGATTATTCGGGTTAGGTGCAGCCTTAGCCTATGCGGCCTTACGCAAATCCGGCCGTGAGATATATTTAGTATACGCTGTTATAAACAACTACGCCAATATATTTTTGTGACTATGATTTTAGGGAAAAGAATAATTAAAAAGTAAAAGTTGTATTTAAATTAAAAATATTACTTAAGGGACCATTTAACTTGCAGGGGGGGGGGTTATGGGTTTTTTTTTTCGGACAACACAAGTTAGAATATTTATTTTTTTTTGTCGTGCAAAGCACAATTTTTTTTTCCAGAATGTAACACTAAGTTATATGACAAAAACTCTGAATCAGATTATTATTTTTTTCCTCTACCAAAATCAGAATATTTTTGTCAGCAACATTGGGAATCAGAATATTTTTTTAGAAAAAAAAACATACCCCCTCCCCTTCAAGGTAAATGGTCATTCCCCGAGGCCAAAAAAAAATAGGTGTGTTTCCGATTGCATAGTCTTCAACATTAGGGTCGGTAGGTCTAGATTTTTTTTTTTTTTAACATGCAAGTATACTCCTTCCTCTAAAATCACACCAACTTGTTTCTTTCTTCCTTACTACAGCTTATTAATTATTTGACATGCGTACTGGTTCAAAACATCGATCAAATGTACAAGGAAATGAAGAAAATTGTTGAAGTCAGAAACAAACACGGAAATGGAGACGAATTTCCGGATTTTGCCGATCTATTTTTTTTTGGCATAACAAATGTTAGGGTCGGTCGGTCGATCGGAAACACACCTATTTTTTTGGATATGATGAATAAAATAATGTATTCAGATTATTAGCATAAATATTCATGACATATTGGAACTTGTAGTGTTTTCACAAGATTTACTCGAAATAATATACATATAGATATATATATATTTATCGTATGAAAGGTTTCCGTCAATATAAATACGATATACTATGTTATATAAGCAATCCCGCCTCAACGATAAGCTGCCTTCGGAACTCCTCGTAACAGATAAATAAGTAAACAACGACTACCTGCCCGGGACAAAAAAAAACATGCTCAGGGACGTAGCTACCCCAAAATGAAGTGTACTCAAATCTGTTTAAAAGTCTGGTGGAGGGTCACGAAACCCTCCCCCACCTCACAGAGGTGGTCTTATGGCAAGAGGTCTGGGGTAAATGGTGCAAAATCCTACATTCTTGCAATTTCCTGACACTAAAAATGATCCCACGGAAACCCAATTTTCATGAGCAACAAGTCAACTTTTGAACATAAATTTTGAGAAATAAAATATTAAGTAGAGCAATATATATACAATATTGGTCTGTTGACGGTAAATATAGAATTTATTTGACAAGGCTGAGAAACGGGGTGAAAGACGAGCTTCTAGCGAGTCTTTCTCCCCGTTTCGCGCCGAGTCAAATAAATTCTATATTTACCGTCAACAGACCAATATTGTATTTATCCTGCAATCCACGATGTCCTAAAAGATAATCTTAACTCGTAAAAATGCATTTTTAATGCAACGGAATCCTCACTATTTGGCGTAGTAAAATACCAGATTTTTTTTGCTGACAAAAATTCGCGAACAGATAGTTCTCAAAAGGAAGTGAAATAACTTTATTTAAGTGAAGATTTATTGATTAAGGTGAAAATCTATATAGAAAATTGATAGTTTAGAACCTGAAATATATATATTTAATATGTTTTTCATAGATATGAAAACACATTAATTTAGCGATCATACGTCACATGCGGTCATACTTAAATACGCCTGCAGTAGTAACCAGGTAAATATATACGCCTGTGTGAAAAGGTATACGCCTGCAACTATATGGTTCACTTTTATTTTTATTTTTTTATATCAAATAATAAACATCCGATATATTCCTTTTACTAGTTTATATTAAAAAAAAAATAAATAAAAAAGAACCATATAGTTGCAGGCGTCCACTTTTGTATGACACACAGGCGTATATATTTGCCTGGTTACTACTGCAGGCGTATTTAAGTATGACCCACACAGTTTGTAAACATGTGAAAGCAATACACACATACATGTATCGACGATTCGAGCATGTTTTAAGTAAACTAGGTAGAGTAGAGAAAACAGAAAGATTAATCATTTATCTCAACAAACTGAACTGATTCACGGAAATGTATTTAACAACGATGTCAAACACTCAAATGCTCAGTTATTGGGATATTTAGTCATTTGTGAAAATTGTGTACACATTCACCATTTGTTATGGATGACCACGCCGTAAAACATAGAACTAATTTGACTTGACATATTTGTATTGGAACTGTAAAAAGGAACATCGGGATTGCTTCGACACGAAACATCAGAAGTGCTACTGGCTGTAGAATTTGTGGAGGTTTTACGAGGTAAGTTTGCTGAAAAGCATTTCTGTTAGTTTCACTTTCAGTGTTGCTGAGTATGTTTGATATTTTCTTGTGTCTTTCCTCACTCAATGTTGAGTAATTATTAATAAATGCCACATTGTTATGCCCTGATATTTGCATAATATCTATCCCCTCCACATTGTTTTCTCTTAACTTCTGGACGGGATAAGATATTTTCTGGCACTGATTGATTAATGTCTAATTTGCAACTATCCTTCATTTTTTTCATGAGACTGGAAAGTTTTCTTTCATGCACTTTTCTACCTGTTTCTAAAGCTCGTACAAATAAATTATGTATTTTGCGACAATGCAAGTATATAAAGGAGAAGAAGCTAATACCAATCTTCTGGACTTTACATAGATTTCAATGGAAAATTGGAATTTATTTTTATAGAATAAAATAAAACTTTCATATATGCATGGTAAATTGAAGAAAATCAAAATAGAGATCTGATTTAGTGTCAACAAGCACCAGATATGATTTTAATTACTATATTTAACTTCTGTTTGTATATCATAATCAAATGAATTAATATGCATTGAAGTCTACATGTATGTAGAATCCCCACCAACTATTTTTTTCGTATCAAATTTGCTATTATTAAACCATAATCCATTGATTGGTAAATTACATAATGCGATGTCACTAAGGAACCAAGAATATTATGGACATAGGTGTTGTGACCAGAAAAATATTAGAGTGAAGGATATATTTTTCTGGAATGAACAATATTTACATGATAATGTTGGTTGTTGCAAGTAATGACTAATGTGCGAATATATTTTCTGAGTCGGATCATACAAAAATGCATTATGAAAGCTTGAAGTTTCAAATATTCAAACATTGCTAATTTAGTCTGCATTTTGTTCCTTTTTTCTTGTTATTTTATTAGTAAATATATAATAACATGTATTTTAATTATAATCAATGCTATATTAATGTCTTTCAGATGAATGGTCTAACACGTGATGTTTGAAATAAGTGCAAAGACTATATATATGAAAGAAATAATTGCATAAAAACCTATATATGGCTATGAACGTTTTATAAAGATCTGATTAAACAAAGGACATTTTTCAAGAACTATCACTCAGTTGTTGCATACAGGCCAGGGGTATGTGAATCAGTTTCAAATGGAATTGTACAAAATACAACATGTACTGTAATCCTGATCAACAGCGAGTAGAATTCCAGCAGATAAAACATTAGTTTCAACTGACAAATCATACAACTTTGTTGGAATTTTGCAAAAGAAAAAAATGTTTTAAAAAAAGATGCAAAATGATTGGAGGAAGTGACTGAATACAATTATTCCAAATGGTTAAAACAAATTATATAGATATTTGTGGTGTCATAAAGAATTCAGAATATAAAAAATTATCTATAATTTTAAAGTGACTTGATGCAATAGCAGGCATATGTGTTCTTTTCACCTTGAAGAAATCTACTATCTGCTATGTTGAAGTAATTGATGTGAATTAATTGAACATTTAATATGAAGAAATTTTATAATAAAATATATGTAGTAATCTTAGAGTTTGATGTTCAAACTGTACTGAGTTATTTAACCATATAAGTGTGTTTAGTAAAGATTGTGGTGTGTGACTGCCCAGAACGTTTCTGTTATAAAGGATGTTAATGTCCTCATCTGTTGGAGGGCAT
Organism: Bathymodiolus brooksi; assembly: GCA_963680875.1. Lineage (NCBI taxonomy): Eukaryota > Metazoa > Mollusca > Bivalvia > Mytilida > Modiolidae > Bathymodiolus > Bathymodiolus brooksi. The sequence continues at coordinate 66,997,765 of OY804587.1, forward strand.
GCCCTCTTTGGTTTATTCCCTTTGTCCTGTAGTTTTAGTTGCTTTTGTTTTATTTTCAAAGCTTCCCTGTCAAGTTATAAATGATTCGGATTTGTTTAAGATTTTTGTTTTGTTTTTTATTGACTTCTAGGATTTTTTTTATCGTAAAGTATGTATAAAAAATATGAAATTTTAGAATTATTAGTTTCATTTTGTCGGTTTGTAAATTTACAAATAGTGAGAACGAAAACATTTATTAGAAAAAGACGATGTCGATTATTGACATTGGTTACGGTTAATATTTTAACTCCTTCACAGGAGAGCAAAAACACAAAAAAGTAGTTCCGGAATCTATGGGCGGGGCTTAAAAGTTTATTCGTAGGTTTAAAAGTTTATTCGTAGGCTTCAAAAGTTTATTCGTAGGCTACGAATAAAGCAAAAATTTATTCGTGTGGTATATTTGTACAGCAAATGTACTGATTGCAGGATAAAATACAAATATGTAGTTGACTTAGAAATTTTATTTTGTCAAATGTGTAGTGGATTAAGCTTGATTTGGAATCGAATACAATTAACATATGTGGACCAAAGAATCTACACGTGCACAGTAGACACTATCTTGAGTTTTTGAATATTTCATCCAAGTGTGTTCAAGAAACAATTTAGCCTTTGCTCTCCTTGTAGAATTCGAGATTACCCTGGAAAAAATATTAGCTAGTCTTCACTATTTTTACGCACATTTTATTTCAAAGGAACATTTCTCAAATAGAAATAATTTACACTCTCTGTCAATGGTATGAAAATGTATAAACATGATAAACTGTAATCTCAATTAATTCGAAACGATGTTGATGTGCACCGGCTGTACAGACTGGAAAATGCAAATTCCATCCGCGTTAAACCAATACTTTTTTTTTCTTATTCCGGTTCGTTCCATATGATACGTATCCAGGTTACCAGAAGATTTTAAAAGTTTACTAAAAGTAAACTAATATCAATATGCTTCCAATAACGTTAACGATCCCATGTGCTCTTTGTTTTTGGGTGTGCGTTGTGGTTTTCCTTTAAAAAGAAATACGAATAGTTTGTTTGTTCAAGCAAGATTAAAAAAAAATCATACCTTAACGACAAATCCCCCACCCCAAACTCCATTCCTAAAACACGTGCACAACCATCGATCGGCATTGCACTTATATAACACGCACCGTTCTATGCTGATTCCGTAAATGATAAGCGTAGTTTCCGGAATTGAATATAGGTACATTAAGTAATTATTAACATGTTTGTATTTGTTTGAATATGATTTAGTTTATTAATTTAGTTTTATTCTACCTTATGTCCTAGATTTACCATGTTTTCATTTTTGTCAAAATTTTCGATGTGTACGCAACTGCGTTTTTGCATACGGGTTGCTACGCGCCTGATAGACAAATTAATTAATTAATTATTTACTCAAATCATCACAATGTGTCGTTTTATCGTATGTATCGTATATATCCATAGCTACACACCATTCTTAACTGAGGTCGCATTAACCAAGGCCGTATCAACTAAGGCAGCATTTGTTTAAGGCCGGATCATCTCGAAAGAAAAACTTCAAAAAATGATTACACAGTGTTTTATTTTTTTAAATCTTTAAAGATTTGTGAATCTATGGCAATTTAAATCATAATTATGAGAATAAAGGTGTATTTTTTTTCTAAATATGCAAAGGCACGTGCACAATCATTCTCCGTGTTTGTTTTGTCAATATTTACAAACGGAAGTCACTGATATATTGGTTACATCCTGTATATTACAACTGACATTTGATTGGTCGGCTGAACCAGCCAGCAGCTGACGCATTTTTACCATTTAGAGCGTTCAAGCCCTCATCCAGCGATAGTGCCGATAGAGGGCACAGTATTATTCAAGCTAGGCCGCATCTGTCATAAGGATCGTAATGATGGATCCCCGATCAGCGTGCACTCTCTTTTATGAAAATTCATTTCGTAGGTAAATCGTTATGGGTCATGCACAATAATAATGGGGTGAAACAAAGGTTTCTCGCCTGCTTCTTAAAAATATTGGATAAAAACGTAAAAAATGGCGAGAATTACTCGCTGACCAGTACAAGATATTACTTTACTTAGCACAAGCCATTTTAAAAAAATCTCTTTGATAACAGATATGAACACAAAAGGGTGTTGCCATTCTTTTCAAGTCAACTCTGGTTTCTGTAAAGCATGCATGTTTATATCCGTTCAAATATTCAAACTGCTTAAAAACGTCATACTGTGGATACACATGAAGACATTGTTCGTCGACAGATTTAACAAATCTGTTATTATTTTTTGCGCCATTTTGATAAAAAAAAATAAGTCGGTCTTTTTCCGGTATTTCGTACCTAAAACTGGGATGTCAAATCCGGGTCCAAATCGCCGAAATTACAGAATAATCAATGATTCATATTAAAGCCATAACATGACACCTCGATGTAATTTGTAACACTTTTGTGTGGAAAATGTCAAATTGGGTCTGTTGTAACTCTCCTATGAAAATATGTTGGTTAAAAGCTCAACAGAGCTTATGTTGTATGTTGTTTTAACCATGCCGACTCTAAATAAAGCTTATTTATTTATTATTTATTTAATATGAGCATGCTATCCACAAAAAGGAGTTTTCTTGTTATTTGCCTATTTTAAAAGCAATAAGAACTCTAAAAAAATATCTTATTTTTTGTTTTTGCTAACTTATATTCTCATACCAATATCCAACTAAAAATTATATAACGGGCGGATCCAGGATTTCCAATTAGGGGGGGCGCACTTTACAAAATTGCGCCGAGCGGAGGGAGGCGCGAAAATTTTTGGGGTATTTCGTGTGAAAATTTACCATTTTAGGGGGAAATAATCGTATCTTTTCCAATTTTAGGGGGGAGCGCGCCGTGTTCGCAACCCCCCTGGATCCGCCCCTGATTTAGGAGTTGCGGGTTGCAGAATCATCCTCCTACCCCCTCCACCCGGCCTTCAATGAAAAATCTAAAAACCATTGTGGACAACTACAATGTATTTCAAGTACATTATATAGTTTAACGTCAATCAATTGCGTGGTTACAGTCAGGGGAGTTGCGGATTGCAGAAATCTTACAGACGGACGGACGGACATCAAGTGTTTGAGCAACGGGTGTAAAAACCTCATTACACTAAAAGATCAAACAAAAAAATGTATCAAAGTTCTCGAGAAATATGTTTACGGAAATCAGGTGTGAGATATGCATAAACCATTTTGTCGAGATTATTTTCACACTTTCATGTGCAGTTGTAGATATTAATTTATTACAAATAAATTGTAGTCAGAATTTTTTGTTAGAAATGTGTAAAAAAATTGTACAGACATCCATTGGTAGATATAAATAATATAAACGTACCCGGATAAAGGATTTGTTCACACTTTCTTGTGCAGATACCTCGGGCAGATGCAGAGATTGCTACAAATAAATTGCCACTAATTTTTTTTTTATTAATATGTTACTTTTGTATTTTAATGTAAAATATACCAACGGGTATTTTTACTGATCTTTACTTGAAAAGTAAAAGGCAACATTTTCGGGTATTTGTATACAAATCAAGCTTATATTTTTTTTCATATGAACTTGCAGAATTTCGAATTCAAGAACTATTTGAACCATTATTTAAAGAGAAGTGATAATTTTCATGGGACACTCAAGTTTCTCCACACTGTCTCAGTTTCATCATCTGATTCTCTCGTTATAGGTTTTCGTTGTATGTTTTATAAATGAGATCAATTGTTAAATTCATTATTCGAAGTATTGATTGAATTTACTTTTTAGTTTACCTTTGACTTTTCACGTCTTGTGAGGAATCAGAAATGTATCCAATCTTGCTTGTTTTCTTGGCCTAGAATTTTCGTCCATTTTATAATTTCTAAATAGCATGTGTACATGTAGTTGTAAAATTGACTGCAGAAATAATTTTTAATTAGCGTGAGAAAATAGTTGATGTCTGGTACCTCGGAACCAATCAGAATGGAATAATCTTTGAACTACTGACGGCGAATACATATATGAATCAGCGAACACATCCAACGTGTATTTACAATGTGTAAGAATATTTTACTACAGGTCACGAGTTAACCATTCATGAACAAGTTATTTATTGAACTGCTTAGTTAACGTTGTATAACATATGCTTTGCGAATTTTAGGGGGGGGGTGCACGCCCCGTACGCCCCCTCTAAATCCGCCACTGTATAAGGCGTGTGACAGTCCAATATTGTAAGAATTAATACACATAGGTACATTTGTGTACCCACCATAAAGCTATTAACGAAAAATCTGAATTTTCAGCTGTTGAGTTTAGATTGTGAAAAAAATCATTAAACTTACTTTTTTTAACACAATATAAAATTTCATTTGTACATGTATTTAACATCTGATTAATGTGACAATTTTGCATTTAGGCACCCCCTTCTTTGCCAATTGGGAATGAGCTCACGGTATATTAAACTGTTAATTCATACTTTGTTCCCATTAATTGTCTATTTCAAGACATTAAATAAGATTTAGTATTTAGATCTTAATCACAAATTTCTTCAAACTGCCTCAGATTGGTAAACTAATTCTTTAGTAATAATTCTGCTATTTCTTATGATAATGCGAAACTGAAATTATTGACAGATTTTGTTATCGTTCATGTAAATGGGGTGTTCAAAAGTACTTTCACAGTCAATTATACCGTACTCTAAGGCAACAACCATTTTCTCATCTTGGGGGGGGGGGGGGGGGGGGGGGGGGGCTGGGATTTTCATTGTACTCGTAAACATTTTTTCAGAACCTTCCTCAGTAAAAATATTTTCTTCTCCTAAGAAGGAAAGCAAAAATTGTTTTCCTATTATGTGGAACAGAAATACATTTTTGCATAAAAACAATATTGACTGCTCAAATTCAGCAGCGCAATATTTTTTTTTCTAGCCGGCGACAGCATAAATTTTTTTTCAGCTACAATGCAAAATCTAAATTGTTTTTCGGTCAGCTAGGGCATTGGAATATTTTTTTCAAAAAAATCCCAGCCCTCCCCCCCACCAGATAAGAAAATGGTTGTTGCCTAAGACATAAAATCCACAATGTGAAAAATTAAAATTAAATATGGAGAGGCCAATTTTCCTCGGATCACTAAGGGACTGGTCATTATTTATCTCCAGGGAGGGGGTGGCAAAAAGGTAAAGGGGGGGTCATGAATAAATTGGAAATTGATAGAGGGGGGTCACTGCTTTTCTGGTTGATCAAGCAGGAGGGGTCATGATTTTTTTTAAACATACACTATAGATAAAATCTATTTGCATGTAAAATGAAAATAAATATATTTCAGCCGAAAAAAATGTCTCCTTGTCATACATTTTGCCAAATATCAAACTCTCGCTATATATAAATAAATGTATATGTATAGAGTACATAGGAACGAGGCTTTCTGATTCACTACATTACAGTTCCAGAGTCAACCCAGAGAGATAGATCAATGCATGAACATAGGATATGCAGTGTTCTCTCAGGGCCCATATAGCACCATGGTACCATGGTGTATATTTTCTACCATGGTACTATTTTGTGAAATTTTATAATAGAATGTATTAGGGCAATGGTGCTTTAATTTTCAGAAAACCTGTGCTACCTTAATTTCCATGGTACTATTTGAAAATCCTTGGGAGAACCACTGATATGTTTTCTTGACAAAAAATGTTTTTGATAGTATATTCTTTTCAAAGGAAACACCAAGATAGGCTTCCTTTCAACATCTCAAACATGAAAAAAAAACATGGTTTTAAAGGTAACTATTTAATTGCTAAAAACAAATCTGAAACACTTTAATAACTTTCAAATTTCAATCCAGAGGAATAGAAAAACTGACTAGGTAGTAATAAATTCATATGTATAATACTGCACTTACATCAATTAAATAGTTCTGACCAGATTATGAAGCTTGTTAAAATTAAATGCATCACAAAATAACAAAATGTGCTGTCCAGCAAAAATATAAATAAAACAAATTAGAACAGTTTTGTATTGTATGCTTAAAATAAAGTATCATAGCCACTGATGCATTTTAGCAGAAAACAACTCCTGTTTCAAAATCAAATAAAAGCAATCATCTGATTATTTAATGAGGAGTTTTAAACAAATAAAAAACTAACAATAAAAAATAATGGATGGAATTGAAGGAAAATGGGACTTATAAATAATAAAGATATAAACAAAAATGTAAGTTAAAAATATCAATTGACAAATGTTTTGTGGTAACAAAAATAAAATAAACATGTATTTACACTCTCAATAACAGTACCAATGTACATGTGTGTATACGACAACAAAACAACCAAATCAAATCAGTGTTCTCCCCAGAAATTTCAGATAGCATCCTGGTATCTTAAAATTTTTAAATAGCATATTATGCTTTGAAATTATAGCATCACATTTATATACATTCAATGGGAAATGATTTCAGACAGCATCACATTTGAACAATATAGCTTTGATTGAAATTTGATTTGGCCTCTTAACTTCTTTCTGCATTTTTTCCTATTTTTTTCCTTTTCTTGGTTGTGTGTAATACTATTCATTGAACTGTTTTGGAAAAAAACTTTGGTGTTGGAATAAACCCATAAAGGGAAATTTGGCTTTGAAATACATGATCTTTTGATAATTTTGGCACTATGAATACTTTCTCAATTGTTTTGTTGTATTATAAAGTATTATTTAATTTGCAAATTTCTGTTATCATAATACTGTTGATTTGAGATTAATTGTGAAACTGATGATTAAAATACTATTTCAATATATTAAAAAAATATATTGTTATAGTACATTGTATTTATGGCAAAAATTCAAGATGCAGCTTCTTTAAATAGTGGGCTCCTGGCTTGTTGAAGACTGTGAAGACAAAAAATTACAACAAAGTGACTTAAGGGGATCCTTTGCATTAGATGTGGTTGTGGTTGCCTTCATGAACATAGAAGGACCTTTTGTTCCATTTCCTATGAGCTACTATCCTTGCTAAAAGAAATTTATAGCAACATATTAAATTAGAAGCCTTTCAACAATAATCAGGAAAGGGAGGGGGTCAAAAGATTTAAAGTAGTTAAAATTTTTAACACAACTTAAAAAGGGGGGGGGGGGTCAGTTATGTTTGCTCATTCCAAATTTTTTAATTCGAGCTTTATTCTTTCAATTATCTTTCGGACATAATGGGAAATTATTGTGTCGCGCTAATTAATAGCATTATCATCAATTATGTAACATGTTGCTTTTGAAACTTGTCACTCTTTTTTTCAATATTAATTAATTTCATTTATTGTGTCAATTTCGGCAAGTCCTTTCATGTACAATGTTACACTACAGAAAACAATAATTCTGACAATTTTGTAAATAGAAAGCATGAACATTTTTTGAAAATATATTATTTAAATGTATGTGGTTTAAAAAGTAAGCTTAAATTTCAGGAAATTACAGATATTATTGTAAGTCATGATATTATAATATTTGTAGAAACAAAACTTGATAATCTGGATATATTAAATGTCCCAAATGGATACTCATATATTACAAAAAATAGAAAAAAAATGTGTAAAAAATCAGGTGGTATAGTAATAATTTATAAAAGCAAATTGGAAAATTGTCTCTCCTTTATCCAGAGTGAAAGTCAATTTGTACAGTGGGTAAAAATATCCAATGTAGCATTTGACTTACAAAATGATATTATCCTTGGTTGTGTTTATGTACCTCCAGAAGGTTCGAAATATTCTAATTCAGAATCATTTGATGAAATTGAAAAGGAGTTAATTGCATTATCGAAAGATTCAAATATGCTTTCTGCAATTGTTGGTGATTTTAACGCAAAGACCGGTACTCTAAATGATTTCATTATACCTGATGAAACGTTATTAGATTTATTTAATTTAGATAGTGATGACGATGTTTTGTCATATATGTTAGATTATGAAAATTTGGAAAATCAGGATGTTCCATTATCTAGAGTATCTCAGTGTAGCTGTCAACCAAATAACTATGGGTTTAAATTATTAAATTTTTGTAAAAAACTTAATATATACATCGCAAATTCTCGCATAGGCCTGGATAAAGGAATCGGAAAAAGAACTTGCAAAAACACAAGTGTCGTAGACTATTTTTTGATGTCGTCAAAATTGTTTTCCTTAGTGAAAGAATTCGAAATACAAGATTTCGATCCTTTGCTATCAGATGTACATAACCCAATACACATCACTTTGCAATCGTCTGTTACTCCAAACATAAATAACAGTAACACGTCACAACACCCGACAAAAACACAATGGTTCGACAACAAAAGAAATGAGTTTGTCAATACAGTTCACAACAGTCAAGGTCTGCTAACCACAATTATAAATGATTTGGAAAATATACAAGCACGTGATCGCTGTACGCAACAAGAGATTGATGATATTACAAATAAAATTAATGACGTCTTCAGTAAAACCGCTAGTCAAACATTCACAAACAAACCATTTAAATCAAAACTAAAACCGAACTCGAAACCCTGGTACACCAAAAAATGTTATGAATCTAGGAAAAAATTTCACAAAGCAAGAAAACTTTACAATCGGTTTAAAAACGAGATAAACAAAAAACAGTTACTGGATTGCAGCAAACAATATAAACAGACAACAAACAAGGCATACAATGATTATCAATTACAATTAGAAAATAAACTGAGAAATACCTCCAAATATAACGGAAAAGACTTTTGGAAAATTTTGAACAGGTTTGGAAAAAATAAAAAGGATGATCAATCTAATATATCCATAGAACACTGTATGACTATTTTAAAAATCTAAATACAAATATTGATAATGATAATAACAATATTGATATAGATATTAATATTGATAATCTTTCTCCAGAGATTGAGGACATTTTAAATTCTCCCATAACAGCAGATGAAATAAAGTCAGTTGTACAAAAATTAAAGAATGGTAAGTCTGCTGGCAGTGATAATATACTCAACGAATACATTAAATATACACTAGATGATATGTTGGCAATATATGTTTTATTATTTAATGTTATTTTAGACAAAGGTATTATACCAGAGAGCTGGACTGAAGGTATTATGATCCCTATATACAAAAATAAAGGTTCCAAGTTAGACCCAGCTTCCTATAGAGGAATAACACTTAATTCTTGTCTTAGTAAAACATTTAAAGTTATATATAATATGTATCAAAATATCAAAACATGTATACGAAAAGGAGAAGAATGTTCTGTATTTTTTAATAGTGAGGTAGGGGTGAAACAAGGGGAAAATATGTCCCTTTTCTGTTCTCATTGTTTTTGAACGACTTGGAAACCTTTTTCTTGGAAAATAATATCAGTGATCTTGAACAAATATCTAAAAAATGTCAAGACACAATTGCATGTTATTTAAAAATATTCATAATACTTTATGCAGATGACACTGTAATTTTATCTGAATCGGCAGAAAGCCTTCAAGAGGCAATATCAGCTTTTGAAGAGTATTGTAACATTTGGAAATTCACTGTAAATACGAACAAGACAAAAATTGTAGTGTTTAGCACAAAGAAATATAAAACTAATGTTGTTTTTAAAATATATGGTCAGGCTATAGATTTACAAGATTCGTACTCATACCTAGGGGTTATATTTAATTATAATGGAAATTTTTGTACAGCTCGAAAGAAATTGTTAGATCAAGCAAATAAAGCATTATATGCTTTATACAGAAAAATAAGAAACTTAGCCATCCCGATTGACTTACAATTAAAGCTATTTGACTCACTTATTACTCCAATTTTAGTTTACTCTTGTGAAGTATGGGGATTTGAAAATAAACAGGGCATAGAAAAAATGCACTTGCAATATTGTAAAAGAATTCTAAACTTAAGAAGCAGTACACCAAATTTCAAGGTCTACGGTGAAATTGGTCGTTTTCCTGTTGAAATTATTATTAAGTTGAGAATGGCTACATTTTGGAATAAAATGTTATGTAATAATAATAAACTTTCCAGTATCATTTATAGACTTATGTTCAAACTTCATCAAAGTAATCCCATACATTTTAAATGGATTACATACGTCAAATCAATCTTTGATGAGTGTGGACTTAGTTTCATTTGGAATGATCAGATACATATGAATAGAAATGTATTAAAGTCTGTTCTAAAACAAAAGTTGTTAGACCAGTATATTCAGCATTGGTTTCAACAGATTAATAGTTCTTCACGAGGTGAATTTTATGGTATTTTCAAAACCGAATTTAAGCTAGAACCTTATCTTATTAGGTTACACCCATCTGATAGAATATATATGTGTAAACTGAGATGATCGAATTTGAAACTTCCTATCGAAACTGGTAGATGGGCAAATATTCTGAAACAAAACAGGAAATGTCATTTATGTAACCTAGAAATTGGAAATGAATTTCATTATTTGTTTATTTGTTCATATCCACAAATTAATGAACTACGAACAAAATTTATCCCGGAATATTACTTAAGAAATCCTTCGTTATATAAATTGAAAGGGATGCTATCACTATGTAATGTAACGTTGTATCGTAAAATATGTGGATTCATTAGAAAAATTATTAAATATTTGTAATTGGTAATATCCTTTTCAGTTTTATATTAATGGTTCCAATGTTTTAGCACATTTTATATGTTTAGGCATTTTTTTTTTTTTTTTTTTTCATTTTTTTTTACATTCTTGCCACGAACTGCACGTGACGTTGTTTGAGTCAAGCTACCCTATTTGTATATTGTTGTAAATTTCTAATTGCAATTGTCTATTTCAATGTATTGAGTTTATATGTATTTATGTTGTAAATGTCTAACTACTATGTATTTGTTTGATGTTTTGACCCCTTGTACACTGTATAGTGTCTGGGGATAATAAAGTATTTGTAAGTATATACAATATTATTATATGAATGATTGTGTTTTGATTGAGAAAAGGATGTTGGAAGCCGACAGGCACTTTGTACGGACGCTATATATTTTAGTGACATTGTTATACTGTAAGGCACATTTTAAACGGATAACCGTATTTGCTTGTATTGTTGTATTATACCGCATGTGTGTACTTATTCGTCTATTTTGTAATATACAACTTGTACAGTAACATTTTGTGTTTTATTTAGTTTAAGTTTGTGAGCTTCCTCCGAACATTAATAGTAACGGAGTCGTCCAAATTTACCGCCGTTACAAATATTGTTTCATAATTACATTTTACATATATAACTAAAACTATCAAAATGCATAAATAAAAATTTGTAGGAATAGAAAATCTTCAAAAATGATATCACAATATATCATATTTGAAGTCAACCAAATGCAGTAGCAGAAAATTATTAATATTCTTAATTTTCCATCAAAATTCATAATTAACGTTTTGAATAATATATTTTTCATCTAAAGGAATCATTATGCACACAAAAAAAACATTCCTTCATGTCCTTGTTGGCAGTGTTTAGAGTCTAAGTGCAATAAGACGGTCTTAGCGGTGTTTAAGCGTACCGCAAAAATGGGCGAATTACATTTCCGCAAATTTTGAAATTTTCTATGTTTACGTTTCCGCAAATTGTAGCATTACGTTTCCGCTATTTACCTGTAATTTACCTGTAGTAAATGATACAGAGTCAGGCATTGTGATTGTTTTCGTGCCGTTTAAATTTGGAATGCCTCTGTAATGACATGAAAGACATTTTTATTGATGGAACATTCAAGTATTGTCCCAAATACTTTTATCAGTTATATTCACTCCACGGTTGCAAGAATGGCAATGCTATTGCTTTGGTTTTTGCTCTGCTTCCTGCTAAAAGTGAGGATTGTTATATTAAGATGTGGGACCTTCTTATTGCTGCTTGTCGAGAGAGGAATTTAGTTTTACAACCTGAAGTGTTCCATATAGATTTCGAATATGCAATGCATAGTGCAATTTTAGCAAAGTTTCCAAATTCTACTATTAGTTGCTGCCGTTTTCATTTAGGACAAAGTTGGTGGCGCAGGATTCAAGCAGTCGGTTTAAGTGTAGAATATAAAGACAAGTCGTCCGAAATAGGGAAATGGCTGACTATTTTTTTTTTTGGACTAGCATTTATACCAACAAATGACATCGAGGATTGTTTTGTTGACTTGATGGCAGATGAACCGCTAAATGATAAATGTTCTAGATTTGTTGACTACATTCTAGAAAATTATGTTACTGTAAATTCGAAGTTTCCACCCACCATTTGGGCAGCTCCCCCAGATCCAGACACTAATAGAACAACAAACGGTCCTGAGTCGTTCCACTCTCACCTAAATGCGCAATTTTACGCGTGTCATCCTAGCATTTTCATCTTCTTAGATGTTCTTCTTAAAATACAAACAACGTCGTACATAAAAAATAAGAACATTACATATACAGGCTGCGACAAGAAAAAATGAAAAAGAAAGGCTAGACTTTGCTATCGAAACATATGAAAAGTTTGTTGCGGGTGAACGATCAAAGATTGAATTTGTAAAAACCGTTGGTTACAAATATTCTGCTAGAACAGATATATGATTTTTAGTACTGATGTTATATCTACATGTACTTACCTGTGCTTTTGTAGTGCTTTTATAGTGTAACTATATTTTAATGCTGACTTTTATATAAATAAACATTATCCTGCTCTAAGTCCTACTTCCACATCCCCGTTGGTGAGCAGGGGGCAACAGGTAATTTTATCTGGCTAACGATAGGGGAAATTAGCGGAAACGTAATGTATAAATTTGCGGAAACGTAACTTTTTTTCTTGCGGAAAAGTAATGCCAATTTGCGGAAACGTACAACGTGATGAGAAGACAATACTAATTTTCTTTTTTTCCCCGTATACTGCCCACATTCAACATACTGAATATTTCAGCTTAATTGGTTTAATAAAAATTTCTTTATCTAGGAACATTTTTTTATAGTATTAAAAGTAGAAATATTATATTTCAAATTGCGATATTTTTTTTTATTTTTTGGAAGTTATTTTTAAACGTTCAATTTCAGAAAATGTTAGATGTCCATTTAAGATAAGATTATGGAAACATATTTGTCAGTGTTTAACCTTTACCGAGGCCACTAAGGTTCAAATCGTAGTCTGCATTGCAGCTGATTAATGACTTTTATTGTTTCTGTTCTCAAACTAAATTGAGGTCAATGATAACGGTGTCATTTTATTGTCATTACAGTTATATAGTCTGGTTTTGTTATATAATTGTACAAAAGTGATCATAATCGTTAGCTATACGCTTTAAGATCACACAAAAAAAGTCATAGTGGTCGCGATCGTTTGATAGTTGGAAACCAAAAAAATTGCTTTCTTTTTTCCTTTTTAATTATTTATTTTTTTGCTTTTTTTATTTTTGTTGTTTTGCATTTATTTATATTTTGCTTGAGTTTTCAAAACTACCTCCACACTTTTAGTACATGTCTTCTAAAGTTTGTCTCTCACACCTTTAGTACCGATGTGGTCGTGATCGTATGGTAGTTGGATTTACAACTACCTATGCAATCAGTACATACTACCACTGATATTGCGAGTTCGAATCTCGATTAAGCCGAGGTATGCAGCATTATGTGATAAAGTCTGTCGGTGACTTGTGACAGGTCGGTGGTTTTCCCTGGGTTTTCCGGTTTCATCCACTAATAAACATGACAGCCACGATATAACTGAAATATTGTTGAAAGTGGCGCTAAACACCATCAAGCAAACAAACAAAACTTTAGTAACTGTCCCTTATAATTGCCTTCCCACTTTTAGTACACCTCCTCTATAATTTATCAGTCATATTCTATTGTTCCAGCAGCTAGCCGATATGTAATGATCACATGATATAAGTAACCACGGGAAAGGAAGAGCGGGAAATAACTCCCTGATTCTGAATCTTGAAAATCTGAATCTGAGTTCTGAATTCTCGGCTTTCGTATAAATCTGACTTTTTATTTTAATATATTACAGTTATAAAGCTCATTATCAACACAATAAGTAATTTTCAACACACGTATATTGTCATTTATACATTCAACATCTGATTAATATGAAATGTTTGCATTTAGGAATACCTCCCCCTTTTATTGGACTGATAGAAATGAGCTCTCAGTATAATAGAACTATGTTAATTTATATTTAGACCTTAGTCAAGCATTTCTTCAAACTGCCTCAGATTTGTAAAAGTATGCCTCAGTAATATTCAAATTCTGCTATTTCTTTAGATATGAGAAACTGAAATTTGCCTCAAAGCTCAATAAATGTATGTTTCTTAACAACTTTTGTTATCGTTCATATACGCAGGATGTTCAAATATACTTTCACAGTCAATTTATACTCTAAAGCATAAAATCCACATTGACAATGTGAAATATCAACCGTAAATGTTGAGGTGCCAATACAATTTTCCAGGGATCACTAAAATGGCATATTCTTTATATACCCAATTCTCAAATAAAACCTCTCAATAAGTACACTTAGCGTGTATTCTGATTAAAACTGTATGAAAAAAATGTGTAGGATTAGAAAATCTACAAAAATGATACCTCCTATATATTATATTTGAGGTCAACTACGTACACGCATGTAATGTCATTTGTACATTTAAAACCTGATTAATATGAGAGTCCCCCTTTTATTGGACTGGTAGAAATGAGCACGCAGTATACTAGAACTATTATAATTTATACTTTTCCCATTAAGCATTTATTTAAAAACTTTAAATAAGATCTGATATTTAAATCTTAATAAAAAAAATTCGTCAAACCGCCTCAGATTTGTAAAATTATTTATTTTCAAGTTCTGTCATTTCTTATGAGGAGAACTTGTAATTTTCCTAAAAACCCAATACATGTATGTTTCTTTACACATTTTGTTAGCGTTCATGAAAACGGGATTCTCAAATGTACTTTCACAGTCAATTTATACTCTAAAACGGAAAATCCACATTGACAATGTCAAAAATTAACAGTAAATGTTGAGTGGCCAATACAATTTTCCTGGGATCACTAAAATTGCATATTTTTAAATACCCAATTATCAGATAAAACTCAGTACATTATGCATGTATTCTGATTAAACTATCAGAATCATGAAGAAAAATGTGTAGGATTAGAAAATCTTGATAAATGATTGATTGATTGATTGGTGTTTAGCGTCCAGCGAGCAATTTTTCAGCTATATTCAGGACGAGAACATTTAAAAATTTAAAAGCCACGGGACTCGAAACAAGGAAAGGTGATGGGTAGGGACGGATAATTTTGCCAGTGCAACAGGTCTCTTATGGACCACTCATCATGAGCATAATGCTCATAATGAGCTGTTACACTGGGTTCTTTAACGTGCGGAGAGGATGAAATGATATCTCCATATATTACATTTGAAGTTAACCAAATGCTACAATATTAAATTGTTAAAATTCCTAATCTTTGCAATTTTTTCTGCATAATCTGCCATTCGATTACAAAAAACATTCAAGCAACCAATCTTAAAAATTGTAAAGTCATAAATAAGTATCAAATTACATGTATATTTGAATACTTTCTGTGCAGATAGGGAACATCTTTTTTTTTCTCAAAATATTACATAATATTCTTATTGAAGCCGTAACATGACAACTCAGTGTAATTTGTAAAATGTTTGAGTGGAAAATATCAAAACGGGTCTGTTGTGACTGTCCTAGGAGAATTTGAGCATATTATCAAAAAATATTAAATGTCTTGTTTTTTCTCTAAGAGCAATAAAACCTGTTTCGCCAGGCTTTCTTTGAGCTAATTTATGTTCCTATATCAATTTTCATGCTGAAAAGCTATATAAGATATGTGAGGAGTCAAATATTTCCAAGAATTAATGTTGAAAAGCTAATTTACCCCTATGGTGAAAAAATATGAATTTTCAGTTGTTGAGCTCAGATTGTGAAATATAATAAAACTAACCTTTTATCTTAATATATTACAATTGTAACGCTGATTCCCAACACAATAAGTAATTTCTAGCACACATATATTGTCATTTATATATTCAACATCTGATTAATATGAAAAGTTTCAATTTAAGCATGCCTCCCCCTTTTATTGGACTGCTAGAAATGAACTATGTTAATTTAATTATACTTTGTTCCAATTAGGTATCCTTTTCAAAACATTAAATAAACTCTACTATTTAGATCTTAATCAAAAATGTATTGGGGCCGTCATGGACGTGATCGTATGGTAGTTAGATTTACAACTACCTATGCAACCAGTGCATACCACCACTGATGTTGTGAGTTCAAATCGCGATCAGGGCCAGGTGTACAGCATTATGTGATAAAGTTTGTTATTGACTTTCGACAGGTCGGTGGTTTTCTCCGGGTCCTCCGGTTTCCTCCACCAATAAAACGCACCGCCACGATATAATTGAAATATTGTTGAAAGTGGCGTTGAACGCTCTCAAACAAACAAAAATGTCTTCAATCTGCCTCAGATTTGTAAATTTATGCTTTATTCATTTTCAAGTTCTGTTATTTCTTATGGTGTCTTATCATGTGTCTTTACGTTCTGAGTTCCGTTTTGTGATGTCCGTTACGATTTCCGCATAAAAACGATGTTCGGTTATCTCTCTCTTGCCTTCCTCTACTATAGCTTGCTGATAACAAGTTTTAGAATGAATGAATGATTTGAAATCTGTTTTGTGGAGTTTTGTACCATGACCTATTGTATTTTTTTGACAACTGTAAAACACTTTTCTTAGAAATGGAATGGAGAAACACATTGGATGGAATTTGCACTTGCACCGCCTTGGGCAGATCTGAATCATCCTTTCCAATGGATCCTACAAGAACTTGCTCGTGTTTTTGATTGACAACATATTTGTTATGTTTGGTGGACGTGTTTTTCAACAGACAGTCGGCATACCTATGGGTACAAACTGTGCTCCTCTTCTCGCCGACTTTTTCCTTTATTCGTGTGAGGCACACTTCATACAGGGGCTTCTGAAGAAAAACGAAAAGAAGCTAGCCCGATGCTTTAATTTCACGTTCCGGTAAATAGATGATGTCCTTTCACTAAATAATTCTAGGTTTGGTGATTTTTTTGATCGCATCTATTCTATTGAGATTGAAATAAAGGATACCTCAGATACAAATAGGTCTGCTTCATACCTGGACCTACACCTCGCAATCGACAGTGAGGGTAGGGTAAGAACGAAACCTTACAACAAAAGAGATGATTTCAATTTTCCCATTGTGAACTTTCCATTTATATGTAGCAATATTCCAGCAGCACTTGCATATGGAGTATATATCTCTCAGATGATACGATATTCCAGAGCTTGTGGTTCCTATCAGGATTTCCTTGATAGAGGGTTGCTGCTAACAAGGAAGCTACTGAACCAAGGGTTCCTTTTGGTAAAGCTGAAGTCCTCACTTCGAGAATTTTACGGTCGCCACCATAACTTGGTTGACCGCTACGGAATATCTGTTTCAAAAATGACCACGGATATGTTCCACATGTCGTAAACACTTCCCGGTCCTTTCCTCATTCACGACTTATTACCGTGTTTGTAACTAGATTAACACGACGGGTGCCACTAGTGGAGCAGGAACTACATACCCTTCCGGAGCACCTAAGTTCACCCCCGGTTTTTAGTGGGGTTCGTGTTACTCGATCTTTAGTTTTATATGTATATATGTTTCGTCGATCGTTGTTTGTCCTTTTGTACTTTTTCTTTTCGCCATTGTGTTGTCCGTTCTTCTTCGATATACGGTTTCTGATTGCCCCTTTGATATCTTCAAGCTCTTCTTATTCAAATCAAAAACTTTACTATGAAAAGTTGGATCAAGTTTTCTTACAAATCTTGTTATTTTCAACGGTTTCATTCATGTTTCTTGTGTATAATCAGTTAAGTATTTTGTCTGTTTTACCCCTCAATCTTTCGAGTGCGGTGTATTCTGCAGGGTCAATACCCTCAAACCATTCGTAGACAGACAGAGCCAAGAGCCATTTAAAAACAAATTCTTGGAACTACTGTTTTGGCCTCATGTATCTATCAAAATGGTTTTTTTTAGATCTACCTAATGTGTGAAAAAAATTGATTTTCTACTGACATGAAAAAAGGAGGAGGGGTGCATGGACTGTTTCACAAAATATATGTGATGAGAAGACAATAGTAATTTTAGTTTAATTGGTTTAATACAAATTTCTTTAGCTAGAATCATTCTTTTATAGTAGAGTAGAAATATTATATTTTAAATTGCAATATTTGTTTTTATTTTTTGGAAGTTATTTTTGAACGTTCAATTTCAGTATATATTAAATGTCGATTTAAAATAAGATTATAATCTGCATCACTAGGGAAGCATACATTTGATTTACAGCTTGTCAGAGTTTAACCTTTACCGAGGCCACTAGGTTCAAATTGTAGTGTGCATTGCATCTAAATTGAGGTCAATGATAACGTTGTAATTTTATTGTCGTTACAGTGATATAGTCTGGTTTTGTAATAAAATTGTACAACGTTAGTAATATGTTTTAAAATAAGACTGTTTATTGGAAATATCAAATATATACAATGATGTCTTCCACACAATGAAAAGATATTAAATCCAAATTGGAAATATCTATAATGTACTATATAAACATAAAATAACACAGAAAGGGGCTATCGTGGTCGCGATCGTTTGATGGTTGGAATTACAAATACGTTTTGCTTTATTATTTTTCTTTTCTTTTTGTTGTTTTTTATTCATAGTTTTTTTTGCTTGAGTTTTAAAAACTTGCCGCCAGACTTTTAGTACCTGGCCGTCGTAGCCGTGATCACATGGTAGTTGGATTTACAACTACTTGTGCGATCAGTGCTTATTATCACTGATGTTGTAATTATGTGAAAAAGTTGTTCAGTGACTTGTGACAGGTCGGTGGTTTTATCCGGATCCTCCGGTTTCATCCACGAATAAAAATGACCGCCACGATATAACTGACATATTGTTGAAAGTGGCGTTAAACACCATCAAGCAAACAAGCAAACAAAAGTTTAGTACCTCTCTCTTAAACTTGCTTCCCCACTTAAAAGTACACCCCTCTATAATTTCATATTTATATTCTATTGTTACAGCAGCTAACCGATATGTAATGATCACATGATATAATCAACCACGGAAAAAGGAAAGTGGGAAATATTCCCCTGATTCTGAATTCTGAATTCCTGATTCTGAATATTGAATTTCTGATTTTGAGTTATTAATTCTGGATAAAAACGGCCCTTCTCAGCTTTCGTATA
Source organism: Bathymodiolus brooksi (assembly GCA_963680875.1). Lineage (NCBI taxonomy): Eukaryota > Metazoa > Mollusca > Bivalvia > Mytilida > Modiolidae > Bathymodiolus > Bathymodiolus brooksi. The sequence goes on from OY804587.1 coordinate 67,017,047, forward strand.
AATCTGACATTTTATCTAAATATGTTACAGTTGTAAAGCTGATTCCCAACACATTAAGTAATTTTTAACACACGTATATTGTCATTTATACATTCAACTTCTGATTAATATGAAAAGTTTGCATTTAGGAATACCTCCCCCTTGTATTGGACTGATAGAAATGAGCTCTCAGTATATTAGAACTGTGTTAATTTATACTTATCTATTTCAAGACATTAAATAAGATCTAATATTTAGATCTTAATCAAACATTTCTTCAAACTGCTTCAGATTTGTATAAGTATGTCTTACTTAGTAATATTCAAATTCTGCTATTTCCTTAGATATGAGAAACTGAATTTTTCCTCATAACTCAATAAATGTATGTTTCTTGACAACTTTTGTTATCGTTCATATAAGCAGGATGTTCAAATATAGTTTCACAGTCAATTTATATTCTAAGTCATAAAATCCACATTGACAATGTGAAATATTAACAGTAAATGTTGAGGTGCCAATACAATTTTTTCAGGGATCACTAAAATGGCATATTCTTTATATACCCAATTCTCAAATAAAATCTCTCAATAAATACATTTAGCGTGTATTCTGATTAAAACTGTATGAAAAAAAATGTGTAGGATTAGAAAATCTGCAAAAATGATACCGCTTATATATTATATTTGAAGCCAACCAAATGCTACAACATGAAATTGTGAAAATTCTTAATCCTAGCAATTTTGTTTTCAACATAATCTGCCATTCGACTACAAAAAAACATTTAATCAACCATTCTTGATAACTGTAAAGTCATAAATAAGCATAAACGTATATCTAAATAGCCTCTGTTTACATACAATACAACTTTTCAAAACATTTCACAATAATCACATTGAGGTTGTAACATGACAACTCGGTGTATTTTGTAAACCTTTTGTATGGAAAATGTCAAACTGGGTCTGTGACTGTCCTGGGACAATTTGAGCATGTTACCAACATATATTAAATTTCTTGTTTTATCGCTAAGAGCAATAAAAGCCTGTTTCTCTAGCCTTTCTTTGAACTAACTTATGTTTCTACATCAATTTTCATGCTGAAAATCTATACAAGACATGTGAGGAGTCAAATATTTCCAAGAATTGATGTTCAAAAATCAATTTACCCTCATGAAGCTATTGGTGAAAAATATGAATTTTCAGTTGTTTAGTTCAGATTGTGAAATATAATAAAACTAACCCTTTATCTTAATATATTACAACTGTAAAGCTGATTCCCAACACAATAAGTAAATTTTAACACACAAATATTGTCATTTGTACATTCAGCATCTGCTTAATATGAACATTTTCCATTTAAGCACACCTCCCCCTTTATTTGACTGCTAGAAATGAGCTCCCAGTATATTAGAACTATGTTAATTCATACTTTGCTCCAATTAATTATATATTTCAAGACATTGAATAAGATCCAGTAGTTTATAACTACCTATGCAATCAGTGCCTATCACCACTGATGTTGTAAGTTGAAATATCGATCAGGGCGAGGTGTACAACATGTTGTGATAAAAATTTTCAATGACTTGAGACAGGTTAGTGGTTTTCTCCGGGTTCTCCGGTTTCCTCCATCAATGAAACTGATCACCACAGATATAACTGAAATATTGCTGAAATTGGCGTTAACCACCATCAAACAAACAAACAAAAATTTCTTCAATCTGCCTCAGATTTGTAAAATCATGCTTTATTCATTTTCAAGTTCTGTTATTTCTTATGAGGAGAAACTGTAATTTTCCTCAAAACTCAATAAATGTAAGTTTCTTTATAAATTTTGTTAGCGTTCATATAAACGGGATGTTCAAATGTACTTTCACAGTCAATTTATACTCTGAAACGTAAAATCCACATTGACAATGTGAAACATTAACAGTCAATGTTGAGTGGAAAATACAATTTTCCTGGGATCACTAAAATTACATATTTTTTAAATACCCAATTCGCAAATAAACTACTTAATAAGTACATTGTGCATGTATTCTGATTAAACTATCAGAATCGATTAGAAAATCTTGAAGCTATTGGTGAAAAAATATGAATTTTCAGTTGTTGAGCTGAGATTGTGAAATATAATAAAACTAACCTTTTATCTTAATATAGTACAATTGCAAAGTTGATTCCCAACATAATAAGTAAATTTTAGCACACATATATATATTCCTCATTTGCACTTTCAATATCTGATTAATATGAAAAGTTTGCATTTTTTGATACCTCTCCCTTTTTATTTCCTCATAGATTTTGATTTTAAGTTTTGGGGTTTAACAATATTATTGGTGTTTCGGCAATATTTCATCGATATCATGGCGACCAGTTTTAGTGGTGGAAGAAGCCGGAGTACTCGGAGAGAACAACCAACCATGGGCAAGCAACTGGTAAGCTTTTCCACTTATGGCTGCGAGTCGAGAGCACCCTTTTTGTAATTTACAAAGTCGGGAGCGAATCCACACCGTATTGGTGATAGGCTTGTATGAGTTGTTAGGTAACCCAACTATCTAACTCATTGAGCCACCAGGTCCCTTTTCTTCATATAAATGAGATCACAAAATGTTAAGCTAAGTTAATTCATACTTTGTTCCCATTCACTATGTATTTCAAGACATTAATTAAGATCTTGTATTTAGATCTTAATATCAAATTCCTTCAAACTTCCTCAGATTTGTAAGATTCCGCTTTAATGATATTAAAGTTCTGTTATTTCTTCTATGAAGCCTACAAAAAGAAATCGTCAGCCTTCACGAAAGCTAGAAAATGCAGGAGGAAATTGCGCGGAATCAAGGACGATACTCAATAAATGATTGGTTTATTGTTTGATTTGTGTTTAACGCCAACTTTAGCAATATTTCAGCTATATCGTGGCGTGAGCAAATTTTACAAATAAATTTCCAAATCTACCAGACTCTTAGAAATAAAATATTTGTTTACAAAACAATTGTGTTATATATATATATATTCAAATAAAAGAAAACAATTCTTTAAAAAAAAAATCAAAATTGTTTCGCCTGCCACATTTGTTAATATATATTTTTTTATTTAGAATAACTACCCCTTTACCTCGGGGGCTCATACAGGCGGGGAACCTGCTGTGCGTCTAAAATATAATTATGTACATATCACAATATAAAATAAAAATAGGTAATACATAAAAAATATATTTTAATCAATAATTAATACACTTGATCGGCAACCATACATGTATCATTTAATAAATCTTATAAACTTTTGACATTGTAGAATGTCAGCCGAAAGTCAGGAGCATCCAGGCTGTCGATTAAGATATGTTTCATTGAATAATTAGAAATACACGGAATACAGTCGTTCCTCATTATTTAACAAATACAATGTAACTATGAGTAATTCTACCATGACCTATGTATACAATATCTAGTCAAGACTACTTGTTTTATTTTTTGCGATTTTGACCGTAAGAACATGGGTTCTGCATTTCATGCAATTTGTTATACATTTCTTGGTCCCAACTGCTTTGCCACAGTTTTAAAATATATTGCACAATAAAAGACTTAAAATCAGTAACATAGCATAGAACAATTGGATATAGGATTATCCAATGCGTTAAACCATTAAATTGTGGACAGAATGTTTCATCCCATAATAATTGATTGCTAAAACAAGATTAAGGTTAGTGTTATGGTGTTTAACGTCACTTTCAATAATATTTCTGCTATGTAGTGGCGGTAATCGGAGTATCCGGCGAAAATCACCTACCTGTCGCAAGTTACTGACAAACTTTATTATATAATGTTGTGTCGAGTACACCATGAGGGGGATTGAAACTCACAACTTTAGTGGTAGTAGGCACGACCATAGCGTCCCCACACTAAGACAAGGCCATTGGAAATCCAGATGTTTTATTAATGTATTGATGCGGGTTATTGGTTCTTTTTGTTGCATCAGTGTTTCTGGATCCAGTCCAGCAGAGTGCTTATCATGAAGAATTGACAAGTTCACATGTAACGTACAATTCTATTAATTTCATGCTATGTCTGCCATTGTGTATATCTCTTTTGACGGTACAATCTGCATGCCCATACACCTGGCAATGCAATGTCTTCTTCTGTCTGTATCAAGCCAGGAAAGGGAGGGGTCGTGTATATTTGTCTTAGAGGTTTTAATGTTGTCTCTATCTGTTCGACTCGATTTTGGACTGTTCTGACTATGGTATTTTGTGTTTTTCATTTTATCAATGTATTGCCTACATTTAATCTTTCGGCGAGGTGTGCATTATTAAAGCAGAATAAAAACTTAAGGTGCATTTTTAAAGTGTGATAGTTACTTGAGATTTAAAGATTTTAAATGACTATGATTTAGCAAATGTCGGGTGGCATGCTGTTCCAGTATGTCGTGTGCTTATCATTAGTACTTTACAATAACTTTGTTACTTATTTAATTTTCATCACACACTAAACCATTAATTTGCGGACAGAATGTTTACACAGAAATAACCCATCATTAGACAGGACTCTCGGAAATCCATATGTTAACTAAAAAATACAATGTTTAATTGATGCATTAATGCTGGTCCTTGTTTTTCATCAGTGCTCCAGCTGAATGTTTACATGTAAAATTTAGAAGATCACATGTAACGAACTCTTTAATAATTACATCCTATGTTTATCATTGTGTATATATATTATGACGCTATATTATTCATGTTCAAGCATTCCTAAATAGACACATATTGTCAAATTCTGATAGTAGCACAAACATAATCCTGTTGCTGTGTATTGGGTTCCACGTTTTTGATATTATTACTTCATAATCAATGTATTTTATTTGTTGAACCGTCTATATTGGACACAGCTTATTATACATGTAAATTGGTTTTCACTTTTAAAAAAAGACATCAGTACGGAAAAAAAAAAATTGCATGAGGCACTATTCGGTTTCTACCTATATTGCATTTCAATATTAAAAAGACAATAAAGCAGATGCAGAGCGCTGAAGCTATATTTTCACCTGAACAATAAAATGCTATTATGATTTAATACGTAAAAGTTGCTTTACGGAATAATTTAGAGATACAGGGGGTGGGGATCAGAATCTTTAAACCGACGATGGATAGACATTACAGTTGGCAAAAGGAACAAGAGTGAGTTACTAGTATATCATGGCGAGAGCATGTTACTTATCAATGAGATGATGATGAGGTCCGCTTTGTTCTAGACCAACGCGCTGAGTTGGATTGTTATAGTGCTAGCTCACTGAAAGAACTGTCCGCGAGTAGACATGTCGCTCCACTTGGACACATTATTCTGATTCCTGTTCAACCAGTCTTTGTTTTTACTCCTTAGTGATGCGTGCTTAGCGGAGAAGCAACAATACCAATTTTAAGTTATTTGGATTGACCCGACCGGGACTTGAACTCACTATCTTCCGCACGAACACGCTAACCATTACACCACCGATGCGGCTCAAAACGAACATGACAAAAGGACAAACAATGGTCTACAAAATACTACACAGAAAAATAAAGATGAAGCAACATGAACCTTAATAAAAACGGGGGTGAACTCCGGAAGGGTATGCAGTTCCTGCTCTTCTAGCGAAACCCGTCGTGTTGCTTCAGTTACAAGTTACGGTGATAAGTCATGAATGAAAAAAGGACCAGAAAGTGCTAACAACAACTGAAATATATCCGTGGTCATAGTAGCGACCGTAAAACTTTCTAAGTGATGACTTCAACTTAGACAATAAGAACCATTTGTTCAGTAGCTCACTTCCTAACAGCAACCCTAAATCCTGAAAGGAACCACACACTCAGTAATCTCGGATCAACTGAGAAATATATACTCCACATGCAGATGCTTCTGGAATGTTGCTACGCATAATTGGAAAGGTCAGAATGGGCAAAGTTTCGTTCTTAACTGACAGTTACTGTCAATTGCGAGGTGTAGGTCAAAATATGAAGTAAACCTAGCTGTACCTGTTGTATCCTTTATTTCAACCTCAGTGGGATAGATACGATTAACAAAATCACCAAGTTAGCAATTATGTAGTGAAAGTACATCAACTATATACCGGGATGTAACATCAAAGTGTCAGGCTAGCTTCTTTTCGTTTTTCTTGAGAAGCCTCTGTATGAATTATCCCTCGTACGAAAAAAGGAACAAGTCAGTGAGAAGAGGAGCCCAGTTTGTACCCATATGTATGCCTACCGTCTGGAAAAACACACCCACCAAACATACCAATCAGGTGTCAATGGCTAAAGCTCGAGCATTTTGATAATATAAGTTTCAGAGAAATGTTTGGTAGAATCAGCGTGATATCGGTTTTTGCTAAACAAAATAAGAAATTGACATGTCACAAAATGATTTTCAATCCTTAGATGTCTTTATATTTTTATATACGATATACTATAATGTTTGTCCTTTTTCACAAATAGTAGTTTCATAAGATTGTTTTATTGTATTATTTTTGGTTCATTGCCTTAATATTCATTATTGATGATGAAAATTATTGCCACAAACTGTATGTGAGACTTTCATTATCATGCCTACATGAGGAACTGCCGACTGTAACAAATTAATTCTCCACTCGAAAAAAGAGCTCAGAAATAAGGTGTCTTAAGCAATCCATCACAGTCGTCCGCGTGATAACATATTTTATTTCTTGGAATATGTAAAAGTAATTAAAAAATGTTAAATAATATTATAGCTTCCGTCGATTATGTAGTATTAAAGGTTTTTTTTATGAAAGAATAACGACTAAATTTGGATGTGATTCCATTAAGGAAAGAGGATGCTTAAATCTTCGTATGCAAATAATACATATACATGTATATAACGAATGTTGGTTTTTGTGCAATTGGCATAGGTATGCGATCTTATTTTGTACATCGAAACAGCAAATTACTAGTGAAATCTCTTGACTGTGCAGAACCACTTAAGTATAAATTGTGCACGTGGCGATATAGATGATACACATTTGGTGAATACACAGATTATGTTTGTCTAAAAATGCTCTAGAAAGGATAATGATTTTGTTGAGGAAATAGCATCTGTTTTCTTTAACATGCTACAAATTGGGTACCTCTCTGCGTATTCCATGTAAGAGACAAAATATACTGACAATAGCGAAGCACTGTGTTTTATTACAAGAGTCGACAGAGCTTCCTAGAGAAATATAGATTAAAACATTCAATACTTAATTCATAATAAAAGAACATTTTTCAAAGACGTATTTTCCTTAACCTTAAAGAGTAAAAAGGGTTCGTAAGGAGCATTCTCACTCGAAAATCTAAATATATGCACTTTATATCTAAACGTTTCATAAACGTTGCAGTTTTTATGTTTGTTTGTTTTTGCCCTTTGTTTTATTATTATTGCTTTTACACAATTCATATAATCTGGAGACGCAAAATAACCTGTCGCATCATCAAACAATCACAAAAGAGTATACTCTCTTCTTTTAACTATATGATATAATATGTACTTAAAGTTGGCCAGTTTTCTTGAAACGATAGTTCTTGTGTATGCTTAATGCATGTGTCCATCAGTAGGTTCCTGAATTTATAATAAGATATATTGTGATGTTATAACTTCATTCCACATCTTTGAAAGGGCCGCTGTCATTACAGAGATACAGTTCAGTTGTTTTCGATCATATTTTGCTTTGGTAACGAACGTCTACAGAACTATATATTTCGTCGAAGCCTTTTTATTTTCAAGTTCATATTACCTTTATAATATACATTTACCATTTTGTTTTGTACGGATAGGATGCTACTGCTGATGGTAATGAGATTTTCTTTAATTTCTTTATACATTTGTATTCTAAATTCTATCTTTTTTCTTAATGTACAGTGACCTTACGACACTGGGTACACTTGCACGATTTGATCTTAGCATTGTCGAGTTGATCTTAATAACAGATTGATGAAGTAGTTCCCAGTATCTTGCAATGTTGACATCAAAAATGAACATGTGAACGTCTGTATGTCTGAAAACAGGAATGAATACTTACACCCACCCTTGAAATTGGTAATCAGTCATGTCCAGTCATCATCAGCTTTACTTTATGTAGTGTCTGCCACCTCCGCCGTGCATTTCCATAATTTAGTGCGTTAGTGACACACTACCCTGTCTAGCGATGTGTTGCTAAGTGTGGCTCATCCGACACGTCTGGATAATTTGATCCTCGTCATATCCTATCTATGTATCGGAGACTATTTTCTCTAACCACGCCTTTACCACCACTCACCAGAAAACTTTATGACGTAAGCCCATGTACCCCACTTTTCTGCCCCGCTTTTCTCGACGAAACTGCTGATGTTGACCACATTCTCACCCCTATGTGCATGTCTGTCATTTTGGTTTCTTACACCATTGGCCTTTATGATATGACATACATGTACTACCTACATCAATAAGAACAATGAGGTCATATCCACATACCATAAATACAATTTATTTAGTCCACACCCTCTTTATCATAGTGCACCATGCTTTCCTTCTCTCTTTGCACATCAAAATCTTGGTCACGAATCCCTTAGGATGGTGTGTTGCATCATGATTGTATTGTTGCATTAGGCAGTCCTTGCATCCCTCAACACTTGATATTCACACAAGTATGGTATGAAACCCCTCCTTGGTGTATAATGACATTTAAGTGCTGTAGAGATTTCATAATCAGCAGATGGTAGTGGTATCGGTACGAGTGAATAGGGTTTGTAACGCTGACACCAGATTCCTTGGAGGAATGTGAGTATAGAGCCCACTCTGAGTGCCATGCAGTAACAATTTCTGATTCACCATTTTTCTAAGTTTAAGCATACTGCATCCCTAACTTTGAAGATATGTGTAAACACGCCGATGTTCGTTTTCCATGATGCCATTCGAATGAGTTCTCTTGGCAAATTGAATTTTCTCTAATGTTAAGTAATTGTAGAAGTTGCTCTCCTAACATTCTCTGATAATACGACACAGAACATCCCACCGTTTTTTTGGTTGAAGTACTTTATTTGAAGATGGTTGGAAATGAGTGGTTTTCATGTTATACGCGAATGCGAGTAAGAGATCATCCATATTCCCAAACTGACTCTCAAAATGTCTAATCTGGTCAGAACATAATTCGAATTGGCATTCAAAACGGCAGATAATCTAGTAAGTCTGGCACAACACTGAGAAAAGGGGAACCTGTTGCTTGGTAACTCGACCCATATCAGCTTAATAATATTTGCGTACATATTGTATTTGTGCTCTCACACCCACACTATCAAAGATATGCTCAAATATTTGGATAATATGAAGCAGCGGCCGCGATACTGGTAATACCAGTATCGTAACACTGTACAATACTAGAAATACCAGTATTGTAATGTTACAATACCGGAAATCCAGTATCGTATGAATACAATACAGGATGTACCAGTATCGTGCATTTACAATACTGGAATACCAGAATTGTTGTTTTGAAATGCTATTAAATTAAACGTAACCTCAATTTTGTTTTAATTTCAAATATATGAACATATAGAGAAAATGATAGTTTGAAATTCTGCTTTGTGGTCAACTTACAAATACTCGAAAATTAATAACCACAAAAGTATTTGAAAATTAAACTGCTTAAAATTCTACGTCTACTGGTGAAATATTATGAAATTCCGACTTAAAATGAATTTGTGAGAATTGTTTTTAACATAGAGTGATTTTACATAAAATGTATGGGAAAAATCGAAAGTGTCCCAATACTTATTGCACTATGGACATATGGCTTCCAGGAATTATTTCTTAAACAAACCATGGGCAGCCATGAATTATTTCTTAAATCGGTCATTTTGTATATTTGTGTTTTTAGTTCTGTAGTATTTGTATGTGTGTCTATGTCTATTTTTTTCTGATGTTGTCCTATCTTTCGGATTTTTTTCCTTTTCGTGATTATATAAAATATTTTGTAAGCATTTAAAGCATAAACCATATATATACCCCACCCCCCCCCCCCCCCCCCCCCCCCTCACACACACACACCTTCAAGTGTATTAGTCTGGCCCAAATGGGTAATAATGTGCATTTTTAATAATTGTAAATTAATGTATGCTTTTCTTCAGTATTTGTATCTTTTAAAATTATTGATTTTTTTGTCTCAAGTACTGTATGATCATTCCACAACTATTGACATTATTCTTTTTCAAGTAAAAGGTAACTGGTGCATTTTTTTTCTTATAAAGCCTTTTATCACGAAGGCATTTTACAAATAATATGTGTTACAGATTTATACAGTTCTGATAGTATAAATGGCAAGTACGTTTGCTTCCATAGCAAAATGTTGGGGTTCGAATCCACACCAGGACAAATATTGTATAACTGTAGAGCATTTTCTAAATTTATTAATACTTTATAATTTTTAAATGCATGTGTTTTATCAATGATTTTTTTATTAAAACGAATCTAATCTCGCCTTTTATTGCCAAGGCATAATTGTGCATTGTACTGTACATTTTTGTACCTTGGAACAATTTAACACCCCAGTGTGTCTGTCTGTTGGTGGTCATTTCAGTTCTGGCTTTAGCAATGAAATCCAAAGTTTCATCAGAGGGGGCAGATTTAAATCTTGGTTTTATATTTACAACAGATGGTGGTGCTGGATTTTCCTCAATTTCAACATCCAGTAAGTCAATATCTGATTGTGACAGTTCCATGAGTTCATCCTCCTCACTGACACTTGGCCTGAGATCACTGACACTGTTTGGCTGAATTTAAAAAATCTGGTGCCTGTAAACAGTTTTAATTTCATCAGTCTCCATGGATTGAATTATATAATGTCTGGCAAAACTAGCATACGGCTTCTCATGGTTAATTATCTTGTACTTCTCATCCTTGTGCTCAACCGTCAAACCAATTTGTATTGGGGTAGCCATGTGTGTGTAACAGAGGACAGTTTAGTTTAGTTTAAGAAAATAATAATAAAAAAATAGTTATATATAACCGAGGGGAATTTTTATTTTAAGGACATTAAAAATACGCTATATGCCGGTGTTTTGTTTGTTTACACTCGGTCGTCATGGTATTTTCACAGCGGGAGTCACATTGAAACAGCCATATTTGTTGTGTACCGCACTTGCGCTAACTATAGAGTTGTTGAGTATTATTATTTGTGCCGTTTTATAGACGTCATATTAGAATGCCCATTATAAGATAAAATTGTATGGTTTATTAATAAATATATCAATTTTATAAATACCCATTATAAAATAAAATTTTATGGTTAATTAATAAATATATCATCACGTAATAATAGGTAAGTATTATATCCGATATTAGATTGTCAAAGCGTATTCCACAATAGTGAAAATACAATGTCATTCTGTTTGATATTTTCAAGTACTTTTATCTGTAACATATGGGTAATACATTAAATATAAACTAATAACTTGTCGTCTACATGTTAAATCAATAACAAATAATGAGAGAACATTTACATATTAATGTCTATAGGCTTTTGCTTACTCATTCTTTCTGCAGAGTTGATGCCACTAGTCTGCTTTGTTCCAATTTTGTCAATGGCCGTTTCATTATCAAAATGTATTGCTGAAATTATTTGAAAAATCTATGAACGGTGATAACCAATGGTAACAATTACGCATTATAATGTTTTAAAGTAACAAAAACAAAAACAAAGACAAAAATGTATGTTATATCCCTGGTTGATCCAAATATGTTAATCTTTATTAGTATGTGTAGTGTAAACATTCAAAAACCAATACATATATAAATATTCGGGGACGTCGTTGTCGTGGTCGTATGGTAGCTACAACCACTATGGTTGACAGTTTGAATTACGCTCATGTCGAGGTGTACTCGATACAACATTAAGTGATAAAGCTTGTCAGTAACTTGTGGCAGTGCGGTGGTTCAATCCGCATACTCTGGTGTACTCCACCAATAAAACTGAAAGCCACAATATAGCTGATATATTGTTGAAAGTGGCGTTAAACATTATAACGTTAACATAGCAAAGTATTTAGAAAAAAATGTCGTTAGGGTAAATTGTATCTGATGGTTCGTGTTGTCATTTCCTAGCTTTCTTTCTTTTATTGCAATGTTTATGTTAAGGTTTAAGCTTGGTAATAATGGCAACAGAACACACAACGCTAATGTGTGAGACATAGCCGTTGTCGGACAGAGGCTAAGAATGTTAATTGCCGCTACAATATACAGTCATCACGATAAATGTGAAAAGGTTTATCACAGGTATGAAATATGTCACCCCATAGTTTCATGCTGTAAATCACACGTGATTGTTAACAGTTATCACCAGATTTGATGTCTTGCATGTTTGACATCCCAGGGAACTCCTACTGTGATCATCGTGAACATAATTGTGGAGTAAACGTGTGAGCAGTTGTATCATTATTGATCGGTAGCTTGTTGTTTAACGTCACGCCTAACAGTATGTCAACTATGGTTATGACAACAACACGTTTACAGACAATACATCGTCAATGTAAATAGACGGGACTTAGAGGGACCAATAGAGGGGTGCTTGATTGCCACAAGGAATAAGGAGTAGATGGATAGGGGCAGACTTGGGGTTAATTACTTTCAAATGTAATTGATTACATTACAATTACTTTGCAATTTTCATGATTTCATTACATTACGATTACATCAATTTTAAAATGTAATCGATTAAATTACAATTACTTTGTAAATGTAATCGATTACATTACTGATTACATTTAATGTCATGACAACCATTATATGAGCGTTTTTATGTTATTTGTCTCATATGCATCTGTCCAATATCTCCTTTTTTAATGTATTTCTTACTCAGAACAATGAACTACAATTCAGTTTTAATGTGATCATTACATGCAATAAGATACAGTACATTGTAAATTATAAACAGCTATTCTCATTTTCCTTTTTTCATCACATAAGTTGTGTCTTATCACTATGACCAATATTCATTCCATCTAATACTATTAGTAAATATTATAACATACATTTGCACATTTTGATATTCAAATAATTTCAAACATCCTGTCAAAAGTTTATTGTGGATAATAAACTAGCAGTTAGCCTGTGCCACAGATAAAATTTGTAATTCAGGTCTTATTTATGACACCAAATTATGTAACAATCATCATTACTAAATTTCACACCATTTCCATGCATGTCCTTGATATATAATTCAGAAGATAAAAAAAAGTCTTTCTGATTCTAAACATTTCCTTAAATATATGCATAATTTCTCAGTCTATGTATGAAAACTAAATCTTTTTTAATTAATTAATGAAATATAATTTAAAATGTTATAGCTGTTTTCACTGAAATTTTGAAACCCCAAAGAAATTGAAATTGAGATATTATTTGTTTGGATATCAAGTCTTTGAGGCCATACTTAATATGTGTTTTACTTGTGATAGTTTTGATTGCAATTAAACATAGAATAATATCTTTTGATCCTGTTGTAATTGCCACTTTATTTTAATAGAGTTTTTAACAGTTGAATTTCATAGCATATTTTTTTTATTTAGATGTCAATAAACTTTATATGTTTTCTAGTAAACCATTCTACATTATTTGTTAAATAAATTCCATGAATAAAATTCATTTACATAAATCATACATTGAATATCTAAGGATATCTATATTTCACTTAAGACAAAATAAGTCAAAATGATGAAAAGTAATCTAAATGTAATCAGAAAGTAATCATGATTACAGGGTCAAAATGAATGTAATCGATTACATTACGATTACATGTAATCTGAAAAATGGCTGATTACAGATTACATCCGATTACATGAAAAAATGTAATCGATTACAACTGATTACGATTACAAATTACGATTACCCCATGTCTCATCATAGGGCCGGCAATTATCTGTAATCTCTGATAAAAAAACATTTTACTTTGCGGCCACATTCCCAAACACTTCAATAATGTTACGAGACAACAACAACAACATCATACGCTATGATATGCGTTCACCTCAAAGATATGCTAATAGAAATGTGACGTCCAATTCGTCCTGTTTTCTATTGCTTGATGTTTTGTCTCAATGTTTCATTATAGCTCTTGTCGTGATATATAGCATTTTTTTCAAATTTAGACGACTATACAGTGGAGTTTACTCATAATTTTAAAGAGTGATAATGTTATTTTGATTGTTTCATCAATGCACATGCACAGTCTTTAAGAACACTATTATATTATTTCAACTGAATTTTCCATGATAATAAATACAGTCAATCCTGCTCATGCGGTCACCTCTATAAAGCAGTCGCTTTAACATTTTCGTGTCCTGTTATAGAAAATGTCAAATGAACTGAACCTCTTTTAAGAGGGCATATGTCTTATAAGACCCTGTTGTGACCTCTTAATATAAGTTTGACTGTATACTAAATATTTAATATATAACACTCGGGGGTGAGCTTCGAGTCGATGGGTGATCAGGATACAAACACAACAACTATTGAGAATAGAAAACCTTAGGTTTGAATTTGATAAAAATAACCACTAACGTACATATATCAATCTAGCGCAGAACTTCTTCAACCACATTTAAGTACTACACAATTAATAAACTAATATGAATAATGAGGAATACCACACCGTCAGATTAGTTCAAAAGTCCAATCAGAAAAATGGTAGAAAAAGAGAAAAATCGACACCACTAACATATATACACTTGACCGGTCACTGTCAAGGATATGCACTTCAATAAAAAAGTGACTGGTTAAAACTATTTTGACGGACCATTCATGAAATGAGGTGGTTATGAAAGTGTAATCAAAATGTGAGTAAAATGCCGATCCTAACAAATAACCGACCAGCAGTAAAAGCCCAATCCTCAAATACTAAAACCAAAATAAGACAATAAACTCTGGTTCCATTAATGATCATTGGAGTCATAAAATCAGCTATGGAAACAGTTATCTACGGGTTTAAATGGATAAAAGACATCTGCAATTGGTAGAAACACATCAACAATCACTTGTAACACTACACACAGCTATTTACTGACGCTAGGGGGTAATCTATGAGTTTTTATATAACTGTTTATTAAGCATTGTAGTGCACTCACTTGTGTTAAATATGCTGATTGTTCGTGTTATAATGATAGGTGGAATGACTTGTATCTTTGTAACTCCTTGTTCCGTTTCAACACCAGGTGGCATGACTGGTTCTCTTTTTACTTCCTGTTTCGTTTCAGTACCCCCAGGAAAGGAATACTGTGCCCTATATTCCAGATGCGGCGTTTTGAACATAGGAAAAACTATGAAAAGAATATGTTTACATTGATTAATACTCAAAGCTGCATTTTAAATTTTAACTTTAATAATATAGAAAATAGTTCATGTCAATTCAGAAACTTGTGTGCTGATTAAAACATAAAGACATTTGTAGATTTAATTACGAATGTAGCTATGAAGATGTGATACTGGTAAACTCTTGCTTGATTTTATTGGTTGTATTTGTATGTTGTTAAATCAACCGATATTTTTCTATTATGGATTCGAGTATGATATAATTTCGGATATGATACACCTAATGTTTGTATTCCCTTCCGCAGCACATGAGTTCACAGCCTGTTTTAGTGTGGTTCGTGTTGCTCTATCTTTAGTTTTATGTACACTGTTTTGTAGATCATTGTTTGTCCCTTTTCGTTTGGCCATTGTGTTGTCCGTCCTCCGATTTAAGGCTTCTTATTATCCGTTGGTATCTGCAAACACTTCTTACGTATTTTGCTTAATGACAATATATAAATTAATTAATGTCAATCGTTCAGTGTGCCAGTATAGATGCAAAATTGTTAACAATTAAGAATGTATACGTTTCATACAAATGAAATACATGTACACATTACACATTTATATTAGGGTATGACATAATAATGCTCATTGTTGAAGAGACTACTACGAGTGTAACACTTTATTGTGTGTCTAAGTTTAATGTTGAATAGTCTCGCATCTTCATTTATATCCATACAGTTTATGAATTCAGTTATTTTAATTAACCCATACCTTGGTATGATATCCAAAATCTCAATCCAGATACCATATTTGTAACGAGATCAACATCAACGTCACCGCACGCCCTATATACAATGGAATGTTTCTTTAATTTACGTATAAGTCCTGGCTGAATGGAATTATTCGGACAATTTTGTCTGGCTCTAATTTGTAGACCACCGTTACGGTTATCGACTTGTCTTTCCAGATCATGCACCGTTATAACAGCAAAGTGGTCACATGAAACTGCAATTCGCCATGAGCAGGACACAATTACAATATCTGGATACCTTGGACTCAGGATAACTCCGTGTTCTTGGTTCAGAACCATGATATCACTCGTACATGCCTCTAATGGTGCTGTTGGAGGTACTGTAAGTATACAAAACTTGTACATGTATATGCTTTAAACGTAACAAATACATCATTATAAAAGTGAATATCGGTGTCAGAAATGACCACGGATACGTTTCGTTTGTTGTAATCACAATTCGGTTCTTTCCTCATTCATGACTTATAACCGTTTCTGTAACAAGAGAGCAACTAGTGGAGCAGGAATTGCTGAAACTGTGTTTATTGTGTAGTATTTCGTAGAACATTGTTTGTCTATTTGTTTCTATTATTTTGGCCACTGTATTTTATTTCCTTCAATTTACGTCTTCTAATTATCACTATATTCAAAGTTTTTCTACTCGACAATATAACCTTCATCTATCCTAAAACTTAAACATCATTGTAAAACGGTTTAGATAGAACATTTCAATTTTGTACCCATATATATTCTACTTTCCCCAAAAACATGATGAACTAGAGTTACACATATGTTACTCGTAGCTGAATTTGATTACGTTTATACACATTGTGAATACAGTCAAGCTTGCTTTAAAAGGCACCACTATAAAACAAATCACTGTCTATAAAGGGCAGTCTCATTTTTCCCATTAATGAATAGTACATATAATTTTAACCTGTATAAAAAGGGTAACTGCTCATAAAGGTAATATTTTCAGGTTCCTTTGAGTGACCTTTATATACAGGTTTAACTGTATATCACTCGTGAAACTTCGAGTTGGATCCAGATAAGACTCACTATATTTTACTGGATAAGATTTAAATAAGACTTACTGATCAATTTAACATCTTTAATCTTTGTCTGAGAGTTAACATGTGCTATCTTCGATACAATCTAATTGATATAATGGGTGCTTATTGAAATTGTTTTCGGGATCTACTAATGTAAGTAATGGATCGCCAAAACAAAAGCAAAAATATTTAATTAGATTGCGGTTGATGTGGATTAAGATATATTACATTAAAGCAACTATAATTTGTTGTTTCAAATGATTCATTCGTGATTTTGTAGCAACAAATTAAAATCGAATAAATTTCCCGCCTTCTTGATACTGACGACTAGCTTCCATGTTGTTTTGTTTTCTCTCTTTTTTAAATATTTCAATGGCATTAAAGATTGCATACCAATCTATTAAGACATATTTAAGTCTCCCTTTGTACTTACGTATGTTGCATGTGTAGGATACTCTTATACATTTTTTTTGCATCTCAATGGGATTAGAGATTGCATACCAATCTATAAGACATAATTAATTCTCCCTTTGTACTTACGTATGCTATATGTGTATGATACTCTTATAATTTGATTCCTTGGGTCTTGACATATGCGATATATGTCACATGACCTTTTGCCAGTACATATACGTCTAAGGCTGGACAATGTTATATCTATCCCCGTCACATTCTCAAACAGAATTCTGCCCGTGTCACATTTAATAAAGCTACTGTCACGCTGCTGCCTTCTACAATTAGTTACGCCACACAAACTGGCAGTGACTGCAAGAGAGAAATAGTATGACAGTGAGTTAGTAAATCAAGGAAGAGCAGCTGCTACAATGTCATCCTCTATATAGGACAATGCTCGATTACAGTTCTTTCTCATACTATGTTATACTCTCTGTGGGGCAATGCTAGAATGCAGTTTCGTTTCATTTCCAAATTTGCACTGCAGACCTGAATCCTTCCTAAACATGTAGTCAACTTTATTTCAGTTAAGATTTACAATATTTCAAGTTTACGTTTTACACAATATTTCTGTTTATTTTATTTTTTCCGACATTTTAAATACAGTGTTATATATTTATAAAACTCTACGTACAATTAGGTGTTCATCATGTACAATAAACTTTAATTATTAAATTATGATAAAACTATCCTACAATTTCAGCATATCCAACTACCATACGATCATGACTACGACGGTCCATAGTTGTAAATCCAACTACCATACTATCACGACCACCGCGGTCCCTGAATTGGGTATAAGAAGCAATGTAAAACCTATTTATTAAGAGTTGCTTCCCTTTACAGGATTAAAATGATAACAATTCCTATGTGTATTTCATTTTTTATTTGACTAATCAGAAATGAACCAACGGAATCTTAATACATTGTACAGCATGGTGATTTGCGGCAAGAGTACAAAGTTTTCTGGTGAATTATTGGTTACCTTATGTTACCCCAATTTACCAAAGTCGTCCAAATATTAGTGGGGCAGCTACTAGATAAAACAATAAAAGATCAAAACAAATATCTTTCTGTTCGTCTTTGTGTATTGTACCTGTATTTGCCCCCTTGTCCACCAATGTATCTGGGTTTTTTTAAAGCATTTTCTTGTTTTAAAAGGATTAGTTGTACCTTTTAGCCCCTCATTTGTTAACAGGTGGAGTGAATTAACGTGAATTGATCATAGTATAACGTACAGACGGACATGGACTGGAAGTGAGTCAAAATCTCAAACAGGCTTTTTACCACGTAAGTTTCAATGGTGACTTATGTCAACATACACAAAAAACAACAACAAACAAACAAGCAGAAATCAAACACGATATGGTCTTTATCAATATGTATTACTATTAGTAACACAATAAAAGAACATATGTATTACAATCCTGATTTTCTGTCGCAGTTAGTGTGTAATACATATAGTATTTTGTGGTTTTGTTAAGACGTTATGTTTCTTTTTTGTTACATTAGGATATATACATGATTAATACAATAAATCTAATAAATAAGTAATACACGAAATGTTTGAAGATATCAAAGGGGTAATCAGAAGCCGTAAATCGATTGATTGACTGATTTTTTGGTGTTTAACGACACTTTCAGCAATATCATGGGGACCAGTTTTAGTGGTGGAATAAGCAAGAGTACCCGGAGAGAACCATCGACCATTGTCAAGCAACTGGTAAACTGTATCACTTGCGGTTGGAAGTAGAGTGCTCCCTTTTTGTAATTTACAAAGCTGGTCGCGAACCCAGGCCGTATTGGCGATAGGCTTATATGAGTTGTTATGTAATCCAGCTACCTAACTCATTGTGCTACCCAGGTCCTTGTTTGTCTTGGTCCCTTCCTTTACATTAAATGTTACCGTAAATCGAAGAAAAACAGACAACACAATGGTCAAAAGAAAAGGGACAAACAACGATCTACAAAACATAACATAGAAAACTAAAGATCAAGCAACACGAATCCCACTAAAAACCGTGGGTGAACTCAGGTGTTCCGAAAGGATTAACAGTTCCTACTCCACATGTGACACCCCACTCGTGTTGTTTCTGTTAAACGACACGTATAATTATGTTTGATTTATGCATTGTCCTTGTACATATTCATACGGGGCGTTCGTACCCACCTCCTAACATTAAACAATCAACAGCCAGATATTGGATGCCGATCGTCTTGTTAAATCAGTGACAATGCTATCTTCTTTATAACAATTTACATCTTCTGATTTCTAATTCTCGGGAACGCACGGGGTTTGACCACAATCGGGCACTCCCACCGGGGACTAAAGCTGTCCCCATATTTCTGGTCTACAAAATGCGCCCCCCTTAACATAAAATCCTGTATCCTTACCTAATGTGTGAGACGATTGTACATATTTAATGCATGCAGTAGTTATAGAGAATACCCACTTTTAAAAACAAAATGTATTTGTAGATGAATATCTGATACATATGATACCCCCACCCACCTAAGAAACAAGACAAGGCAAAGTATTGCACAGTGTAGTATACTCTAACCGATAAAACATCGTGCATGTACATGTCCTAAGTCCTAAATCTGATGTTTACAGGTAAAATATATTACATACGAAAGAGCTGAAGTCATCAAAGGTCGATAGGAATCTCTCGTGTCTGCTGGGACCAGCCATATATCTATCTATATAAACTACATACTTTTTACATATATTTTGCTTGTTCATGACAAGGGTACAAGTTATTCAAGGATATCTCTTAGCTTTCAGATTTTTTTTTTTAATTACTTGGTTCGTTTTACATATATATCATGATGTTGTTATTTGTACTAATATTTACTTGGCCAATAAAATGAAACAAAACAAAAACGACACATTATCCAAACAGTTCCAAAACTTAATCGGAAAATCGTACAATGGTACAGAATCGATATCTCTAACACACCTATACATTATCTGAGTTGACACGGGCACTTCAATAAAAAGTGGTGGGTTAAAATAAATTTGGATTTTAATTTTTGAACTTGAATTTCTTCTTATTAATTGTGAGTTATATTTTTGTCAATAACACTATCTTTTTTGTGGTTATCTAACAACTGAATATGTGATTTGGTATTTTTATACGAGTACAAAAGGAGATGAAGGCATTATTAGTATGGAAGCACTATATACACACCATTTGAGTAGCTAACAGTAACGCAACAACATTATCTAGGTTTAGGTTTATGGTATTTAACGCCACTTTCAACACTATTTCAGTTATATCGTGGCGGTCAGTTGTATTGGTGGAGGAAACCGGAGTACCAGGAGAAAAGCACTGACCTATCGCAAGTCACTGACAAACTTTATCAAATAATGACAACAAAAAAGTGGATTGGGTTTAAAATTGGCAAAGGTTATGTATACCAGCCAACCCCTTCACATGTTAAAAGCATTCTTAGTAAAACCACATTATGTATTGTAGCGGTCTGACGTAAATAATGTGTGTTTACACTTTCTCTATTGTGAAGGCGTGATTGACTATTGGCTGCCAAGTATATGTATATTGTAAGGGAACGACCATTTAACTGTTTAATTTTGTATTTGGGGAGGGGGGGGGGGGGGGGGGTAGGGGGGCGGAATATGCTTATTTTCAACTCTGTCGCCAACAAATGAAAGATGCAGAATATAACTAATTAGAACCTGCAAAATTAATTAGCAAAAAATACTACAATTGAAAGAGCCGGTCCATTATGACAGTTGAATGCATCGAAGTGTGAATACCAAAATACATATTTCATGTCAATACATTACAATTGAACGATACATGTCTTATCCTCATGGATGTGGATTTAGCGACTAGAAAATGTCAAACAAGCAGTAAAACTTACTTGAAATGACCTATAGTATTTTTTGTCTTCATAATCTATCTCTGCTGTTGTTAAATAGATGAGATTAACATTTTACTTCAATTGTTGAAAAGTTAGGGGGTTGTGGCTATGGTGTTTAAGTTAGATTTATTGGTTGAGGAAACCGGAGTACCCGGAGAAAACCTCCGACCTGCCGCAAGTCACTGACAACCTTGGTCACATGAACGTCAATTATTGAAAAGTAAAGAACAGGTAGTTATTTCATACCATTGACGTATATAAAAATTTTCAGTTATATCAATACTGCCAAGTATTTCTGTTATATGGATCTAAGTAAACAATTTAAGAAGATTTTGTTTTTCATTATCAAAAAATGTTGGGTAAAAGATTTTTTTTTTTTCAAATTTTGTCGTTTTTTTATAATAATTGTTTAGACACGAAACCTGATAATAAAGATAACACTTTTACATGTAAGATTTTGTTTTTGTAGAAAAATAATAAAAATGTTAAATTCAGGTTACTTGCAAATCAAAAAATTGTACCCTTGTTATGTTTTCTGCACGATTAAATTTTCAATTTCTATTTGCATCGAGATTTTTGTCATATTTAGAAAATAAATAGTTTGTCTTGCTTATCAGTTTATGATTCATCTGTGATGTAACAGGATCAATACAAAAGAGTCCATTTGCCGTCGGACAAAACATAATACTGGTATGTTTTTTATGACTAATCATTGGTCATTAAATCAATTTTTATTGACTAATAAATATAACGTAGAAATTTTTAAAATAATGGAAGCTTATTATGCTGTCATGGCGAGCTGATATACCAAATACAGGCTTTCGAGTTTTCTGTATAAAGGCTTTATTTTCGGTTGAAATATTGAATAAGAACATAACATAGACATATTTTAAAATATCAAAATACAATGCACATTTAATGTAGCCATGCAAACGGAAATAAATCGCTATTCAATTACACTAAATATGTTAGGAACTCCCATTACAGGTAGGGATAAAGACAAGGGTATTATCTTCATGGCTGTTTCTGTCGGAAATATCGGAAAGGGGTTGGGTGGGGAGGGGGGCTGGGTTTACATTGAAAATTTTAACAACTCCCATTACAGAGACAAGGGGTAGAGGTAAATAAAAGGTTATCATTTTCTTAGCTGTCTATGTAGAAAATATCGGAAAGGGCTTGGGTTGGGGACTGGGTTTATATAAAAAGTAATCTTTAGAATAAAATGCAATTCTCAACTAAGAAATTCCAGAAAATGTTCTTAAGAATAAACGTCATATAATTTTTTTCTTAGATATTTAGCAAAATATTAACTTACCGAAATAGAATATCCCATTAAACACAAGAAAATATAAAACCACTTTCACTAAATTGAACTTTTTCTAATACTTAGGAATAAAGTTTGTTTGACTTAATCTTTCACGCGATATAACATTACTATGGTGCTAGCAGACGATACATCTCACGTGGGGAAGTGAGTCACATTATCAATATGTACATCTAAACAATTTGAATGACAGACCCCACATTTAGAACAATAACCAATTATGTGTGTTTGTTGTCACCATTTAATTAGTGTGGTCATTTTTGAAAAATTAGACAGACCCTACTTAATGAAATATTTGTGGATGAAATAAATGAAAGGTTAATTATTTTTTTATTTCCGTAGTTAATGATGTAGAACTTGTCGATAGGATCTTAAACGTGATACAGGTGTTTACCACAAGGAAGTGTCAAATATGCCAGTTATTTAAAATATTGACTTTCACTTTAAACATGATATACAAAACATCATAAATAGAACGAAAACGGCTATGTGCGTGATATTTTATATGTCGTAATCATTTTTTCAATGATTTATGCATTTAATTGAAGTTTAAAGATTTTGCTTTGAAATAGTCTTATATAGAACTTACACATTTTAACATTATTAAACTGTTCATATGAAAAAATAAATACTTAGCATAAAGTTATACCTTAGGGGTTAGGGTTACGGTTATGGTGTTTAACGTCACTTTCAACAATATTTCAGTTATATCGAAAGTTATACCTATAATGACGATAATTTCCAACAACACGTGTAACCGAATATGTATATCTTGTGATAAATACTTCAAGGTATATTGTTGATATTGGTGATTTTTTATTGGTCCAGATATTTTTTACAAGGAGTATATTAAAAAAATAAAGCAACACCAATTATCGAGCTTTAAAGAGAAACGTCCATCCATTCTATTTTATTTTCATGAAAACCATCTCGAACATAAATTCCTGTCTGTACGACAAAAACGTCTGCCGATGGACAACCTGCAGCGGTTGTACGAGAATTTAACTGATTCTGCTAGAAAAGGAAACAGAAAAGAAGTTTTGTCGAATTATAATAAAACAAGAATTAACATAGACTACCAACATGCCAGTTGGATGGAATTGAAGGAAGCGTTGAGAGTTCAAATTCATGCTGAAGTGTATACATCGGTGCCGTTGTGCATGTAGTGCGGAAATTGGGACATGCATACTTAATGATACTGGTAGTCTGTGTCTCTAGAATATCCATTCTTGAGTACCCCTTCGTTTGCTCTTGCATTCATTTTTCAATTTATTTGGATTGTTTTATGTCGGACTTTATTGAACAGAAATAAGGTAAAATTAGTGCAATGTCACTTGCTCTAATTTTTCAGCTCAAACCAGAAATCCATTTGGGGAGGGAGGGGGGGTGGAGCGATTGTCTTATTCTTTTTTAATGGACATTCCGGAATATTACAACAATGATAAATATAACTATAACATATAATGGACTTACACTATTCCACGGTCATTGTTTGGCTGCATCTAGACAATATTTAGGACATCATTATAATACATTTGGTATGGTGCATATGGACATTGACAGATTCATTTCACATCAGTATTTTAGTTGTCGAAACACAGCCAGCTAGAGATAAAACAAATATATACATTATTATACAATTATTGTGTTAATGTTTTAAGCAGCATTGACATCATGATACCATAAGTCCCAATATCAATGAACAAACAATGTAACAATAGTAAGAAACAAGTCGAGCACATTTAAAAAAAAACTCTACACCAAAATATATTACAACCATTCTTCACTCTGAGACACAATTAGTATCTACATACAGCAACATTAGTATATCTTCCTGTAGTCACAAATATCGCATCATCCATTGACAAACATAGTATTGCTATTTTTCTGATACTTAGGAAAACAAACAGTAATTCCCTGTTAAAAACAAACATTTGTGATCCAATAAATTATTATTATTTTTGCCATATTAATTTCTGTGATAGTAAGCTAAATCTACATGTAATCAAAATTATCACCGGGTTTGTAACTATATTAACACGGAGGGTGCCACTAGTAGAGCAGGAACTGCTTTGCTTCCCGGAGCACCTGAGTTAACCCCCGGTTTTTCGTGGGGTTCATGTTACTCGATCTTTAGTTTTATGTGTATGTTTTGTAGATTGCTGTTTGTCTTTTTGTACTTTTTGTTCTTCTTCTATATACGGATTCTGATTACCCCTTTGGTATCTTCAAACTCTTCTTAAAGCGAAAGTTTATTTTACTGGAAATTGACATTTGCTGAGCTTGTGTATTTGTGGTATATTACAATTTGGCATTTTAAGAAATTCAAAGTTTAACTCTAACATTTATAAAAAGTTAACATGCACGTTTTCTTTCGTTTTTTTTCATTCTCAAATTGTTTATGCTATCAAGTGCATCAATGTATTTGTTTATCAACACACAGGGGGCCGTCGTGGCCGTGATCAAATAATAGTTGGATTTACAACTACCTATGCAATCAGTGGCTATCACCACTGATGTTGTGAGTTCGATTCTCGATCAGGGCGAGATGTACATTATTATGTGATAAAGTTTTTCAGTGACTTGCAACAAGTCGATTATTTTCCCCGGGTCCTCCGGTTTCCTCCACCAATAAAACTGACGTCCATGATATAACTGAAATATTGTTGAAATTGGCGTTAAACACTATCAAACAAACACGCAAACATCAATGCGCAGACATTGTGAAGTTTGAATATTTCAAGGTTGTAGCATTAAAAAAATCTATGAATACTATCAGGCAATAGTATACAGTTATTTAATGGGAGTGCAGGCAATAGATCAAAATATTTGTCCCGAGGTATTGGTAATGACCAAAGTGTTCTATTGCCCGAGGTCAACGACCGAGTGCAATATAACACTTTGGTCTTTCCCAATACCGAGGGGGAAATTGTTTGATTAATAATAATTGTTTTAGACAGATTAAAAAGAACTACTGTTTTCAATATTTAAATATTGTTTAACAATTTTAGCAAATAACACAAATTATCTTTTTCATAATAAACATGAAGATTCTTAAATTTGTTAAATCTGTGCTTATTTTTAGACTGCGCGAGGGACATGCATGTCCCTTGTTGATATACTGTCCTAGGGTTATACGTGTCCTTTTGGAAAGCAATATTACGTTTATTTTCTTTAAGAATAAGGTACGCAAATACGCTATAATAGGGTTGCACCATATGAAGTTATATACAGTTATTGCACATATAGAATCTCTTCAGATTTAAAAAGAAGTACGTCACATTGCTGTTAAAATGACGTCACTCTGCTGAAAGAACAATCACGCCAGGAATTGTACTGCACACAAAGTTATGATTATACACGAAACGTCACAGTCAAAGGTTTTTTTTTAGATTACGACGCTTTCATACGGTGTAATCCGGTGTCGAATAGACAAGATTT
The DNA here is from genome assembly GCA_963680875.1 of Bathymodiolus brooksi. Lineage (NCBI taxonomy): Eukaryota > Metazoa > Mollusca > Bivalvia > Mytilida > Modiolidae > Bathymodiolus > Bathymodiolus brooksi. Next base: position 67,043,245 of record OY804587.1, read on the forward strand.
CGGATTTATAATAAATATTCATCAGATTGTTTTGACAAATCACAGTAAAGGTCAAAGGTAGCAGGGCATTAGAACACCAGGCAATAGAACGCCAGGCAATAGATCACCAGGCAATAGAACACTAGAAAGCCAAAACCCCAAAAATAGTTGAAAATAAAACATACTTTATAAAACATGTAAAACTTTACAATTAGGTAATAACATATTACAATACATGAATATTCATAGCAATAATATCTTTATTCAAGGGATGTAACTCACATAGAAAGCTTTCTGTTAAACCTCCATTACCATATGAATTCGATTGCTACATTTTAACCTGTTATCTCCTATAAATAGACAAAAAACAAAATAAAGTGAGTGAGTGATTGTTCCCTAACGCCAATAATAAAATAAATATAATACTATACAAATATTCGATGTGAATGTGGTCAATATACAAGAATATTTTCCAGAGGTACCATTTGCAATATAACACATTCATGCAATTCAAGGTACCGAAGGAAAATGTTCGTGTATATTGATCACAGTCACATCGAATATTTGTTATAATATATTTTAATAGTAAAATAATTAATCAAATTAAAAAAAAAATTAATAAGTGTAAATTGACATACAATAGATTAATTTCGTGTTGAAACCGGAAATCATGACCAGGCAATATAACTCACGCGCGGGAATTACAAACGTGAAAAAATCCCGCACGAGGTTATATTTCCTGGTGGGCGTGGCAAGTGAAACTAGAATAGAAAACAATAGCGAACAATATTGAATTTCTAACATTTAAAGAAATTTGGTACTAAAATATAATATACAGCATTATATTTGACGATAATACGACAACGGAAATGAACTTTTGATAATAAACTAAAAAGTATATCATTCTAATGTGTCAGGTTTATAAAGCTCGTATAACATGTAAATGAGTTTTCTTCACTTTTTGTAAGAAAATAGTAAAACTAAATCTTTCCAAATATTTCAGAGAATTAAGTTATACCCGAACATTATATGCTATTCATAATTAAAGTATATTGAAATAATTAGCCAGGGGTCATCTCTTTACATTACAAAAACCTCACATGATGTACAATAAAACATATACTGATACTATATTATTGTTCCGATAATGTTAATCTGAAAAATAAATAATACACATATTAGATCATACATACATGTACATACTATATATACTAAATGTAGCATATTTATTAATTTATTTATTAATTATTTTATTCTTTATTTTATTTTTTATTCATTCATTCATTCATTCATTCATTCATTCATTCATTCATTCATTCATTCATTCATTCATTCATTATTTATGTAATATATTTTCATGTAATGTTAAACTAATTGATTTAATTTCTTTCAAATTAATAATTAAAAAAAATATAATAAGAATTAAATAAAATATAAACTGTACACTATTTCGCTCATAAAATGATATAAATATTGAATATATATTTCATCACAGTAATAAATTATTGACTACGTGATATTTACTGATATTGATGGTTGATATAGTATTTTGTCTTGATTAGTAAAGTGTTCTAAAGTCTTTAGTAACTACATACAACTATTAGCGAAGCAGTGCATGATAAATGTGTAATACATTATGTTATATAGACTATAATTACATATAATATAATTAATTGTTTAACAAATAGACTATATATGTATATAGCATAAACAACATCAATATCATGAGTACAACTACAGCACCTGAAGCTCGTTGTATTATGTTAAGTTAAATGATAAAATAACGAGCATGCGCAACAAATATCAGGAAGTCAAACCAAATCGAATATTAAAATGAAAAAAAAAATAAAAAAAATACCACATTGTCTGTCGAACATTTCCAAAATCAAATATCAAAATCGTAGAAATAGGCAAAATCGATACTCCTAACACACAAATACTTCAATAAAAAGTGGCGGGGTTATACTAGTTTTCCCAAGCCTTGAATAAAATCATAAACGATGACAGAATACAATGAAACAAATAGTAACGATATATGTAAATGAATATTGTGATGAAGTTAAATTCTTATCAGACAATTCACCAATTAAAGATTAGGGATATGGTGTTTAACGCCACTTTCAACAATATTTCAATTATATGGTGGCGGTCAGTTTTATTGGTGGAGGAAATGACGTTGTGATAAACAAATATGACGTTTATTTTTCGGAAAATTGTCACTGTCATATCAGGTTTGTACTAAGTCCTCAAATAAATTTCCACTGAGGAAATATGTACTTACAGAAGCGCGTTTTGGAAATAGAGTATTGTTTTAGTAGAATTCAGTAATATAATTTGTTTCATGGACGTTATTTCCTATGAAATAAATAAAAAAGCTAACACATGTTTCCCCTCAGTAATCACACATTTCTATCTTGCTATGGAACCAATCAAAATTCTTGATATTAATCAGAGTTTAAAATGATCAAATAGTACATCATACCCAACTGATTTTACTATATTTACATGATAGCATATGGGCGTGTGGTATACATGTATATTTGAAGACAAATGTTGCTTTAGGAATCTGATTCTGTCCTTCTCGAGTAGACATTTTAAGGGAGGTGAAATATAATTGATGATACTATCAAAACGTAAAACTAATAAATACTCACTAAAGCAATGGCTAAAATTAGAAGGTTGTAAGTTTTCCAGGTAAGTTCCACTATTGTCATTGCACGTTACAGATCTAGAAAAATTCTGGTTTATTCTGAGCCATCTCCAGAACGGAACATTATAACAACCACCGCAATACATATCAAAATTACTGAAAATACAAATATCAATATAGTGTAATATAGCCACACCTGTATTAAGAGGTCACATTTGGGACAAATAAAAATATGGCCTTTCTTTACAGGTGACTTCTTAATAGATGTTTCATATGAAATGTTCTATGACATGATAAGGAAATGTTACCTTTGATTACAGGAGACTGCTTAATAGAGGTGATCACATGGACATGTTTGACTATACATTATAATGTTACTTTTAATTCCAACACTTATATTTGTGGCTATATACTGTATCTAAATGGAAGTAAACTAAGTTGCATATTACATAAAAATGTCATTCAGGAAGATTGAATACAACTGACAATGTAAAACCTTGTTTAACGGGACTAAATATTTGAAACCTGTGAAACATTACCATATTTTATATCTTAGCTTTAAGGCAGGTAGTAGTCATGATTTGTATTTTCCCACGAGTAATGATCAGTAAAAAGCATATTCCATCTCAGTAAATTACTCGCATTCACTGCTATTGTACTGACAATACATTTTATTTATGTATTTATTTTGTCATTAATGTTGTGTATGTGTTCTTTTTGAATGGAAGAAAATCTGCAATTTTTTAAATTATTTGTTTATATCTGTATTGGCGTTGGAGTGGGTTGAGATCCCATTACCGGTTTAATCCCGCCACACCTTTGTGCTGATCCGAAAACTGGACATGGATTTTCAACGCCATATGTCGTGATCTCTTTGTGTTGAATGGTTTCAGGAGAGAGGTTGTTATTCGTTTTGTTGATATTGGTGGAATTGTTGACTGATTTTAAGTACATGTTTTTAGCAATAAAGAAGTTGAAATAAATTCTAATGTTATTAAAGACATTGGCCTAGTAAAGCTTTCTCGGCACTTTATTCATGCAATGTAAAACGATAAATGAAATATTTAACAGCATAAGCATGGAAATGAAAAACGATTAGAACTTAAGCACGACGCTATGTTCTGCTATAACAGTAAAACTTGGCAGTCCTTTTTGAGTTTTGACATTGCAATATAAATACTGCCAATGGAAAACAAAATTGGAAATACGTATGAAACAACTCAAAACACCTCGTCAATGAATCGCTCTTCTACTTATTTCAACAGGGCATAATGCAACTATATAACGTACACTGCAACTATATAACGTACACTATAACTACATAGCATACATTACAACTACATAGCATACACTACAACTATATAGCATACACTACAACTATATAACATACACTACACTACATAGCATACACTACAACTATATAGCATACACTACAACTACATAGCATACACTATAACTACATCGCATACACTACAACTATATAGCATACACTATAACTACATAGCATACACTATAACTACATCGCATACACTACAACTACATAGCATACACTATAACTACATCGCATACACTACAACTATATAGCATACACTATTACTACATAGCATACACTATAACTACATAGCATACACTATAACTACATAACATACACTATAACTACATCGCATACACTACAACTACATAGCATACACTATAACTACATCGCATACACTTCAACTATATAGCATACACTATAACTACATAGCATACACTATAACTACATCGCATACACTACAACTATATAGCATACACTATAACTACATAGCATACACTATAACTACATAGCATACACTATAACTACATAGCATACACTATAACTACATAGCATACACTACAACTATATAACCCACACTACAACTATATAACGTACACTACATCTATATAGCGTACACTACAACTATATACTATACCCTACAACTACATACCATACACTATAACTACATAGCATACACCACAATTTCAAAACGTGCATTACAACTATATAACGTGCATTACAACTATATAGCGTGCATTACAACTTTAGAGCACACACTACAACTATATAGCATACCCTACAATTATAAAGCGTATACTGCAACTATATAACATACACAACAACTATATAACGTATACTACAACTATATATCATATACAGCAACTATATAGCGTACATTACAACTATATAACGTATACTACAACTATATAACGTACACTAAAACAATATAGCATACACTACAACTATATCAAGTACACAATAACTACATAGCATACACTACAAATACATATCATACACTACGACTATATAGCATACACTACATCCATATAGCGTACACTACAACTACATATCATACACTACAACTATATAGCGTACACTACAACTACATAGCGTAAACTACAACTATATAGCGTCCACTACAACTACATAGCATACACTACAACGTTTTAGCGAACACTACAACTATATAGCATACACTTCAATCATATAGTGCATACTACAACTATATAGCATACACTTCAATCATATAGTGTACACTACAACTACATAGCACACACTACAACTATATAGCATACACTACAACTGTGTAGCATGCACTACAACTGTGTAGCATGCACTACAACTATATAGCATATGTATCATAAAATATTGTCTTCTATGAAATAGTGTCCATGAGACAAAATTTCATAGGAAATATCGTCCATGGACAAAATTTGCATAACATTTTATTATGAAGTTTTGTCCGGGATAATATTTCACTACGAAATATTGTCAGCTGCTATAAAAGTTTGTCCATTCAATGAACAATATTTCATGTAAAAAAATGTCTACAAATGGAAAACTTACCCATCGAAAAAATGTACTAAAGAAATATTTTCAATAAATTTCATCTGAAAAATTCTGAATTTTAAATGTTACCAAACTTAAACGGCACAATATAGAAATAAATGCAAAACAATTAGAGTCTTTTGTTGAGGTCAATACGAGTTTTTATGGACATTACAAACGATATTCACCGAAGCCTTTCGGCTGAGGTGAATATTGATTTCTAAGGTCCATACAAACTCGTATTGACCGATACAAAACTGTAATTGTTTAATTACATTAAAATGAAAAGTGAAAATGAAACCAAGTCTCCGAGATTTCTACAAATCTCCGTTTGACTTCTGCAAGCCCATCGCCTGCGTCGGACATGATAATTACTTGTTCATTCTAAGGTAACGCTAATACGACGATTCTGATTGAACGAAATTTCACACTACCTCTATGTCCATTGGTCGAATAGAAATAAAATTCACATGATTCTTTTTATAGAATTCGTTAGAAAATGAAAGTGAAACCAAGTCAATACGAGTTTTAATCAAACAATATCAAATTTTACTGAGTGTCAGGTGACAGCATGATAGCCAATACAATTGCTTAAATAAAATCGTTATGTAATAAAGCAAAATATGGAATGCGAAAATTATTTAGTAATGAAATTTATATATATTATACAAATTAATCAACATTTTTATCGCTATATCTAGTAATATTCAAAAATGCTGTTCTTCCTGTCCTTTTTTCTACAGCGTTTTGTAGGTGGAGTTACAGGAATATCAGTCTCTAGAACCTCAATTGTGCTGTCTTCGACGGTTCTGTTGGGCAAAAACATTTCTAGTAAAGATACATCAAATAAATCTAAGGATGAAACATCAACTTCAGAACATAATTTAAATTGGGACAATTTTCCATATACTAGGACAACATTTCATATTACAAATCTATGAAATGTTGTCCTAATGGACATTATTTCATAGGATATTATTTTGCTTTTCACATACACTACAACTATATAGCGCGCATTACAACTATATAGCGTGCATTACAAATATATAGCGTGCATTACAACTACAAAGCGTGCATTACAACAATATAGCATGCAATACAATTATATAGCGTTCATTACAACTATATAGCCTGCAGTAAAACTATATAGCGTGCATTACAACTACATAGCATACACTACAACTATATAGTGTGCATTACAACTATATAGCGTGCACTGCAACTACATAGCTGACATTACGATTATAACACGTAAAATGCAAATATATATAACAGAATATTACTTACAGTGAAGTTAGATGTGGTAGATTCTCAAACGTCTTATTGCTGACAAATGATATATTGTTGTTCCTTATGTTTCTGAAATTATTATCAACATTTACAAAAGCAGCATAAGAATATTAAAGTATTGTGAATAACTCAACATGTCTAATGAGAAACGTCTGACAATACCAAATAGGTAACCAGAAGACGTAAATCAATAACAAAATAACAAACAATATAATGTCCAAAAGAAATAGGACAAACAGACAAATTCTGATCTACAAAAACTACACAAAAAACTAAATATTGAGCAACAGGAATGCCACAAAAAACCGGGGATGAGCAGCCCCGGAAGGGTAAGAAGTTTCTGCTCCACTAGTGGCATCCGTCGTGTTACTCTTGTTGCAAACCTTGAAGCTAATAAGTCTCGTGCCACCATAACCAAGTATTAGTCATTTACATAAGTTACTTACTGAGTTCGTTCCCACCACGGCCTTAGTCGTCTACGTAAGTTACTTCCCACCTCGGCCTTAGCCATCTAAGTAATTTACTTCCCACCAAAGTGTAGTCTTAGTCATCTACGTAAGTTAGTTTCTAAGTCACTTCCCACCACATCCTAGTCTTAATAGTCTCCGTATCTTACTTATTAAGTTACTTCCCACCAGGGCCTGAGACATCCCCCACTTTACTTACTAAATTACTTTCCACCAAGGCCTGGTCTTAGTCATCTACACAAGCTACTTGCAAAGTCACTTCAAACCACGGCCTTAGTCATCTACGTAAGTTACTTCCCACCACAGCCTAGTCATATTCATTTACGTAAGTTACTTACTAAATCACTTCCCACCACTTCCTAATCTTAATCGTCTCCTTACGTTACTTACTATGTTATTTCCCACTACTGACTGAGTCATCTCCGTACGTTATTTACCAAGTTACTGCCTACCACGGCCTGAGTCATCTCCGTACGCTACTTACAAAGTTACCGCCTACATGACCTGAGTCATCTACGTAAATTACTTACAAAGTCACTTCCCACCACAGTCTAGTCTTAATCATATACGTCCAGTTACTTACTAAGTTACTGCCTACCACGGTCTGAGTAATCTCCGTACATTACTTTCTAAGTTACTGCCTACCACGGCCTGAGTAATCTCCGTACTTTACTTACTAAATTACTGCCTACCACGGCCTGCGTCATCTGTGTAAATTACTTACAAAATCACTTCCAACCACAGCCTAGTCTTAGTCATCTACGTAAGTTACTTACTATGTTACTGCCTACCACGGTCTGAGTCATCTGCGTACGCTACTTACTAAGTTACTTCCCAGCACAGCCTAGTCTTAATTATCTACGTGCGTTGCTTACTAAGTAATTGCCTACCACGGCCTGAGTCATCTCCGTACGTTATTTACAAAGTCACTTCTCACCACTTCCTTAATCATTTACGTAAGTTATATACTAAGTCACTTCCCACCACAACCTTAGTCATCTACGTAAGTTACTTTCCACTACAGCCTAGTGATAGACATTTACGTAAGTAACTTATTAAGTCACTTCCCTCCACATTCTATTCTTAATCATGTCCGGACGTTACTTACTAAGATACTGCCTACCACGGCCTGAGTCATCTCTTTACGTTACTTACTTAAGTAATTTCCCACCACGGCCTGATTAATCTACGTAAGTTACTTACTGAATCACTTTCCACCACAGTCTTAGTCATCTACGTGAGTTACATACTAAGTCACTTCCCACCACAGCCTTAGTCATCTACGTAAGCTACTTTCCACTAGAGCCTAGTCATAGTCATTAACGTAAGTTACTTACTAAGCAACTTCCCTCCACATTCTATTCTTAATCATCTCCGGACGTTACTTACTAAGATACTGCCTACCACGGCCTGGGTCATCTCTGTACGTTACTTACTAAGTAATTTCCCACCACGGCCTGATTAATCTACGTAAGGTACTTACTGAATCACTTTCCACCACAGTCTTAGTCATCTACGTAAGTTACATACTAAGTCACTTCCCACCACAGCCTTAGTCATCTACGTAAGTTACTTTCCACTACAGCCTAGTCATAGTCATTTACGTAAGCTACTTACTAAGTCACTTCTCACCACATCCTAGTCTTAATTGTCTCCGGACGTTACTTACTAAGTTACTGCCTACCACGTCCTGAGTCATCTCCGTACGTTACTAACTAAGTGACTTCCCACCAAGGCCTGAGTCATCTACGTAAAATACTTACTAAATGACTTTCCACCACAGTCTTTGTCATCTACGACAGTTACTTACTAAGTCACTTACCACCATATCCTGGTATTAGTCATCTCCGTACGTTACTCACAAACTCACTTCCCACCACAGCCTAGTCTTAATCGTTTCCGGACGTTACTTAATAAGTTACTTCCCACCACGGCCGAATTCATATCCGTACATTACTTATAAAGTCACTTCCCACCACGGTCTTAGTCATCTACGTAAGATACTTTCCACCAAAGCCTAGTCATAGTCATCTACGTAAGTTACTTACGAAGTCACTTCCCACCACGGCTTTAGTCATCTACGTAGGTTACTTCCCACCAAAGCCTAGTCATAATCATCTACATAAGTTATTAACAAAGTCACTTCCCACCACGCCTTATTGATCTATGTAAGTTACTTCCCACCACGGTCTTAATCATCTACGTAAGATACTTTCCACCAAAGCCTAGTCATAGTCATCTACGTAAGTTACTTACGAAGTAATTTCCCACCACGGCCTTATTGATCTATGTAAGTTACTTGCCACATCAGTCTTAGTCATCTACGTAAGTTACTTACTAAGTCACATCCCACCACAGCCTAGTCTTAATCATCTACATAAGTTACTTAATAGGTTATTGCCTACCACGGTCTGAGTAATCTCCGTACGTTACTTACTAAGTTACTGCCTATCACGGCCTGAGTCATCTCCGTACGTTACTTATAAAGTCACTTCCCACCACAGCCTAGTCTTAATCATCTACGTAAGCTTCTTACTAGGTTACTGCCTACCACGGTCTGAGTAATCTACGTACGTTACTGACTAAGTTACTGCCTATCACGACCTGAGATATCTCCATACGTTACTTACTAAGCTACCACGGCCGGTGTCATTTGCATAAGCTACTTACAAAGTCACTTCCCACTATAGCATAGTCTTAGTCATCTACGTAAGTTGCTCACTAAGTTACTGCCTACCACAGCCTGAGTCATCTCCGTAAGTTACTTACTAAATTACTGCCTATCACGGCCTCAGTCATCTCCGTACGTTACTTAGAGTCACTTCCCACCACGGCCTTAATCATCTACGTAAGTTGCTTACTAAGTCATTTCCCACTAGAGCCTTAGTCGTCTACGTAAGTTAGTTCCCACTACAGCCTAGTCATAGTCATTTACGTAAGCTACTTACTAAGTTATTTCCCACCACGGCCAGAGTTATGTCCGTACGTTACTTACTAAGTAGCTTCCCACCACGGCCTGAGTCATCTACGCAAGTTACTTACAAAGTCACTTTCCACCACAGTCTTAGTCATCTACGTAAGTTACTTCTCACCACTATCTTAGTCATCTACGTAAGTTATTTCCCACAAGTCTTAGTCATCTCCGTACGCTACTTACTAGGTTATTGGCTACCACGGCCTTAGTCGTCTTCGTACGTTACTTACTAAGTCATTTCCCACTAGAGCCTTAGTCATCTACGTAAGTTACTTCCCACTACAACCTAGTCATAGTCATTAACGTAAGCTACTTACAAAGTCACTTCCCACCACAGCCTAGTCGTAGTCACCTACGTAAGTTACTTACTAAGTTACTGCCTACCGCGGCCTGAGTCATCTCTGTACGTTACTTACTAAGTAATTTCCCACCACGGCCTGATTAATCTACGTAAGTTACTTACTGAATCACTTTCCACCACAGTCTTAGTCATCTACGTAAGTTACATACTAAGTCACTTCCCACCACAGCCTTAGTCATCTACGTAAGTTACTTTCCACTACAGCCTAGTCATAGTCATTTACCTAAGTTACTTACTAAGTCACTTCTCACCACATCCTAGTCTTAATCGTCTCCGGATGTTACTTACTAAGTTACTGTCTACCACGTCCTGAGTCATCTACGTACGTTACTAAGTAACTTCCCACCACGGCCTGAGTCATCTAAGTAAGGTACTTACTAAATCACTTTCCACCACAGTCTTTGTCATCTACGTCAGTTACTTATTAAGTCACTTACCACCATATCCTAGTCTTAGTCATCTCCGTACGTTACTCATAAACTCACTTCCCACCACAGCCTAGTCTTAATCGTTTCCGGACGTTACTTAATAAGTTACTTCCCACCACGGCCGAATTCATATCCGTATATTACTTATAAAGTCACTTCCCACCACGGTCTTAGTCATCTACGTAATATACTTTCCACCAAAGCCTAGTCATAGTCATCTACGTAAGTTACTTACAAAGTCACTTCCCACCACGCCTTAGTCATCTACGTAAGTTACTTCCCACCAAAGCCTAGTCATAATCATCTACTTAAGTTACTAACAAAGTCACTTCCCACCACGGCCTTATTGATCTATGTAAGTTACTTCCCACAACAGTCTTAGTCATCTACGTAAGTTACTTACTAAGTCACATCCCACCACAGCCTAGTCTCAATCATCTACATAAGTTACTTAATAGGTTATTGCCTACCACGGTCTGAGTAATCTCCGTACGTTACTTACTAAGTTACTGCCTATCACGGCCTGAGTCATCTCCGTACGTTACTTATAAAGTCACTTCCCACCACAGCCTAGTCTTAATCATCTACGTAAGCTTCTTACTAGGTCACTTCCTACCACGGTCTGAGTAATCTCCATACATTACTTACTAAGTTACTGCCTATCACGACCTGAGTCATCGCCATACGTTACTTACTAAGTTACTGTCTACCACGGCCTGAGCCATTTGCATAAGCTACTTACAAAGTCACTTCCCACTACAGCATAGTCTTAGTCATCTACGTATGTTGCTTACTAAGTTACTGCCTACCACAGCATGATTCATCGCCGTACGTAACTTACTAAGTTACTGCCTATCACGGGCTGAGTCATCTCCGTACGTTACTTACAAAGTCACTTCCAACCACGGCCTTAATCATCTATGTAGGTTACTTACTAAGTCATTGCCCACTAGAGCCTTAGTCATCTACGTAAGTTACTTCCCACTACAGCCTAGTCATAGCCATTTACGTAAGTTACTTCCCACTACAGCCTAGTCATAGTCATTTACGTACGCTACTTACTAAGTTATTTCCCACCACGGCCAGAGTCATCTCCGTACGTTACTTACTAAGTAGCTTCCCACCACGACCTGAGTCATCTACGCAAGTTACTTACTAAGTCACTTTCCACCACAGTCTTAGTCATCCACGTAAGTTACTTCTCACCACTATCTTAGTCATCTACGTAAGTTACTTCACACAACAGCCTAGTCATAGTTATTAACGTAAGCTACTTACAAAGTCATTACTTACTAGGTTACTGCCTACCACGGCCTTAGTCGTCTTCGTACGTTACTTACTAAGTCATTTCCAACTAGAGCCTTAGTCATCTACGTAATTTACTTCCCACTACAGCCTAGTCATAGTCATTCACGTAAGCTACTTACAAAGTCACTTCCCACCACAGCCTAGTCTTAGTCACCTACGTAAGTTACTTATTAAGTTACTGCCTACCGCGCCTGAGTCATCTCCGTACGTTACTCACAAAGTCACTTCCCACCACGGCCTTAGTCATCTCCGTACGTTATTTACAAAGTCACTTCCCACCACAGCCTAGTCTTAACCATTTCCGTACATTACTTACTAAGTTACTTACGACCACGGCCTTTGTCATTTACGTAAGCTCCTTACAAAGTCACTTCCCACTACAGCCTACTCTTAGTCAACTACGTAAGTTACTTACTAAGTTACTGCCTACCACGGCCTGAGTCATCTCCGTACGTTACTTACTAAGTAACTTCCCACCACGGCCTGATTCATCTATGTAAGTTACTTACTAAATCACTTTCCAGCACAGTCTTAGTCATCTACATAAGTTACTTCCCACCACAGTCTTAGTCATCTCCGTACGCTACTTACTAAGTTACTGCCTACCACGGCCTGGGTCATCTTCGTACGTTACTTACAAAGTCACTTCCCACCACAGCCTTATTCTTCTCCATACGTTACTTACAGTCACTTCCCACCACAGCCTATTCTTAACCATTTCCCTACATTACTTACTAAGTTACTTCCGACCACGGCCTTTGTCATCTACGTAAGCTACTTCCCACAACAGTCTTAGTCATCTGCGTAAGTTACTCACTAATTTACTTCCCACCATATCCAAGTCGTAGTCATCTCCGTACGCTACTTACAAAGTCACTTCCCACCACGGTCTTAGTCATCTACGTAAGTTACTTCCCATCACAGTCTTAATAATCTACGTAAGTTACATATTAAGTCACTTCTCACCACATTCTACTCTTAATCGTCTCCGTACGTCACTTTCAAAGTCACTTCAATCACTGCCTGACTCATTTACGTAAGTTACTTACTAAGTCACTTCCAACCACATCCTAGACTTAATCGTCTCGGTACGTTAATAACTAAGTTACTTATCACCACGGCCTGAGTCATCTGCGTACGTTACTTACTAAGTTACTTCCCACCACGGCCTTCGTCATATACGTAAATTGCCTACTAGTTTATTTCTACTTAGGTTACTTACTAGGTTACTTCCCGGCACGATTTAGTCGTCAATGTAAGTCATTTATTAGTTCACTTATACCCACAGCCTTAGTCTACCACAGAAGTCACTCACTAGGTTACATACCAGAACAGCCTTAATCAGCTACATGGGTTACTTATCAAGTTACTCACGACCACGACCTTAGTTGTCTTCATAGATTAAGTGCCACTATTGTTCAAACCAGACGGGTGGCTCAATGAGTAAGGTAGTTACATTACCGAACAATTCATGCAAGCCTGTCACCAATACGGCGTGGGTTCGCGACCGGTTTTGTAAATTGCAAAAAGGGTGCAATCGACTGGCAGCCACAAGTGATAATGCTTACCAATTGCTCCCAGTGACTACCGTTTCTGCCACCACTAAAATTGGTCGCCATGATATAGCTGAAATATTACCGCAAGTGGAGTTAAGCACAATACATCAAATCAAATCAAATCAACTAAATCGGTCAATTTTAACCCAACGACAACAACCACAATCAATTTATATCAATAGTTTACTCAGTATATAGCTTCCATAGTTTTGTTCTCGTTTTCAACTAAAACATTTAAATATTACCAAAATATGTTGTTTTTTGCGTTTTTTTAATATACTATAACTCATTGTAAAATGTTTTTTAAATTTTAATTCTGAGTCGGAACATTGGCATTATTTGATAATTGTCATAAATCAAATACTAGTAATGTTCAAACCAGACTGGTTAATGTACGAACAACTGAAAAGAGGCTTAATAATCCAAATCGGCCAGCTTTAACCTAACGACAACAAACGAAACTTCTTGGATGGATCAAGACACGACTACGTTGCGTGTCGTATTTAGATGAATCCACTTTCCCCCTTTAGCTTTCAGATGGACGTGTAGCATCCAGAGGCATCACGCTAGATCTTACCTAGTCTATTACATTACTCGAAAGCATTAACTATAATATGTATTGTATTGATATATTGACTTTATACTCAAATAATACTCAATAATACTTACAGATAAGTCAAACTTGTTAGATTGTTGAAAGTGTTGTCCTCTATTACAGATATTTCATTATACTGCAAACGTCTGTAAATAATCAAGATTTATATCTAAAATTTCTCAGTATATAACGTCCATAGTTTCTAGTCCTTTTTAAAACCATAAAATAATTCAAATATTACCAATATAGGTTCTGTTTAATTTTGTTTTGTTTTAATATACTATAACTCAGTGCAAAATGCTTATATTTTAATTGTGAGTCGGAACATTGACATTATTTTGTATAGTCGTGATACTCGTCATCTATAATATAAAAACATTGGTTACTTGTCAAGTTACTTACGACCATGGCCTTAGTTGTCTTCATAAATTAAATACTAGTATTGTTCAAACCAGACTGGTAAATGTACGAACACTCAAAATAGGCTTCATAATTCAAATCGGCCAGCTTTAACCTAACGACAACAACCGAAACCTCTTGGATGGGTTAAGACACGACTACGTTGCGTGTCGTATTCAGATGAATCCAGTTTCCCCATTAGCTTTGAGATGGACGTGTAGCATCCAGAGACATCACACTTAGATCGTATTTAGTCTATTACATTACTCGAACGCATTAACTATTAGATGTATTGTATTGATATATTGACTTTATACTCAAATTACACACACTAATACTTACAGATAAGTCAAACTTGGTAGATTGTTGAAAGCATTGTCCTCTACAACTGATATTTCATTATACTGTAACTGTCTGTAAATATTTAATTGATATATAAATTTTACTCAGTATATAGCATCCATAGTTTCTACTCCTTTTAACAAATAAGTAATTTAAGTATTACCAAAATAGGTTCTTTTTATTTTTGTTTTGTTTTTAATATACTATAACTCATAGTAAAATATTTAAATGTTTATTGTGAGTCGAAACATTGACATTATTTTATAATCGTGGTGCTTTTCATCTATGATATACAAAATTGGTTACTTATCAAGTTACTAACGACCACAGCCTTAGTTGTCTTCATAAATTAAATACTAGTAATGTTCAAACCAGACTGGTTAATGTACGAACAACTCAAAAGAGGCTTCATAATATAAATCGGCCACCTTTAACCCAACGATAACACACACAACCTCTTGGATGTATCAAGACACAACTACATTAGGTGTCGTATTCAGATGAATCCAGTTTCCCCCTCTAGCTTTCAGATGGACGTGCAACATCCAGAGGGATCACAATATATCGTACGTACTCTATTACATTACTCGAAAGAATTAACTATTATATGTATTGAATTGATATATTGGCTTTATACTCAAATTATACTCAATAATACTTACAGATAATACAAACTTGGTAGATTGTTGAAAGTGTTCTCCTTTATAATTAATATTTTATTGTTGTATACAAGTTTCTAAATAATCGATCAATATATAAAATTTACTCAGTATATAGCGTCCATAGTTTTCGACTCTTTTTCAACCAATGCATGGTTTAAATATTACCAAAATATGTTGTTTTTGTGTTTTTTAATATACTATAACTCATAGTAAAATGTTTAAATGTTAATTGTGAGTCGGAACATTGACATTATTTGATAGTCGTGGTACTTTCCATCTATAATATAAAAAACATTGGTTACTTATCAAGTTACTAACGACCACGGCCTTAGTTGTCTTCATAAATTAAATACTAGTAATGTTCAAAGCATACAACTCAAAAGAGGCTTCATAATACAAAATAAAAATAATAATAAATATTGTATTGATATATTGGCTTTATACTCAAATTATACCCAATAATACTTACAGATCATACAAACTTGGTAGATTGTTGAAAGTGTTCTCCTTTATAACTGATATTTTATTGTTGTATAAATATCTGTAAATAATCAATTTATATCCACAGTTTACTCAGTATATTGCGTCCATAGTTTCTACTCCTTTTTAACTATTAAATAATTTAAATATTACCAAAACATGTTGGCTGTTTTAGTGTTTTTTATTTAATACTAGTATACTATAACTCATTGTAAAATGTTTAAATGTTAATTGTGAGTAGGAACATTGGCATTATTTGATAGTCGTGGTGCTTTTCATCTATAATATGAAAACATTGGTTACGCATAAAGTTACTAACGACCACGGACTTAGTTTTCCTCATAAATTAAATACTAGTAATGTTCAAACCAGTCTGATTAATGTACGAACAACTCAAAAGAGGTTTCATAACGCAAATGGGCCCGGTTGGCTCAATGAGTTAGGTAGTTGGATTACCGAAAAACTCATGCAAGTCTATCACCAATACGACATGGGTTCACGCCCGGTTTTGTAAATTACAAAAAGGGTGCACTCGACTGGCAGCCACAAGTGAAAATGTTTACCAGTTGCTTGCCCATGTTCGGTGGTTCTCACCAGGGACTCTGTCTTCTGCCACCACTAAAACTGGTCGCCATGATATAGTTGAAATAATACCGAAAGTGACGTTAAGCACAATAAATACAATCAAATCAACTAAATCGGTCAATTTTAACCCAACGACAACAACCATAATCAATTTATATCCACAGTTTACTCAGTATATATCGTCCATAGTTTTGTACTCCTTTTCAACTAAAACATTTAAATATTACCAAAATATGTTGTTTTTTGTGGTTTTTTTAATATGCTTTAACTCATTGTAAAATGTTTTTTAAATTTTGATTCTGAGTTGGAACATTGACATTATTTGATAGTCGAGGTGCTTTTCATCTATAATATAAACACATTGGTTACTTATCAAGCTACTAACGACCACAGTCTTAGTTCTCTTCATAAATTAAAAACTAGTATTGTTCAAACCAGACTGGTTAATGTACGAACAACTCAAAAGAGGCTTCATAATCCAAATCGGCCAACATTAATCTAACGACAACAACCGAAACCTCTTGGAGGGATCAAGACACGACTACGTTGCGTGTTGTATTCAGATGAATCCACTTTCCCCCTTTAGCTTTCAGATGGACGTGTAGCATCCAGAGACATTACACTAGATAGTACCTAGTTTATTACATTACTCGAAAGCATTAACTATAATATGTATTGTATTGATATATTGACTTTATACTCAAATAATACTCAATAATACTTACAGATAAGTCAAACTTGTTAGATTATTGAAAGTGTTGTCCTCTATTACAGATATTTCATTATACTGCAAACGTCTGTAAATAATCAAGATTTATATCTAAAATTTCTCAGTATATAACGTCCATAATTTCTAGTCCTTTTTAAAACCATAAAATAATTCAAATATTACCAATATAGGTTCTGGTTAATTTTGTTTTGTTTTAATATACTATAACTCAGTGCAAAATGCTTAAATTTTAATTGTGAGTCGGAACATTGACATTATTTTGTATAGTCGTGATACTCGTCATCTATAATATAAAAACATTGGTTACTTGTCAAGTTACTTACGACCATGGCCTTAGTTGTCTTCATAAATTAAATACTAGTATTGTTCAAACCAGACTGGTAAATGTACGAACACTCAAAATAGGCTTCATAATTCAAATCGGCCAGCTTTAACCTAACGACAACAACCGAAACCTCTTGGATGGGTTAAGACACGACTACGTTGCGTGTCGTATTCAGATGAATCCAGTTTCCCCATTAGCTTTGAGATGGACGTGTAGCATCCAGAGACATCACACTTAGATCGTATTTAGTCTATTACATTACTCGAACGCATTAACTATTAGATGTATTGTATTGATATATTGACTTTATACTCAAATTACACACACTAATACTTACAGATAAGTCAAACTTGGTAGATTGTTGAAAGCATTGTCCTCTACAACTGATATTTCATTATACTGTAACTGTCTGTAAATATTTAATTGATATATAAATTTTACTCAGTATATAGCATCCATAGTTTCTACTCCTTTTTACAAATAAGTAATTTAAGTATTACCAAAATAGGTTCTTTTTATTTTTGTTTTGTTTTTAATATACTATAACTCATAGTAAAATATTTAAATGTTTATTGTGAGTCGAAACATTGACATTATTTTATAATCGTGGTGCTTTTCATCTATGATATACAAAATTGGTTACTTATCAAGTTACTAACGACCACAGCCTTAGTTGTCTTCATAAATTAAATACTAGTAATGTTCAAACCAGACTGGTTAATGTACGAACAACTCAAAAGAGGCTTCATAATATAAATCGGCCACCTTTGAACCAACGATAACACACACAACCTCTTGGATGTATCAAGACACAACTACATTAGGTGTCGTATTCAGATGAATCCAGTTTCCCCCTCTAGCTTTCAGATGGACGTGTAGCATCCAGAGGGATCACAATATATCGTACGTACTCTATTTCATTACTCGAAAGAATTAACTATTATATGTATTGTATTGATATATTGGCTTTATACTCAAATTATACTCAATAATACTTACAGATAATACAAACTTGGTAGATTGTTGAAAGTGTTCTCCTTTATAATTAATATTTTATTGTTGTATACAAGTTTCTAAATAATCGATCAATATATAAAATTTACTCAGTATATAGCGTCCATAGTTTTCGACTCTTTTTCAACCAATACATAGTTTAAATATTACCAAAATATGTTGTTTTTGTGTTTTTTAATATACTATAACTCATAGTAAAATGTTTATATTTTAATTGTGAGTCGGAACATTGACATTATGTAATAGTCGTCGTGCTTTTTACCTATAATATAAAAACATTGGTTACTTATCAAGTTACTAACGACCACAGCCTTAGTTGTCTTCATAAATTAAATACTAGTATTGTTCAAAGCATACAATTCAAAAGAGGCTTCATAATACAAAATAAAAATAATAATAAATATTGTATTGATATATTGGTTTTATACTCAAATTATACCCAATAATACTTACAGATCATACAAACTTGGTAGATTGTTGAAAGTGTTCTCCTTTATAACTGATATTTTATTGTTGTATAAATATCTGTAAATAATCAATTTATATCCACAGTTTACTTAGTATATTGCGTCCATAGTTTCTACTCCTTTTTAACTATTAAATAATTTAAATATTACCAAAACATGTTGGTTGTTTTAGTGTTTTTTATTTAATACTAGTATACTATAACTCATTGTAAAATGTTTAAATGTTTATTGTGAGTAGGAACATTGGCATTATTTGATAGTCGTGGTGCTTTTCATATATAATATAAAAACATTGTTTACTTATCGCGTTACTAACGACCACAGCCTTAGTTGTCTTCATTAATTAAATACTAGTAATGTTCAAACCAGACTGGTTAATGTACGAACAACTGAAAAGAGGCTTCATAATCCAAAATAAAAATAATAATGAATATTGTATTGAAATATTGGCTTTATACTCAAATCATACTCAATAATACTTATAGATGAATCAAACGTGGTAGATTGTTGAAAGAGTTGCCCTCTATAACTGATATTTTATTGTTGTATAAATATCTGTAAATAATCAATTTATATCTACAGTTTACTCAGTATATTGCATCCATAGTTTCTACTCCCTTTTAACTATTAAGCAATTTAAATATTACCAAAAACAGGTTGGTTGTTTTTGTGTTTTTTTTAATATACTATAACTCATGGTAAAATGCTTAAATTTTAATTCTGAGTAGGAACATTGACATTATTTGATAGTCGTTGTGCTTTTCATCTATAATATAAAAAACATTGGTTACTTATCAAGTTACTAACGACCACAGCCTTAGTTCTCTTCATAAATTAAAAACTAGTATTGTTCAAACCAGACTGGTTAATGTATGAACAACTCAAAAGAGGCCTCATAATCCAAATCGGCCAACATTAACCTAACGACAACAACCGAAACCTCTTGGAGGGATCAAGATACGACTACGTTGCGTGTCGTATTCAGGTGAATCCAGTTTCCCCTTTTAGATTTCAGATGGACGTGTAGCATCCAGAGACATCACAGTAGATCGTACCGAGTCTATTACATTACTTGAAAGCATTAACTATAATATGTTTTGTATTGATATATTGGCTTTATACTCAAATTATACTCAATAATACTTACAGATAATACAAACTTGGTAGATTGTTGAAAGTGTTGTTCTCTACAACTGATATTTCATTATTCTGTAACTGTCTGTAAATATTTAATAGATATATAAAATTTACTCAGTATATAGCATCCATAGTTTCTACTCGTTTTTACCAATAAATAATTTAAATATTACCAAAATAGGTTCTGTTTATTCTGTTTTGTTTTTAATATACTATAACTCATAGGAAAAGGTTTAAATGTTAATTGTGAGTCGGAACATTGGCATTATTTGATAGTCGTGGGGCTTTTCATATATAATATAAAAACATTGTTTACTTATCAAGTAACTAACGACCACGGCCTTAATTGTCTCCATAAATTAAATACTAGTATTGTTCAAAGCATACAACTCAAAAGAGGCTTCATAATACAAAATAAAAATAATAATAAATATTGTATTGAAATATTGGCTTTATACTCAAATCATACTCAATAATACTTACAGAGTCTTCAAACTTGGTAGATTGTTGAAAGCGTTGTCCTTTATAACTGATATTTTATTGTTGAATAAATATCTGTAAATAATCAATTTATATCTACAGTTTACTCAGTATATTGCGTCCATAGTTTCTACTCCCTTTTAACTATTAAGCAATTTAAATATTACCAAAACAGGTTGGTTGTTTTTGTGTTTTTTTTAATATACTATAACTCATAGTAAAATGCTTAAATGTTAACTGTGAGTAGGAACATTGAAATTATTTAATAGTCGTGGTACTTTTCATCTATAATATAAAAATATTGGTTACTTATCAAGTTACTAACGACCACAGCCTTAGTTTTCTTCATAAATTATATACTAGTAATGTTCAAACCAGACTGGTTAATGTACGAACAACTCAAAAGAGGCTTCATAATCCAAATCGGGCAACTTTAACCTAACGACAACAACGGAAACCTCTTGGATGGGTTAAGACACGACTATGTTGCGTGTCGTATTCAGATGAATCCACTTTCTCCCTGGTTAATGTACGAACAACTGAAAAGAGACTTCATAATTCAACTCGTACAACTTTAACCCAACAACAACAAGCGAAGCCTATTGGTTGGATCAGGACACGGCTACGCAAGGTGTGGTATTTAGATGAATCCAGTCCCCCTGTAGCTTTCAGATGGACGTGTAGCATCCAGAGACATTACACTAGATAGTACCTAGTTTATTACATTACTCGAAAGCATTAACTATAATATGTATTGTATTGATATATTGACTTTATACTCAAATAATACTCAATAATACTTACAGATAAGTCAAACTTGTTAGATTATTGAAAGTGTTGTCCTCTATTACAGATATTTCATTATACTGCAAACGTCTGTAAATAATCAAGATTTATATCTAAAATTTCTCAGTATATAACGTCCATAATTTCTAGTCCTTTTTAAAACCATAAAATAATTCAAATATTACCAATATAGGTTCTGGTTAATTTTGTTTTGTTTTAATATACTATAACTCAGTGCAAAATGCTTAAATTTTAATTGTGAGTCGGAACATTGACATTATTTTGTATAGTCGTAATACTCGTCATCTATAATATAAAAACATTGGTTACTTGTCAAGTTACTTACGACCATGGCCTTAGTTGTCTTCATAAATTAAATACTAGTATTGTTCAAAACAGACCGAAACCTCTTGGATGGGTTAAGACACGACTACGTTGCGTGTCGTATTCAGATGAATCCAGTTCCCCCATTAGCTTTGAGATGGACGTGTAGCATCCAGAGACATCACACTTAGATCGTATTTAGTCATTGATATATTGGCTTTATACTCAAATTACACACACTAATACTTACAGATAAGTCAAACTTGGTAGATTGTTGAAAGCGTTGTCCTCTACAACTGATATTTCATTATACTGTAACTGTCTGTAAATATTTAATTGATATCTAAATTTTACTCAGTATATAGCATCCATAGTTTCTACTCCTTTTAACAAATAAGTAATTTAAGTATTACCAAAATAGGTTCTTTTTATTTTTGTTTTGTTTTTAATATACTATAACTCATAGTAAAATATTTAAATGTTTATTGTGAGTCGAAACATTGACATTATTTTATAATCGTGGTGCTTTTCATCTATGATATACAAAATTGGTTACTTATCAAGTTACTAACGACCACAGCCTTAGTTGTCTTCATAAATTAAATACTAGTAATGTTCAAACCAGACTGGTTAATGTACGAACAACTCAAAAGAGGCTTCATAATATAAATCGGCCACTTTTAACCCAACGATAACACACACAACCTCTTGGATGTATCAAGACACATATTGGTTGTTTTAGTGTTTTTTATTTAATACTAGTATACTATAACTCATTGTAAAATGTTTAAATGTTAATTGTGAGTAGGAACATTGGCATTATTTGATAGTCGTGGTGCTTTTCATATATAATATACAAACATTGTTTACTTATCGAGTTACTAACGACCACAGCCTTAGTTGTCTTCATAAATTAAATACTAGTAATGTTCAAACCAGACTGGTTAATGTACGAACAACTGAAAAGAGGCTTCATAATCCAAATCGGCCAGCTTTAACCTAACGACAACAACCGAAACTTCTTGGATGGATCAAGACACGACTACGTTGCGTGTCGTATTCAGATGAATCCACTTTCCCCCTTTAGCTTTCAGATGGACGTGTAGCATCCAGAGACATTACACTAGATAGTACCTAGTCTATTACATTACTCGAAAGCATTAATTATAATATGTATTGTATTGATATATTGACTTTATACTCAAATTATACTCAATAATACTTACAGATCATACAAACTTGTTAGATTGTTGAAAGTGTTGTCCTCTATTACAGATATTTCATTATACTGCAAAGGTCTGTAAATAATCAAGATTTATATCTAAAATTTCTCAGTATATAGCGTCCATAGTTTCTAGTCCTTTTTAAAACCATTAAATAATTCAAATATTACCAATATAGGTTCTGTTTAATTTTGTTTTGTTTTAATATACTATAACTCATTGCAAAATGCTTAAATTTTAATTGTGAGTCGGAACATTGACATTATTTATTATAGTCGTGATACTTGTCATCTATAATATAGAAACATTGGTTACATATCAAGTTAGTAACGACCACAGCCTTAGTTTTCTTCATACATTATATACTAGTAATGTCCAAACCAGACTGGTTAATGTACGAACAACTCAAAAAACGCTTCATAATCCAGATCGACTAACCTTAACCAAACGACAACAACCGAAACCTCTTGGATGGATCAAGACACGACTACGTTGCGTGTCGTATTAAGATGAATCATATTTCCTCCTTTAACTTTCAGGCGGAAGTGTAGCATCCAGAGACATTACACTAGATCGTACCTAGTCAATTACATTACTCGAAAGCATTAACTATAATATGTATTGTATTGATATATTGACTTTATACTCAAATTATACTCAATAATACTTACAGATAAGTCAAACTTGTTAGATTGTTGAAAGCGTTGTCCTTTATAACTGATATGTTATTGTTGTGTAAATATCTGTAAATATTCAATTTATATCTACAGTTTACTCAGTATATTGCGTCCATAGTTTCTACTCCCTTTTAACTATTAAGCAATTTAAATATTACCAAAACAGGTTGGTTGTTTTTGTGTTTTTTTTAATATACTATAACTCATGGTAAAATGCTTAAATTTTAATTGTGAGTCGGAACATTGACATTATTTGATAGTCGTTGTGCTTTTCATCTATAATATAAACACATTGGTTACTTATTAAGTTACTAACGACCACAGCCTTAGTTCTCTTCATAAATTAAAAACTGGTATTGTTCAAACCAGACTGGTTAATGTACGAACAACTCAAAAGAGGCTTCATAATCCAAATCGGCCAACATTAACCTAACGACAACAACCGAAACCTCTTGGAGGGATCAATACACGACTACGTTGCGTGTCGTATTCAGATGAATCCAGTTTTCCCCTTTAGTTTTCAGATGGACGTGTAGCATCCAGAGACATCACACTAGATCGTACCGAGTCTATTACATTACTTGAAAGCATTAACTATAATATGCTTTGTATTGATATATTGGCTTTATAATCAAATTATACTCAGTAATACTTACAGATAATACAAACTTGGTAGATTGTTGAAAGCGTTGTCCTCTACAACTGATATTTCATTATCCTGTAACTGTCTGTAAATATTTAATAGATATCTAAAATTTACTCAGTATATAGCATCCATAGCTTCTACTCTTTTTTACCAATAAATAATTTAAATATTACCAAAATAGGTTCTGTTTATTCTGTTTTGTTTTTAATATACTATAACTCATAGTAAAATGTTTAAATGTTAATTGTGAGTCGGAACATTGACATTATTTGATAGTCGTGGGGCTTTTCATCTATAATATTAAAACATTGGTTACTTATTAAGTTACAAACGACCACGGCCTTAGTTGTCTCCATAAATTAAATACTAGTATTGTTCAAAGCATACAACTCAAAAGAGGCTTCATAATACAAAATAAAAATAATAATAAATATTGTATTGAAATATTGGCTTTATACTCAAATCATACTCAATAATAATTACAGAGTCTTCAAACTTGGTAGATTGTTGAAAGCGTTGTCCTTTATAACTGATATTTTATTGTTGAATAAATATCTGTAAATAATCAATTTATATCTACAGTTTACTCAGTATATTGCATCCATAGTTTCTACTCCCTTTTAACTATTAAGCAATTTAAATATTACCAAAACAGGTTGGTTGTTTTTGTGTTTTTTTTAATATATTATAATTCATAGTAAACTGTTTAAATTTTAATTGTGAGTCGGAACATTGACATTATTTAATAGTCGTGGTACTTTTCATCTATAATATAAAAATATTGGTTACTTATCAAGTTACTAACGACTACGGCCTTAGTTGTTTTTATAAATTAAATACTAGTAATGTTCAAACCATACAACTCAAAAGAGGCTTCATAATATAAATCGTACAACTTTAACCGAACGAAAACAACCACAACCTATTGGATGGATCAAGACACAACTACGTCGCTTGTCTTATTCAGATGAATCCAGTTCCCCCTTTAGCTTTGAGATGGACGTGCAGCATTCAGAGATATCACACTATATCGTACCTAGTATATTACATTACTCGAAAGCATTAACTATTATATGTATTGTATTGATATATTGGCTTTATACTGAAATTATACACAATAGTACTTACAGATTATACAAACTTGGTAGATTGTTGAAAGTGTTGTCCTCTATAACCGATATTTTATTGTTGTATAAATATCTGTAAATAATCAATTTATATCTACAGTTTACTCAGTATATAGCGTCCATAATTTCTACTCCTTTTCAACAAATAAATTTTTTTAATATTTCTAAAATAGGTTCTGTTTATTTGTGCTTTTTTTAAAATACTATAACTCATTGTAAAATGTCTTAATATTAATTGAGGTTCGGAACATTGATATTATTTTATATTCGTGGTGCTTTTTATCTATACTATGAAAACATTGGTTACTTATTAAGTTACTAACGACAACAGCCTTAGTTGTCTTCATAAATTGAATACTAGTATTGTTCAAACCAGACTAGTTAATGTACTAAGAACTCAAAAGAGGCTTCATAATTCAACTCGTACAACTTTAACCCAACGACAACAAGCGAAGTCTCTTGGATGGATCAAGACACGGCTACGCCAGGTGTGGTATTCAGGTGAATCCAGTTTCCCGCTTTAGCTTTCAGATGGACGTGTAGCATCCAGAGACATCACACTAGATCGTACCTAGCCTATTACAGTACTCGAAAGCATTAACAATAATATGTTTTGTATTGATATATTGGCTTTATACTCAAATTATACTCAATAATACTTACAGATAATACAAACTTGGTAGATTGTTGAAAGCGTTGTCCTTTATAACTGATATTTCATTGTTGTATAAATATCTGTAAATAATCAATTTATATCTACCGTTTACTCAGTATATTGCGGCAATAGTTTCTACTTCTTTTTAACTATTAAATAATTCAAATATTACCAAAACAGGTTGGTTGTTTTTGTGTTTTTTTTTAATATACTATAACTCATTGTAAAATGTTTAAATTTTAATTGTGAGTCAGAACATTGGCTTTATTTAATAATCGTGGTACTTTTCATCTATAATATAAAAACATTGGTTACTCATCAAGTTACTAACGACCACGGACTTAGTTTTCTTTATAAATTAAAAACTAGTAATGTTCAAAACCAGACTGATTAATGTACGAACAGCTCAAAAGAGGTTTCATAATGCAAATGGGCCCGGGTGGCTCAATGAGTTAGGTAGTTGGATTACCGAAAAACTCATGCAAGTCTATCACCAATACGGCATGGGTTCGCGCCCGGTTTTGTAAATTACAAAAAGGGTGCACTCGACTTGCACCCACAAGTGAAAATGTTTACCAGTTGCTTGCCCATGGTCGGTGGTTCTCACCAGAGACTCTGTCTTCTGCCACCATTAAAACTGGTCGCCATGATATAGTTGAAATATTACCGAAAGTGACGTTAAGCACAATAAATCAAATCAAATCAACTAAATCGGTCAATTGTAACCCAACGACAACAACCATAATCAATTTATATCCACAGTTTACTCAGTATATAGCTTCCATAATTTTGTACTCCTTTTCAACCAATACATTTAAATATTACCAAAATATGTGTTTGTTTGTGGTTTTTTTAATATGCTATAACTCATTGTAAAATGTTTTTTAAAATTTAATTCTGAGTAGGAACATTGGCATTATTTGATAGTCGTTGTGCTTTTCATCTATAATATAAACACATTGGTTACTTATTAAGTTACTAACGACCACAGCCTTAGTTCTCTTCATAAATTAAAAACTAGTATTGTTCAAACCAGAATAGTTAATGTACGAACAACTCAAAAGAGGCTTCATAATCCAAATCGGCCAACATTAACCTAACGACAACAACCGAAACCTCTTGGAGGGATCAAGACACGACTACGTTGCGTGTCGTATTCAGATGAATCCAGTTTCCCCCTTTAGTTTTCAGATGGACGTGTAGCATCCAGAGACATAACACTAGATCGTACCGAGTCTATTACATTACTTGAAAGCATTAACTATAATATGTTTTGTATTGATATATTGACTTTATACTCAAATTATACTCAGTAATACTTACAGATAAGTCAAACTTGTTAGATTGTTGAAAGTGTTGTCCTCTATTACAGATATTTCATTATACTGCAAACGTCTGTAAATAATCAAGATTTATATCTAAAATTTCTCAGTATATAGCGTCCATAGTTTCTAGTCCTTTTTAAAACCATTAAATAATTCAAATATTACCAATATAGGTTCTGTTTAATTTTGTTTTGTTTTAATATACTTTAACTCATTGCAAAATGCTTAAATTTTAATTGTGAGTCGGAACATTGACATTATTTTTTATAGTCGTGATACTTGTCATCTATAATATAGAAACATTGGTTACATATCAAGTTAGTAACGACCACAGCCTTAGTTTTCTTCATAAATTATATACTAGTAATGTTCAAACCAGACTGGTTAATGTACGAACAACTCAAAACACGCTTCATAATCCAGATCGGCTAACCATAACCAAACGACAACAACCGAAACCTCTTGGATGGATCAAGACACGACTACGTTGCGTGTCGTATTAAGATGAATCATATTTCCTCCTTTAACTTTCAGAGGGAAGTGTATCATCCAGAGACATTACACTAGATCGTACCTAGTCAATTACATTACTCGAAAGCATTAACTATAATATGTATTGTATTGATATATTGACTTTATACTCAAATCATACTCAATAATACTTACAGCTGATACAAACTTGGTAGATTGTTGAAAGCGTTGTCCTTTATAACTGATATTTTATTGTTGAATAAATATCTGTAAATAATCAATTTATATCTACAGTTTACTCAGTATATTGCGTCCATAGTTTCTACTCCCTTTTAACTATTAAGCAATTTAAATATTACCAAAACAGGTTGGTTGTTTTTGTGTTTTTTTTAATATACTATAACTCATGGTAAAATGCTTAAATTTTAATTCTGAGTAGGAACATTGACATTATTTGATAGTCGTTGTGCTTTTCATCTATAATATAAAAAACATTGGTTACTTATTAGGTTAGTAACGACCATAGCCTTAGTTCTCTTCATAAATTAAAAACTAGTATTGTTCAAACCAGACTGGTTAATGTATGAACAACTCAAAAGAGGCCTCATAATCCAAATCGGCCAACATTAACCTAACGACAACAACCGAAACATCTTGGAGGGATCAAGATACGACTACGTTGCGTGTCGTATTCAGGTGAATCCAGTTTCCCCTTTTAGTTTTCAGATGGACGTGTAGCATCCAGAGACATCACAGTAGATCGTACCGAGTCTATTACATTACTTGAAAGCATTAACTATAATATGTTTTGTATTGATATATTGGCTTTATACTCAAATTATACTCAATAATACTTACAGATAATACAAACTTGGTAGATTGTTGAAAGTGTTGTTCTCTACAACTGATATTTCATTATTCTGTAACTGTCTGTAAATATTTAATAGATATCTAAAATTTACTCAGTATATAGCATCCATAGTTTCTACTCGTTTTTACCAATAAATAATTTAAATATTACCAAAATAGGTTCTGTTTATTCTGTTTTGTTTTTAATATACTATAACTCATAGGAAAAGGTTTAAATGTTAATTGTGAGTCGGAACATTGACATTATTTGTTAGTCGTGGGGCTTTTCATATATAATATAAAAACATTGTTTACTTATCAAGTAACTAACGACCACGGCCTTAATTGTCTCCATAAATTAAATACTAGTATTGTTCAAAGCATACAACTCAAAAGAGGCTTCATAATACAAAATAAAAATAATAATAAATATTGTATTGAAATATTGGCTTTATACTCAAATCATACTCAATAATACTTACAGAGTCTTCAAACTTGGTAGATTGTTGAAAGCGTTGTCCTTTATAACTGATATTTTATTGTTGAATAAATATCTGTAAATAATCAATTTATATCTACAGTTTACTCAGTATATTGCGTCCATAGTTTCTACTCCCTTTTAACTATTAAGCAATTTAAATATTACCAAAACAGGTTGGTTGTTTTTGTGTTTTTTTTAATATACTATAACTCATAGTAAAATGCTTAAATGTTAACTGGGAGTAGGAACATTGAAATTATTTAATAGTCGTGGTACTTTTCATCTATAATATAAAAATATTGGTTACTTATCAAGTTACTAGCGACCATGGCCTGAGTTGTCTTTATAAACTAAATACTAGTAATGTTCAAACCAGACTGGTTAATGTACGAACAACTCAAAAGAGGCTTCATAATCCAAATCGGCCAACGTTAACCTAACGACAACAACGGAAACCTCTTGGATGGGTTAAGACACGACTACGTTGCGTGTCGTATTCAGATGAATCCACTTTCTCCCTGGTTAATGTACGAACAACTGAAAAGAGACTTCATAATTCAACTCTTACAACTTTAACCCAACAACAACAAGCGAAGCCTATTGGTTGGATCAGGACACGGCTACGCAAGGTGTGGTATTTAGATGAATCCAGTCCCCCTGTAGCTTTCAGATGGACGTGTAGCATCCAGAGACATTACACTAGATCGTACCTAGTCAATTACATTACTCGAAAGCATTAACTATAATATGTATTGTATTGATATATTGGTTCTATACTCAAATTATACTCAATAATACTTACAGATAAGTCAAACTTGTTAGATTGTTGAAAGTGTTGTCCTCTATTACAGATATTTCATTATACTGCAAACGTCTGTAAATAATCAAGATTTATATCTAACATTTCTCAGTATATAACGTCCATAGTTTCTAGTCCTTTTTAAAACCATAAAATAATTCAAATATTACCAATATAGGTTCTGTTTAATTTTGTTTTGTTTTAATATACTATAACTCAGTGCAAAATGCTTAAATTTTAATTGTGAGTCGGAACATTGACATTATTTTGTATAGTCGTGATACTCGTCATCAATAATATAAAAACATTGGTTACTTGTCAAGTTACTTACGACCATGGCCTTAGTTGTCTTCATAAATGAAATACTAGTATTGTTCAAAACAGACTGGTTAATGTACGAACACTCAAAATAGGCTTCATAATTCAAATCGGCCAGCTTTAACCTAACGACAACAACCGAAACCTCTTGGATGGGTTAAGACACGACTACGTTGCGTGTCGTATTCAGATGAATCCAGTTTCCCCATTAGCTTTGAGATGGACGTGTAGCATCCAGAGACATCACACTTATATCGTATTTAGTCATTGATATATTGGCTTTATACTCAAATTACACACATAATATACATACAGATAAGTCAAACTTGGTAGATTGTTGAAAGCGTTGTCCTCTACAACTGATATTTCATTATACTGTAACTGTCTGTAAATATTTAATTGATATCTAAATTTTACTCAGTATATAGCATCCATAGTTTCTACTCCTTTTAACAAATAAGTAATTTAAGTATTACCAAAATAGGTTCTTTTTATTTTTGTTTTGTTTTTAATATACTATAACTCATAGTAAACTATTTAAATGTTTATTGTGAGTCGAAACATTGACATTATTTTATAATCGTGGTGCTTTTCATCTATGATATACAAAATTGGTTACTTATCAAGTTACTAACGACCACAGCCTTAGTTGTCTTCATAAATTAAATACTAGTAATGTTCAAACCAGACTGGTTAATGTACGAACAACTCAAAAGAGGCTTCATAATATACATCGGCCACTTTTAACCCAACGATAACACACACAACCTCTTGGATGTATCAAGACACAACTACATTAGGTGTCGTATTCAGATGAATCCAGTTTCCCCCTCTAGCTTTCTGATGGACGTATAGCATCCAGAGGGATCACAATATATCGTACGTACTCTATTACATTACTCGAAAGAATTAACTATTATATGTATTGTATTGATATATTGGCTTTATACTCATATTATACTCAATAATACTTACAGATAATACAAACTTGGTAGATTGTTGAAAGTGTTCTCCTTTATAATTAATATTTTATTGTTGTATACAAGTTTCTAAATAATCTATCAATATATAAAATTTACTCAGTATATAGCGTCCATAGTTTTCGACTCTTTTCAACCAATACATGGTTTAAATATTACCATAATATGTTGTTTTTGTGTTTTTTAATATACTATAACTCATAGTAAAATGTTTAAATGTTAATTGTGAGTCGGAACATTGACATTATTTGATAGTCGTGGTACTTTCCATCTATAATATAAACACATTGGTTACTTATCAAGTTACTAACGACCACGGCAGTAGTTGTCTTCATAAATTAAATACTAGTATTGTTCAAAGCATACAACTCAAAAGAGGCTTCATAATACAAAATAAAAATAATAATAAATATTGTATTGATATATTGGCTTTATACTCAAATTATACCCAATAATACTTACAGATCATACAAACGTGGTAGATTGTTGAAAGTGTTCTCCTTTATAACTGATATTTTATTGTTGTATAAATATCTGTAAATAATCAATTTATATCCACAGTTTACTCAGTATATTGCGTCCATAGTTTCTACTCCTTTTTAACTATTAGATAATTTAAATATTACCAAAACAGGTTGGTTGTTTTAGTGTTTTTTATTTAATACTAGTATACTATAACTCATTGTAAAATGTTTAAATGTTAATTGTGAGTAGGAACATTGGCATTATTTGATAGTCGTGGTGCTTTTCATATATAATATAAAAACATTGTTTACTTATCGAGTTACTAACGACCACAGCCTTAGTTGTCTTCATAAATTAAATACTAGTAATGTTCAAACCAGACTGGTTAATGTACGAACAACTGAAAAGAGGCTTCATAATCCAAAATAAAAATAATAATGAATATTGTATTGAAATATTGGCTTTATACTCAAATCATACTCAATAATACTAATAGATGAATCAAACGTGGTAGATTGTTGAAAGAGTTGCCCTCTATAACTGATATGTTATTGTTGTGTAAATATCTGTAAATAGTCAATTTATATCTACAGTTTACTCAGTATATTGCGTCCATAGTTTCTACTCCCTTTTAACTATTAAGCAATTTAAATATTACCAAAACAGGTTGGTTGTTTTTGTGTTTTTTTTAATATACTATAACTCATGGTAAAATGCTTAAATTTTAATTCTGAGTAGGAACATTGACATTATTTGATAGTCGTTGTGCTTTTCATCTATAATATAAAAAACATTGGTTACTTATCAAGTTACTAACGACCACAGCCTTAGTTCTCTTCATAAATTAAAAACTAGTATTGTTCAAACCAGACTGGTTAATGTATGAACAACTCAAAAGAGGCCTCATAATCCAAATCGGCCAACATTAACCTAACGACAACAACCGAAACATCTTGGAGGGATCAAGATACGACTACGTTGCGTGTCGTATTCAGGTGAATCCAGTTTCCCCTTTTAGTTTTCAGATGGACGTGTAGCATCCAGAGACATCACAGTAGATCGTACCGAGTCTATTACATTACTTGAAAGCATTAACTATAATATGTTTTGTATTGATATATTGGCTTTATACTCAAATTATACTCAATAATACTTACAGATAATACAAACTTGGTAGATTGTTGAAAGTGTTGTTCTCTACAACTGATATTTCATTATTCTGTAACTGTCTGTAAATATTTAATAGATATCTAAAATTTACTCAGTATATAGCATCCATAGTTTCTACTCGTTTTTACCAATAAATAATTTAAATATTACCAAAATAGGTTCTGTTTATTCTGTTTTGTTTTTAATATACTATAACTCATAGGAAAAGGTTTAAATGTTAATTGTGAGTCGGAACATTGGCATTATTTGATAGTCGTGGGGCTTTTCATATATAATATAAAAACATTGTTTACTTATCAAGTAACTAACGACCACGGCCTTAATTGTCTCCATAAATTAAATACTAGTATTGTTCAAAGCATACAACTCAAAAGAGGCTTCATAATACAAAATAAAAATAATAATAAATATTGTATTGAAATATTGGCTTTATACTCAAATCATACTCAATAATACATACAGAGTCTTCAAACTTGGTAGATTGTTGAAAGCGTTGTCCTTTATAACTGATATTTTATTGTTGAATAAATATCTGTAAATAATCAATTGATATCTACTGTTTACTCAGTATATTGGGTCCATAGTTTCTACTCCCTTTTAACTATTAAGCAATTTAAATATTACCAAAACAGGTTGGTTGTTTTTGTGTTTTTTTTAATATACTATAACTCATAGTAAAATGCTTAAATGTTAACTGTGAGTAGGAACATTGAAATTATTTAATAGTCGTGGTACTTTTCATCTATAATATAAAAATATTGGTTACTTATCAAGTTACTAACGACCACAGCCTTAGTTTTCTTCATAAATTATATACTAGTAATGTTCAAACCAGACTGGTTAATGTACGAACAACTCAAAAGAGGCTTCATAATACAAATCGGCCAACATTAACCTAACGACAACAACCGAAACCTCTTGGATGGATCAAGACACGACTACGTTGCGTGTTGTATTCAGATGAATCTAGTTTTCCCCTTTAGCTTTCAGATGGACGTGTAGCATCCAGAGGGATCACAGTATATCGTACATAGTATATTACATTACTCGAAAGCATTAACTATAATATGTATTGTATTGATATATTGGCTTTATAATGAAATTATACACAATAATACTTACAAATTATACAAACGTGGTAGATTGTTGAAAGTGTTGTTCTCTACAACTGCTATTTTATTATACTGCAACTCTCTGTAAATATTTAATTGATATCTAAAATTTACTCAGTATATAACATCCATAGTTTCTATTCCTTTTTAGCGATAAATAATTTAAATATTAACAAAATAGGTTCTGTTTATTTTGTTTTGTTTTTAATATACTATAAATCATAGTAAAATGTTTAAATGTTAATTGTGAGTCGGAACATTGACATTATTTGATAGTCGTGGTGCTTTTCATCTATAATATGAAAAACATTGGTTACTTATCAAGTTACTAGCCACCACGGCCTGAGTTGTCTTTATAAACTAAATACTAGTATTGTTCAAACCAGACTGACTAATGTACGAACAACTCAAAAGAGGCTTCATAATCCAAATCGGCCAACTTTAACCTAACGACAACAACGGAAACCTCTTGGATGGGTTAAGACACGACTACGTTGCGTGTCGTATTCAGATGAATCCACTTTCTCCCTGGTTAATGTACGAACAACTGAAAAGAGACTTCATAATTCAACTCGTACAACTTTAACCCAACAACAACAAGCGAAGCCTATTGGTTGGATCAGGACACGGCTACGCAAGGTGTGGTATTTAGATGAATCCAGTCCCCCTGTAGCTTTCAGATGGACGTGTAGCATCCAGAGACATTACACTAGATCGTAGCTAGTCAATTACATTACTCGAAAGCATTAACTATAATATGTATTGTATTGATATATTGGTTCTATACTCAAATTATACTCAATAATACTTACAGATAAGTCAAACTTGTTAGATTGTTGAAAGTGTTGTCCTCTATTACAGATATTTCATTATACTGCAAACGTCTGTAAATAATCAAGATTTATATCTAAAATTTCTCAGTATATAACGTCCATAGTTTCTAGTCCTTAATATACTATAACTCAGTGCAAAATGCTTAAATTTTAATTGTGAGTCGGAACATTGACATTATTTTGTATAGTCGTGATACTCGTCATCTATAATATAAAAACATTGGTTACTTGTCAAGTTACTTACGACCATGGCCTTAGTTGTCTTCATAAATTAAATACTAGTATTGTTCAAACCAGACTGGTAAATGTACGAACACTCAAAATAGGCTTCATAATTCAAATCGGCCAGCTTTAACCTAACGACAACAACCGAAACCTCTTGGATGGGTTAAGACACGACTACGTTGCGTGTCGTATTCAGATGAATCCAGTTTCCCCATTAGCTTTGAGATGGACGTGTAGCATCCAGAGACATCACACTTAGATCGTATTTAGTCTATTACATTACTCGAACGCATTAACTATTAGATGTATTGTATTGATATATTGACTTTATACTCAAATTACACACACTAATACTTACAGATAAGTCAAACTTGGTAGATTGTTGAAAGCATTGTCCTCTACAACTGATATTTCATTATACTGTAACTGTCTGTAAATATTTAATTGATATATAAATTTTACTCAGTATATAGCATCCATAGTTTCTACTCCTTTTTACAAATAAGTAATTTAAGTATTACCAAAATAGGTTCTTTTTATTTTTGTTTTGTTTTTAATATACTATAACTCATAGTAAACTATTTAAATGTTTATTGTGAGTCGAAACATTGACATTATTTTATAATCGTGGTGCTTTTCATCTATGATATACAAAATTGGTTACTTATCAAGTTACTAACGACCACAGCCTTAGTTGTCTTCATAAATTAAATACTAGTAATGTTCAAACCAGACTGGTTAATGTACGAACAACTCAAAAGAGGTTTCATAATCCAAACCTTGGCCGTAGCGGGTGTTAATTTTCCCGGATCGGCAAACTTCGGGTTCAGCGGGTGTTAATATTAGGCATTAACACCCGTTGCTATGGATGGGCGGGGCTCATGAAAGGTTAGTGAAAATTAACAAATGCCGCATGACCAATGAAATGAATGGATAATGTAAGAAATTTGCATAAAGTATAATAATATTATATAGTCGTCATGCTTTTCATCTATAATATAAAACATTGGTTACATGTCAAGTTACTAACGACCACAGCCTTAGTTGTCTTCATAAATTAAACACTAGTATTGTTCAAACCATACTGGTTAATGTACGAACAACTCAAAAGAGGTTTCATAATCCAAATCGTACAACTTTAACCCAACGATAACAACCGAAACTTGGATGGATAAAGACACGACTACGTTGCGTGTCGTATTCAGATGAATCCAATTTCCCCCCTTTTGCTATCAGATGGACGTGTAGCATCCAGAGACATCACACTAGATCGTACCTAGTCTATTACATTACTCGAAAGCATTAACTATAATATGTATTGTATTGATATATTGGCTTTGTACTCAAATTATGCTCAATAGATAAGACAAACTTGTTAGATTGTTGAAAGCGTTGTTCTCTATAATTGATATTATATTGTTGTGTAAAGATCTGTAAATAATTAATTTATATCAACATTTTACTAGGTATATAGCGTCCAAAGATTCTACTCCTTTTCAACCAATAAATAATTTAAATATTACCAAAATATGTTGTTTTTGCGTTCTTTTAATATACTATAACTCATTGTAAAATGTTTAAATTTTAATTGTGAGTCGCAACATTGACATTAGAAACATACTGCCCTTGGATGAAGGTGTTAATCACCCTAACACCTTCATCCAAGGGCAGTATGTTTTTTTTATCATACCGAATGCCTAATGATTCAAGTGTGCATTATGTTATTAGGACAATTGCCAAAAAAATAAAGTCATAAATTTAGATAGTTTACTTACATTAACAACAACAACAAAACATCAAATAGCAACAAATTTATATACAATATTGGTCTGTTGACGGTAAATATAGAATTTATTTGACAAGGCTGAGAAACGGGGTGAAAGACGAGCTTTTAGCGAGTCTTTCTCCCCGTTTCACGCCGAGTCGTATTCAGATGAATCCAATTTCCCCCCTTTTGCTATCAGATGGACGTGTAGCATCCAGAGACATCACACTAGATCGTACCTAGTCTATTACATTACTCGAAAGCATTAACTATAATATGTATTGTATTGATATATTGGCTTTGTACTCAAATTATGCTCAATAGATAAGACAAACTTGTTAGATTGTTGAAAGCGTTGTTCTCTATAATTGATATTATATTGTTGTGTAAAGATCTGTAAATAATTAATTTATATCAACATTTTACTAGGTATATAGCGTCCAAAGATTCTACTCCTTTTCAACCAATAAATAATTTAAATATTACCAAAATATGTTGTTTTTGCGTTCTTTTAATATACTATAACTCATTGTAAAATGTTTAAATTTTAATTGTGAGTCACAACATTGACATTAGAAACATACTGCCCTTGGATGAAGGTGTTAATCACCCTAACACCTTCATCCAAGGGCAGTATGTTTTTTTTATCATACCGAATGCCTAATGATTCAAGTGTGCATTATGTTATTAGGACAATTGCTAAAAAAATAAAGTCATAAATTTAGATAGTTTACTTACATTAACAACAACAACAAAACATCAAATAGCAACAAATTTATATACAATATTGGTCTGTTGACGGTAAATATAGAATTTATTTGACAAGGCTGAGAAACGGGGTGAAAGACGAGCTTTTAGCGAGTCTTTCTCCCCGTTTCACGCCGAGTCAAATAAATTCTATATTTACCGTCAACAGACCAATATTGTATTTTTCCTGCAATCCACGATGTCCTAAAAAATAATCTTAACTCGTAAAAATGCAGTTTTTAATGCAACGGAATCCTCGCTATTTGGCGTAATAAAATACCAGATTTTTTTTGCCGACAAAAATTCGCGAACAAATAGTTCTCAAAAGGAAATGAAATAACTTTATTTAAGTGAAGATTTATTGATTAGGATGAAAATCTATATAGAAAATTGATAGTTTAGAACCTGAAATATATATATTTAATATGTTTTTCATAGATATGAAAACACATTAATTTATCGATCATACGTCATATGCGGTCATACTTAAATAGGCCTGCAGTAGTAACCAGGTAAATATATACGCCTGTATGAAAAGGTATGCGCCTGCAACTATATGGTTCACTTTTATTTTTATTTTTTTATATCAAATAATAAACATCCGATATATTCCTTTTACTAGTTTATATTAAAAAAAAATAAATAAAAAAGAACCATATAGTTGCAGGCGTCCACCGTTGTATGACACACAGGCGTATATATTTACCTGGTTACTACTGCAGGCGTATTTAAGTATGACCCACACAGTTTGTAAACATGTGAAAGCAAACACACACATACATGTATCGACGATTCGAGCATGTTTTAAGTAAACTAGGTAGAGTAGAGAAAACAGAAAGATTAATCATTTATCTCAACAAACTGAACTGATTCACGGAAATGTATTTAACAACTATGTCAAACACTCAAATGCTCAGTTATTGGGATA
Source organism: Bathymodiolus brooksi (assembly GCA_963680875.1). NCBI lineage: Eukaryota > Metazoa > Mollusca > Bivalvia > Mytilida > Modiolidae > Bathymodiolus > Bathymodiolus brooksi. Next base: position 67,082,222 of record OY804587.1, read on the forward strand.
TAAGTCATTTGTGAAAATTGTGTACACATTCACCATTTGTTATGGATGACCACGCGGTAAAACATAGAACTAATTTGACTTGACATATTTGTATTGGAACTGTAAGAAGGAACATCGGGATTGCTTCGACACGAAACATCAGAAGTGCTACTGGTTGTAGAATTTGTGGAGGTTTTACGAGGTAAGTTTGCTGAAAAGCATTTCTGTTAGTTTCACTTTCAGTGTTGCTGAGGATGTTTGATATTTTCCTGTGTCTTTCCTCACTCAATGTTGAGTAATTATTAATAGATGTCACATTTGTATGCCCTTATATTTGCATAATATCTATTGATCCCCTCCACATTGTTTTCTCTTAACTTCTGGACGGGATAAGATATTTTCTGGCACTGATTGATTAATGTCTAATTTGCAACTTTCCTTCATTTTTTTCATGAGACTGGAAAGTTTTCTTTCATGCACTTTTCTACCTGTTTCTAAAGCTCGTACAAATAAATTATGTATTTTGCGACGATGCAAGTATATAAAGGAGAAGAAGCTAATACCAATCTTCTGGACTTTACATAGGTTTCAATGGAAAATTGGAATTTATTTTTATAGAATAAAATAAAACTTTCATATATACACGGTAAATTGAAGAAAATCAAAATAGAGATCTGATTTAGTGTCAACAAGCACCAGATATGATTTTAATTACTATATTTAACTTCTGTTTGTATATCATAATCAAATGAATTAATATGCATTGAAGTCTACATGTATGTAGAATCCCCACCAACTATTTTCTTCATATCAAATTTGCTATTATTAAACCATAATCCATTGATTGGTAAATTACATAATGCGATGTCACTAAGGAACCAAGAATATTATGGACATAGGTTTATTGCATAAGTGTTGTGACCAGAACAATATTAGAGTGAAGGATATATTTTTCTGGAATGAACAATATTTACATGATAATGTTGGCTGTGCGAATATATTTTCTGAGTCGGATCATACAAAAATGGATTATGAAAGCTTGAAGTTTCAAATATTCAAACATTGCTAATTTAGTCTGCATTTTGTTCCTTTTTTCTTGTTATTTTATTAGTAAATATATAATAACATGTATTTTAATTATAATCAATGCTATATTAATGTCTTTCAGATGAATGGTCTAACACGTGATGTTTGAAATAAGTGCAAAGACTATATATATGAAAGAAATAATTGCATAAAAACCTATATATGGCTATGAACGTTTTATAAAGATCTGATTAAACAAAGGACATTTTTCAAGAACTATCACTCAGTTGTTGCATACAGGCCAGGGGTATGTGAATCAGTTTCAAATGGAATTGTACAAAATACAACATGTACTGTAATCCTGATCAACAGCGAGTAGAATTCCAGCAGATAAAACATTAGTTTCAACTGACAAATCATACAACTTTGTTGGAATTTTGCAAAAGAAAAAAATGTTTTAAAAAAAGATGCAAAATGATTGGAGGAAGTGACTGAATACAATTATTCCAAATGGTTAAAACAAATTATATAGATATTTGTGGTGTCATAAAGAATTCAGAATATAAAAAATTATCTATAATTTTAAAGTGACTTGATGCAATAGCAGGCATATGTGTTCTTTTCACCTTGAAGAAATCTACTATCTGCTATGTTGAAGTAATTGATGTGAATTAATTGAACATTTAATATGAAGAAATTTTATAATAAAATATATGTAGTAATCTTAGAGTTTGATGTTCAAACTGTACTGAGTTATTTAACCATATAAGTGTGTTTAGTAAAGATTGTGGTGTGTGACTGCCCAGAACGTTTCTGTTATAAAGGATGTTAATTTCCTCATCTGTTGGAGGGCATGCCCTCTTTGGTTTATTCCCTTTGTCTTGTAGTTTTAGTTGCTTTTGTTTTGTTTTCAAAGCTTCCCTGTCAAGTTATAAATGATTCGGATTTGTTTAAGATTTTTGTTTTGTTTTTTATTGACTTCTAGGATTTTTTTTATCGTAAAATATGTATAAAAATATGAAATTTTAAAATTATTAGTTTCATCTTGTCGGTTTGTAAATTTACAAATAGTGAGAACGAAAACATTTATTAGAAAAAGACGACGTCGATTATTGACATTGGTTACGGTTAATATTTTAACTCCTTCACAGGAGAGCAAAAACACAAAAAGTAGTTCCGGAATCTATGGGCGGGACTTAAAAGTTTATTCGTAGGTTTAAAGGTTTATTCGTAGGCTTCAAAAGTTTATTCGTAGGCTACGAATAAAGCAAAAATGTATTCGTATGGTATATTTGTACAGCAAATGTACTGATTGCAGGATAAAACAAGATAATAACATAACAATTATATAACTGATATTATATTGTTGTGCAACAATCTGTAAATAATTAATTTATATCCACAGTTTACTGAGTATATAGCATCCACAGTTTTCTACTCCTTTTTAACCATTAAATAATTTAAATATTACCAAAAGAGTTTTGGTTGTAGTTGTGTTTTTTTTAATATACTATAACTCATTGTAAAATGTTTTAATTTTAATTGTGAGTCGGGACATTGGCATTATTTTATAGTCGTAGTGCTTTTCATCGATATTATAGAAACATTGGTGACGTATCAAGTTAATGACGACCACGGCCTTAGTCTTCATAAATTAAATACAATTTGTTCAATTCATTTCAATTCTTTAATAGACATAGAAAGAGATACTTACATACAACATATATATTTGTGGCTATATACTTATCTAAATAGACATAAACAGAGTTGCATATAACATAAAAATGTCATTCAGGAAGATTGAATACAACTAACAATGTAAAACCTTGTTTAACGGGACTAAATATTTGAAACCTGTGAAACATTACCATATTTTATATCTTAGCTATAAAGCAGGTAGTAGTCATGATTTGTATTGTCCCACGAGTAATGGTTAATAAAAAGCATATTCCACGCAGTACATTACTCGCATTCACTGCTATTGTACTGACAATACATTTTATTTATGTATTTATTTTGTCATTAATGTTGTGTATATGTTCTTTTTGAGTGGAAGCAAATCTGCAATTCTTCAAATTATTTGTTTATATTTGTATTGGCGTTGCAGGGGGATGAGATCCCATTGCCGATTTAATCCCGCCACATGTTTGTGCTTTTCCGAAAACTAGACATGGATATTCAACGTCATATGTCGTGATCTCTTTGGTTTCAGGAGAGAGGTTGTTATTCGTTTTGTTGATATTGGTGGAATTGTTGACTATGATTTTAAGTACATTTTTATAACCAATAAATGAGTCAAATAAACTCTAATGAAATTTAAGACATTGGCCTAGTTAAGCTTTTTTGGCACTTTATGCATGCAATGTAAAGCGATGAATGAAAAATGTTACCATAACAGTAAAACTTGGCAGTCCTTTTTGAGTTTTGACATTGTAATATAAATACAATACAGATGCACTGCCAATGGAAAACAAAATGGAAATACGTATGAAACAACCCAAAACACCTCGTCAAAGGCTCCCTCTTCTACTTATTTCAACAGGCCATAATGCAACTATATAACGTAAACTGCAACTTCACAGCATACACTACAACAATATAACGTACACTACAACTACATAGCATACACTACAACCATATAACGTACACTATAACTATATATCGTACACTACAACTACATAGCGTACACTACAACTACATAGCATACACTACAACTATATAATGTAGTCATCTACGTACGTTAATCACTACAACATCCTAGTCTTAATCGTCTCCGTACATTACTTACTAAAAGTTATTTCCCACCATGGCCTGAGTCATCTCAGTACGTTACTTAAAAAGTCACTTCCCACCACGGCTTTAGCCATCTACGTAAGTTAATGACAACGTCCCTTCCCACCAAAGCCTAGTCATATACGTAAGTTACTTACTCAGGCACTCCCCATCACGGCCTGAGTTTTCTACGCATGCTACTTACTAAGTTACCTCCCACCACGGCCTGAGGGCATCTCTGTACGTTACTTATTAAGTAACTTCCAACCACGGCCTGAGTCATCTCTGTACGTTACTTACTAAATCACCTCCCACACCGGCCTTAGCCATCTACGTAAGTTACTTTCAACCACAACCTAATCATATTCATATACGTAAGTTACTTACTAAGTCACTTCCCACCACATCCTTGTCTTAATCGTCTCCGTACGTTACTTACTAAGTAATTCCCACCATCGCCCGAGTCATCTTCGTACGTTACTTACTAAATCCCTTTCCACCACTGTCTTAGTCATCCACATAAGTTACTTACTAAGTGATTTCAAACCATATCCTATTGTTAGTCACCTCCGTACGCTATTTACAAAGTCACTTCCCACCACAGCCTAGTCTTAATGGTTTCCATACGTTACTTCCAAAGTCAATTCCCACCACAGCCTAGTCTTAATCGCTTCCGTACGCTACTTACAAAGTCACTTCCCACCACGACCATAGTCATCTAAGTTAGTTAATTCCCACCACAGCCTAATCATAGTCATCTTAGTAAGTTACAGCTACTTCTAACCACGGCCTTAGTTATCTACGGAAGTTACTTACTAAGTCACTTCCTACCACATCCTAGTCTTAATCGTCTCCGTACGATACTTACAAAGTCACTTCCCACCATGGCCTTAGTCATCTACGTAAGTTACTTCCCACCAAAACCTAGTCTTAGTCATCTATGTAAGTAATTGACTAACTCACTTCCCACGACATCCTAGTCTTAATCGTCTCCGTACATTACATACAAAGTCACTTCCCAAGGCATTAGTCATCTACCTAAGTTACTTACTAAGTTTCCTCTCACCACGGCCTTAGTGTTCTGCCTAAATTACTTACTCGTTTACTTACTTCCATGACCCTAGTCATCTACCTAATTTACTTACTAAGTTACTTCCCAACACGGCTTTAGTTATCTATGTAAGTTACTTACTATGTTACTCCCCAGCACGCTTTAGTCATCTATGTAAGTCATTTATTAGACCAAAACATTAGTCGTCCACGCAAGTCACGTACTACGTTACTTACCACCACGGCCTTAGTCAGCTACATGGGTTACTTATTAAGTTACTTACGATCATGGGTTTCATAGATTAAATACTAGTATTGCTCAAGCCAATACTGGTGAGAGTACGAACAATGCGAAAGAGGCTTCATAATACAAATCGGCCAACTTTAATCCAAGTTGCTTACGACCACGACCTTAGTTGTCTTCATAAATTAAATACTAGTATTGTTAAAACTAGACTGGTTCATGTACGAACAAATCAAGAGAGTTCATAATCAAAATCGGTCAACTTCAACATAACGATAACACCCACAAACTCTTGAATGGATCAAGACACGACTACGTTGCGTGTCGTATTCAGATGAATCCAGTTTTCCCCTTTAGCTTTCAGAGACATCACACTAGATCGTACCTAGTCTATTACATTACTCGAAAGCATTAACTATTATATGTATTGCATTGATATATTGGCTCTATACTCAAATTATACACAATAATACTTACAGATTAATCAAACTTGGTAGATTGTTGAAAGTGTTGTTCTCTATAACTGATATTTTATTATACTGTAAGTGTCTGTAAATATTTAATTTATATCTAAAATTTACTCAGTATATATATAACCGAATACACATAAAGTTTTATAATTAATGACACTGTATTGATATTGTGATTATCTTGCAGAAAATAAGCAGATTACTCCATCTACGTTTATCTTTTGAATTACAAAAAAAAATATTATACTATTGTGCATTTAGCTTGATTGGCCATTTCGATATTTTTCTGTCAACAAGAAGTCAACTAGGTTCACAATTTTGATGAAGGTTATTCCAGAAACGCGTTGCGCGCACTAAATTTGATATCTACGTGCAACAGGTAACATGTTACAGAAATACAAGAATAGCTATATTTCGGTCAATGACAGTACATACCAAACAATTATCCAGTTAATGCTATTTGACTGCTCAAATAGAATCAGTGCAGGATAAATTGATTGGTTTTGATTCGGTTTCTGGTGTTTAACGCCACTTTCAACACTATTTCAGTTATATCGTGGCGGTCAGTTTTATTGGTGGAGGAAACCGGAGTACCCGGTGAAAACCACCGACCTATCGCAAGTCACTGACAAACTTTATCACATAATGTTGTATCAAGTACACCTCGCCATGAGGATACAATTAATATACCAGGAGTATTACTTACAAAGTTATGAGGTTCGGTAAGTCTTTGAATGTTTCTGGTAGGATTGCTGTAACATTATTATTTTCCAAATGACTGTAAGATGTAAAAGAAAAAAAACACATACATTCTTAGAATGAAATTCGTCCAGAATAAACTAAATATAAATGGCAATTAAATTTATACAAGATGATTGTCATAGCTTTGAAGGCCGTTCATTTCATTGGTCATCATCATAAATAAATACACAGTACAGTCAAACCTGTCCACCTCTACTAAAAGGTCACAATGTTCTTGTCCTTTCATAGAAAGGTTCATATGCATTGAACATCTTTTTAGAGGTCATGTGTCTTATAAGGCCACATTTTCTGTGTCCCGACGGTGACTCTTAATACATGTTTGACTGTATATTTAAAAAAATAGAACATATACACTACGCTAATTCTATTTTTATTTCGTAAGTAGTAAAGAAACAAAATCAATACCCTTTACACACACATTAATGACATTCCTGGCTTTGAACAAAGTAGCTGGTTAAACTAGTTTTCAGTATTTAATTCATAATATACCCCAAATATATCATAGTATATAAAGGTAATAACAAAATTACCGAACTCCGAACAATCTTACAAAGGGAAAGTCAAAACTCATAATTATATAAACAGACAAAATCAGTCAACAACCGGAAAACTGTGAAAACCGTAATGACCCTGACTTGGTACAGGCATTTCTAAAGAAATGGTGGGTTGAATCAGATTTTAAGGCGCCAAACCTCCCGCTCTCATTACGGTTCAAAGGTTCCGGCTGTCACTGTAACAGTATTTAAATACAGGAACAAAATAGGTAAAATAGTTGTCAAAGCAGTACCATATTCGGTGACGTAAATGTCAAAAATACTTTTACGTCACACATTGACAAAAAAATTCTTGACATTATACAATACATACAGTATACATGAATGATAATTCAATCTGATCTCACAATTACTCCACGTTTACTGATATATTGCAGCGTGGTAATATGGGGAGAACCCCATTACGAGTCACATGCGTGGGACCATATGACATGAATTATAATAAATACGTAAGTACTTTTTACGGCCAATCGGATTGCTTGTATCATACAAATCATTTAGTAATACATTCCTAGTCTCGCAATTGCGATTTACATTGACAATGGTGCTTTGTTCAGGCCACCACGCCGCGACATATCAGCAAAGGAGAGCAAGCGAGAGATCATATTTTAGTCAGATAGTTGATCATGATATTTGTAATCATTCTGTCTACTCATTGATAAAACAAATGATACCATTTGTCGGTATCATGACTTGTCGTAAGGTTAGCTACAAGAGTAACACGAAGGCAGAAACAACACAATGGAAAAAAGAAAAAGGACAAACAACGATCCACAATACGCTACACAGACGCAGCCCCTAAAAACCGAGGGACAATCCGGAAGGATAAGCAGTTCTTGCTTCACTAGAGGACGCGTCGTGTTACTCTTGTTGAAAACGCGATAATAAGTTATGAATAGAAAACAAACCAGGTTGTGATTACCACAGACAAAACATATCACTGGTCATGTGTGACACAGATATTATGTAGTTATGACCACTATGAACCCTTAGTTCAGTGGTTTCCTTGTTAGCAAAAATCTTCGTTATCAAGTAAAACCACAAGCTCTGTAATATTGTATGAACTGAGAGAGATATACTCCGTGTACAGGTGCTGCTGAAATGTTGCTACATATATAATAATCTCTTTTGTCGTAAAGTTTCGTTCTTATCTGTATCAGTTGTATCCTTTATTTCAAAATCAATGGGATAGATGCGATCAGCAAAATTACTAAGCTTAGAATTATTTAGCGAAAGAACATCATATGTATAGCAGAACGTAAATATAACGGATCAGTCTAGCTTCTACTGATTTTTCTTGTGAAGCCACTCTATGAAGGAACGCGTAGGAAAGAAGAGGAGCACAGTTGGTTTCCATAGGAATGCCGACTGTCTGCTGAAAAACAAATCCAACAAACATAACAAATATGTTGTGAATCAAAACCTCATGCATTTGGATGATATCAGTTCCAGATGTCATGAGTATAATGAGGTTCCTTATCAACAACGTCCTTGTTGAGCTTGGTGGACATATAGTCAACAAATCATCGGCGTTCCCTTCAAGCAAACTGTGCCCTTTGCAATTAATATTCCAAACTATGATAAATGGATTCCATTAATATATCTCCATGAACTTGAAATAAAAGATACCTTAATATGCCCTTTTTCCTGACAATTACTTCAAATATGACACCAATGATAATCTTTCTATCATACGATGCCAAAATAGCAATGCTCCATATCTTGATAGTAAAACACCAACCGCTCCCATGTATGGAGTTTATATTTTACAACTTTAATGTATGAAGTCAAGGAATTTCAATAAAGAAAAAAGAAGTCTCATCATATCTTCCAAAAGGTCTTGCAGAAAATATCGACACCTTGTTTGAAAAGTATTCTGGTCACTTGCGCACAGATGACAACAGGTGATAATGGAAATTAGATTTTGGTTCTTTGATATTAGTTGACTACTTATTTCCTTATAATATCGTCCGGTGGCCTTGTGTACTATTTCGGATTCAAGCAACGGCTTATGTCATCGACTTTCTTTTAGAGAACTAATTTTATACAAACGAAAATATCTTTTGTATGAAGAGTAAATATAACAAGCATTAAGACCGAACGTTCTTTACAGCAACACTGCTCACCCAGTTTATGTGAGGGTTGACATTGTTCTCAAATATGGAAAACAGTTGAATGACCGCATCATTTCAGTAAGTGGGGAGGTTTGCGCTTATACGAATTATAATTCAATCACTTTTCATTGAAGTGCTTGTCTCAATCCCAGAAATGCATGAAGTGAACGTTCATATATATATATGTGCTAAGGATATTGATTTTGCTTCTGATTCTTTGAATGTGCCTTTGATTGCTTGAACTACTCTTACGGAGTGGTATTTTGTTCTCATTTAATGACAATAATATATAGTAAAAAGCAATATTTTTGAATGGATATGACAAAGTTTCATCATCTATCAAATATCATTATAATAGTATATATGAGTGAGTGAGTGATTGTTGTTAAACGCCAACTCAGCAATTATTCAGCTATATCGTGGCGAGAACAAGTTAATGTTCAATGAGATGATGATGGAGTCCGTATTGTACTAGACGAACACGCTTAGTTGGACTGTTTTAGTGCTACCTCACTGAAACAACAGCCCAGGATAGAAATATCACCCCGTTTTCGGACACATTATCCAGATTCCGAGCCAACCATTCATTGGTCTTTCTCCTTAAAGCTCTACGTGCTTCGACAAACAAATACCAATTGTGTAGTCTTTGGTTTCACCCGATCAGGGTTCAATCCCACGATCTACCGCACCCGAGGCGAGCACGCTAACCATTACCCCACCAAAGCGGTTTAAATAGTATGTATGCCGACATCTTCAAAATTACTAATGGACAACAACTGATGGCTTGATTGCCACACGAAACATTGGAGATGATGGATTGATTTGGAATGTGCTGCTTTAGAACGACCAACATGTTGCTCATAATGAGTCGCTTCAAGAAGATTTTTTTTTGTATTGACGGTTCAGGAAAAAAGTCTTATTATTATTTATTGTTTTGGACGAATTTTTAAAATTATAAATATGACTTGTGCCTTTGTTGAATACAAATATAGAAAATAAATACCATACGTATACTTACATTTGAGACAATGCATTCATATTCTGAAAAGTGGTTGGATCAATACTGGTTATTTCATTATTGTTGAAATGTCTAAAATGGTAAAATCAAATATTTTAGTTTAATAAAGAGTGTTTATATATTAAAGCTAAGTTAGTAATACTTTAGTTTAATAGTGAGTGAGCACTTGCCTTTGAAAGATAAGTAATATTTGCGTTTATTGTGAGTGCGTAATTGTATGTGTCTCGGGCTGATATGAAAATACTGTTAGATTTTACCTACATAAATGGGGCAACATTTACTTACCTTAAATGACATTTTCGGTAATTCAAATCAGGGTTTGGGTGAGAGGGGGGGGGGGGGGGTTCAACGCCACTTCTAACAATATTTCAGCTATGTCATGAAGGCTAGTTTTATTGCTGAAGGAACATGGGTATCCAGAGAAAACCACAGTCCTGCCACAAGTCACATATATTTGTCTCGACTACGCCTCGTCATAAGTGGGATTCGAACTCGCAAATTGAGTAGTGATAGGCACTGATTGCACAGATAGTATTACATCCAACTACCATACGATCATGACCACGACGGCCCGGTACAATTCAGAGGTTCTATCATGTCAGTAAGAAAAGATGTTATGTCCATGAAACTAGTTGAACTCGCTAACATTTGTTCTTGAAGTGCATGTACAAGGTGTGTTAGCTGAAATTGAATTATTTACCATCATCTTATAATCCTAGTAAAACATATACCACAGAAAAGGGAAATTTTGATTTTAATATCGACCATCATCGTTTCGTTTTGTGGGGATATTATTTAGCTGGTCTTACATATTTTTTTGCTTAAAAATTTTAAAGGACGTGCCAATGGAAAACATGAACGGCTTTTTACAAGACACTGGAGCCGTATACTCTTCACGAACAGTTGTGTTCACCCCTGGCTTTTTGGTCGGATCTGTGTTGGTAATTTTTTTAGCTTTCTGTGCTTTGTCCTTGTTCTGTCCCATGTGTGCTCGGAAGTTGCCTGTGTCTCTAGATTGTCTATTCTTGATTGCTTCTTCCGGCTTCTGTGAATTGCATTTACGTCATTGTTTTATCGTTTCATTATTTTTGATTTTCATTTTGACTTTCCTATTTTTTTTTTCACTGGGTTCTATCACCCGAGCTTATCATAGTTAACAGCTTATAATAGTTGGTAAATTTACCACTAATATGATTAGTCAGCAAACAAAGCAGTTGTGTCGCTGGGGCGTATTCAGGTTGGGTATTCGAAAAAAAACCATAATACATTTTGACATTAATTGAATCTATATTTGGCAATAAAAATATAGCATCATAAGTATACTTACAAAATTCTCAATACAGTCATTTTACGCAAAGCATCTGGATCAATTTCTGTTATTACATTATTGTGGAAACGCCTACAAAGGTAAATACGAATGCTTAAGTTTGTAAATTACCAGACAGTTTTCCATAGCGAATTGTCATAGAAAATGTCATAGATTACGTTGATTAAACCTTTACTCGAAAATACATATGTTTTTAGTAACGACAGTCAAGACATGTTATTTAGAGGATGCATCGTCATACTTATCTACTAAGTAGAAACAAATCTAATTGTAAAATAATTGAAAATCGTAATCGCAAATGCGCAGATTTTGGAACCAATGTGGACACTTTGAGGCAGCTTTTTAATGCTCTGATGTTACAGCTTGTAGGTCCAATTAGCAACTAAATCAGTACATTTATATATACATGACCACTTTATGTCACTAAGAGGAAAGTTGTGGACCCATAAAACGAGCACAGCCCCCACCATTTTTTATTGAAGTATATGTCCCATGCCAGTAAAGTGATCGGTCAAGTATACATGTACATTGTATGTGTTAGAGATATCGCTTTGCCTCTGTGTCTAGGGTTTTCCGATTAAAATTTTGAACTGTTCCGACAATGTGATATTTTTGTTTTTGCTTTAATTTTATTCCTTTCCTCATTCGTGTCTTGTCACCGGGTCTCTAACAAAAGTAGCACGAAGGGTGCCACATGGGGAGCAGACATTACTTATTCTTCCGGGGCACTATTATTAACACCCAATATTTAGTGGAGATTCGCATTGCTTCTTCTTCGATTAACGGCTTCTGATTGCCCATTTGGTATTTTCAAACTTTTTGTGTTCATTTAATTACTAGCATTCATTGACTCCGCTATTGACTATTGTGCTGTTCATGTTTATGTTGTCATTCATTTTGTGATAGCATGTGGTCTTTGTGAGTGGAAGCGAATATGTGCAGCATTTACATCGTCTGTTTATAATTAAAAAATGTTCAAACAGTGATGGTAAACAATTCCATCAAAATCAACAAAACAAACAGTGATCTCTCACTGAACACAAAAAAAGACCACGACATATGACGCTGAAAATCCATGTCAGGCTTGGAACAGGCACAAACATGTGGCGGGATTAAATCAGCTATGATATTGCAACCCCTCCCTTGATCTCCAATGGCAATACATATGAAAGTTTTTAGTTTTCTCTCTATTTTTCCCTAATTTTATTGCTAAAACGTCCACTGAGTTCGTGTCTCATCGTCATGTCACTAAGGAGAGGTTTGGACCAATATAGCTAGTCTAATTCCGCCACTCATTATTGCAGTGCCTGTGCCAATCAAGGAAAGTGAGCGTTAATGTTTTTGTGGTATCTTAATTTTTCATTTTATTATATACTTGAAAGGATGCATGGAATAAATACGACATAACATTTTCTTAATCACAGACTTACAATTCACAAGTATTGTTTGGTAAATCTGATGGCATACTATCTAGTCCCTTCGACATGCAATCAACGTAGATTCCCTCTGAATTGGTAGTACAGCTACAGACATTAGGACATGATGCAGCCACACCAACAAATAAAACCAGACCAAATATTGCAGTTATAAATAACTGCATTTTGAGTCGTCAGTCTACAAATACAAAAGCATAAAATAAAAAAATAAAAAGTTATTGTCAAATGATGATATTATGAAGTTATAGATGGTAAGAATATTTATATTACAGTAAGATTATATATAGCTTTCAGTCTGTTGTAGATGTTTGTATCAAATGTATTTTACTGTGTCTACTGTCTATAAAATAATATAAATAAATTACACAATAGTAATTCATAACAACAAATATAATTTAATTTTAATTTCAATGTAACCACAGCGGCCTGTTTTTTTTTGTTTTTTTTTATGTTTTTGAAGAGATTCGTTTTTCTTTCTAACGTCTTCAGTAATAGCCATAAAAATAAAAAGAAAAAAAAAAGACAAAAAAGACAAAAACAAAAATACCACACTGTCGGAACAGTTAAAACATCCAATAAAAAAAATCATTGAAAGATGCAAAATCGGTACCTCTAACACACATTTATATGACCGCTTTCTATCCTGGCTTGGCACAAGCACCTCAACAAAAAGTGACAAGGTTAAGCAAAAAGTACATTCACCAGCCATCAAAGACCATGCATTCAAAGATTTAGTCCGACCGAAATTGGAATATTATAACACCATTTGAGACCCACACACACAACAGCAAAAACTTCAAATTGAAAAAATTCAATGGAGAGCAGCCCGCTACAAATGTATGTCAGTAACAGGTACCACAATACAAGCTCTGTAATAGACATGATGTCCGACTTGAATTGGACCCTACTTGAGGTGCGCCGCATAAGGTACAGACTCATATTATTTTACAAAGTTATAGACCACTTAGTTGCCATACCATATTCAAACCTATTAATTCCAGTTGACACCAGAACCAGACACACAAATCCAAATTTATTCAGGCACATACAGACATTAAAAGACTGCTACAAATACTCATACTTCCCCAGGTCTATCACACTTTGGAATCAACTGCCTACAACATTTACCATTGCAGACACAGTTGACGGTTTCAAGAGCATGATCCCAGTATCTGCCTTGATTCCAATTTTCACATCATAATCACTCATGGTACTTATCAAATAATGAAATATATATCGTTTTAACCTTTGATTCATTGTTTATTGTATATATGTTAACTTTATGTATTAACTAAATTTAATACCGCGCTCGGCCAATAATCTTCAGTAGTGACGGACGGCTAGAAATGTGAAGAAGAAGAAGAAATGCTACATTGTATGTGTCCACATCACTACTATCAGTGAAATGATACGGTCATGAAGGTGTTTTCCACATGTCACATGTGAGTAAAATGCTAAACCTCACATATAACCGGGCGAGCAGTGTTATTATAAAGAACGCTCTAGATCTAATCTTAAACATTATACATACTATTATAAAACTCTTAACTCCAGGAGTAAACGAACCGAACATCGTTTTTACGCGAAAATCGTAGCATATCAGTCGGGAAGCCATGCACAGATTCTGTACCTCCAACAATGCAAAGTCAAATCCCGAAATCAAGGGGCGTAACTCTATTTTTTAGACAGATGACGTTTTAAAGGTGAGCGGCCATACATTGTTTACGCCGACACCCCATTTGTTTTTACTGAATATCTTCATAAATAAAACTGAAAGAAATATTCATTTTTATTGAATCCATTTTTCAAATAAAATTTTAACGTGACTGACGCGTGAATACGTGTATTTATGATATCGTTTGCTTGAAGTCAACGTTGGAACTGGGGATACCGCTGCTGATGAAATGTTGACCAACAAAATGGTGCTAAAAATCCATTCTTAAAATAAGTGGAACAATTGCATCCCATATTGGCTGTTTATTAATAAATTTGGTAAAAATAGCTAGTTATTAGGGTATTGGGAGACTTACATATTTCCCCATCATACGTCATTCGAATTTCATATTTGGATGTATACAAGAAGCACTATATTTCGAGATTCTAATCAAATATTTCTGGGTTTTTTCATAGATTGATCGATCTATTAGGATGAAAATGTGACTGTTTCTGTTTAATCACGGAAGAACCACTTGACCAATCATAGTCACACATATTATTTTTATAGAGTCATTTTATTCCATTTTTAACAACTGGCTCCATGGCATTTATGGACATGTTAAAATATTGACATAATCAATATACATATTTTAGAAATAAAAAGGTCTGTATTATAATGTATGATCTTGTCATGCAGAGAATGGTGAAAGATTATGTTAAATTCACTCTAGATTAACATGGCATAGCATAAGGCTACATATTTAGTTCATGTCAAGCATTTACACCCCTCTTCTTTTTTTCATTTTTAGTCTGTTTTCCTGAAATACTTATTGATGTGTGTACATGCTACTTTTCAGTGCCAATGGTATTGACAACCTCCAGTTTTAGTTAGCTTTAAATCATTGTAGGTAGATTCTATTAAATAAAATGGATGTTTATTTTCTGTTAGTTTCAGATTCTATGAGTATAAATGCAAAGTTTCCTGTGATGTTTATTGGTTGGATATTTGAATAAATAAAAATAAGAATATATGATAAGTTGGTTTGAAAATCAATATATATATATAGGGAGTGGATGTGGTCGAGTGGTCTAGGGCGCTGCACGTAAGGCTAAGCGAATGGTGCTGCAGTGTATCAATGGTGTGGGTTCAAATCTCGTCGAGGGAAGAACAAAAATTTGACAGCTCTAAGATCTAATTCTTACACTGTTTGGTTTAATTTTCAGACGTATATATATATATATACAATTGTATGTGGTTTTTTTCTTCTAAAATATCCATGAAGTAAGAAAATGGACCAGCATTCCAATTATTTTTAAAGTACATCATCAAACAAATGGCATGAGTTTTCAAGACACCTTGTATCATAAACATTATAATAAAGTCATTCAGAAAAGAACCTTTTGATTGTGTAATTTGTGAAACTTCATCTGAAAGTTAAAAGGTTTATTTCAATTTCAATTGAAAACCAGGACTTGTTCTTAAATATTTCAAGAATGAATTAAATTTCTGTAACGAATTTGGCTCAGAAGATAAATTATATTGTGGTACATATTGTTATAACAGTTGTAACACATTTTCTAGGTCAGAAAGTGGAGCTGAAACAAGATCTCAAACTTTTCAATTTCTTTTAGATATATTGAGCCAGAACCAAGTTGTTGAACAAGTTTCTACAGACATTTAGATCTGTATACACTCCAACATGTTGTTGAATTTGTTATTCATGCTTTTTTTTAGATGAAAAGGTACTTCTGTTGCATGTTGTTTATGAGAAATATAATTATCTTTTATCTATGAATTTTAATGCTGAAATTTATAAATTTTCTTTTACAGAAAAGAATTTTTCAAAATGTGCCCTTTTATTAACTTTTTTCCACTCATTGGATCAAATAAAAAAAAATATTAATTTCAATTTTAAACTATATTAACCAATACTTGGTTATTTTGCCAACAGAAAACATATTCATTCTATTCTAGTCATTTAATTTACTTAGTGAATGTGAATGCAAGTGTTCTGTATGCGTCTTAAAATTATGTGAATGGTAGTCATTCAATATGTGTCTTTTATGTGAATGCTAGTTATTCTGTATGTGTCTTTTATGTGAATGCTAGTCATTTTGTGTGTGTCTTTTATGTGAATGATATAGTCATTCTGTTTGTGAATGTCATGGTGGAAAAAATATTGCAACCTTATCCATATTTATCTCACAATGTAAATATCAATATTTGTAAATGCTGGTAATTTTGTGAATGTCCTGGAGAAAGAATTATTGCAAACTAAGTACCCATATTTATAAATGCTGGTCATTTTGTGTATATCCTGGAGCAGAGGAGGCGCGACGCTTTGCACACGACGCGCATATAGCAAGTATATTATCGACAACCGGATGTTTACGATTCAGTTTGAAAATGGACTTTGAAGTGAAAACATCTCGTTAAAAAAAATACTTAAATTAAACGTGAATTTATCCAGCTGTCTAAATTTATTTTCAATATGGGATCTCTTGAAATGTATGATCGCAATACTTGTATTATTGTATAAAAAAAGTGTACAAGTATTGTTATCCCCCCCCCCCCCCCCAAAAAAAAAAGTTGAACTCTATTGATTATGATTATTTTTCTGTTCTGTTAAGGAGTTTTAATGAAATTGTGTTTTTATTTAAAGAATCATAATTAATTGTCCAAATACATATTTTTTTTCTCACTTATTTGACTTTTTTTTTCTTTTTTTTTTTATAGAAAAACGGTTATACAGGTAGTTTAGTTATTGCACAATACACAGACATGTCTCTGCAATACACATCTACAACATTTATCATAATTATTAAAGATCATTAAACTTAATTACATTTAGTTACGCAACAATACTAAAACATTCTTATCAAAATCACATACAGTGTATGCACTAATTAGTTCTCAGGTAAAATACAGGTAACAATACTTTTTTTATCATATTTTCTTTTATTATATACAGGTATTTGTACACATAATGTTCACGTGATCCTCAATATGTTTTAGTGTGAAATGATATAATCACCATTAAAAAGGCTAAAATATGATATTCTATGGATTCAAATTGTCACAGGAGATGTTTGTTACAACACAAATCACGAAAAATTGGGTGATTTTTCAAGGTCAATTGTGGCGCAATGGATGGAGAAGGAGACTTAAGAAAATATTGAAACACCATGATTGATCTATGTCATACTAAAAGGGATAGTAAAAGTCTCCAACAGATTTTACAAATGTTCATTTTTAATGTTGATCGGTTGAGGACGCTATGAATGAAAAAAAAAGATGGCGACAAAATGTCCCTCTCGAAAATTGCAGATGATCACATTTAACATTCAACCCAAACATTCTTATGTAAATTCCATTCATATATAGATATCTATTAATAATTTACCGAGAGGGACTCGCCATTAATCATCCATGAACGCAGTAATCGGCTTAGTAAAACACTGAAAATTCAATGTCACCCTCATCAGATAACGGTTGAACAACATATAAATTTTTGCACACGGCACCACGTATCGTGCCTCCTCTGGTCATGGGGAAATAATTATTGCAACCCAAGTACCCATATTTGTAAATGATGGTCATTTTGTGAATGTCAATGGGAAAGAATTATTACAACTTAACCATCAGTATATGTTATAAAAACTAGATTGTAGTTGTGTCAAACACATGAATATTCCAAATACATTGATATTTACATTGTGAGATAAACATGAAACTTGGTAGCTTTCATTCAGATAATAAAATTTCCTAATTCCAAGAAAAATATTTGTTACACTGAATTTTTGTTTAATTTGCCTTGGTATAATAGGAAGGGTTAAGATATCTGAATACTATTTTTTATGCCCCTTTTTGTCTCAAGGTTTCACTTTTTTTTTTAGATTTTTAGAAATTTATTAATTTTTTTACATGTTTTTTTTTTATAATATTTTCATATTTTTTCAATTCACTTAGTTTTTGTTTACATGCTTTTATTTTTTCCACACATTTGTTTCTTTCTATTTATCTAGTACCTGTTACAAAGTATTGAAATTAAATTAAATTGAAATTATCCCCGGTGCAAGTCTAGTATCATAGATGATTTTTTTTTTTAATTTGAAGTGATGATAAATAGCAATTCCCCAATTACAAAATGCACAATGTCTAAAACAATATTGCAATAAAAATATTTCAATTAAACTGAAAAATACGGTATTAATACAAGAAAATTAAAAAAAAGACAAAAAAATAGACACCCCTTTCCCAAATGAAATATCCTCTTTCGGATGTACGCTTATTTGTCGTTTATTGTTGATGTTAAGAAACACCACTGATGTGTTCCGAAAGACAATGAATTTCAATGTTTGGCAAATGGTCAATCGATCAAGGTGGGTGTAGCACTAAGTGGAACAATTGCATCCCACAAGACATTGACACTAGTTGTCGGTATGACAATGATCATAGATGATTTTCTCAGGCAATGGATGTTACAGAAAGCCATCATATTGTTTTAAATAAATGTTCTCACTTAATAGAACCACCTCGACATTTGTTTTGAAATTCAGTCCACTTCAAGTAGCAACATTCGATATTTGTACAATATATAAATATAAACTGAAGTGATGCAATACATTTCTATCTATCCATAGACATCTTCCGAATATTGTAATTGATTTCAAGCGTACGTTTTTATTGTAAACTGACGTATTTTAACCGAATGGTTGAACGTCATTTTTCATCAAAAATGAAGCGAAAGTCACGTGACTGAGACTTGACTTTGGAACTCTCCTGTCACGCTGGCTTTCCTACTGTATATCACAACACGCAACTTAAAACGAGAAGACATCATTGGTAAATTATATTTAAGTTTGAACGGTATGGGTTAGGAGTTATAGTGTTTGACGTCACTTTTAACAGTGTTCAGTTATATCGTCGTGGATAGTTGTATTGGTGGAGGAAACCGAAGAACACCACTGACTTGCCGCATGTCACTGACAAACTTTATCACATAATGTTGAATCACGTATACCTCGCCATGAGTTGGGTTCGAACTCACAACTTTAGTGGTGATAGGCACTGATTGCATAGGTAGTTGTATATCCAACTATCATACGATCACGACCATGACGGACCCTTGATTGATATGTTTTTTGGAGTTTTTAATATTTGACATATATATTTTGCTTTCTAACTGTGTAGGATCATGTATTAAAACAACATTTAACATAACCAAGTGATTATTGAGTTTATATTTGACATGCTAGTGGAGAAAACCCTACAAAACTTCGCATAGCGGCTCTTGTGTTCGTAGACATATAATATGGATGTAATTCAGAATAGTGATTGAGTGATAGCTGTTTAACGCCAATTAAGCAATTTTTCAGCTATATTATGGCGAGAACAAGTTCATTTTCAATGAGATGATGATGAGGTCCGCATTTTTCTAGACCAACACGCTGAGTTGGATTTTTATATTGCTAGCTCACTGAAACAACATTCCGCGGGTAGACATGTCGCTCCAGTCGGATACTTTATTCTGTTTCCGATCCAACCAGTCTTTGCTATTTCTCCTTAATGCTGCATGCTTAGCGGAGAGGCAACACATACCAAATTCATAGTCTTTGGTTTGACCAGACCGGGGCTTGAACCCACGATCTACAGCACTTGAACTAAGCACGCTAATCATTACGCCACCGATTCGGTTTAATTCAGAATAACTTGGTCGTATATAAATATATAGATAAGATATAGTTGTGACTAGGGGAACCTTCCTCTTATTAAGATGCCATAACATTTATGTTTAGTGATTTCATTGTTTGTTTTTCTCTCTCTATTATTTGCAGTATTAGTAATTGGTAAAATTTACTCTAACTGAATTATTTAATTACTTTCTTTTATTATAGGTTAATTACAAAGTGCATATAATGATTTTGAAATTATTTTGATATTTCAATTAGTTGAATTTACTTTCGATCTGTTTGAAGGACTTGACATAATCTTTAACTACATGTTCATATACTTTTGGTTCTGCTATATTTAATACATTTCACCGACGTCCCACCACTGTTAGGACAGTTGATCGTTTTGAAAAAACTCTAAACTTCGCCATGATCGTCATTCGGACTCACAACCGCAGTGGTGATAGGTTTAGGCTTATGGTGTTTAACACCACTTTCAACAATATTTCACTTATATCAGCTTTATTGGTGGAGGAACCCGGAGTACCTGGAGAATCTCACCGACCTGTTACTGACAAACTTTATCACATATAGTTGTATCGAGCACACCTCGCCATGAACGGGGTTCGAACTCACAACTTTATTGGTGATAGGCACTGGTTGCACAAGTGGATGTCAATCCAACTACCATACGATTACGTCGGTTCCTAAATAAATAATGATTGAAGCCATCGGCTCTTGAATTAATATTATACATACAACAACGTCTGCCTCACGAATATTATATATATTTTATTATTATTTAGATAGCTGTGAATTACAGATTTTTCCGAGTTAAGTAAAAACGATAATTTCACAGTGATTCACTCTCGCTATAATTCGCGCCATTTCGTTGTCGGAAATTAAAAACTATAATTTCACTGTGAAATTATCGTTTTTATTGAACTCGGAAAATTCTGTAATTCTATGCTACACACATAATATTTTATAGTATAACTAACTGTGATGTCCGATTACCAAAAATATGTCACGAATGAACGCACACCTGATTTTTCACGAATGCGCGAAGCGCATGAGTGATTTATCAGTTTTGTGCGGTCATGAGTGACATATTTTTGGTAATCGGACATCGAAGTTAGTTATACTGTTTATTATATAGACTGTTTTGAGCCAATAAATTTGATATTTTCTTTCATCTGCATTGTATGTGTTTATTTCTTTATTGCGCATTAATATACAACTGTGTCCTTGGCTACTCGTTGACTCCGCCCACTTTATTCTTTGAAGTTAAAATGGCGCCGCCATTTGAACATGGATTTATGACTGAAAAGTTTGTCTAATGCTTTCAATTTTGTAAATAAATAAATTCGTGTGCACATATTTCGATTAGGAATGTAATTTTCATATTGTTTACTTGTAAACTTTGTGACCATAGTATGCACTCGACCTTGAAAGAAACAATTTTATTTATTGACACTTGATTTATGTTTCGTTTTTATTATCTACATTTCATTTATAACCTTTGGGAAGAATGTTTTGTGAAAGAAGTCGGATACATACCAATATTTAGCCGTTAACAAAACCAAAACTATTTCAAATTCGATGGATTATATAATTAGAAAACAAGTAATTTAACAATATAACAGCTATGAAATGTAAATCGTTAAATGTGGGTCCAAACCATAGCCAGAAATCATGGGTACTTTTGCTCATGAATATTCATAAGCCAAATCGCGTCATGTATGACGTCAGCAAATAAACGTTTGAACCATATTTGGAAGACGCTGACCGATGAATGCTGATGAAAACTCGTATCTATTTTTATTAATAATATTTCATCAGTTTTGATCACATAAATAACTTCATATAATTATTTGTGATCGTATCAAAATTAATTGTCATCATATGTTCATTATGAACTCGATGATGTGTATAAAAGATCGAAAATATATGTACTGCCCCCTTTTCACGAAATAAATAAAAATGTGTAAATAAAAAATGTATTGTGCATTTTTTTTCAATATCTGCCCCACATAAGCATTAACTATGTCATTGAAATCGTTTAGTAGATAGATTTTATATTGTTAAATTTTTTGAATGTGCTTACTACAAGTATTCAATGTTTTGTTGATATTGTGTAATAAACATTCATCGAATTAAAATGTATCATTATAAAAAGTTTATTTACCCTTCATGGAGCCTCGACTTAATTATTTTCTATATTTAAACCGATTTCGACAATGATTGACTATTTTTCAGCAGATAACAATTCCAGTTTTAATGAAAACACACGTTACCCTCCAAGTGGCCCTTACAGAAGCTGACATTTCCCAAAATCTGACCATTTCAATCTTCATAGGAACCGTGGAAGTAAATTTTATTCATATAATGTGTGAAAAAAGAGATAGATCTACACCGGAAGTTTCCGTATTTGGTTCAGAAAATAGTGTGCATCCATGGTAAACAATTAAAAAAATGGTCAGAAGTCGACTAAGATTTTAATTCTGCAGTGATATCCATATTAGAATTCACAGCAATATGCCTTGTTTTTAAAATAGTGTGAGAACCGCGAATTAGTTATACATCTAGCTAAAATTTGCTGTGTTTGT
This sequence comes from Bathymodiolus brooksi, assembly GCA_963680875.1. Taxonomy (NCBI): domain Eukaryota; kingdom Metazoa; phylum Mollusca; class Bivalvia; order Mytilida; family Modiolidae; genus Bathymodiolus; species Bathymodiolus brooksi. The sequence goes on from OY804587.1 coordinate 67,104,912, forward strand.
TTCTACCGGTGTAATGTCAAATATTTCACCTCGGAAAAATGCCCGCACCCCCGAACAAAATATTTCTAAAAGAAATCTTTGTAAAAATCTCTGGCTTGAAGAAACCGCCATCTTGGATATGCAAATGAGCAAACTAACCATGATTTCTGGATATACGGTTCAAACGTTAAATATGTAATTCGAACGGATAATAACGGAAGGAAAACGGACTAAAGTTCACTCAGAATCGGAATCACTAAACGATAAAGATAGGATTCTTTTATATTTTGCTTTTGCTATTTGTAGTCCGGAATCATCACTTTGTCTTTTCTGACTAGACTGAGGATTGTTAAAATTAAAAGTTCCCCCGTAAATGTAAGTGTTCCCATAAAAAAGAGAAGACATCTTAGTGTCAGAAGTCATTGAACTAGTACTTGTGGTTGACGAAAGCTGTAACAAATTTGGATTCATTTCACAAGAAGCAATAGAACGAACACTGTTATTTGAATTTTTATTTTCGGACGCTTTCCTTTGTCAAAAACAATTTTACCCTCGGTGTCCGATAGCACTTTGAATATACTTTTCTGCTGGTTTTGATTAAGGCGAGAGTACGTGTTCACACTTTGAACATTTCTATGCCCGCTTATCTGCATAATTTGGGCGTTTTGCACTACCCGATCCTGAAGTTTCTGAACAAGGTGTCGCCTTGCGCTGTGATTTGTTAGTTTTCGACCATCCTTAATCGACGGACAAGATTTTATCATGTTCTTGGTAAGTCCATAGAGATGGGGTTGTCGGTCAGAGCCGTGGTTCACACTGAAAAAAACCGGACAATCCGGTTTCATCATTTTAGCTGGACGTTTACTGGTAAAAATTCGGAAAGTATTGACTGGACATCTGTTAGGATTGTCATTAGCCCATGCTGTAGTCTTTATTTCTTTAGAGTTATTTGGATCTGCCCCAGTCCGCGTTTTTGTCTGACGTTCTTTAACGTGCTGTATGAATTCTTCCCCGGACGCGTCTTTGTCAATAACAATGTCACCAAATTTTAAGTCACGTTGCTCCTTACCGCCTCTCATTGCCTAGAGACATAGAAAAAGTCAAATGGAGAAAGTTCACAAGAGCAAGAGGGAAATGCACACCAAGAAGGCTACAGTCAAACAATTTGTTGATATCCTTGTCCGTGAGCTCGTCGGGCGCTTTAGGTTTATTTCCATATCTACTGTGGCCCACTGTTGACGTTTAGATTGGAATTTTTCTGTCTGAGATACCGGTCCAAACTACACAAAAATCCTCTTAATGTCGTCGGATCATATTCCGATCCGTCTTTTTTTCTTACGGACAACAGACAATGTGCTGAATTTTTCATTCAAGGCCTCGGCAGAAAGAATTTTTCTCCGGTTTGCACCGAATATGTCCTGAACAATTTCATATCAGATGTAGTTTTTTTCCTAGTATTTTCATTTTCATTTTGTTTGAGAAAATTGTCAATGTCATCAAACTTTACATCCCTGAATCTTTCGTCTGACGGTTTGATTTTTGAAGAATTTGCAATTTCAATGATACTGAAATCCGGCAATTCATTTGTGGTGGTTTCTCCCAATTCAAATTCATCAGTAGATAATAAAATTCCAAAGCTTGGGCATCGTAATTCGAAAAATTATCAGACATATTTAGAGTTAATTTATAGGAGACGATTTTTTGGGGGTGGTTAAAAGTTTTACTGTTAAAAAGATTCTTTCTGCCGAGACCACATGTTTTTATATCATAGTTCTGCCATGAAAAGTATTAAAACTGTCAATGTTTGCCAAATTTACCTGCTTTTTAGTGCATCACAATGAAATACTAGATTAAGATATCATTTTGTTGATTTTTTAAATCTTTCCTATATCGTAAATGAAACTAACAATCGGTCAATGAAATGAAGCAAAGGAACATCACTCCATATAATATTCTAAAAAAAAATAGTTCCGGCTCGAAAAATGGTGGGAAAAATAGCGAGAGTGAAAATAAAAATGGTAATTTCACTAGTGAAATTGTCGTTTTTATTTAACTCGGAAACCACGGTATTTCATCGATATCTATATTAAATTCGACTCGAAACATTTTTTTATCTATAAAATAACATCTCATGACCAAATACCGTTGTAATTCACTCATGCGCGCAGTGAGTTACTGCGCTATTTGATCATTCATGACATATTTTTGATAATGAAACTCGTCAATTAGTTATAGTATAATTAAAAGATAAGGAATTTTGCTGTTCGCTGATTGGCCTAAACAGTACTTTCTTGGTTGTACCTCAGATTGAGTTCACCTCAGGGGCTTCAACGTTGTCTAAACAGAGACGATATTTCATTTCCAGTCGGCCAATCAAATTGCAAAAAAAATATCAAAAATTTCTTAAAATTCAAAATTGTCATAAAATTTTAAAACTTTCAAAAATTTCAAAGTTTTCATCAAATTTCAAAATTTTAATATTTAAATAATAATATTGAAAAATGATAAAACAATTACAGCCTAATTTGTTGAAAAGTTTGAAAAATTCCTTCTCCCATTATTACGGCGCTTTAACCCCGCTGAACCAGTGGTGGAAAAATCTGTAATCCTCTAGAGGATTAAAATGTCTCGTGTCTTTCCCTACATGTTGTCAAGTCGATAATTGAATCGGATTTTGAAATAAAGTTCGTGTTAAATAATGGGAGAAACAAATTCTCCTTCTGTTGCCCATGTGGGTTACGATATTTCTCCAGTCTCGAGAGTTACATTTAAAATTTTGACCACTCGCCTAACGGCTTGTGGTTAAATTTTTTAATTTAACTCTCTTGAGTGGAGAAATATCGTAACCCACGGGCAACTGAATGAGAATCTATATTTATTATTTAATAAAGCAGTAATTGACTTTTCATTTCAGTCTACTCATAGACCTTATTAAAAGTCAATAATTGTATAATGTTCAAGATTATCGATTTATTAATAATAACGCTGTTTTCACTTGAGAGGGCCAATAAAACTATATCAACCCCGCCATTTGTGTCTACCAGGACAGAGCTACCAATGTTTCCTCTTTCTGCTATTGGGTTTTAGAACTGTTCCGAAAGTTTGGTTTTCTTTGTTTTGCTTAATCAACAAAAATAACCCACACAAATTAATGTCCTTTAATACTATTAGTTATACTGTGTAACGAATTTATCTGATTTTGCAACCAAACCTCATATCTAATGTTTTCCATATTAGGACAATGAATTTATCATGATTTTGAATCCATACAACCATGTATCTCATCTTTCAGTTTTCCATGGGATATGGAATTTCTCATGGTTTTGTCTCCATATTTGACCTCTTGACTCCATTTTTTTCCCATATTATGACAATAAATTTATCTTGCTTTTGCTTTTGTATCCATATCATCAGATTTAATATCAAGTCATCGGTGTAAGGGAAATGATTCGAATTGACTTAACAACAAATCATATTGCGAGATTTAACCTAAAATCAGGATAAAATACTTTAACGATGTTATATTGCACAGGTAACAATGACATAGGTAGATATAGTTTATTAAATTTACAGGTGGGTGATTACAGGTAAATGTTTTTTTCCTCCCTCTGACGTTCCCCAATCCTGAACATAATTGTCGATGTACATCATATTATATCTGTAACATACGAGAAAAACCCAGAGTTAAATATCAAAATATGACAAGTATGAGTTCAATCTTTTTGTATTGTTCAACTTTATTGAAAGAATTATACTATAACTAATTGACGAGTTTCATTATCAAAAATATGTCAAGAATGACCAAATAACGCAGTAACTCACGAATGCGCACAGCGCATGAGTGAGTTACAATATTATTTGGTCATGAGTGACATATTTTTGATAAGGAAACTCGTCAATTAGATATAGTATTTATTATATAGACAAAAAATGTTTCGAATCGAATTTAATATAAAATGAGTTTAATTGCACTATATTACGTGTGTAGAGAATTTTTTCGAGTTAACTCGGAAAATTCAGTAATTTGTTTGTTTAATAAGGGAGTATAATACACATGAATTGAAAACCTGAATTTAAGAAGCATTTTTGATCACCAAATGCAGCATTTTTTTCCCTTTTTTATTTAGAATTAAGTATTAAATATGCATCAATAGTGTTTCAATAAATGATTTTCTCAACTTTAAGCAAAAATGACAATATCCGAGAAATTTTGTGAGTTTTCAGTCAACGTATCCGTTCGATGATTCAAAGAATATGTATCAAGCGGACCAAACTATCAAATATGTAGCTGTATAAAGAAATCCTCACCTCAAAAGTGTCTTTTATACCAGCTAATCTTAATTGTTACAAGAATTACACATTGTAAAAACTGTTCATCAGAAGTCCCTACAGTATATACTTTTGATAATTTAATCCGACTTCTTTGTTATACCTGATATTCACATCGTGTACAAACACAATACATGGTTTAAATTATTAAACGTTGACGTTAATTTCTATAACATGTCATACAGAATTACACGAGCATGTGACCTTCAAGGGCAAGGCAAATGTGACAGGTTATTTATTTGAATTTAATCGACTTCATGCCTCAAATAGAAGCCATCACTTCTTCAACGAAAGCAATGGTCGCCATGGTGACATGTTCGCTTTACGTAGAATGTGCAAACCTGTGTTTCCATGTTTTTTATTATTGTAAAATAGAGAAATTCTATATTTAAAATGCCCCCTATTTTAAAGGAAAATATGTTACTATAAACTCTTATACCTTTTGCCACACCCATGGTAACCAAAACATACTTGTTGTAGGATATCAACATTGACTACTTCAAGTATAAAACTTCTGACTGCACTTGTACAAGTTCCCCTTCCATATATAACCTGGATGGCCACGCTATAACAGGTGTCCTTAACATTATAATTAACACTTCTCTATGAGATATGTTCGCAAAAAGACCGAAATATCATGAGCTTATGAATAAATCCATAAATTGGAAATATAATTTCGAAATTCTTCTGGATTCCGTCAAGGACAATGGGCTAAATGTGGGAAAACATACGTAGATACTCTTTCCGAATTGGTGAAGAGTGTGAGGTGCTTGAAACAAATTAGAATTAACAGAACTCATAGGGCCAATGAGCACTCACGGAAAATCCATCTTTAAAAGACCTGTCTCACCTACATGATAACTATGTTGTAAAAAGCGAGAAGGATCAGGAGTTAAGTACCAAAATATCACAAGTATGAGTTCAAACTTGTTGCATTGTTCAACTTTATTGAAAGAAGGGAGTATAATACACATGAATTGAAAACCTGAATTTAAGAAACATATTTGATCACCAAATACAACATTTTCTTTCCCTTTTTTATTTAGAATTAAGTGTTAGATATGCTTAAATAGTAGATAATTAAGATGACTTTCTTAACTTAAAACAATAATTACAATATCCGAGAAATTTTGTGAGTTTTCAGTCAATGTATCCGCCCGATGATTCAAAGAATATGTATCAAGCGGACTAAACTATCAAATATGTAGCAGTATAAAAATATTCTCACCTCAAAAGTGTCTTTCACACCAGCTAATCCTAATTGTCTTAAGGATTACACGGCGAAAAATGTGATCATCAGAAGTCCCTACAGTATATACTTTAGGTAATTTAATCCGACTTCCTTGTTACCTGATATTCACATCGTCTACAAACACAGATAATTTGTTTAAATTATTAAAGCTCAAGTTCATTTCTATCACATGTCATAAAGAATTTTTGAATTTTCAAATATCTTTATTTTAAAAATATAATATCACAAACAATTGATCACAATAGGTATTCAAAAATTCATTTAGCATAACATACAATATCGAAATGGTTACATTAGTTATAGACAATTTTTCTTTTACTAATTTTGAAATTTATACATTTTCTTTTTTAACAGCCAAAATAAAAACAATATAGTATGATAATAAGAAAAAAAAATAAACAAGTGTTCATGAAATGACTTTGTCCAAATGATCAAAGTCAGCCGTAGCTTGACATTAACTCATTGCGATTTGCAATTTGATATATATATGAAAAAAATCAGTTATTTTTAATCATTTACAACATGCTTGTCACCTACAATTGAACAGCGAATATCATTAAAACACCCCAATTTTTTTTTTTAAAAATTCAATATTATGCATCAACTTATAATACGCGAATTATATCTGTAAACGAGCGCATACTATGTTTCTAGGTTCCACCAGTGGATCTGCCTCTCCTCCGCCAGATCTCATGTGTTGGAAGGTTGCGTAGATTGCATGTTATCAAGAACCAAAGAACTACACGAACATGTGACTGTAAAAGGCAAGTCTAACGTGACAGGTTATTTATTTGAATTTAATTGATTTGATGCCATGTTTGCTTTACTACGAATGGCTAAATCTGTGCTTCCAATTGTTTAAAAATAGTAGAGAAATGATATTCAAATGACGCACACTATTGTTTGTTTGATGATGTTTTTAACAATATTTCAGTTATATCGTGGCGGTCAGTTTTATTGTCGCAAGTCACCTACAAACTTTATCACATAAATGTGAACACTTCGCCCTGATCGAGATTCGAACTCACAACATCAGTGGTGATAAGCACTGATTGCATAGGTAGTTGCAAATCCAACTACCATACGATCACGGCCCCAGTGATGTACAATACACACATGATAGATGAAAACTACACAAGATAATACACATAAAAAAATACAACAAAAAACACGAGGTAACCGAGACCTCCATGTAATTACAAGAATTCTCCTTTACATCATCACCTATTCATATATTGTAACATCTTAATATTACCAGGATATGATTCTCGAATGCTACACGAGTTATCTCTCTTACATTGAATGGAAGAGTAATATAATCATTTAAAAACTGTTTAGCGGAAAACGTAAACATTGTGAACGAAATCACAATTCCATATTATTATGCTTTCTGTAAATTTCTTCTGTAATATAAGATCATACGATATTTTGGCATATATCACAAAGAATTATATAGTGTTGATATACTATGCGAAAATAGTACATCTACTATGCTAGTTTCACGCGGGTAAGGTTGGGTTTTCAGCTGTCTGTCAAGCTATATATAGCTAGTCCACGTGCAAGGGGGCGGATCCAATCTGTCAATCTATCATAGTCGTCTATTATTCATGTTACTGTTCTCTGTCCCCTACCGGCGAAAGCCGAAGGGGACTATAGTTTTAGGTTATGTCCGTCTGTTCGTCAATCACATTAAAATTTTAAGTTGTCCGGACTTTTTTTGACGTCCTTTGATATATTGACTTGATATTTTGTATGTGGCTATATCTAGATGAGTTACAGTTTATGTTCGAATTTCGTTCCGGTCGAATGGTATTTAGCTGAGTTATGGCCCTTGAACTTGTATTTGTTGTTCAAATTTTAAGTTGTCCGGATTTTTTTTGACGTCCTTTGATATATTGACTTGATATTTGGTATGTGGCTATATCTAGATGAGTTACAGTTTAAGTTCGAATTTCGTTCCGGTCGAAAGATTTTTGGCTGAGTTATGGCCCTTGAACTTGTATTTTAAAATCTAGTCACTGCAAGGTGAGACTTCTAATATTTAGGTCCTCTGATTTTTGCGGCCGGTAGGGGACAATGTATTGTTATGTGCAATACTCTCATAATTCTTGTTTAATACTTGTTATTGTTGTTAATTAAATTTCAAACTTCAAAAATCTTTATACTTTTAAAGCCTTAAATGAAACAAAGAATATTCTCACACTTTCAAGACTATCTGATCCAATATATTAGTCACCAATATCAGTACCTCCTTTATTGTAATAGTTCTCAATATATTTTGTCTACATATAACAGTCAGCATAATAATAATAATAATGTTGTGTTAGCAATGACTATGCCATATAGTGGTCAGGGTTGAAGACACAGTGCACTATCCCTTCGGGTTGTGCACTATGTCTTCAGCCCTGACCACTATATTGGCATAGTCATTGCTAACACAACATTATTATATGAATAGATCTTACAGTGTATCCTTACTTTCCACGCAGCAAATACACAATTCTATTAGACATTTACTATTAGAATTTGTCGCTGTGTTATTTATTTTTGCTCTGCCTTTTACTGTAAGGTAACATTCTATGCAAAAGCTTAACTTGAACGTTTTGTAGATTGGCATCCACAGTTATACAAAATGGCACAGAAAAAAATACCATGTCAATCTTGAAAAGATATTTCATAATCGTTTTTCCGTTGTCTTGTTTTCTGCATTTACTTTTTCAACTGTTACATTATCATTGCATATTGTGTCAAATTTAGATTCACCTAAAGATTTGGACGCATAAAACTAGTTTAACCCCGCCACTTTTTATTTAGTACCTGTACTAATCCAAGAAAACGACCGTTCATGTATATGTGTGGTAGAGGCATTGTATCGACTTTTCCTCTTTCTACTATTTTTCTAATATTAGTCCGTTCTTTAAAGCGCTACACTTTTAAGTATTTTTGTCTGTAAAATGCTTTACAGTTTTATCATTTTGTGACAAGTCAAACCCTATACCTAGCAATTTAGATGTTCCCGAAAAGTTCCAGGATATATTTAATTCTAGCACCCTTTTCTTGAATCAGTCCTGTTCTGTTTGTCAATATCTATTCTAAATCTAACACATTCAGTAAAGTGACAAAAACTTTATAGTTATCTAAATATTTCAGGTCATCCTCCAGAAGAAACTAAATGCTAATCAACTGCCAACTGACTTCCAATGGTTTTTTTTACTATGAACGTACCTGATGAAGGGGATTCCAGGAACGCGTCGTGCGCACTAAATTAGATAATTACGTTTTTATTCATGTAACTTCTCGAATCAAATAGAGCAAACATTTTCTTGAGAGGAACTTCAGCTCGAAACGAGTACAGTGAAGATACGGATAAAAAGAAGAGGATGATTGGGCATGTGCTGTCAAATCTTTGACATCAGATCACAATCATAATTAACACAGCTGACATGTGCTCGCGCCTGGACACACAACTAAAGTATTATTTTAACGAACAAAGTATCTAAAATATGTCATGTATGTACATACATGGCATATTATATAATTATAACTATCGTTGATTTTAGCACCCTCCGTTGAGTCACATATATGCAAGCTTTTCAGGCCACGGCCATCACTTCTGTTCTGGAGATTATAGGCTTGTGTACTCTGCTGGCGAGTTGTTATTTTACAACCAAATGTATGTTTTTAGTTATTTCATCATAAATACTCTATATTCTGTTGACATCACAACTTGTGTTTGTTTTCTATGTCTAGACGGAGTGAGATAGCAGGTTTTCATTTCAGAATAAATGTAGGCACATGCTATGACATTGATCATCAGCTGCATGGTCGCTTTGACACACACGTGTTCGAGATTAGATCTTTTTCATTATATGGTTATGCGTAATAGGAACATGAAGGCTACTATATGGCGGCCAATATTCCAACATAGTTCATGCTCTTATCTCTGTATGAGAAAGGGGTTTAGGGTTAGAGTAATGGTGCTTAACGCCACTTTCAACAATATTTCCGTTATATCGAGGCGGTCAGTATTGTTGGTGAAGGAAAACGGAGTACCCGGCGAAAACCACCGACCTGCCGCAAGTCACTGACAAACGTTATCACATAACGTTGTATCGATCACACATACATCGCCATGATCGAAATTAGAACTCGCATCTTTAGTGGTGATAGGCGCTTATTACACAGGTACAAAAAAATTTATTTGTAATTCCAACTACCATACAACCACCCCTTGTAGGAGAAAGGATTCAAGCTTCGTGTGTACTATTTCATTAATGCACCGAACTTGTTTTCTGGTCTTTAAGATCATTTAGAGACGTTCGGAGTGATCGTAATAACTGTTTGGAAGGTGTATTTCCTCCTGTCTCCAGTTACACCAAAAATATCTAATGAAGCAATCGAGCTAACCTTGAGTGATGTGCTTTGGAACTGACATTGTTGATATTTGGAGATCCAATTATAAAGATGGGAGGGTTGGCATCCAATTAATCGGTTTAACACTTCATTCGTTTGCCTGCCATATGCCAATACAACATTGTGTAACATAGTCTGCCAGTAATGGCAGGTCGATGGTTTGTTTTTGGTTTTGACATTTTATTTTGTGTTACTTAACTTTACAGAATATTGTCATTTGTTGCATTTCAAAATATAATTACAATCCATATTTTGGGGTTACAACTTCCACAAATTGTGATAAGAAAGTTTAAACAATTCATCTAATATCAACAAAACGAACAACAATCTCTCACCTCAAATCATTGAACACCACGATATATATGGCGTTGGAAATCCAGGTCCTACCTTGGCATGAGTATGTATTAACTACTCCCGGGTGTTTTCTATAAACCTTTGGTCAAATGAAACTTTCGCGAGATAAGATTTGAGGTATATGACCTTTATCTGACCTTGATAATTATAAATGACATACATTTATTTACATTTGTATTTATAGCGGTTCCATCTTTTTCATAGTTGAAAAATAGAATATGATGGGAGGAGTCAGTGTCTGAAAGAAATTTTTAAGCCAGGCATGTTTTAACTAACCTAGTATAGTCTAATATAATGAATTCAATTGATAAAAAGGCCCGGGTCAGGTAGTTGGATTACCTAGCAACTCATACAAGCCTATCACCAATACGGCGTGGGTTCACGCCAGGTTTTGTAAATTACAAAAAGGGTGCACTCGACTCGCAGCCGCAAGTGATAAAGTTTACCAGTTGCTTGCCCATGGTGGGTGGTTCTCTCCGGCTTCTTCCACCACTAAATCTGGTCGCCATGATACAGCTGAAATATTGCTGAAAGTAGCGTTAAACACAATAAATCAAATCAAATCATTTAATTAAAATAAAGACAAAGCACAAAATACCAAATTGTCGAAACAAATCAAAAATCAAATAGAAAAATCGTGAAAACAAAGGAAAATTGATATCTCTAACATACATATACATGATACAAACACTTCAATGAAATGCTGTTGTACATGTGTTCAACTAGTCTTATGGGCCTAAACCTCCCATCTTCGTGAATTGATGCTGTCGTGAAGGTGTTTTTTTTTCAAATGTGAGTAACATGTCAAACCCTACATACACCATCTTTTGTTAATATATTTGTTTATTTGATGGTGCTTAGCGCCACTTTCAACACTATTTTAGTTATATCGTGGCGGAAACTGGAGGACCCAAAGAAAACCACCGACCTGTCGCAAGTCACTGACAAACTTTATCACATAATATTGTACACCTCGCCCTGATGATAGACACGGATAGCATAGGTAGTTGTAAATCCAGCTACCATACGATCACGGACACGACGGTTAAGAACCCTGAAGCCTAATCTTGAACTTTATACATAATATAGGTAATCGTTGTCATATTTTAATTTCATAAAAAAAAAGATGGTACAAAAGACATCGGATGATATGAGATGGAAATATTAGTCAACTTTGAACCAAAATATAAATACCAATGCCATCTGTCGTCATCTGTACGCAAGTTAAGGAATACTGTTCGACAAAATCTTGATATCATCAAACACATTTTGAAAGATAAGATTCCTTAACAAGAGTTTGAAGATACCGTAAATCTAAGAAGAACAGACAACACAATGGCCAAAAGAAAAAGGACAAACAACGATCTTTAGTTTTTGTGTAGTGTTTTGTAGATCGTTGTTTGACCTTTGTGTTGTCTGACCTTCTATTTACGGATTCTGTTTACTCCTTTGGTATCTTCAAACTCTTCTTATAAAGAAAGCTTTAATCTTGTAACTTATAACATGTATTTAATCGTCGTGACTCAGAAGTTGTCATATGTACATACCGGGTATATAATATAACTTCTATAAACAAAAACCCATGACTTGAACCACCAGGTATTACATAGTACACAAGGCCAACGATAGACATAATAGGGACCCTACGTCAGCTCACACTCCGATACGCACCAGTGGGTCATTTGAAGGAACATACATCGTTCTCATTAATAATTCATCTCTAATCTGATTGGCCCCGTGGCGTTATGAGAACGGGTGTTATTTGCATCAATGTTCTAATGAGCCGGAAAATTATGATACTTTATTTTCATAATAAACGAAAAAAAGAATGGTATGTCCATTTAGCATCTTCTAAAGGGCAGAGAGTAGCCGGAGAACTCTGAATGAATTTGTTTCAATTGACCCACGGTTGATGAGTGCAGACAATCCGGCTGATCTAAGTGTCACGCGGTTTATCGTTTGTAATCTTGTTCTCGCCATGAATATTGCTGAAATACTGCATATTTGACGTTATACTGCAATCAATCAATCAATCAATCAATCAATCATCAATCAACCAATAAACATATCAATATACTGGCGAATAAAAGGCCAATCAGAACGCTTAATTTAAATATTTAATAGGTAACCATAGAACATCCTGTGGCCAGTTATCAGACATTTCTAGTTTTAATGGCGATTCTGTTTTCTGATGCATTAAGAAAGGCTTAAATTTAAATTCTTTCATAATTGATTTTATGATATTTGCTGATGGACGTTTAACATGCCACGCCCATTCCATAACTATACCATGAACATCTATCCGTTTGAAAAATTCTCTTGCACCAAGTAAAACACGATGTTCGTGACCTTCTACGTCCATTTTAATAAAAGCTTTTTTGAAACGGTGAATTTGAGGAAGGTCTAACAGATCGTTTAACGTGACAGAATTCTGTGGAATTGTATATTTCTGAAAATATCCGACATATTGTTTCTTCATCTTATCCCAAATACCATCAGAATCCACGTGAACAGACCCATAATCACCTCCTTTACTATAACGAAAGTCATGTTTTTCGTGATTATCCGATATTATGTTATGAATGAGTGTAATTTTTCGTCCCAAATTTAAATAATGGGCCGAAGCACACACGTGTTCTATATTAGCTTCTGCTGCGTCTATAGCGATAGATTCCCTTCCAATTAGGGCGGCAGCTAGACAGTGTTGACCTACATTTGTCCCAATATCAATGAGATTAAGCTGTTTGTCTAATTCTAACTCGTAGAGTATTCTATTTATTGTTTTCACTTCAAAAGCCCCTGTTCTATTTATAACAGCGGATATTCCGTCCTTCTTTACATCATGTGTGAATATGTTTACGGTTCCTGCGTTTGACGTGTATTTACTTAAAGGAAAATCCCTATTATGAACAAAAAATGTATATGGTTTGCAAAGCTTAGTCAATTTCCACTTATTATCCACAAAAGTAAAAGCATGAGAAAGATTTGTTTCCTTCTTTCTACGTTCAATATTGCGTCCTTCCGCTAACGTTTCAATTTTCATATCGTTCTGCGTGTCACCTTGTTGACTGAATGATTGTACTATTCTGTTTCTAGATATTTGAAAAGCACTATAGAAAATCACACATGCACAGGCAAATTTAACGAGAAAGGCTTTCCATCTTACATCGTACAGCATTCTCTGAAAGAAAACCAAACATTATTATATAAATGTTATACAGCTACCTTCAGTTTTCACATGTTTAAATACTATTTAATTATAGAACAATTAATTAATGTGAAATTAAATATTTTCTTAATATTGATTTTATCAATATGTTTTGTTATTTTCATATCAATCCATAATATTGTTTGTATATGTACCATTATATCATTCATATTTTACAACCAATTCTAACATGGCGTACTCGATACAACATTATGTGATAAAGTTTGTCATTGACTTTCGACAGGTCGGTGGTTTTCTCCGGTTCCAACAGTGGCACCCGTCGTGTTAAATGACACGAACATCATGTGATGTGGAAATCGTGTTGGACCCCAGTATAAATAAACAAAAACAAATAACATAGATAAAACATGAACCCCAACAAAACAAATGGAAGCAAAGACGAACCGAACATTGTTTTTACTCGGAAATCGCAAAAGATTTTATGGGTGTAGAAGATAATTTGCAACAACTTCTATTGCCCATGTTTGTTAGGAGTAGGTCGTTGAAGATATGTTGCGAGGCGAAATGTTCCGATCTTGTACAGTATGCCCTCTTTTCACTTGTCATGAACATAGCTGAAATTCTTTTCACTTGAAGTTAAGTAATTAATCATTCAACCCTTACTCTATATAATCACTTTATTTTTTTCATTCATGGGGGCTTTGGGCCCATCATGCTAGTTTGACCATGCCACTTTTCTTCTTTTTTTTTTTTAATTGAAAGTGCATGTACCAAGCCAGGACGCCGATAGGCTCAATGGATGATATATGAACAAGGGCTGATAAAGGGTATAATATGAAAAATGACATATTGTGATATGCTTATCATATACTTCAACAGAGGAAATAATCGATTTGTACGAAAATGTCATTTTTGGCTATAATTAAATACATAGTTATAGAATAAGAAATTTATTGTTTTAATTTGCAAATCCAATAAATGCATTTTTTAGCACTTTCAATATCATATCAATATTCAATAAAACAGTTTCGTCCATCATGTTTGAAAACACAGTTTTTCGGAAATTCACGAAGTGGACTTACGAACATTGACGGAAAGGCATGTAACAACATTCAGGAAGCAGTTAATAAATTTGCTTGATCAGCCCATTTGGACAATTCTTTTGAAAGTATGTATAAATATCAAGATTAAAACTCAGCGCTCTCACAGTTCTATGTGAGGGTCGGTATTTAACTAACATCTGAAAAACACCTGCATGACCGCATCATTGCACTGAAGGGGGAACCACAATACTAATTTAACCGCGCCACTTTTTATTTACTATTGAAGTACCAGGAAAGTGAATCGTTATGTAATAAGTGTGTAAGGGGTATCAATTTTGTCTCTATTTATGCGATTTATCAATTGGATTTTGGAACTGTTCTGGTGTTTTTTTATTTATTGAATAACGCTCTTTATCAGACAAAGTAAACAATGGCGGATTCAGATTTTCCCTTTGGTATCTTCAAACTCTTAAAATTATACATTCTACAATGTATAAAACATTACACCCAAACAACTTGCACTCTCTCCAGTTAATAAGATATTGCCTCCCGTAAAATTAAACAATCTTCAGTTCATAAAATGCTACTTCTTTTAAAATTATATCTTCTGTTCATAAAATAATACCTTCCTTGAAATTATACCTTATCCAGTACTGAAATCACTACCTCTCATACATCCTCTAGTTCTTAAAATACTACCTCCCTTAAAATTAAACCTCCTTCATAAAATATTGCATCCGTTAAATATATGCCTTCCCAAGTTCATAAAATGTTACCTCTATTAAAATTGCACTTCCAGTTCATAAAATACTACCTCCCTTAAAATGATGCCTCCTCCAGTTCATAAGATGTTACATCCCTTATATTTATGCCTTCCCCAGATCTTAAAATACTACCTCCCTTACAATTAAACCCTCCTCTCTAATTCATGTATCCTAGATGTGGTACAAGTCAGGTCAAGCCTGTATTGTATCGTCTACAACATACATATATCAAATATAGATCTAGCACAATTTCTCATCAAAATGTCTATATGTCTATGTTATATGTTTATATCTATGTAAAAATGGCATTAAATGACCATAATTAGATGAAAATTATGCCTTTGTGTAAGATATAGGTTCATTGACAACTGTATTTGGGACAAAGTAAAAAAAAAGTGTTACATTTTGAAAAATGCTCAATAAAGCATGTACCACCCAGGAAAATGAGCCATCATGTATATGTGTGTTAGGGGTATCAATTTTGCCTCTTTTTACGATTTTCAACATGTGCTGTGCGACGAATAGATCAATAAGTAATGTATGCCATTCTCTATATAAAAGTATCGCAAATTTGAATCATCTGACGATACATACGTCTGTGAACCACGCGAGAATAGTATACCAAAACTTATTTTCATAGATATCCAAATATAGATATTTCAAAGCCCCATGTGCTAGTGAAATAAATACAAATACGTCACCAGTATCAACATAGTCATCAGAAGATACAAATGTATATATATAGTCCGATCCTATGGTACCTCGAATTCTATGATACCGTGTATTCATGTGCTACTTCAACCAATTTCCGCCGTCATTTACCTACCATGTTGACATAGGATTAGGATTATAGTGTTTAGCGCCACTTTTAACAAAATTTCAGTTATATCATGGAAATCAGTTTTATTGATGGAGGAAATCGGACTACCCGGAGAAAACCACCGACCTGCCGCAAGTCACCAACAAACTTTATCACCTAGTGTTGTACCGTATCAAGTACACCTCGCAGTGACCATGATTCGACCTCCCAACGCTAGTGGTAATAGGCACGGATTGCATAGGCTGTTGTAAATCCAACTACCATACGATCACGACCACGACGGTCCTCGTTCACATAGAACCCTAATATACATTGTACATTCCAATAATTAAATTAAGTTGGAAAGTAAAACCCAATACATATTCCTAGGACAGGATTCAACATTTACTGTTTACATACAGGATAACTAATATTAAAGATTCTCTACAGAAGGAGTGGCGCATAGATATGTTATTTTTGTACTGAAACCAAGATCGACCAATCTCTAGATACATTTTTTACACAATTAGATCACATGTATGCAACAGGCAGTGCAGAAGTTGAATGGTTTAAAAACGAATTGGGAAATATCGTAATCTATTGGCAATATTTTGTATATAGTATTATTTTAATTTGTCAACTTTTATATTTTTTCCTTTAGTTTAACATTTTGTGGTGAAATAAGCACCAAGAAACGTGCAAATTTAGAAGATAGCATCAACATGTATATCAAATGAAAATAAGAGAACTTATGAATAAGGGTAATAACAAAATTACCGAACTCTGAAGATTTAAGAAGCTGTCATTAAAAAAATGTTCAGATTATTATTCGACCACGTAAAATCATTTCTGGCGTTTTTGTAGTCTATAAATACACATCACAGACAGTTTTATACACGTAAGTTATGTATATAATTGACCCCAGAAAATATCATATGTGACCTCCATTAAAATGGTTAATGTATTAATTATACAGTTATCAAGTCTTTGGTGATGATATTTATTTTCAACGTGACACGAGTGCACGTTGCATCATTTAGTTTTATTATGATATTGCACATGCATGAAAAGATTATGTAATAGATTATACTGTTATGATCAAATAAAAACATATACCTGTACCTCATTCAGCAGCGGATTCGTCTGGCGGAGGACACCCGAACACCTAGTTCGCCAAATAAATATATTTAAAAAAACACAAATAAAATTATCACAAAACGCCGGGCGGAAAGCGCGCACTGAATCAGTATCCTGGTCGAAATAACAATATATTCCTGTCAATGAGCGATGCGATAAATCAGCCATTACATTGCTTTAAAAGTGACATACAGATGAAATCTCACATAAAACCCAGAAAGTAAATTCAAGTGGTCCGGAGTGGTTAATATTTCCTGGTACTGAAGTAGCTTCCGCGTTGAATCAGTGCATATACAATATGTAGTAAAAAAAATATCTAGAAGCTTACATTTGTATATATCATATCCGTACTGATAAATATGATGAAGTTTGAAATTAAAACAATAGATATACTACTGATTCATTGTCTTATAAGAATGTGTGTCATTTGACGTCAGTATATGGTGATGGTGGTGGTAACGCCATTTTCAACAATATTTCCGCTATATTGTGGCGGTCAGTTTTATTGGTGGAGGAAACCGGGGAAAACCACCGACTGTCGCAAGTCACTGACACACTTTATTACATACTGTTGAATCGACTACACCTCGCCATGAACGGGGTTCGAACTCACATCTTTAGTGGTGATAGGCACTGATTGCATGTGTAGTTTTAAATTCACCTACCATACGATCACGACCACGACGACCCCTTGACCTCAGTGCATGTTTTAAATATAGATACAATGACTCTTTTGTGATCTAAACATAAAATTCCCAATACATATTCAAACGTCATCTTCAAACAACACACTTTCTTCACTTTTTTTGGTTCAGATCTCGCTAGTTGTAATGTATTTACACGTATGCCTAGATACCCGAGGTATACGAATATGTCTTATTAGATAGCAAAAGCCCCCACTGATACTAGCTAGATTCATCGGTTTTCGGTGGAAAAAGATTCTAGTAAAACATTAGATGACAACTGGCAACATAGACACACAAGACGAAGACAAACAAAACAAAAACACAGCACAATATGTGTTGGACACCACTATACACAAACAAACACAAATAACGTAAATAATACATGAGACCTGCTACAAACAACTGGAGGTAACGACGAACAGAAATATAGTTGATATATAATACAGTTAATTATTTGTAATATAGCGAATTCAAAACATTGAAATTAGATTTGCCGTTAAAATCGCCAATGTCAGTTTGGTCAAGCTACTTGCAGAATATTAGCGAGGAGACCGTTCCATTCCTGCTAAATGACTGATAATAATCCAAGTTACGTGGACTTCAACATTGCATTTCGCCATGCTCGCAGGTAAAGGGGAACCGAATATCGTTTTGAAACTTGTTTATGTTTTTTCTTCTAATTACTTTTGTTCATCTTTTTTAGTTATTCACATATTGTTCCGTACGCCCAATGTTGTCTTTGGTTCAATAATCACTTTAGTGGTTGTTCGGACACTACCAACTTTACAATCACCCTCCATCACCGACCATTCATCAATCCGTCAACAATCAGTCGAACAGTTGCGGCTAATGTTCCAGATACTGGATGCTATTTGACAACACTCCTACATTTTTTTAATATTGTTTTATTAAATAGTGTTTCAGTGATTTGTTTACTGTTATATACATGTACGTGTAAAAAGTGACCGTGATCGTATTGTAGCTAAATTTACATCTATCTATCTAATCGGAGACTATCACAAATACAGTCATCAGTTCAATTCCAACCAATAGGGAGATGTACTTCATGTAATAATCAACGACTTGCGGCATGGTGGTCGGTGGTCGGTGGTTTTCAGCGGGTGCTTATAGTGTTCACCACTAATAAAACTGACTGCCACGATATCATTGAAATATCGTTGAAAGTGACGTAAAACACAAATAACCTATAACCTTATACGTATCACGGAATAAATGTACAATAAAAATCTACATATTCTGACATCAATCAATCAATCAAGCAAATACCCACAATAATGCTCTTCAATTTCAATTTAATGTATTCGTGTATACGAACGCCACGAGAAAAAAATCTACAAGAAAAATTCATCAATTACATGTATTCAAACATCATATCAAAAACAAAAGACCAAAGGGGTGATTAGAAGCCGTAAATCAAAGAAAGACAGATAATGCACTGACCAAAAGAAACAAATGAAGCGGACAAACAATTATTGAGCAACAAAAACCGGAAGTGAACTAAGGTGCTTCGGAATGATCAGCAGTTGGTGGTCTTCTAGTAACACCCGTCGTGTTAAATCTTCTTACAACATCTGTTGATAAATCATCAATTAAGAAAGAACCGGTTTGTGATTACGACAAATGGGACTTGTATAAAGTCATTTGTGACACATATACTCTGTAACGGTTAACGAAGTCATTGTCAAACGTTCGAAGTGATTACTTCAACTTAGCCACTCTTGAGATTCGGTAGCAAACCTCTATCAAGGACATCTTGATAATAATCACAGTCTCTAGCATATCGCATCAACATGGAGATATATATTCCATATGCAGGTCCTGCCAGAATGTTGTTATATATAGATGGAACATTCACAATGGGAAATTTGAAATAATTTCTTTTGTTGTAAAGTTTCGTTCTTGGCCGACACTCATTGTCAGTTAATAGGTTGGTTGGTTTGGTTTATGTTGTTTTACTTTATTCCACTTTCAACAATATTTCAGTTATATCGTGGCGGTCAGTTTCATTGGTGGAAAACCAACCACCTGTCGCAAGTTACTGAGAAACTTTATCACATAATGTTGTATCGAGTACACCTCGCCGTACTCACAACTTTAGTGGTGATAGGCACTGATTGCATAGGTAGTAGTAAACCCAACTACCAGAAGATCACGACTACGATGGTCCCGTCAGTTAATAGGTGTTGTTCAATTAAATGTATTCTGACACTTTGATTCTACAAGTTGCCATAAACCTCTTCCAATTTCCATTATTCGGATACCATGATATTAAGAGATACGATAAAAACTCTTCAATTACATGTATTTAGACACCACGATATTACAAGATACGACAAATGTATTCAATTACATGTAATTAGACACCATAATATTGTTAACTACCAGAAATATTTTCAATTACATGTATTAGGATATCTTTACATTACAAGTTAGGACAAATAAACACGTATGTATCAAATTTGGTGCGCACAACGGGTTACTGGAATAACTTTCATCTGGTACGCTCAAGATCGAAAGATTGGAAAGCCATATAATTTAAAGTTTTGGGAAAAATAAACCCAAAAGGTCTAAATACGATACCTAAAATCGACTAAGGTCAGCTATGTCTGAGGGAGGAGAACCTTACATTTGTTAAAAAAATACATTATTTAGGAACTATAAATTTCAGTAATAAATATATATTTAATAAAAATGTCAAAGCTCTGCAATTACACGTTTTCAGACACCGTGATATTACAAGGTACGAGAAATCTCTCCAAATACATATATTCGGACATAACGAGATGTTCAGCTACAAGAAAACTATTCAATAAACCACAATATTACAAGATATCAACCACAAAAAAATTCTCCAAATATATATATATATACCATGACAATGAAAAGTTGCGAGAAAGGGTTAGGGTTATTGTGATTAACGCCACTTTCAACAATATTTCAGTTATATCATGTCGATCAGTTTTATTGGCGGAGCATATCCAGAAATTGATGGTACTTTCCTCATAAATATTCATTATATTTAAATTAGATTTTGATCACGTGACTGCAGTTTCAAGCTTGATGGATCGTTTATTAGATTTTTCAAAAAATAGCCTACAGTACGGAAATTCAATGTGTCCGTCAATGATTCGAAAATTAAAAGTTATTGTTTATTTCCGCAAAGTTTTTCTTCTGTCAAAATTCAAACATTTTTGTTTTGTAACGATTTTAGACATGTCTTTGATATCGCGATCATGCAAAAATGATCATATTATATTTAATGTGGGAACCCCGAGTTTAGAAGCTAGAAATATAAGGTTAGTCAATATAATTACATATATTATTGAGGAATCTAAATTAATTTCAGAAAATATGTCGCCAAATGTCATTCATTGTTAAATTTTGTGTATTTCAGACATTTTTGCATAGACTCTTAAGGTCAAAAAAGGGTTCGTCGCCTCGGATTTTCATTTAGTCCAGGAACCTCGAATATTTAATTGTTTTCATTAATTTTTATTTCATTTAATTCAGCTTGATTCAATGTATCATTTTCAAGTTCAGAAAATGACACGCATGCAATTATGAATGATACCGTCTATATAGATCATATGAAAATTGCAGACGTCCCGGCGTCGTCATCTTAGATATGCAAAGGAGCAAAGTACCCATCATTTCTGGCTATGGGAAACCAAGGACCTGCCACAAGTCACCGACAAACTTTATCACATAATTGTGTATCGAGTACACCTCGCCTGTGATAACTCACAACGTTAGTGGTGGTAGTCACTGATTGCATAGATAGTTATAAATCCAACTTGCGAGAAAGGACTTGAATTATATGTATTCGGACACTATGATATTACAAGCTAGGAGACAGTTAATATTTCATGAAGTTAATTAAATCTAAAAACTTAAAGACAATATAAATATATTACTTACAGTGATAACCATATAGAACCAAATCACATACCATAAACTAATATATTATGTATATTCTAAGAAATTGGTTTGTCTGCATTCAATATCACGTGATCAAAGGTAATTGATTACAACGATTTCAAGAAATTTGTTAAATAAAATTGAACACCAAAGCTGTTGTTTTATGTATGAATGCTATACCTGTACGGAACCTAAACAAATGGATCACATGGACGTTTTGATTTCGCTAAATATTTCTTTTTGTCAACTTAAAAATATGTTTTTATTGGTAAAGAAACAAGATTGACAAGCGGTTTTTCGGGCAAATATCGATTACTTACTCACTTGTAACATGTAGTATTTATTGTATTGTGTAGGACAAGTTTGAAGATACCAAAGGTGTAATCAGAGGCCGTAATTTGAACAAAGACAGACAACACAAAGGTCAAAAGAAAAATAAAGTACAAACAATGATCCACAGAAAACTTTAAGATTGTACGCGAAGCCCACAAAAAACCGGGTTGAATTCGAGTGCTCCGGAAGGGTAAGCAGTTCCTACCCCACTAGCGACAGCCGTTATGTCAATGTTATTGTTCATTCTACTTTAATGCTGCAGTTGATATATTCTATGTCATGTTGGTAAAATATTTGATTGACATTGAACAGCTTTTCCCCGTGATATCCCATATAATTAGTGGTTTTTTTTTAATTTGATTTGGCCCAGTCGCCCAGGATGAGGAGATTATGAATTTTCGAGGTTTGCTTGTTGAAAAATCATATCACCAGCGCCATCGACTGACCTGATTGCGGTTATTCCAGAAACGAGCAATATGCACTAAATTAGATGTCTAGGTTTTTATCGCCTAGGCAGGTAAGTGGTTCTCTTCCTAGTAGAACTTGGACCACTAGTTCGTCTTCATATGAGTGGAGTTCTATAATTAAATCTTATCAAATATTCCAGGTTGTTGCAGTACATAAACAGTTACAGCACACATGAACGAACACATCATTAGAAATGACGTTCACAAATAACACACATGTATCTTGTAGAGTTGGGATTCGCCATGAAAAGTATCCTTCGTGTAAAATGACTATGAGATATTGCAGTGTTCCAATAAGCTATCAATTATGTCCCGAACAAAACCAAAGGTATGATATTATCTGATGAGTAAGAAAAGAGTCTTAGAATAAATATTTGTTTTTGCATATAACAGCTGTCAATATTACAGTTTACCAATGACAATTAGTTTTCATTTGGCGGTTTCAAATATTATCGGATTTAACCCCACCATGCTTTCACAACTGTCTGATTTAGTTAAAGTGGTAAAGTTTTGTACGTGTTTTACAGTGAAGTGTTGAAGTATATTTAATATTGAAAACTCCCTTGTACTTAAGAAGAGTTTGAAGATACCAAAGGGGCAATCATAATCCGTATATCGAAGAAGAACAGACAACACAATGGCCAAATGAAAAAGCACAAAAGGACAAATAACGATCTACAAAACATACATATAACACTAAATCCCGGAAGGGTAAGCAGTTCCTGCTCCACTAGTGACACCCGTCGTGTTAGTCTAGTTACAAACCCGGTGATAAGTCATGAATGAGGAAAGAACCGGGAAGTGTTGACGAAAAGTGGAACATATCCGTGGTCATTTGTGACACAGATATTCCATAACGGTCAACCAAGTCACTTAAAATTGTTTCACATTTCATATTCATATAAGGTAGGACCAAGTATTATGAACTTATGTTGTTTAACGAGTGTCAGTGGGCTTCAAAATAATAATGATTTTATTCAAGATACCGAAAAATATCCATTTCTCCTTTCTAGAAGCTTTTCGAGTGCTTTTAAGCTAGTTGAAGTTCGTCTTCAGTTCGATTTCAAGATGTATGTATAGTTCATGCACTGGTAAGACTTGACTTCGAACCATTGGAAGGACCCGGGTGGCTCAATGAATTAGGTAGTTGGATTACCTAACAACTCATACAAGCATATCACCAATAGGGCATGAGTTCGCGCCCGGCTTTGTAAATTACAAAAAAAGGATGCACTCGACTCGCAACCGCAAGTGATAAAGCTTACCAGTTGGATGCCCATGGTCGGTGGTTCTCACCGGGTACTCCGGCGTCTTTCACCACTAAAACTGGTCGCCATGATATAGCTGAACTATTGCTGAAAGTGGCGTTAAACACCAAAAATCAATCAATCGATCGAAAATCGAACCATTGGATTTAAATTAGCGAAAAACGTCCAGTATACACTGAAGTCTTATGGGATGTCACAGCAATGCACACAAAATCGTGAGTACGAGAGAGGACAGAGCAAGTATCATTGACAATACCTGGTGCATTATCTTCGTCTAGACAATGCGTGCAACAATCATTGATAAGTAAATGATATAATAAATCAGACATCAATTATATTTGGTAACTATCAGAAGTATATAGTCATCATATAACATGTGTAGATAAAAATTAGAGAAAATCGAAGGGGCAATAAAGAATGGACAATCCAGAGAAACTGGCAACTGGTACACAAGACCAAGGACGAAGACAAATAAAAAACAAACGCAGAAAAATATAACCAAAAGCAACGCGAGCCTCCACCAAAATCTGGCGTGTATCCAAGCGCCCACGACGGCCAGAATACCATTTGGGCACATGGCCGACTTGGAGCTGGGGTCAGACGTGTGATCCCAAGCTGTTGTACTTGGAAAATTAGGGACAAGTATCCTGATCTATATTGACAATACAAGGGTTTCATTCCTAGACGATTTAATTAAAACTTGTTCATGAAATATTTTGTATTTTATCCCATATACCCTAATGATAAAGTTTACCACTTGCTTCCCTATGGTCGGTGGTTGTCCGGGTACTCTGGCTTCCTCCACCACTAAAACTGGTCGCCATGATATAGCTGAAATATTGCTGAAAGTGGCGTTAAAACACCAAAAATAAAAAATAAATCAACCCTAAGGAGTTGTTAATTTCACAAGTTGGTCAGTTGGAATTGTAAATTTAATTTGAAAGTTTTGCCATCTTATTATTATTTTTTGTTCTATCAGCACTGACAACTTCTTCTAAAATGGACTGACAGTCTTTTATATAATTCAAAACCAAACTTGGCAGAGATGTTTTCTATGAGGTCCTAACCAAGAGTTGTTACTTTTGTGCCATTTGAAAATTCAAAATGGCCACCAGCGGAGGTCAAAGTTTGCATTGAAACCCTATGGGAAACAACATTTTCATCTTCTTCTTGAGAACAGCCGAACAGAATTTAACCAAACTTGGCAGAGATGTTTCTTGTGAGGTCCTAAAAAGTTGTCCTGGTTTGTACTAACTAGATCAACACACTGAGTGCTATCATTATTGTGCATTGGACAATTTGTAATGCCCATTATCCTGACTTGGGTACTTTTCTGCTCTGCAGAACTTCTGTTAGACCAGGAAAAACAAAGAGTGACAATCTAAATTTATTTTATGCGACAATATAGTCAATTGTTTTGTCTTGGTCTTCAAATCTGGATTTCTGAGATGCTACAATATTATCCCGAGTTGGAGGTTGTGGAATTGGTGCAAGATGGACCGAGATTCTTCTGGGATCAACTACTTCCAACTGTACACGTTAATTCATTCCTTCATTATCTTGCAGTCTCATACAAATGATGACCCTTAATAGTATTGGAACATAGGAATATGACTTGTCAGCTTTAACAGGCTGCACAGACCATCTAGCTGTCTTTGTGTTGTAACTTCTCTGCCACCTGAAGTAGAAAAATACATACAATGTAATTCACAAGAATAAAACAATAGAATTGAGATTATGATCTATGGAGCCCTGACTTTCAATTCAAGATGAAGATCTCGAATGTATAGTGAATGAGCAACTAAACATATCATTACAAGTCCACTTTATGAAGGATTTGAGTGATTTGTAGACAGATTTTAGGTTGTGGTCATCCCTCAAGAAGTTCTACGGCAGGCATCACAAACTGGTCAATGGTTACAGGGTGTCTGTTACCCAAATCAGAACTGATCATCATTTGTTGTTGATGTCTTTCCCTTCATCGGATGGGACTTCTACCGGACTTGACCATGGACAAGGCAGCGGGTTTGCGACTTTCGATTGACCCTTCTGAAGCCTATGATCAAATATCAGATTGCTGCCATAAATAATTACTGAGAAAAATGTTATGAACATCTTGGGACGAACGGACGGACAGAGGTAAAACAGTATACCCCCCCTTCCAGTGGAGCGGGGGGTATAATAAAGCTCCTATGACATATGATCATGCATGGTTCTGTTATTAGGACAAAATTTCAAGTATGTAAGTTACAACTGAATCATATGAAATTAACATGACAAACCTTAGAGTGAAGTTGAGGCTAGGTTCAAAATCTCCATCGTCAGAATCATCACCAACATCACTGCCCTCTTCTATTGAGAGACTGTAAGAATAAAAACTAATGGTGTATTACAGTGTATGTGTATAATATCAAAACAAATTTTGTTATGTGGTTCTGATGTGCAGCTGTATAGCGAAAAAGCTTTTCAAAATAATATTAAATCTATATACATGTATCCAGCACACATCTACACAACCCAATATAAAGAGACAAAATTACATCAAAGTTCCAGGAATAAATTTGGTGCGCCAGACGTGCGTCAATTCTGTCCCAGTTTGGTTTCATTCCTATAAGTAACTAAGGAGGACTGGCCATTTCAGCTTGTGGATTGATGAAAATGTAACGATGACGCAGAAGCCAACATGATCCTATATAATATAGCTACTAGTAGTATCACTATGCAAGCCACAATAATTAATAGGAAACTGTTATACAAGTGACTGTGTTGAACAATATTGACAATGTTACCTATAAACATAATGTAGAATATGTCTAATCTTTGATTAAAAAGGAACATACTCAAATGGGTTCACAAATGAACTCGATTTCTCCAGTTTCATCCGTTTCGTTGAAATGTGATGGCTGCTCATTTCTTCTACTCTAGAAATACCTTGGTCAGAATATCTAAATCAAAAGTACAAATATCAATCACTACAAAATCACATTTGTCTGAAATTACCAGTTTTTGTAGTAATTTGCCTAAAAAATTAAGATAATTTTACAAAAACCTGCATGATTTTAACACAGACATGGGCCATCGGTCTACTGTTAAATTCACACACTGTGAAACATGCAAATTGCTATGGATCTTCACATTATTTCTTAAAAATCTTGTTTATAAATCATACTTACAAGATCCAAGCTAAACAAGGGCAAAGCATGGCGTATCCCCTCGCCTAAAAATTTGACCCGGTGACCTTGACCTTTGACTTTGAAAATCAATAGGGTTCCAGATTCTCTTAAGGACTAAGTACATGTATGTACCAAGTTTGGTCAAAATCCATTGAAGGATGTTGATTCTAGAGTGTTCACAAGGATGTTACGCAGTAAAAGTTTGACCCAGTTATCTTGACCTTTGACCTATGAGGCTATGACCTTGAAAATCAATAGGGTTTCGACTATCTTAAGAACTAAGTATGTACCAAGTTTTGTCAAAAATCCATTGAAGGATGTTGATTCTAGTGTTCACAAGGATGTTATGCAGTAAACATTTGAGCCTGTGACCTTGATCTTTGACATACGACCTTGAAAATCAATAGGGTTCCAGATTCTCTTAAGGACTAAGTATGTACCAAGTTTTGTCTAAATCCATTGAAGGATGTTGATTCTAGAGTGTTCACAAAGATGTTACGCAGTAAAAATTTGACCCTGTGACCTTGACCTTTGACCTTGAAAATCAATAGGGTTTCAAATTCTCTTAAGGACTAAGTATGTACCAAGTTTGGTCAAAATCCATTGAAGGATGTTGATTCTAGAGTGTTCACAAGGATGTGACGAACGGACGGACGGTAGCGTTACTACATGTATATCCCTTCGCAACTTCGTTGGAGGGGATAAAAAGCAGTTCAAATGACAATTCTTTAAATAGAAAGCCTTTATATGAAAAATACATATTGATTTCCTTCTATCATGTCTATGTTGATAATTCTAAGATAGTAAAGTATAATTTTGTACTCCCTGAACTACAAATTATGTCAAAAATTGTTGAAAGGTAGTAAAAAACTAGTTAATGTAATGTTTTTAGAATAGTCAAGAAATAAACTTGGTTTACATAAGGAAATTGAAAACGATTTTCATTTAGTCATAGTCTAAAATATGCAGTTCAGGACATTTCAGTAAAATTTTATTGTCACATATATAGAAAAGTTTCTGAAACTTGCAAATTTCTATGTATCTTCATATTATTTTTTAAAAACCTTGTTTATGTATCATACTTACAGGATCCAAACTAAAAATGCTACTGAAATGACACTTATTTAAATGGTAAGCTTTTTATATAAAAGATACATACTGATTTTCCACTATGGTGATAATTCACAGACAGGAAGATATAATTTTGGCTCCCATAACAAAGTTTTATGTTCAAACTTGTTGAAAAGTACTATTAACCTTATTTATGTAATGTATTTCTAGTACCCAAGATATAAATTGTTTGCATAAAGGAATTGAAAATGATTTGCATTTAGCCATGGTCTAAAATATGCATTTTAGGACATTTCTGAAATTTTCAGTAAAATTTTGTAGTCATATATAAAAAAAGTTCTGAAACTTGAAAATTTCAATGGATATTCATATCATTTCTTCAAAACCTTGTTTATAATTATATATTATACTTACAGGATCCAAACTAAAAGTGCAATTGAAATGAAGCTTTTTTAAATAGAAAGCTTTTATTTGAAAAATACATACTGATTTTCCATTATAGTGATAATTCGCAGAAAGTAAAGTAATACTTTTGGTTCCCAAAACTAAGTTTTCACGTCCAAGTTGTTGAAATTTGATAAAATTAAAAACCTAATTATATGTTGTATATCAAAGAAATAAATTGCTTGAATAAAAAGAACTTTATAAGGTTTTCATTAAGCCATGTACAGTTTTAATTCTTGCATTAAAAATGAATTGATTCGATATTTTTTTTAAAATTGATAAAAATAAACTGCATTGCCATTGATATCATTTTTGCACTCCCATTTCACCTTTGCTGGCCTCTTAAAATTTGTGTTTGTTTACCTCGCAAATACGGCCGTTTTATGCTACTCATTGACAATAATTTGCTGTTGCCAGGTGCAAAATTACATATATTGATTAATATCTACCGAAAATGATCATAGGCATCATCATAGATTCATAAAATATGAAAAACGATTGAGAAAAGAAGGCAACATGTTCGGCTTACCTATCAACAATAATAAAGCACTTCCTTGAGTTCGCTCCATCCAACGGCAACGGTCCAACTGATCCCCTACATATATCCTGCATTTGTTCCATTTGGAAGATACTTCACTTCTATTCCTCTTTATCTCTGAATCCGTCAAAGTCCGCTTTCTTCCACGCGTTGACAATTTCTCTTTTGCCCAAAAACCACATGTTGTTTATTGTTTCTAAACAGTGTGCATGCTCAAGACGTGTTCACATAGAATGCCATATGAATAGATTTGAATATTGTCATCCAGACAATAATTCTGATAACGATAGTTTTGGGTCTTTTTTGTCAAAAAAATCGTATCTTTTCCAACATATCTCGGTGTTAATCTTCATTTTATGAAGGTCCGTACGGAAATCGACAATAATTTTGGGTATGAAAAAATTACGCAGCTGGTAGACAATATCCCTTTAAGTTCGCTGGTTGGTAGATTCCCTTAGACTTTATATATATATATAAATTAAAAAACATTTTTTTTCAAATATTATTGTGTAACAAATTGATTTTAGATGAAACATAAGAGCGATGTGCAAACTTATGGGGTGAGTGCTATAAATAGATCTATGTGCGATGTCCCATGTCCGGGTTTATGGGTGTGTGCTATAAATAGAAATATATACGATGTCCCATGTCTGAGTTTATGGGTGTGTGATATAAATAGATCTATGTACGATGTCCCATGTCGGAGTTCATGGGTGTGTGCTTTAAATAGATCTATGTACGATGTCCCATGTCCGAGCCTATGAGTGTTCAATCGCTCGGACTATACTACTGATAAGCACTGATTGCATAGATAGTTGCAAATCCAACTACCATACGATCATGGCCCCAGTGATGTACAATACACACACGATAGATGAAAACTACACAAGATAATACACATAAAAAATACAACAGAAAACACGAGGTAACCGAGACCTCAATGTAATTACAAGAATTATCCTTTACATCATCACCTATTTATATATTGTAACATCTTAATATTACCAGGATATGATTCCCGAATGCTACAAGAGTTATCTCTCTTACGTAGAATGGAAGAGTAATATATTCATTTAAAAACTGTTTAGCGGCAAACGCAAACATTGTGAACGAAATCACAATTCCATAATAGTTCTTACAGTGTATCCTTACTTTCCATGCCGCAAATACACAATTCTATTAGACATTTACTATTAGAATTTGTCGCTGTGTTATTTATTTTTGCTCTGCCTTTTACTGTAAGGTAACATTATATGCAAAAGCTTAACTTGAAGGATTTGTAGATTGGTATCCACAGATATACAAAATGGCACAGAAAAAAATGACATGTCTATCTTGAAAAGATATTTCAGAATCGTTTTTCCATTGTCTTATTTTCTGCATTTACTTTTTTAACTGTTACATTATCATTGCATATTGTGTCAAGCTTAGATTCACCTAAAGATATGGACGCATAAAACTAGTTTAACGCCGCCACTTTTTATTTAGTACCTGTACTAAGCCATGACAACAAGCGTTCATGTATATGTGTGGTAGAGACATCGTATCGACTTTTCCTCTTTCTAATATTTTTGTCTGTAATATGTTTTACAGTTTTATCGTTTTGTAACAAGTCAAACCCCATACCTAGCAATTTAGATGTTCCAGAAAAGTTCCAGGATATATTTAATTCTAGCACCCTTTTCTTGAATCAGTCCTGTTCTATTTGTCAATATCTATTCTAAATCTAACACATTCAGTAAAGTGACAAAAACTTTAGAGTTATCTAAATATGTCAGGTCATCCTCCAGAAGAAACTAAATGCTAATCATTTGCCTACTGACTTCCGATGGGTTTTTTTTACTATGAACGTACCTGATGAAGGTTATTCCAGGAACGCGTCGTGCGTACTAAATTAGATAATTACGTTTTTATTCATGTAACTTCACTAATCAAATAGAGCAAATATTTTCTTGAGAGGAACTTGAGCTCGAAACGAGTACAGTGAAGATACGGATATAAAGAAGAGGATGATTGGGCATGTGCTGTCAAATCTTTGACATCAGATCACAAGCATTATTAACACCGCTGACATGTGCTCGCGCCTGGATACACAACCGAAGTATTATTTTAACGAACAAAGTATCTAAAATATTTCATGTATGTACATACATGGCATATTATGTAATTATAACTATCGTTGATTTTAGCGCCCTCTGTTGTGTCACATATATGCAAGCTATTCAGGCCACGGTCACCCCTTCTGTTCTGGAGTTCATAGGCTTGTGTACTTTGCTGGCGAGTTGTTATCATACAACCAAATGTATGTTTTTAGTTATTTCATCATAAATACTGTATGTTCTGTTGACATCACTACTTGTGCTTGTTTCCTATGTCTAGACGGTGTGAGATAGGTTTTCATTTCTGAATAAATGCGGGCACATGCTATGACATTGATCATCAGCTGCATGGTAGCTTTGACCCACAAGTGTTCGAAGTTAGATCTTTTTCATTATATGGTTATGCGTAACAGGAGCATGAAGGCTACTATATGGCGGCCAAATTTCCAACATGGTTCATGCTCTTATCTCTGTATGGGTTAGTGTTATGGTGTTTAACGCCACTTTCAACAATATTTCAGTTATATCGAGGCGGTCAGTATTATTGGTGGAGGAAAACGGAGTACCCGGCGAAAACCACCGACCTGCCGCAAGTCACCGACAAACGTTATCACATAACGTTGTATCGATCACGCATACATCGCCATGATCGAAATTAGAACTCACATCTTTAGTGGTGATAGGCGCTTATTACACAGGTACAAACAATGTATTTGTAATTCCAACTACCATACAATCACCCCTTGTAGGAGAAATGATTCAAGCTTCGTGTGTACTATTTAATTAATGCACCGAACTTGTTTTCTGGTCTTTAAGATCATTTAGAGACGTGCGGAGTGATCGTAATAACTG
This sequence comes from Bathymodiolus brooksi, assembly GCA_963680875.1. Classification (NCBI taxonomy): domain Eukaryota; kingdom Metazoa; phylum Mollusca; class Bivalvia; order Mytilida; family Modiolidae; genus Bathymodiolus; species Bathymodiolus brooksi. The sequence continues at coordinate 67,137,021 of OY804587.1, forward strand.
TTTGGAAGGTGTATTTCCGGTTTCCTCCTGTCTCCAGTTACAACAAATATATATAATGAAGCAATCGAGCTAACCTTGAGTGATGTGCTTTGGAACTGACATTGTTGATATTTGGAGATCCAATTATCAAGTTGGGAGGGTTGGCATCCAATTAATCTGTTTAACACTTCATTCGTTTTGCCTGCCACATGCCAATACAACATTGTGTAACATAGTCTGCCAGTAATGTCAGGTCGATGGTTTGTTTTTGGTTTTGACATATTATTTTGAGTTACTTAACTTTACAGAATATTGTCATTTGCTGCATTTCAAAATATAATTACAATCCATATTTTGGCGTTACAACTTCCACAAATTGTGATAAGAAAGTTTAAACAATTCATCTAATATCAACAAAACGAACAACAGTCTCTCACCTCAAATCATTGAACACCATGATATATATGGCGTTGGAAATCCAGGTCCTACCTTGGTATGAGTATGTATTAACTACTCCCGGGTGTTTTCTATAAATCTTTGGTCAAATGAAACTTTCGCGAGATAAGATTTGAGGTATATGACCTTTATCTGACCTTGATAATTATAATTGACATACATTTATTTATATTTATATTTATAGCGGTTCCATCTTTTTCATAATTGAAAAATAGAATATGATGGGAGGAGTCAGTGTCTGAAAGAAATTTTTAAGTCAGGCTTGTTTTAACTAACCTAGTATAGCCTACAACAGAGTAACATTTATAATGAATTCAATTGATAAAAAGGCCCGGGTCAGGTAGTTGGATTACCTAGCAACTCATACAAGCCTATCACCAATACGCGTGGGTTCACGCCAGGATTTGTAAATTACAAAAAGGGTGCAATCGACTCGCAGCCGCAAGTGATAAAGTTTACCAGTTGCTTGCCCATGGTCAGTGGTTCTCTCCGGCTTCTTCCACCACTAAATCTGGTCGCCATGATATAGCTGAAATATTGCTGAAAGTAGCGTTAAACACAATAAATCAAATCAAATCATTTAATTAAAATAAAGAAAAAGCACAAAATACCACATTGTCGAAACAAATCAAAAATCAAATAGAAAAATCGTGAAAACAAAGGAAAATTGATATCTCTAACATACATATACATGATACAAGCACTTCAATGAAATGCGGTTTTACATGAGTAGTATATGATACAGCTCAAGTCACATTTGCGGTGGTGCTGTGCGGTGGTGCTACCGGAAGTGACGTGACCGGAAGTGAGGTCAGTCGCGTGACCGAAAGTGACCCTGTCCGGAAGTAGGTTCTGCGCATACGCAACCGGAAATTGCGCCATATCCGCCCTAGTGGGGCCTTTTGACCGAAGATGACAAAGTCACGTGACCAGAAGAGGCCCTGCCCGGAAGTGTTCCTGACCGGAAGTATGTTCTGCGCATGCGCAACCTGAAGTTGCGCCATATCCACCCTAGTGTGGCCTTTTGACCGGAAGTGACAATGTCACGTGACCGGAAGAAGCCCTGTCCGGAAGTGTACCTGACCGGAAGTAGGTTCTGCGCATGCCCAGGTTTTTCCCGCGCTTTTTTCTTCGTAGTAGTAACATGGCTACCGGATGTGACAGAAGGTCACTTGATCCCCTTTCGGTGTTCCCTTGGGTGTACGCAACCGGAAGTTGCACAACACCCGTAGTAGTAGTAAACAATGTTGGTTGGGGTGTTCTCTACGACCTCCGCGTCTTATATTTAGCAGGGCTACTGGAACTAAACACCCGCGTCTTATATCTAGCATGGTGACTGGAACTAGCCCTGGTTATCTGCCCCTTTTATTTTCATATAGTGTCTATATAGGTTGTGTAGTACTTCTAAGAGTACATTTAAAAATTTCCACCTACAAAAATCTTTTTTTTTTATATTTTTACACTTTTAATGTTTAAAATAAGACAACAATTAACACAAATAAAATCGATAAATTCCATGGTCGATTTGTAATTACTTGCGGTTATTTTTTTGTTGTTGTATGTATTGTGAGGATCTATTAATTATACCAGATTTGAAATACTTGTATTGTGACATGTATATATTAATGAATTACTTATTTACATGTCCAAAAAGTCTTATTTTTCCAAAGAGCCTATTTTTAGGCTTTTCAAACCACCCCTCGAGTGCCAACGTCCTATTTATAAGCTTCGTGTAAAACCGCATTCATCGATGACGTCACTGTAAACATGACGTCACAACGTTGCACGAGACGTTCTCTGCCAAATTACTTAGTCATGACGTCATATCATTGGAATGTGAGACAAAACATACTAACCTGACGTTGGTGAATGAACGACAAAATAAAGTGACGTCATGTACGAATTGTTCCTATCTTATTTCTACCTTTATTCCATTGGATGTCGATAATTTTGGGGACAGTTTGTTTTTTATTGTTTTTCAGCTTTTTGTCAGCTGAACGTTTTTTTTTCAAATACGCGTTACTGGTTTGAAATTTAACAAAGATTTTTTTCGAGTACCGTAAATATTTCATTCGCCAGAGATGGCTACCTGTGACCGAAGGTCACTTTACCCCTTTTCAGCTTTTTGTCAGCTGAACGTTTTTTTCAAATACGCGTTACTGGTTTGAAATTTAACAAAAGATTTTTTTCGAGTACCGTAAATATTTCATTCGCCAAAGATGGCTACCTGTGACCAAAGGTCACTTGACCCCAACGTCGCTCGAGGCATTTCCCCATAATGCATCACTATACGTCATAATAAATTATCCCGATACTATCTCGTAACTTGGTAACTTCATAACCAAGGCCTTTCGTAACTTATTTCGTAACATCTTCTTTCCTTTTTCGTAACTTCGTATCTTTTTCGTAACTTCATACCTTTTTCGTAACTTCATACCTTTTTCGTAACTTTGTACCTTTTTCATAACTTCGTACCTTTTTGTAACTTCGTACCTTTTTCGTAATTTGTAGCCCTTTCATTTATCTATCGATCTATGGTACTGTCAAACCTCTCAGTGAAGTCATAAGGAAGCTGGGTGACGTCAATCGATCTTCCTCGTTGATAGTATTAGAATTAACTGTTAAGAATAGACCTCACCCAGACACTTGCTTTTAATACAAACTCTCCCGCTATTGGAGCTCGCCTAGCTTCGTAGTGGACTCTAACCCCTGTTGGCCTAGTGATCTTCCGCTATGGGAGCTTCACTCCCATATTAAATAATATGCGTCCTATAACCTTATTATTTTCTACGAACTAGCCATTTTACTGGTTATTTGCCTCTTTCCCGCCATTTTATTTTCATTAACTGCGTCCTATAACCTTATTATTTTCAACGAACTAGCTCTTTTACTGGTTATCTGCCCCTTCCCCTCCATTTTATTTTCATTATCTGCGTCCTATAACCTTATTATTTTCTACGAACTAGCCAATTCACTGGTTATCTGCCCCTTCCCCGCCATTTTATTTTCATAATTACATTATTTCAATAATTACATTTCTTACAACAGTTTGCCACCACCACCACCACCTCCACCACCACCACCACCTCCACCACCACCACCACCCATTCCCCCTATCTTTTCGCTATTCAACTTAACTTTTCTCTGTATTTTCCATCTCTTTTCACATTTCAACTTACTTTTCTTCCGTGTTTTCCATATCATTTCACTATTCAACTTATCTTTCTTTCATTATTTCCAAAGCATTTCACTATTCAATTTACTTTTCTTCAATATTTTCCATATTTTCCCTATCTTTTCACTATTTTCTTCCATATTTTCCATATCATTTCACAATTTTCTTCCATATTTTGCATATCATTTCACTATTCAACCAACTTTTCTTCCATATTTTTCATATCTTTTCACAATTTCTTCTGTATTTTCCAAACTTTTCACTCTTCAACTTGGGTTTCTTCCATATTTTCCCTATCATTTCACAATTTTCTTCTGTATTTTCCAAATCCTATCACTATTCAACTTGGGTTTGTTCCTTATTTTTCATATCATTTCACAATTCAACATGGGTTTCTTCCATATTTTTCATATCTTTTCACTATTCAACTTACCTTTCTTCCATATTTTACCGATCTTTTCACTATTCAACTTACTTTTCTTCTGTATTTTCCAAATCTTTTCACTATTCAACTTACTTTTCTTCGTTTCTTACTCACTCACTTACACAACTCACTCAATGATATTCCCAACATAATTAAGTTTTAAAATTCTCCTGTGATTTAAATTTATTTCAAAGAATTCCCATTGCTCTAAAATGTATTGTGTTCTCCAGCTATTTGAAAAGAGTATTGGTCAATGTTTTCCAGTTATCAGAAACAAGCATTAACAGTTATGATATCTCCTTTATGTACAAACTGCCATGATATAACTGTAATATTGTTGAAAGTGGCATTAAACACCATCAACCTAATCTTTTATTTACAAAGACATATACCTACCTACCTATATATCTACATTTTTATGAGAATTATAGATTTTATTCAATTTTTGCTAGTCATTTTCCTATCTTGATGAGTTTCAGATTTCCACAATCAAATTTATTTTACATAACAGCCTAACACAGTGTTCTATTTTTAGAGTAGTAAGAAAACTTACTTCCTGAACAGTTTTAGTCGTCTCCCTACATTACGTTCTAAGTTATTTCCCACCACCGCCTGATTCATCTCCGTACGTTACTTAAAAAGTCACTTCCCACCACGGCTTTAGTCATCTACGTAAGTTATTTTCCACCACAGTCTAGTCTTAGTCATCTACGTAAGTTGCTTCCCAACATACCGTAGTCATAGTCATCTCTAACGTTAATTACATAGTCATTCCCACCACGACCTTAGTCATCTACGTAAGTTGCTTTCCACCACATCCTAGTCTTAGTCAACTTCGTACATGTACAAACATTTTGAGGTATAATACATGTATGTCAAGCTATCCTGGAGACCGGAAGTGGACGAAAATTGTGCCATAATGGTTGTACAGCCGGCAATTTTGACCTACCAGACCATGGTTTTTTATTTCTAACTTGGTTCACAGGTCCTATGGAATGATCTACGGGGAATAGTTATCAAGCAGAGACATTGACAAACGTTTTGAGGTATCATACATGTAGATCAAGCCTCTGTGAGGACCGGAAGTTGTCTATTACGGAGCTAAAATGGGATGCCAGGACCGTGACGGATATTCCGGGTAATAACGCATATTGGTTTTTCGCATTTTTCTGGCTAACGAAGGGCTCCAGAAATTAAAACTAAACATATATATTAAGCGGAGAACCCTGCGCACATATTTGTTAAGGTATTTGGTTATTCGGGCCGCCATGGGGACCGGAAGGAGGTGAAAACATTGGTAAACCGTTTTATTTTAACCTACCGCCGGACATTGGTTTTACATTATTTACCAATAATAAACATAGATATTAAGCAGAGACCCCTGCGCACATATTTGTTAAGGTATTTGGTTATTCGGGCCGCCATGGGGACCGGAAGGGGGTGAAAACATAGGTAAACCGTTTTATTTTAACCTACCGCCGGACATTGGTTTTACATTATTTACTCCAATCAAGGGGATTATAGACAGTCTTACTGTATATATTTATAAAGCAGAGACATGTACAAACATTTTGAGGTATAATACATGTATGTCAAGCTATCCTGGAGACCGGAAGTGGACGAAAATTGAGCCATAATGGTTGTACAGCCAGCAATTTTGACCTACCCGACCATGGTTTTTTATTTCTTACTTGGTCCACAGGTCCTATGGAATGATCTACGGGGAATAGTTATCAAGCAGAGACATTGACAAACGTTTTCAAGTATCATACATGTAAATCAAGCCTCTGTGAGGACCGGAAGTTGTCTATTACGGAGCTAAAATGGGATGCCAGGACCGTGACGGATATTCCGGGTAATAACGCATATTGGTTTTTCGCATTTTTCGGGCTAACGAAGGGCTCCAGAAATAAAAACTAAACATATATATTAAGCAGAGAACCCTGCGCACATATTTGTTAAGGTATTTGGTTATTCGGGCCGCCATGGGGACCGGAAGGGGGTGAAAACATTGGTAAACCGTTTTATTTTAACCTACCGCCGGACATTGGTTTTACATTATTTACTCCAATCAAGGGGCGTATAGACAGTCTTACTGTATATATTTATAAAGCAGAGACATGTACAAACATTTTGAGGTATAATACATGTATGTCAAGCTATCCTGGAGACCGGAAGTGGACGACAATTGAGCCATAATGGTTGTACAGCGGCAATTTTGACCTACCCGACCATGGTTTTTTACTTCTGACTTGGTTCACAGGTCCTAAGGAATGATCTACGGGGAATAGTTATCAAGCAGAGGCATTGACAAACGTTTTGAGGTATCATACATGTAGATCAAGCCTCCGTGAGGACCGGAAATTGTCTATTACGGAGCTAAAATGGGATGCCAGGACCGTGACGGATATTCCGGGTAATAACGCATATTGGTTTTTCGCATTTTTCGGGCTAACGAAGGGGTCCAGAAATAAAAACTAAACATATATATTAAGCAGAGAACCCTGCGCACATATTTGTTAAGGTATTTGGTTATTCGGGCCGCCATGGGGACCGGAAGGGGGTGAAAACATTGGTAAACCGTTTTATTTTAACCTACCGCCGGACATTGGTTTTACATTATTTACTCCAATCAAGGGCCGTATAAACAGTCTTACTGTATATATTTATGAAGCAGAGACATGTACAAACATTTTGAGGTATAATACATGTATGTCAAGCTATCCTGGAGACCGGAAGTGGACGACAATTGAGCCATAATGGTTGTACAGCCGGCAATTTTGACCTACCCGACCATGGTTTTTTACTTTTTACTTGGTCCACAGGTCCTATGGAATGATCTACGGGGAATAGTTATCAAGCAGAGGCATTGACAAACGTTTTGAGGTATAATACATGTAGATCAAGCCTCCGTGAGGACCGGAAATTGTCTATTACGGAGCTAAAATGGGATGCCAGGACCGTGACGGATATTCTGGGTAATAACGCATATTGGTTTTTCGCATTTTTCGGGCTAACGAAGGGCTCCAGAAATAAAAACTAAACATATATATTAAGCAGAGACCCCTGCGCACATATTTGTTAAGGTATTTGGTTATTCGGGCCGCCATGGGGACCGGAAGGGGGTGAAAACATTGGTAAACCGTTTTATTTTAACCTACCGCCGGACATTGGTTTTACATTATTTACTCCAATCAAGGGGCGTATAGACAGTCTTACTGTATATATTTATAAAGCAGAGACATGTACAAACATTTTGAGGTATAATACATGTATGTCAAGCTATCCTGGAGACCGGAAGTGGACGGAAATTGAGCTATAATGGTTGTACAGCCGGCAATTTGACCTACCCGACCATGGTTTTTTACTTCTGACTTGGTCCACAGGTCCTATGGAATGATCTACGGGGAATAGTTATCAAGCAGAGGCATTGACAAACGTTTTGAGGTATCATACATGTAGATCAAGCATCCATGAGGACCGGAAATTGTCTATTACGGAGCTAAAATGGGATGCCAGGACCGTGACGGATATTCTGGGTAATAACGCATATTGGTTTTTCGCATTTTTCGGGCTAACGAAGGGCTCCAGAAATAAAACCTAAACATATATATTAAGCAGAGACCCCTGCGCACATATTTGTTAAGGTATTTGGTTATTCGGGCCGCCATGGGGACCGGAAGGGGGTGAAAACATAGGTAAACCGTTTTATTTTAACCTACCGCCGGACATTGGTTTTACATTATTTACCAATAATAAACATATATATTAAGCAGAGACCCCTGCGCACATATTTGTTAAGGTATTTGGTTATTCGGGCCGCCATGGGGACCGGAAGGGGGTGAAAACATTGGTAAACCGTTTTATTTTAACCTACCGCCGGACATTGGTTTTACATTATTTACTCCAATCAAGGGGCGTATAGACAGTCTTACTGTATATATTTATGAAGCAGAGACATGTACAAACATTTTGAGGTATAATACATGTATGTCAAGCTATCCTGGAGACCGGAAGTGGACGACAATTGAGCCATAATGGTTGTACAGCCGGCAATTTGGACCTACCCGACCATGGTTTTTTACTTCTTACTTGGTCCACAGGTCCTATGGAATGATCTACGGGGAATAGTTATCAAGCAGAGGCATTGACAAACGTTTTGAGGTATCATACATGTAGATCAAGCCTCCGTGAGGACCGGAAATTGTCTATTACGGAGCTAAAATGGGATGCCAGGACCGTGACGGATATTCTGGGTAATAACGCATATTGGTTTTTCGCATTTTTCGGGCTATCGAAGGGCTCCAGAAATAAAATCTAAACATATATATTAAGCAGAGACCCCTGCGCACATATTTGTTAAGGTATTTGGTTATTCGGGCCGCCATGGGGACCGGAAGGGGGTGAAAACATAGGTAAACCGTTTTATTTTAACCTACCGCCGGACATTGGTTTTACATTATTTACCAATAATAAACATATATATTAAGCAGAGACCCCTGCGCACATATTTGTTAAGGTATTTGGTTATTCGGGCCGCCATGGGGACCGGAAGGGGGTGAAAACATTGGTAAACCGTTTTATTTTAACCTACCGCCGGACATTGGTTTTACATTATTTACTCCAATCAAGGGGCGTATAGACAGTCTTACTGTATATATTTATAAAGCAGAGACATGTACAAACATTTTGAGGTATAATACATGTATGTCAAGCTATCCTGGAGACCGGAAGTGGACGAAAATTGAGCTATAATGGTTGTACAGCCGGAAATTTGACCTACCCGACCATGGTTTTTTACTTCTGACTTGGTCCACAGGTCCTATGTAATGATCTACGGGGAATAGTTATCAAGCAGAGGCATTGACAAACGTTTTGAGGTATCATACATGTAGATCAAGCATCCATGAGGACCGGAAATTGTCTATTACGGAGCTAAAATGGGATGCCAGGACCGTGACGGATATTCTGGGTAATAACGCATATTGGTTTTTCGCATTTTTCGGGCTAACGAAGGGCTCCAGAAATAAAAACTAAACATATATATTAAGCAGAGACCCCTGCGCACATATTTGTTAAGGTATTTGGTTATTCGGGCCGCCATGGGGACCGGAAGGGGGTGAAAACATAGGTAAACCTTTTTATTTTAACCTACCGCCGGACATTGGTTTTACATTATTTACCAATAATAAACATATATATTAAGCAGAGACCCCTGCGCACATATTTGTTAAGGTATTTGGTTATTCGGGCCGCCATGGGGACCGGAAGGGGGTGAAAACATTGGTAAACCGTTTTATTTTAACCTACCGCCGGACATTGGTTTTACATTATTTACTCCAATCAAGGGGCGTATAGACAGTCTTACTGTATATATTTATGAAGCAGAGACATGTACAAACATTTTGAGGTATAATACATGTATGTCAAGCTATCCTGGAGACCGGAAGTGGACGACAATTGAGCCATAATGGTTGTACAGCCGGCAATTTGGACCTACCCGACCATGGTTTTTTACTTCTTACTTGGTCCACAGGTCCTATGGAATGATCTACGGGGAATAGTTATCAAGCAGAGGCATTGACAAACGTTTTGAGGTATCATACATGTAGATCAAGCCTCCGTGAGGACCGGAAATTGTCTATTACGGAGCTAAAATGGGATGCCAGGACCGTGACGGATATTCTGGGTAATAACGCATATTGGTTTTTCGCATTTTTCGGGCTATCGAAGGGCTCCAGAAATAAAACCTAAACATATATATTAAGCAGAGACCCCTGCGCACATATTTGTTAAGGTATTTGGTTATTCGGGCCGCCATGGGGACCGGAAGGTTGTGAAAACATAGGTAAACCGTTTTATTTTAACCTACCGCCGGACATTGGTTTTACATTATTTACCAATAATAAACATATATATTAAGCAGAGACCCCTGCGCACATATTTGTTAAGGTATTTGGTTATTCGGGCCGCCATGGGGACCGGAAGGGGGTGAAAACATTGGTAAACCGTTTTATTTTAACCTACCGCCGGACATTGGTTTTACATTATTTACTCCAATCAAGGGGCGTATAGACAGTCTTACTGTATATATTTATAAAGCAGAGACATGTACAAACATTTTGAGGTATAATACATGTATGTCAAGCTATCCTGGAGACCGGAAGTGGACGACAATTGAGCCATAATGGTTGTACAGCCGGCAATTTGGACCTACCCGACCATGGTTTTTTACTTCTGACTTGGTCCATAGGTCCTATGGAATGATCTACGGGGAATAGTTATCAAGCAGAGGCATTGACAAACGTTTTGAGGTATCATACATGTAGATCAAGCATCCATGAGGACCGGAAATTGTCTATTACGGAGCTAAAATGGGATGCCAGGACCGTGACGGATATTCTGGGTAATAACGCATATTGGTTTTTCGCATTTTTCGGGCTAACGAAGGGCTCCAGAAATAAAAACTAAACATATATATTAAGCAGAGACCCCTGCGCACATATTTGTTAAGGTATTTGGTTATTCGGGCCGCCATGGGGACCGGAAGGGGTTGAAAACATAGGTAAACCTTTTTATTTTAACCTACCGCCGGACATTGGTTTTACATTATTTACCAATAATAAACATATATATTAAGCAGAGACCCCTGCGCACATATTTGTTAAGGTATTTGGTTATTCGGGCCGCCATGGGGACCGGAAGGGGGTGAAAACATTGGTAAACCGTTTTATTTTAACCTACCGCCGGACATTGGTTTTACATTATTTACTCCAATCAAGGGGCGTATAGACAGTCTTACTGTATATATTTATGAAGCAGAGACATGTACAAACATTTTGACGTATAATACATGTATGTCAAGCTATCCTGGAGACCGGAAGTGGACGACAATTGAGCCATAATGGTTGTACAGCCGGCAATTTGGACCTACCCGACCATGGTTTTTTACTTCTTACTTGGTCCACAGGTCCTATGGAATGATCTACGGGGAATAGTTATCAAGCAGAGGCATTGACAAACGTTTTGAGGTATCATACATGTAGATCAAGCCTCCGTGAGGACCGGAAATTGTCTATTACGGAGCTAAAATGGGATGCCAGGACCGTGACGGATATTCTGGGTAATAACGCATATTGGTTTTTCGCATTTTTCGGGCTATCGAAGGGCTCCAGAAATAAAACCTAAACATATATATTAAGCAGAGACCCCTGCGCACATATTTGTTAAGGTATTTGGTTATTCGGGCCGCCATGGGGACCGGAAGGGGGTGAAAACATAGGTAAACCGTTTTATTTTAACCTACCGCCGGACATTGGTTTTACATTATTTACCAATAATAAACATATATATTAAGCAGAGACCCCTGCGCACATATTTGTTAAGGTATTTGGTTATTCGGGCCGCCATGGGGACCGGAAGGGGGTGAAAACATTGGTAAACCGTTTTATTTTAACCTACCGCCGGACATTGGTTTTACATTATTTACTCCAATCAAGGGGCGTATAGACAGTCTTACTGTATATATTTATAAAGCAGAGACATGTACAAACATTTTGAGGTATAATACATGTATGTCAAGCTATCCTGGAGACCGGAAGTGGACGACAATTGAGCCATAATGGTTGTACAGCCGGCAATTTGGACCTACCCGACCATGGTTTTTTACTTCTTACTTGGTCCACAGGTCCTATGGAATGATCTACGGGGAATAGTTATCAAGCAGAGGCATTGACAAACGTTTTGAGGTATCATACATGTAGATCAAGCCTCCGTGAGGACCGGAAATTGTCTATTACGGAGCTAAAATGGGATGCCAGGACCGTGACGGATATTCTGGGTAATAACGCATATTGGTTTTTCGCATTTTTCGGGCTATCGAAGGGCTCCAGAAATAAAACCTAAGCATATATATTAAGCAGAGACCCCTGCGCACATATTTGTTAAGGTATTTGGTTATTCGGGCCGCCATGGGGACCGGAAGGGGGTGAAAACATAGGTAAACCGTTTTATTTTAACCTACCGCCGGACATTGGTTTTACATTATTAACCAATAATAAACATATATATTAAGCAGAGACCCCTGCGCACATATTTGTTAAGGTATTTGGTTATTCGGGCCGCCATGGGGACCGGAAGGGGGTGAAAACATTGGTAAACCGTTTTATTTTAACCTACCGCCGGACATTGGTTTTACATTATTTACTCCAATCAAGGGGCGTATAGACAGTCTTACTGTATATATTTATAAAGCAGAGACATGTACAAACATTTTGAGGTATAATACATGTATGTCAAGCTATCCTGGAGACCGGAAGTGGACGAAAATTGAGCTATAATGGTTGTACAGCCGGCAATTTGACCTACCCGACCATGGTTTTTTACTTCTGACTTGGTCCACAGGTCCTATGGAATGATCTACGGGGAATAGTTATCAAGCAGAGGCATTGACAAACGTTTTGAGGTATCATACATGTAGATCAAGCATCCATGAGGACCGGAAATTGTCTATTACGGAGCTAAAATGGGATGCCAGGACCGTGACGGATATTCTGGGTAATAACGCATATTGGTTTTTCGCATTTTTCGGGCTAACGAAGGGCTCCAGAAATAAAAACTAAACATATATATTAAGCAGAGACCCCTTCGCACATATTTGTTAAGGTATTTGGTTATTCGGGCCGCCATGGGGACCGGAAGGGGGTGAAAACATAGGTAAACCTTTTTATTTTAACCTACCGCCGGACATTGGTTTTACATTATTTACCAATAATAAACATATATATTAAGCAGAGACCCCTGCGCACATATTTGTTAAGGTATTTGGTTATTCGGGCCGCCATGGGGACCGGAAGGGGGTAAAAACATTGGTAAACCGTTTTATTTTAACCTACCGCCGGACATTGGTTTTACATTATTTACTCCAATCAAGGGGCGTATAGACAGTCTTACTGTATATATTTATGAAGCAGAGACATGTACAAACATTTTGAGGTATAATACATGTATGTCAAGCTATCCTGGAGACCGGAAGTGGACGACAATTGAGCCATAATGGTTGTACAGCCGGCAATTTGGACCTACCCGACCATGGTTTTTTACTTCTTACTTGGTCCACAGGTCCTATGGAATGATCTACGGGGAATAGTTATCAAGCAGAGGCATTGACAAACGTTTTGAGGTATCATACATGTAGATCAAGCCTCCGTGAGGACCGGAAATTGTCTATTACGGAGCTAAAATGGGATGCCAGGACCGTGACGGATATTCTGGGTAATAACGCATATTGGTTTTTCGCATTTTTCGGGCTATCGAAGGGCTCCAGAAATAAAACCTAAACATATATATTAAGCAGAGACCCCTGCGCACATATTTGTTAAGGTATTTGGTTATTCGGGCCGCCATGGGGACCGGAAGGGGGTGAAAACATAGGTAAACCGTTTTATTTTAACCTACCGCCGGACATTGGTTTTACATTATTTACCAATAATAAACATATATATTAAGCAGAGACCCCTGCGCACATATTTGTTAAGGTATTTGGTTATTCGGGCCGCCATGGGGACCGGAAGGGGGTGAAAACATTGGTAAACCGTTTTATTTTAACCTACCGCCGGACATTGGTTTTACATTATTTACTCCAATCAAGGGGCGTATAGACAGTCTTACTGTATATATTTATAAAGCAGAGACATGTACAAACATTTTGAGGTATAATACATGTATGTCAAGCTATCCTGGAGACCGGAAGTGGACGAAAATTGAGCTATAATGGTTGTACAGCCGGAAATTTGACCTACCCGACCATGGTTTTTTACTTCTGACTTGGTCCACAGGTCCTATGTAATGATCTACGGGGAATAGTTATCAAGCAGAGGCATTGACAAACGTTTTGAGGTATCATACATGTAGATCAAGCATCCATGAGGACCGGAAATTGTCTATTACGGAGCTAAAATGGGATGCCAGGACCGTGACGGATATTCTGGGTAATAACGCATATTGGTTTTTCGCATTTTTCGGGCTAACGAAGGGCTCCAGAAATAAAAACTAAACATATATATTAAGCAGAGACCCCTGCGCACATATTTGTTAAGGTATTTGGTTATTCGGGCCGCCATGGGGACCGGAAGGGGGTGAAAACATAGGTAAACCTTTTTATTTTAACCTACCGCCGGACATTGGTTTTACATTATTTACCAATAATAAACATATATATTAAGCAGAGACCCCTGCGCACATATTTGTTAAGGTATTTGGTTATTCGGGCCGCCATGGGGACCGGAAGGGGGTGAAAACATTGGTAAACCGTTTTATTTTAACCTACCGCCGGACATTGGTTTTACATTATTTACTCCAATCAAGGGGCGTATAGACAGTCTTACTGTATATATTTATGAAGCAGAGACATGTACAAACATTTTGAGGTATAATACATGTATGTCAAGCTATCCTGGAGACCGGAAGTGGACGACAATTGAGCCATAATGGTTGTACAGCCGGCAATTTGGACCTACCCGACCATGGTTTTTTACTTCTTACTTGGTCCACAGGTCCTATGGAATGATCTACGGGGAATAGTTATCAAGCAGAGGCATTGACAAACGTTTTGAGGTATCATACATGTAGATCAAGCCTCCGTGAGGACCGGAAATTGTCTATTACGGAGCTAAAATGGGATGCCAGGACCGTGACGGATATTCTGGGTAATAACGCATATTGGTTTTTCGCATTTTTCGGGCTATCGAAGGGCTCCAGAAATAAAACCTAAACATATATATTAAGCAGAGACCCCTGCGCACATATTTGTTAAGGTATTTGGTTATTCGGGCCGCCATGGGGACCGGAAGGTTGTGAAAACATAGGTAAACCGTTTTATTTTAACCTACCGCCGGACATTGGTTTTACATTATTTACCAATAATAAACATATATATTAAGCAGAGACCCCTGCGCACATATTTGTTAAGGTATTTGGTTATTCGGGCCGCCATGGGGACCGGAAGGGGGTGAAAACATTGGTAAACCGTTTTATTTTAACCTACCGCCGGACATTGGTTTTACATTATTTACTCCAATCAAGGGGCGTATAGACAGTCTTACTGTATATATTTATAAAGCAGAGACATGTACAAACATTTTGAGGTATAATACATGTATGTCAAGCTATCCTGGAGACCGGAAGTGGACGACAATTGAGCCATAATGGTTGTACAGCCGGCAATTTGGACCTACCCGACCATGGTTTTTTACTTCTGACTTGGTCCATAGGTCCTATGGAATGATCTACGGGGAATAGTTATCAAGCAGAGGCATTGACAAACGTTTTGAGGTATCATACATGTAGATCAAGCATCCATGAGGACCGGAAATTGTCTATTACGGAGCTAAAATGGGATGCCAGGACCGTGACGGATATTCTGGGTAATAACGCATATTGGTTTTTCGCATTTTTCGGGCTAACGAAGGGCTCCAGAAATAAAAACTAAACATATATATTAAGCAGAGACCCCTGCGCACATATTTGTTAAGGTATTTGGTTATTCGGGCCGCCATGGGGACCGGAAGGGGTTGAAAACATAGGTAAACCTTTTTATTTTAACCTACCGCCGGACATTGGTTTTACATTATTTACCAATAATAAACATATATATTAAGCAGAGACCCCTGCGCACATATTTGTTAAGGTATTTGGTTATTCGGGCCGCCATGGGGACCGGAAGGGGGTGAAAACATTGGTAAACCGTTTTATTTTAACCTACCGCCGGACATTGGTTTTACATTATTTACTCCAATCAAGGGGCGTATAGACAGTCTTACTGTATATATTTATGAAGCAGAGACATGTACAAACATTTTGACGTATAATACATGTATGTCAAGCTATCCTGGAGACCGGAAGTGGACGACAATTGAGCCATAATGGTTGTACAGCCGGCAATTTGGACCTACCCGACCATGGTTTTTTACTTCTTACTTGGTCCACAGGTCCTATGGAATGATCTACGGGGAATAGTTATCAAGCAGAGGCATTGACAAACGTTTTGAGGTATCATACATGTAGATCAAGCCTCCGTGAGGACCGGAAATTGTCTATTACGGAGCTAAAATGGGATGCCAGGACCGTGACGGATATTCTGGGTAATAACGCATATTGGTTTTTCGCATTTTTCGGGCTATCGAAGGGCTCCAGAAATAAAACCTAAACATATATATTAAGCAGAGACCCCTGCGCACATATTTGTTAAGGTATTTGGTTATTCGGGCCGCCATGGGGACCGGAAGGGGGTGAAAACATAGGTAAACCGTTTTATTTTAACCTACCGCCGGACATTGGTTTTACATTATTTACCAATAATAAACATATATATTAAGCAGAGACCCCTGCGCACATATTTGTTAAGGTATTTGGTTATTCGGGCCGCCATGGGGACCGGAAGGGGGTGAAAACATTGGTAAACCGTTTTATTTTAACCTACCGCCGGACATTGGTTTTACATTATTTACTCCAATCAAGGGGCGTATAGACAGTCTTACTGTATATATTTATAAAGCAGAGACATGTACAAACATTTTGAGGTATAATACATGTATGTCAAGCTATCCTGGAGACCGGAAGTGGACGACAATTGAGCCATAATGGTTGTACAGCCGGCAATTTGGACCTACCCGACCATGGTTTTTTACTTCTTACTTGGTCCACAGGTCCTATGGAATGATCTACGGGGAATAGTTATCAAGCAGAGGCATTGACAAACGTTTTGAGGTATCATACATGTAGATCAAGCCTCCGTGAGGACCGGAAATTGTCTATTACGGAGCTAAAATGGGATGCCAGGACCGTGACGGATATTCTGGGTAATAACGCATATTGGTTTTTCGCATTTTTCGGGCTATCGAAGGGCTCCAGAAATAAAACCTAAGCATATATATTAAGCAGAGACCCCTGCGCACATATTTGTTAAGGTATTTGGTTATTCGGGCCGCCATGGGGACCGGAAGGGGGTGAAAACATAGGTAAACCGTTTTATTTTAACCTACCGCCGGACATTGGTTTTACATTATTAACCAATAATAAACATATATATTAAGCAGAGACCCCTGCGCACATATTTGTTAAGGTATTTGGTTATTCGGGCCGCCATGGGGACCGGAAGGGGGTGAAAACATTGGTAAACCGTTTTATTTTAACCTACCGCCGGACATTGGTTTTACATTATTTACTCCAATCAAGGGGCGTATAGACAGTCTTACTGTATATATTTATAAAGCAGAGACATGTACAAACATTTTGAGGTATAATACATGTATGTCAAGCTATCCTGGAGACCGGAAGTGGACGAAAATTGAGCTATAATGGTTGTACAGCCGGCAATTTGACCTACCCGACCATGGTTTTTTACTTCTGACTTGGTCCACAGGTCCTATGGAATGATCTACGGGGAATAGTTATCAAGCAGAGGCATTGACAAACGTTTTGAGGTATCATACATGTAGATCAAGCATCCATGAGGACCGGAAATTGTCTATTACGGAGCTAAAATGGGATGCCAGGACCGTGACGGATATTCTGGGTAATAACGCATATTGGTTTTTCGCATTTTTCGGGCTAACGAAGGGCTCCAGAAATAAAAACTAAACATATATATTAAGCAGAGACCCCTTCGCACATATTTGTTAAGGTATTTGGTTATTCGGGCCGCCATGGGGACCGGAAGGGGGTGAAAACATAGGTAAACCTTTTTATTTTAACCTACCGCCGGACATTGGTTTTACATTATTTACCAATAATAAACATATATATTAAGCAGAGACCCCTGCGCACATATTTGTTAAGGTATTTGGTTATTCGGGCCGCCATGGGGACCGGAAGGGGGTAAAAACATTGGTAAACCGTTTTATTTTAACCTACCGCCGGACATTGGTTTTACATTATTTACTCCAATCAAGGGGCGTATAGACAGTCTTACTGTATATATTTATGAAGCAGAGACATGTACAAACATTTTGAGGTATAATACATGTATGTCAAGCTATCCTGGAGACCGGAAGTGGACGACAATTGAGCCATAATGGTTGTACAGCCGGCAATTTGGACCTACCCGACCATGGTTTTTTACTTCTTACTTGGTCCACAGGTCCTATGGAATGATCTACGGGGAATAGTTATCAAGCAGAGGCATTGACAAACGTTTTGAGGTATCATACATGTAGATCAAGCCTCCGTGAGGACCGGAAATTGTCTATTACGGAGCTAAAATGGGATGCCAGGACCGTGACGGATATTCTGGGTAATAACGCATATTGGTTTTTCGCATTTTTC
Organism: Bathymodiolus brooksi; assembly: GCA_963680875.1. NCBI lineage: Eukaryota > Metazoa > Mollusca > Bivalvia > Mytilida > Modiolidae > Bathymodiolus > Bathymodiolus brooksi. The sequence goes on from OY804587.1 coordinate 67,155,377, forward strand.
GGGCTATCGAAGGGCTCCAGAAATAAAACCTAAACATATATATTAAGCAGAGACCCCTGCGCACATATTTGTTAAGGTATTTGGTTATTCGGGCCGCCATGGGGACCGGAAGGGGGTGAAAACATAGGTAAACCGTTTTATTTTAACCTACCGCCGGACATTGGTTTTACATTATTTACCAATAATAAACATATATATTAAGCAGAGACCCCTGCGCACATATTTGTTAAGGTATTTGGTTATTCGGGCCGCCATGGGGACCGGAAGGGGGTGAAAACATTGGTAAACCGTTTTATTTTAACCTACCGCCGGACATTGGTTTTACATTATTTACTCCAATCAAGGGGCGTATAGACAGTCTTACTGTATATATTTATAAAGCAGAGACATGTACAAACATTTTGAGGTATAATACATGTATGTCAAGCTATCCTGGAGACCGGAAGTGGACGAAAATTGAGCTATAATGGTTGTACAGCCGGCAATTTGACCTACCCGACCATGGTTTTTTACTTCTGACTTGGTCCACAGGTCCTATGGAATGATCTACGGGGAATAGTTATCAAGCAGAGGCATTGACAAACGTTTTGAGGTATCATACATGTAGATCAAGCATCCATGAGGACCGGAAATTGTCTATTACGGAGCTAAAATGGGATGCCAGGACCGTGACGGATATTCTGGGTAATAACGCATATTGGTTTTTCGCATTTTTCGGGCTAACGAAGGGCTCCAGAAATAAAAACTAAACATATATATTAAGCAGAGACCCCTGCGCACATATTTGTTAAGGTATTTGGTTATTCGGGCCGCCATGGGGACCGGAAGGGGGTGAAAACATAGGTAAACCTTTTTATTTTAACCTACCGCCGGACATTGGTTTTACATTATTTACCAATAATAAACATATATATTAAGCAGAGACCCCTGCGCACATATTTGTTAAGGTATTTGGTTATTCGGGCCGCCATGGGGACCGGAAGGGGGTGAAAACATTGGTAAACCGTTTTATTTTAACCTACCGCCGGACATTGGTTTTACATTATTTACTCCAATCAAGGGGCGTATAGACAGTCTTACTGTATATATTTATAAAGCAGAGACATGTACAAACATTTTGAGGTATAATACATGTATGTCAAGCTATCCTGGAGACCGGAAGTGGACGACAATTGAGCCATAATGGTTGTACAGCCGGCAATTTGGACCTACCCGACCATGGTTTTTTACTTCTTACTTGGTCCACAGGTCCTATGGAATGATCTACGGGGAATAGTTATCAAGCAGAGGCATTGACAAACGTTTTGAGGTATCATACATGTAGATCAAGCCTCCGTGAGGACCGGAAATTGTCTATTACGGAGCTAAAATGGGATGCCAGGACCGTGACGGATATTCTGGGTAATAACGCATATTGGTTTTTCGCATTTTTCGGGCTATCGAAGGGCTCCAGAAATAAAACCTAAACATATATATTAAGCAGAGACCCCTGCGCACATATTTGTTAAGGTATTTGGTTATTCGGGCCGCCATGGGGACCGGAAGGGGGTGAAAACATAGGTAAACCGTTTTATTTTAACCTACCGCCGGACATTGGTTTTACATTATTTACCAATAATAAACATATATATTAAGCAGAGACCCCTGCGCACATATTTGTTAAGGTATTTGGTTATTCGGGCCGCCATGGGGACCGGAAGGGGGTGAAAACATTGGTAAACCGTTTTATTTTAACCTACCGCCGGACATTGGTTTTACATTATTTACTCCAATCAAGGGGCGTATAGACAGTCTTACTGTATATATTTATAAAGCAGAGACATGTACAAACATTTTGAGGTATAATACATGTATGTCAAGCTATCCTGGAGACCGGAAGTGGACGAAAATTGAGCTATAATGGTTGTACAGCCGGCAATTTGACCTACCCGACCATGGTTTTTTACTTCTGACTTGGTCCACAGGTCCTATGGAATGATCTACGGGGAATAGTTATCAAGCAGAGGCATTGACAAACGTTTTGAGGTATCATACATGTAGATCAAGCATCCATGAGGACCGGAAATTGTCTATTACGGAGCTAAAATGGGATGCCAGGACCGTGACGGATATTCTGGGTAATAACGCATATTGGTTTTTCGCATTTTTCGGGCTAACGAAGGGCTCCAGAAATAAAAACTAAACATATATATTAAGCAGAGACCCCTGCGCACATATTTGTTAAGGTATTTGGTTATTCGGGCCGCCATGGGGACCGGAAGGGGGTGAAAACATAGGTAAACCTTTTTATTTTAACCTACCGCCGGACATTGGTTTTACATTATTTACCAATAATAAACATATATATTAAGCAGAGACCCCTGCGCACATATTTGTTAAGGTATTTGGTTATTCGGGCCGCCATGGGGACCGGAAGGGGGTGAAAACATTGGTAAACCGTTTTATTTTAACCTACCGCCGGACATTGGTTTTACATTATTTACTCCAATCAAGGGGCGTATAGACAGTCTTACTGTATATATTTATAAAGCAGAGACATGTACAAACATTTTGAGGTATAATACATGTATGTCAAGCTATCCTGGAGACCGGAAGTGGACGACAATTGAGCCATAATGGTTGTACAGCCGGCAATTTGGACCTACCCGACCATGGTTTTTTACTTCTTACTTGGTCCACAGGTCCTATGGAATGATCTACGGGGAATAGTTATCAAGCAGAGGCATTGACAAACGTTTTGAGGTATCATACATGTAGATCAAGCCTCCGTGAGGACCGGAAATTGTCTATTACGGAGCTAAAATGGGATGCCAGGACCGTGACGGATATTCTGGGTAATAACGCATATTGGTTTTTCGCATTTTTCGGGCTATCGAAGGGCTCCAGAAATAAAACCTAAACATATATATTAAGCAGAGACCCCTGCGCACATATTTGTTAAGGTATTTGGTTATTCGGGCCGCCATGGGGACCGGAAGGGGGTGAAAACATAGGTAAACCGTTTTATTTTAACCTACCGCCGGACATTGGTTTTACATTATTTACCAATAATAAACATATATATTAAGCAGAGACCCCTGCGCACATATTTGTTAAGGTATTTGGTTATTCGGGCCGCCATGGGGACCGGAAGGGGGTGAAAACATTGGTAAACCGTTTTATTTTAACCTACCGCCGGACATTGGTTTTACATTATTTACTCCAATCAAGGGGCGTATAGACAGTCTTACTGTATATATTTATAAAGCAGAGACATGTACAAACATTTTGAGGTATAATACATGTATGTCAAGCTATCCTGGAGACCGGAAGTGGACGAAAATTGAGCTATAATGGTTGTACAGCCGGCAATTTGACCTACCCGACCATGGTTTTTTACTTCTGACTTGGTCCACAGGTCCTATGGAATGATCTACGGGGAATAGTTATCAAGCAGAGGCATTGACAAACGTTTTGAGGTATCATACATGTAGATCAAGCATCCATGAGGACCGGAAATTGTCTATTACGGAGCTAAAATGGGATGCCAGGACCGTGACGGATATTCTGGGTAATAACGCATATTGGTTTTTCGCATTTTTCGGGCTAACGAAGGGCTCCAGAAATAAAAACTAAACATATATATTAAGCAGAGACCCCTGCGCACATATTTGTTAAGGTATTTGGTTATTCGGGCCGCCATGGGGACCGGAAGGGGGTGAAAACATAGGTAAACCTTTTTATTTTAACCTACCGCCGGACATTGGTTTTACATTATTTACCAATAATAAACATATATATTAAGCAGAGACCCCTGCGCACATATTTGTTAAGGTATTTGGTTATTCGGGCCGCCATGGGGACCGGAAGGGGGTGAAAACATTGGTAAACCGTTTTATTTTAACCTACCGCCGGACATTGGTTTTACATTATTTACTCCAATCAAGGGGCGTATAGACAGTCTTACTGTATATATTTATAAAGCAGAGACATGTACAAACATTTTGAGGTATAATACATGTATGTCAAGCTATCCTGGAGACCGGAAGTGGACGACAATTGAGCCATAATGGTTGTACAGCCGGCAATTTGGACCTACCCGACCATGGTTTTTTACTTCTTACTTGGTCCACAGGTCCTATGGAATGATCTACGGGGAATAGTTATCAAGCAGAGGCATTGACAAACGTTTTGAGGTATCATACATGTAGATCAAGCCTCCGTGAGGACCGGAAATTGTCTATTACGGAGCTAAAATGGGATGCCAGGACCGTGACGGATATTCTGGGTAATAACGCATATTGGTTTTTCGCATTTTTCGGGCTATCGAAGGGCTCCAGAAATAAAACCTAAACATATATATTAAGCAGAGACCCCTGCGCACATATTTGTTAAGGTATTTGGTTATTCGGGCCGCCATGGGGACCGGAAGGGGGTGAAAACATAGGTAAACCGTTTTATTTTAACCTACCGCCGGACATTGGTTTTACATTATTTACCAATAATAAACATATATATTAAGCAGAGACCCCTGCGCACATATTTGTTAAGGTATTTGGTTATTCGGGCCGCCATGGGGACCGGAAGGGGGTGAAAACATTGGTAAACCGTTTTATTTTAACCTACCGCCGGACATTGGTTTTACATTATTTACTCCAATCAAGGGGCGTATAGACAGTCTTACTGTATATATTTATAAAGCAGAGACATGTACAAACATTTTGAGGTATAATACATGTATGTCAAGCTATCCTGGAGACCGGAAGTGGACGACAATTGAGCCATAATGGTTGTACAGCCGGCAATTTGGACCTACCCGACCATGGTTTTTTACTTCTTACTTGGTCCACAGGTCCTATGGAATGATCTACGGGGAATAGTTATCAAGCAGAGGCATTGACAAACGTTTTGAGGTATCATACATGTAGATCAAGCCTCCGTGAGGACCGGAAATTGTCTATTACGGAGCTAAAATGGGATGCCAGGACCGTGACGGATATTCTGGGTAATAACGCATATTGGTTTTTCGCATTTTTCGGGCTATCGAAGGGCTCCAGAAATAAAACCTAAACATATATATTAAGCAGAGACCCCTGCGCACATATTTGTTAAGGTATTTGGTTATTCGGGCCGCCATGGGGACCGGAAGGGGGTGAAAACATAGGTAAACCGTTTTATTTTAACCTACCGCCGGACATTGGTTTTACATTATTTACCAATAATAAACATATATATTAAGCAGAGACCCCTGCGCACATATTTGTTAAGGTATTTGGTTATTCGGGCCGCCATGGGGACCGGAAGGGGGTGAAAACATTGGTAAACCGTTTTATTTTAACCTACCGCCGGACATTGGTTTTACATTATTTACTCCAATCAAGGGGCGTATAGACAGTCTTACTGTATATATTTATAAAGCAGAGACATGTACAAACATTTTGAGGTATAATACATGTATGTCAAGCTATCCTGGAGACCGGAAGTGGACGAAAATTGAGCTATAATGGTTGTACAGCCGGCAATTTGACCTACCCGACCATGGTTTTTTACTTCTGACTTGGTCCACAGGTCCTATGGAATGATCTACGGGGAATAGTTATCAAGCAGAGGCATTGACAAACGTTTTGAGGTATCATACATGTAGATCAAGCATCCATGAGGACCGGAAATTGTCTATTACGGAGCTAAAATGGGATGCCAGGACCGTGACGGATATTCTGGGTAATAACGCATATTGGTTTTTCGCATTTTTCGGGCTAACGAAGGGCTCCAGAAATAAAAACTAAACATATATATTAAGCAGAGACCCCTGCGCACATATTTGTTAAGGTATTTGGTTATTCGGGCCGCCATGGGGACCGGAAGGGGGTGAAAACATTGGTAAACCGTTTTATTTTAACCTACCGCCGGACATTGGTTTTACATTATTTACTCCAATCAAGGGGCGTATAGACAGTCTTACTGTATATATTTATAAAGCAGAGACATGTACAAACATTTTGAGGTATAATACATGTATGTCAAGCTATCCTGGAGACCGGAAGTGGACGACAATTGAGCCATAATGGTTGTACAGCCGGCAATTTGGACCTACCCGACCATGGTTTTTTACTTCTTACTTGGTCCACAGGTCCTATGGAATGATCTACGGGGAATAGTTATCAAGCAGAGGCATTGACAAACGTTTTGAGGTATCATACATGTAGATCAAGCCTCCGTGAGGACCGGAAATTGTCTATTACGGAGCTAAAATGGGATGCCAGGACCGTGACGGATATTCTGGGTAATAACGCATATTGGTTTTTCGCATTTTTCGGGCTATCGAAGGGCTCCAGAAATAAAACCTAAACATATATATTAAGCAGAGACCCCTGCGCACATATTTGTTAAGGTATTTGGTTATTCGGGCCGCCATGGGGACCGGAAGGGGGTGAAAACATAGGTAAACCGTTTTATTTTAACCTACCGCCGGACATTGGTTTTACATTATTTACCAATAATAAACATATATATTAAGCAGAGACCCCTGCGCACATATTTGTTAAGGTATTTGGTTATTCGGGCCGCCATGGGGACCGGAAGGGGGTGAAAACATTGGTAAACCGTTTTATTTTAACCTAACGCCGGACATTGGTTTTACATTATTTACTCCAATCAAGGGGCGTATAGACAGTCTTACTGTATATATTTATAAAGCAGAGACATGTACAAACATTTTGAGGTATAATACATGTATGTCAAGCTATCCTGGAGACCGGAAGTGGACGACAATTGAGCCATAATGGTTGTACAGCCGGCAATTTGGACCTACCCGACCATGGTTTTTTACTTCTTACTTGGTCCACAGGTCCTATGGAATGATCTACGGGGAATAGTTATCAAGCAGAGGCATTGACAAACGTTTTGAGGTATCATACATGTAGATCAAGCCTCCGTGAGGACCGGAAATTGTCTATTACGGAGCTAAAATGGGATGCCAGGACCGTGACGGATATTCTGGGTAATAACGCATATTGGTTTTTCGCATTTTTCGGGCTATCGAAGGGCTCCAGAAATAAAACCTAAACATATATATTAAGCAGAGACCCCTGCGCACATATTTGTTAAGGTATTTGGTTATTCGGGCCGCCATGGGGACCGGAAGGGGGTGAAAACATAGGTAAACCGTTTTATTTTAACCTACCGCCGGACATTGGTTTTACATTATTTACCAATAATAAACATATATATTAAGCAGAGACCCCTGCGCACATATTTGTTAAGGTATTTGGTTATTCGGGCCGCCATGGGGACCGGAAGGGGGTGAAAACATTGGTAAACCGTTTTATTTTAACCTACCGCCGGACATTGGTTTTACATTATTTACTCCAATCAAGGGGCGTATAGACAGTCTTACTGTATATATTTATAAAGCAGAGACATGTACAAACATTTTGAGGTATAATACATGTATGTCAAGCTATCCTGGAGACCGGAAGTGGACGAAAATTGAGCTATAATGGTTGTACAGCCGGCAATTTGACCTACCCGACCATGGTTTTTTACTTCTGACTTGGTCCACAGGTCCTATGGAATGATCTACGGGGAATAGTTATCAAGCAGAGGCATTGACAAACGTTTTGAGGTATCATACATGTAGATCAAGCATCCATGAGGACCGGAAATTGTCTATTACGGAGCTAAAATGGGATGCCAGGACCGTGACGGATATTCTGGGTAATAACGCATATTGGTTTTTCGCATTTTTCGGGCTAACGAAGGGCTCCAGAAATAAAAACTAAACATATATATTAAGCAGAGACCCCTGCGCACATATTTGTTAAGGTATTTGGTTATTCGGGCCGCCATGGGGACCGGAAGGGGGTGAAAACATTGGTAAACCGTTTTATTTTAACCTACCGCCGGACATTGGTTTTACATTATTTACTCCAATCAAGGGGCGTATAGACAGTCTTACTGTATATATTTATGAAGCAGAGACATGTACAAACATTTTGAGGTATAATACATGTATGTCAAGCTATCCTGGAGACCGGAAGTGGACGACAATTGAGCCATAATGGTTGTACAGCCGGCAATTTGGACCTACCCGACCATGGTTTTTTACTTCTTACTTGGTCCACAGGTCCTATGGAATGATCTACGGGGAATAGTTATCAAGCAGAGGCATTGACAAACGTTTTGAGGTATCATACATGTAGATCAAGCCTCCGTGAGGACCGGAAATTGTCTATTACGGAGCTAAAATGGGATGCCAGGACCGTGACGGATATTCTGGGTAATAACGCATATTGGTTTTTCGCATTTTTCGGGCTATCGAAGGGCTCCAGAAATAAAACCTAAACATATATATTAAGCAGAGACCCCTGCGCACATATTTGTTAAGGTATTTGGTTATTCGGGCCGCCATGGGGACCGGAAGGGGGTGAAAACATAGGTAAATCGTTTTATTTTAACCTACCGCCGGACATTGGTTTTACATTATTTACCAATAATAAACATATATATTAAGCAGAGACCCCTGCGCACATATTTGTTAAGGTATTTGGTTATTCGGGCCGCCATGGGGACCGGAAGGGGGTGAAAACATTGGTAAACCGTTTTATTTTAACCTACCGCCGGACATTGGTTTTACATTATTTACTCCAATCAAGGGGCGTATAGACAGTCTTACTGTATATATTTATAAAGCAGAGACATGTACAAACATTTTGAGGTATAATACATGTATGTCAAGCTATCCTGGAGACCGGAAGTGGACGACAATTGAGCCATAATGGTTGTACAGCCGGCAATTTGGACCTACCCGACCATGGTTTTTTACTTCTTACTTGGTCCACAGGTCCTATGGAATGATCTACGGGGAATAGTTATCAAGCAGAGGCATTGACAAACGTTTTGAGGTATCATACATGTAGATCAAGCCTCCGTGAGGACCGGAAATTGTCTATTACGGAGCTAAAATGGGATGCCAGGACCGTGACGGATATTCTGGGTAATAACGCATATTGGTTTTTCGCATTTTTCGGGCTATCGAAGGGCTCCAGAAATAAAACCTAAACATATATATTAAGCAGAGACCCCTGCGCACATATTTGTTAAGGTATTTGGTTATTCGGGCTGCCATGGGGACCGGAAGGGGGTGAAAACATAGGTAAACCGTTTTATTTTAACCTACCGCCGGACATTGGTTTTACATTATTTACCAATAATAAACATATATATTAAGCAGAGACCCCTGCGCACATATTTGTTAAGGTATTTGGTTATTCGGGCCGCCATGGGGACCGGAAGGGGGTGAAAACATTGGTAAACCGTTTTATTTTAACCTACCGCCGGACATTGGTTTTACATTATTTACTCCAATCAAGGGGCGTATAGACAGTCTTACTGTATATATTTATAAAGCAGAGACATGTACAAACATTTTGAGGTATAATACATGTATGTCAAGCTATCCTGGAGACCGGAAGTGGACGACAATTGAGCCATAATGGTTGTACAGCCGGCAATTTGGACCTACCCGACCATGGTTTTTTACTTCTTACTTGGTCCACAGGTCCTATGGAATGATCTACGGGGAATAGTTATCAAGCAGAGGCATTGACAAACGTTTTGAGGTATCATACATGTAGATCAAGCCTCCGTGAGGACCGGAAATTGTCTATTACGGAGCTAAAATGGGATGCCAGGACCGTGACGGATATTCTGGGTAATAACGCATATTGGTTTTTCGCATTTTTCGGGCTATCGAAGGGCTCCAGAAATAAAACCTAAACATATATATTAAGCAGAGACCCCTGCGCACATATTTGTTAAGGTATTTGGTTATTCGGGCCGCCATGGGGACCGGAAGGGGGTGAAAACATAGGTAAACCTTTTTATTTTAACCTACCGCCGGACATTGGTTTTACATTATTTACCAATAATAAACATATATATTAAGCAGAGACCCCTGCGCACATATTTGTTAAGGTATTTGGTTATTCGGGCCGCCATGGGGACCGGAAGGGGGTGAAAACATTGGTAAACCGTTTTATTTTAACCTACCGCCGGACATTGGTTTTACATTATTTACTCCAATCAAGGGGCGTATAGACAGTCTTACTGTATATATTTATAAAGCAGAGACATGTACAAACATTTTGAGGTATAATACATGTATGTCAAGCTATCCTGGAGACCGGAAGTGGACGAAAATTGAGCTATAATGGTTGTACAGCCGGCAATTTGACCTACCCGACCATGGTTTTTTACTTCTGACTTGGTCCACAGGTCCTATGGAATGATCTACGGGGAATAGTTATCAAGCAGAGGCATTGACAAACGTTTTGAGGTATCATACATGAAGATCAAACATCCATGAGGACCGGAAATTGTCTATTACGGAGCTAAAATGGGATGCCAGGACCGTGACGGATATTCTGGGTAATAACGCATATTGGTTTTTCGCATTTTTCGGGCTAAGGAAGGGCTCCAGAAATAAAAACTAAACATATATATTAAGCAGAGACCCCTGCGCACATATTTGTTAAGGTATTTGGTTATTCGGGCCGCCATGGGGCCCGAAAGGGGGTGAAAACATTGGTAAACCGTTTTATTTTAACCTACCGCCGGACATTGGTTTTACATTATTTACTCCAATCAAGGGCCGTATAGACAGTCTTACTGTATATATTTATAAAGCAGAGACATGTACAAACATTGTGAGGTATAATACATGTATGTCAAGCTATCCTGGAGACCGGAAGTGGACGACAATTGAGCCATAATGGTTGTACAGCCGGCAATTTTGACCTACCCGACCATGGTTTTTTATTTCTTACTTGGTCCACAGGTCCTATGGAATGTTCTACGGGGAATAGTTATCAAGCAGAGACATTGACAAACGTTTTGAGGTATCATACATGTAGATCAAGCCTCTGTGAGGACCGGACGTTGTCTATTACGGAGCTAAAATGAGATGCCAGGACCGTGACGGATATTTCGGGTAATAACGCATATTGGTTTTTCGCATTTTTCTGGCTAACGAAGGGCTCCAGAAATAAAAACTAAACATATATATTAAGCAGAGAACCCTGCGCACATATTTGTTAAAGTATTTGGTTATTCGGGCCGCCATGGGGACCGGAAGGGGGTGAAAACATTGGTAAACCGTTTTATTTTAACCTACCGCCGGACATTGGTTTTACATTATTTACTCCAATCAAGGGCCGTATAGACAGTCTTACTGTATATATTTATGAAGCATAGACATGTACAAACATTTTGAGGTATAATACATGTATGTCAAGTTATCCTGGAGACCGGAAGTGGACGACAATTGAGCCATAATGGTTGTACAGCCGGCAATTTTGACCTACCCGACCATGGTTTTTTACTTCTTACTTGGTCCACAGGTCCTATGGAATGATCTACGGGGAATAGTTATCAAGCAGAGGCATTGACAAACGTTTTGAGGTATCATACATGTAGATCAAGCCTCCGTGAGGACCGGACATTGTCTATTACGGAGCTAAAATGGGATGCCAGGACCGTGACGAATATTCTGGGTAATAACGCATATTGGTTTTTCGCATTTTTCGGGCTAACGAAGGGCTCCAGAAATAAAAACTAAACATATATATTAAGCAGAGACCCCTGCGCAAATATTTGTTAAGGTATTTGGTTATTCGGGCTGCCATGGGGACCGGAAGGGGGTGAAAACATAGGTAAACCGTTTTATTTTAACCTACCGCCGGACATTGGTTTTACATTTTTTACCAATAATAAACATAGATATTAAGCAGAGACCCCTGCGCACATATTTGTTAAGGTATTTGGTTATTCGGGCCGCCATGGGGACCGGAAGGGGGTGAAAACATTGGTAAACCGTTTTATTTTAACCTACCGCCGGACATTGGTTTTACATTATTTACTCCAATCAAGGGGCGTATAGACAGTCTTACTGTATATATTTATAAAGCAGAGACATGTACAAACATTGTGAGGTATAATACATGTATGTCAAGCTATCCTGGAAACCGGAAGTGGACGAAAATTGAGCTATTATGGTTGTACAGCCGGCAATTTGACCTACCCGACCATGGTTTTTTACTTCTGACTTGGTCCACAGGTCCTATGGAATGATCTACGGGGAATAGTTATCAAGCAGAGGCATTGACAAACGTTTTGAGGTATCATACATGTAGATCAAGCCTCCATGAGGACCGGAAATTGTCTATTACGGAGCTAAAATGGGATGCCAGGACCGTGACGGATATTCTGGGTAATGACGCATATTGGTTTTTCGCATTTTTCGGGCTAACGAAGGGCTCCAGAAATAAAACCTAAACATATATATTAAGCAGAGACCCATGCGCACATATTTGTTAAGGTATTTGGTTATTCGGGCCGCCATGGGGACAGGAAGGGGATGAAAACATTGGTAAACCGTTTTATTTTAACCTACCGCCGGACATTGGTTTTACATTATCTACTCCAATCAAGGGGATTATAGACAGTCTTACTGTATATATTTATAAAGCAGAGACATGTACAAACATATTGAGGTATAATACATGTATGTCAAGCTATCCTGGAGACCGGAAGTGGACGAAAATTGAGCTATAATGGTTGTACAGCCGGCAATTTGACCTACCCGACCATGGTTTTTTACTTCTGACTTGGTCCACAGGTCCTATGGAATGATCTACGGGGAATAGTTATCAAGCAGAGGCATTGACAAACGTTTTGAGGTATCATACATGTAGATCAAGCCTCCGTGAGGACCGGAAATTGTCTATTACGAAACTAAAATGGGATGCCAGGACCGTGACGAATATTCCGGGTAATAACGCATATTGGTTTTTCGCATTTTTCGGGCTAACGAAGGGCACCAGAAATAAAAACTAAACATATATATTAAGCAGAGACCTCTGCGCACATATTTGTTAAAGTATTTGGTTATTCGGGCCGCCATGGGGACCGGAAGGGGGTAAAAACATAGGTAAACCGTTTTATTTTAACCTACGGCCGGACATTGGTTTTACATTATTTACTCCAATCAAGGGGCGTATAGACAGTCTTACTGTATATATTTATAAAGCAGAGACATGTACAAACATTTTGAGGTATAATACATGTATGTCAAGCTATCCTGGAGACCGGAAGTTGACCTACCCGACCATGGTTTTTTACTTCTGACTTGGTCCACAGGTCCTATGGAATGATCTACGGGGAATAGTTATCAAGCAGAGGCATTGACAAACGTTTTGAGGTATAATACATGTAGATCAAGCCTCTCTGAGGACCGGAAGTTGCCTATTACGGAGCTAAAATGGGATGCCAGGACCGTGACGAATATTCCGGGTAATAACGCATATTGGTTTTTCGCATTTTTCGGGCTAACGAAGGGCTCCAGAAATAAAAACTAAACATATATATTAAGCAGAGACCCCTGCGCACATATTTGTTAAGGTATTTGGTTATTCGGACCGCCATGGGGACCGGAAGGGGGTGAAAACATTGGTAAACCGTTTTATTTTAACCTACCGCCGGACATTGGTTTTACATTATTTACCAATAATAAACATAGATATTAAGCAGAGACCCCTGCGCACATAGTTGTTAAGGTATTTGGTTATTCGGGCCGCCATGGGGACCGGAAGGGGGTGAAAACATTGGTAAACCGTTTTATTTTAACCTACCGCCGGACATTGGTTTTACATTATTTACTCCAATCAAGGGGCGTATAGACAGTCTTACTGTATATATTTATAAAGCAGAGACATGTACAAACATTGTGAGGTATAATACATGTATGTCAAGCTATCCTGGAGACCGGAAGTGGACGAAAATTGAGCTATTATGGTTGTACAGCCGGCAATTTGACCTACTCGACCATGGTTTTTTACTTCTGACTTGGTCCACAGGTCCTATGGAATGATCTACGGGGAATAGTTATCAAGCAGAGGCATTGACAAACGTTTTGAGGTATCATACATGTAGATCAAGCCTCCATGAGGACCGGAAATTGTCTATTACGGAGCTAAAATGGGATGCCAGGACCGTGACGAATATTCTGGGTAATAACGCATATTGGTTTTTCGCATTTTTCGGGCTAACGAAGGGCTCCAGAAATAAAAACTAAACATATATATTAAGCAGAGATCCCTGCGCACATATTTGTTAAGGTATTTGGTTATTCGGGCCGCCATGGGGACCGGAAGGGGGTGAAAACATAGGTAAACCTTTTTATTTTAACCTACCGCCGGACATTGGTTTTACATTATTTACCAATAATAAACATATATATTAAGCAGAGACCCCTGCGCACATATTTGTTAAGGTATTTGGTTATTCGGGCCGCCATGGGGACCGGAAGGGGGTGAAAACATTGGTAAACCGTTTTATTTTAACCTACCGCCGGACATTGGTTTTACATTATTTACTCCAATCAAGGGGCGTATAGACAGTCTTACTGTATATATTTATGAAGCAGAGACATGTACAAACATTTTGACGTATAATACATGTATGTCAAGCTATCCTGGAGACCGGAAGTGGACGACAATTGAGCCATAATGGTTGTACAGCCGGCAATTTGGACCTACCCGACCATGGTTTTTTACTTCTTACTTGGTCCACAGGTCCTATGGAATGATCTACGGGGAATAGTTATCAAGCAGAGGCATTGACAAACGTTTTGAGGTATCATACATGTAGATCAAGCCTCCGTGAGGACCGGAAATTGTCTATTACGGAGCTAAAATGGGATGCCAGGACCGTGACGGATATTCTGGGTAATAACGCATATTGGTTTTTCGCATTTTTCGGGCTATCGAAGGGCTCCAGAAATAAAACCTAAACATATATATTAAGCAGAGACCCCTGCGCACATATTTGTTAAGGTATTTGGTTATTCGGGCCGCCATGGGGACCGGAAGGGGGTGAAAACATAGGTAAACCGTTTTATTTTAACCTACCGCCGGACATTGGTTTTACATTATTTACCAATAATAAACATATATATTAAGCAGAGACCCCTGCGCACATATTTGTTAAGGTATTTGGTTATTCGGGCCGCCATGGGGACCGGAAGGGGGTGAAAACATCGGTAAACCGTTTTATTTTAACCTACCGCCGGACATTGGTTTTACATTATTTACTCCAATCAAGGGGCGTATAGACAGTCTTACTGTATATATTTATAAAGCAGAGACATGTACAAACATTTTGAGGTATAATACATGTATGTCAAGCTATCCTGGAGACCGGAAGTGGACGACAATTGAGCCATAATGGTTGTACAGCCGGCAATTTGGACCTACCCGACCATGGTTTTTTACTTCTTACTTGGTCCACAGGTCCTATGGAATGATCTACGGGGAATAGTTATCAAGCAGAGGCATTGACAAACGTTTTGAGGTATCATACATGTAGATCAAGCCTCCGTGAGGACCGGAAATTGTCTATTACGGAGCTAAAATGGGATGCCAGGACCGTGACGGATATTCTGGGTAATAACGCATATTGGTTTTTCGCATTTTTCGGGCTAAGGAAGGGCTCCAGAAATAAAAACTAAACATATATATTAAGCAGAGACCCCTGCGCACATATTTGTTAAGGTATTTGGTTATTCGGGCCGCCATGGGGCCCGAAAGGGGGTGAAAACATAGGTAAACCGTTTTATTTTAACCTACCGCCGGACATTGGTTTTACATTATTTACTCCAATCAAGGGCCGTATAGACAGTCTTACTGTATATATTTATAAAGCAGAGACATGTACAAACATTGTGAGGTATAATACATGTATGTCAAGCTATCCTGGAGACCGGAAGTGGACGACAATTGAGCCATAATGGTTGTACAGCCGGCAATTTTGACCTACCCGACCATGGTTTTTTATTTCTTACTTGGTCCACAGGTCCTATGGAATGTTCTACGGGGAATAGTTATCAAGCAGAGACATTGACAAACGTTTTGAGGTATCATACATGTAGATCAAGCCTCTGTGAGGACCGGACGTTGTCTATTACGGAGCTAAAATGAGATGCCAGGACCGTGACGGATATTTCGGGTAATAACGCATATTGGTTTTTCGCATTTTTCTGGCTAACGAAGGGCTCCAGAAATAAAAACTAAACATATATATTAAGCAGAGAACCCTGCGCACATATTTGTTAAAGTATTTGGTTATTCGGGCCGCCATGGGGACCGGAAGGGGGTGAAAACATTGGTAAACCGTTTTATTTTAACCTACCGCCGGACATTGGTTTTACATTATTTACTCCAATCAAGGGCCGTATAGACAGTCTTACTGTATATATTTATGAAGCATAGACATGTACAAACATTTTGAGGTATAATACATGTATGTCAAGTTATCCTGGAGACCGGAAGTGGACGACAATTGAGCCATAATGGTTGTACAGCCGGCAATTTTGACCTACCCGACCATGGTTTTTTACTTCTTACTTGGTCCACAGGTCCTATGGAATGATCTACGGGGAATAGTTATCAAGCAGAGGCATTGACAAACGTTTTGAGGTATCATACATGTAGATCAAGCCTCCGTGAGGACCGGACATTGTCTATTACGGAGCTAAAATGGGATGCCAGGACCGTGACGAATATTCTGGGTAATAACGCATATTGGTTTTTCGCATTTTTCGGGCTAACGAAGGGCTCCAGAAATAAAAACTAAACATATATATTAAGCAGAGACCCCTGCGCAAATATTTGTTAAGGTATTTGGTTATTCGGGCTGCCATGGGGACCGGAAGGGGGTGAAAACATAGGTAAACCGTTTTATTTTAACCTACCGCCGGACATTGGTTTTACATTTTTTACCAATAATAAACATAGATATTAAGCAGAGACCCCTGCGCACATATTTGTTAAGGTATTTGGTTATTCGGGCCGCCATGGGGACCGGAAGGGGGTGAAAACATTGGTAAACCGTTTTATTTTAACCTACCGCCGGACATTGGTTTTACATTATTTACTCCAATCAAGGGGCGTATAGACAGTCTTACTGTATATATTTATAAAGCAGAGACATGTACAAACATTGTGAGGTATAATACATGTATGTCAAGCTATCCTGGAAACCGGAAGTGGACGAAAATTGAGCTATTATGGTTGTACAGCCGGCAATTTGACCTACCCGACCATGGTTTTTTACTTCTGACTTGGTCCACAGGTCCTATGGAATGATCTACGGGGAATAGTTATCAAGCAGAGGCATTGACAAACGTTTTGAGGTATCATACATGTAGATCAAGCCTCCATGAGGACCGGAAATTGTCTATTACGGAGCTAAAATGGGATGCCAGGACCGTGACGGATATTCTGGGTAATAACGCATATTGGTTTTTCGCATTTTTCGGGCTAACGAAGGGCTCCAGAAATAAAACCTAAACATATATATTAAGCAGAGACCCATGCGCACATATTTGTTAAGGTATTTGGTTATTCGGGCCGCCATGGGGACAGGAAGGGGATGAAAACATTGGTAAACCGTTTTATTTTAACCTACCGCCGGACATTGGTTTTACATTATCTACTCCAATCAAGGGGATTATAGACAGTCTTACTGTATATATTTATAAAGCAGAGACATGTACAAACATATTGAGGTATAATACATGTATGTCAAGCTATCCTGGAGACCGGAAGTGGACGAAAATTGAGCTATAATGGTTGTACAGCCGGCAATTTGACCTACCCGACCATGGTTTTTTACTTCTGACTTGGTCCACAGGTCCTATGGAATGATCTACGGGGAATAGTTATCAAGCAGAGGCATTGACAAACGTTTTGAGGTATCATACATGTAGATCAAGCCTCCGTGAGGACCGGAAATTGTCTATTACGAAACTAAAATGGGATGCCAGGACCGTGACGAATATTCCGGGTAATAACGCATATTGGTTTTTCGCATTTTTCGGGCTAACGAAGGGCACCAGAAATAAAAACTAAACATATATATTAAGCAGAGACCTCTGCGCACATATTTGTTAAAGTATTTGGTTATTCGGGCCGCCATGGGGACCGGAAGGGGGTAAAAACATAGGTAAACCGTTTTATTTTAACCTACGGCCGGACATTGGTTTTACATTATTTACTCCAATCAAGGGGCGTATAGACAGTCTTACTGTATATATTTATAAAGCAGAGACATGTACAAACATTTTGAGGTATAATACATGTATGTCAAGCTATCCTGGAGACCGGAAGTTGACCTACCCGACCATGGTTTTTTACTTCTGACTTGGTCCACAGGTCCTATGGAATGATCTACGGGGAATAGTTATCAAGCAGAGGCATTGACAAACGTTTTGAGGTATAATACATGTAGATCAAGCCTCTCTGAGGACCGGAAGTTGCCTATTACGGAGCTAAAATGGGATGCCAGGACCGTGACGAATATTCCGGGTAATAACGCATATTGGTTTTTCGCATTTTTCGGGCTAACGAAGGGCTCCAGAAATAAAAACTAAACATATATATTAAGCAGAGACCCCTGCGCACATATTTGTTAAGGTATTTGGTTATTCGGACCGCCATGGGGACCGGAAGGGGGTGAAAACATTGGTAAACCGTTTTATTTTAACCTACCGCCGGACATTGGTTTTACATTATTTACCAATAATAAACATAGATATTAAGCAGAGACCCCTGCGCACATAGTTGTTAAGGTATTTGGTTATTCGGGCCGCCATGGGGACCGGAAGGGGGTGAAAACATTGGTAAACCGTTTTATTTTAACCTACCGCCGGACATTGGTTTTACATTATTTACTCCAATCAAGGGGCGTATAGACAGTCTTACTGTATATATTTATAAAGCAGAGACATGTACAAACATTGTGAGGTATAATACATGTATGTCAAGCTATCCTGGAGACCGGAAGTGGACGAAAATTGAGCTATTATGGTTGTACAGCCGGCAATTTGACCTACACGACCATGGTTTTTTACTTCTGACTTGGTCCACAGGTCCTATGGAATGATCTACGGGGAATAGTTATCAAGCAGAGGCATTGACAAACGTTTTGAGGTATCATACATGTAGATCAAGCCTCCATGAGGACCGGAAATTGTCTATTACGGAGCTAAAATGGGATGCCAGGACCGTGACGAATATTCTGGGTAATAACGCATATTGGTTTTTCGCATTTTTCGGGCTAACGAAGGGCTCCAGAAATAAAAACTAAACATATATATTAAGCAGAGATCCCTGCGCACATATTTGTTAAGGTATTTGGTTATTCGGGCCGCCATGGGGACCGGAAGGGGGTGAAAACATAGGTAAACCGTTTTATTTTAACCTACCGCCGGACATTGGTTTTACATTATTTACCAATAATAAACATATATATTAAGCAGAGACCCCTGCGCACATATTTGTTAAGGTATTTGGTTATTCGGGCCGCCATGGGGACCGGAAGGGGGTGAAAACATTGGTAAACCGTTTTATTTTAACCTACCGCCGGACATTGGTTTTACATTATTTACTCCAATCAAGGGGCGTATAGACAGTCTTACTGTATATATTTATGAAGCAGAGACATGTACAAACATTTTGACGTATAATACATGTATGTCAAGCTATCCTGAAGACCGGAAGTGGACGACAATTGAGCCATAATGGTTGTACAGCCGGCAATTTGGACCTACCCGACCATGGTTTTTTACTTCTTACTTGGTCCACAGGTCCTATGGAATGATCTACGGGGAATAGTTATCAAGCAGAGGCATTGACAAACGTTTTGAGGTATCATACATGTAGATCAAGCCTCCGTGAGGACCGGAAATTGTCTATTACGGAGCTAAAATGGGATGCCAGGACCGTGACGGATATTCTGGGTAATAACGCATATTGGTTTTTCGCATTTTTCGGGCTATCGAAGGGCTCCAGAAATAAAACCTAAACATATATATTAAGCAGAGACCCCTGCGCACATATTTGTTAAGGTATTTGGTTATTCGGGCCGCCATGGGGACCGGAAGGGGGTGAAAACATAGGTAAACCGTTTTATTTTAACCTACCGCCGGACATTGGTTTTACATTATTTACCAATAATAAACATATATATTAAGCAGAGACCCCTGCGCACATATTTGTTAAGGTAATTGGTTATTCGGGCCGCCATGGGGACCGGAAGGGGGTGAAAACATTGGTAAACCGTTTTATTTTAACCTACCGCCGGACATTGGTTTTACATTATTTACTCCAATCAAGGGGCGTATAGACAGTCTTACTGTATATATTTATAAAGCAGAGACATGTACAAACATTTTGAGGTATAATACATGTATGTCAAGCTATCCTGGAGACCGGAAGTGGACGAAAATTGAGCTATAATGGTTGTACAGCCGGCAATTTGACCTACCCGACCATGGTTTTTTACTTCTGACTTGGTCCACAGGTCCTATGGAATGATCTACGGGGAATAGTTATCAAGCAGAGGCATTGACAAACGTTTTGAGGTATCATACATGTAGATCAAGCATCCATGAGGACCGGAAATTGTCTATTACGGAGCTAAAATGGGATGCCAGGACCGTGACGGATATTCTGGGTAATAACGCATATTGGTTTTTCGCATTTTTCGGGCTAACGAAGGGCTCCAGAAATAAAAACTAAACATATATATTAAGCAGAGACCCCTTCGCACATATTTGTTAAGGTATTTGGTTATTCGGGCCGCCATGGGGACCGGAAGGGGGTGAAAACATAGGTAAACCGTTTTATTTTAACCTACCGCCGGACATTGGTTTTACATTATTTACCAATAATAAACATATATATTAAGCAGAGACCCCTGCG
The DNA here is from genome assembly GCA_963680875.1 of Bathymodiolus brooksi. Taxonomy (NCBI): domain Eukaryota; kingdom Metazoa; phylum Mollusca; class Bivalvia; order Mytilida; family Modiolidae; genus Bathymodiolus; species Bathymodiolus brooksi. Next base: position 67,176,175 of record OY804587.1, read on the forward strand.
CACATATTTGTTAAGGTATTTGGTTATTCGGGCCGCCATGGGGACCGGAAGGGGGTGAAAACATTGGTAAACCGTTTTATTTTAACCTACCGCCGGACATTGGTTTTACATTATTTACTCCAATCAAGGGGCGTATAGACAGTCTTACTGTATATATTTATAAAGCAGAGACATGTACAAACATTTTGAGGTATAATACATGTATGTCAAGCTATCCTGGAGACCGGAAGTGGACGAAAATTGAGCTATAATGGTTGTACAGCCGGCAATTTGACCTACCCGACCATGGTTTTTTACTTCTGACTTGGTCCACAGGTCCTATGGAATGATCTACGGGGAATAGTTATCAAGCAGAGGCATTGACAAACGTTTTGAGGTATCATACATGTAGATCAAGCATCCATGAGGACCGGAAATTGTCTATTACGGAGCTAAAATGGGATGCCAGGACCGTGACGGATATTCTGGGTAATAACGCATATTGGTTTTTCGCATTTTTCGGGCTAACGAAGGGCTCCAGAAATAAAAACTAAACATATATATTAAGCAGAGACCCCTGCGCACATATTTGTTAAGGTATTTGGTTATTCGGGCCGCCATGGGGACCGGAAGGGGGTGAAAACATAGGTAAACCTTTTTATTTTAACCTACCGCCGGACATTGGTTTTACATTATTTACCAATAATAAACATATATATTAAGCAGAGACCCCTGCGCACATATTTGTTAAGGTATTTGGTTATTCGGGCCGCCATGGGGACCGGAAGGGGGTGAAAACATTGGTAAACCGTTTTATTTTAACCTACCGCCGGACATTGGTTTTACATTATTTACTCCAATCAAGGGGCGTATAGACAGTCTTACTGTATATATTTATAAAGCAGAGACATGTACAAACATTTTGAGGTATAATACATGTATGTCAAGCTATCCTGGAGACCGGAAGTGGACGACAATTGAGCCATAATGGTTGTACAGCCGGCAATTTGGACCTACCCGACCATGGTTTTTTACTTCTTACTTGGTCCACAGGTCCTATGGAATGATCTACGGGGAATAGTTATCAAGCAGAGGCATTGACAAACGTTTTGAGGTATCATACATGTAGATCAAGCCTCCGTGAGGACCGGACATTGTCTATTACGGAGCTAAAATGGGATGCCAGGACCGTGACGAATATTCTGGGTAATAACGCATATTGGTTTTTCGCATTTTTCGGGCTAACGAAGGGCTCCAGAAATAAAAACTAAACATATATATTAAGCAGAGACCCCTGCGCAAATATTTGTTAAGGTATTTGGTTATTCGGGCTGCCATGGGGACCGGAAGGGGGTGAAAACATAGGTAAACCGTTTTATTTTAACCTACCGCCGGACATTGGTTTTACATTTTTTACCAATAATAAACATAGATATTAAGCAGAGACCCCTGCGCACATATTTGTTAAGGTATTTGGTTATTCGGGCCGCCATGGGGACCGGAAGGGGGTGAAAACATTGGTAAACCGTTTTATTTTAACCTACCGCCGGACATTGGTTTTACATTATTTACTCCAATCAAGGGGCGTATAGACAGTCTTACTGTATATATTTATAAAGCAGAGACATGTACAAACATTGTGAGGTATAATACATGTATGTCAAGCTATCCTGGAAACCGGAAGTGGACGAAAATTGAGCTATTATGGTTGTACAGCCGGCAATTTGACCTACCCGACCATGGTTTTTTACTTCTGACTTGGTCCACAGGTCCTATGGAATGATCTACGGGGAATAGTTATCAAGCAGAGGCATTGACAAACGTTTTGAGGTATCATACATGTAGATCAAGCCTCCATGAGGACCGGAAATTGTCTATTACGGAGCTAAAATGGGATGCCAGGACCGTGACGGATATTCTGGGTAATAACGCATATTGGTTTTTCGCATTTTTCGGGCTAACGAAGGGCTCCAGAAATAAAACCTAAACATATATATTAAGCAGAGACCCATGCGCACATATTTGTTAAGGTATTTGGTTATTCGGGCCGCCATGGGGACAGGAAGGGGATGAAAACATTGGTAAACCGTTTTATTTTAACCTACCGCCGGACATTGGTTTTACATTATCTACTCCAATCAAGGGGATTATAGACAGTCTTACTGTATATATTTATAAAGCAGAGACATGTACAAACATATTGAGGTATAATACATGTATGTCAAGCTATCCTGGAGACCGGAAGTGGACGAAAATTGAGCTATAATGGTTGTACAGCCGGCAATTTGACCTACCCGACCATGGTTTTTTACTTCTGACTTGGTCCACAGGTCCTATGGAATGATCTACGGGGAATAGTTATCAAGCAGAGGCATTGACAAACGTTTTGAGGTATCATACATGTAGATCAAGCCTCCGTGAGGACCGGAAATTGTCTATTACGAAACTAAAATGGGATGCCAGGACCGTGACGAATATTCCGGGTAATAACGCATATTGGTTTTTCGCATTTTTCGGGCTAACGAAGGGCACCAGAAATAAAAACTAAACATATATATTAAGCAGAGACCTCTGCGCACATATTTGTTAAAGTATTTGGTTATTCGGGCCGCCATGGGGACCGGAAGGGGGTAAAAACATAGGTAAACCGTTTTATTTTAACCTACGGCCGGACATTGGTTTTACATTATTTACTCCAATCAAGGGGCGTATAGACAGTCTTACTGTATATATTTATAAAGCAGAGACATGTACAAACATTTTGAGGTATAATACATGTATGTCAAGCTATCCTGGAGACCGGAAGTGGACGAAAATTGAGCTATAATGGTTGTACAGCCGGCAATTTGACCTACCCGACCATGGTTTTTTACTTCTGACTTGGTCCACAGGTCCTATGGAATGATCTACGGGGAATAGTTATCAAGCAGAGGCATTGACAAACGTTTTGAGGTATAATACATGTAGATCAAGCCTCTCTGAGGACCGGAAGTTGCCTATTACGGAGCTAAAATGGGATGCCAGGACCGTGACGAATATTCCGGGTAATAACGCATATTGGTTTTTCGCATTTTTCGGGCTAACGAAGGGCTCCAGAAATAAAAACTAAACATATATATTAAGCAGAGACCCCTGCGCACATATTTGTTAAGGTATTTGGTTATTCGGACCGCCATGGGGACCGGAAGGGGGTGAAAACATTGGTAAACCGTTTTATTTTAACCTACCGCCGGACATTGGTTTTACATTATTTACCAATAATAAACATAGATATTAAGCAGAGACCCCTGCGCACATAGTTGTTAAGGTATTTGGTTATTCGGGCCGCCATGGGGACCGGAAGGGGGTGAAAACATTGGTAAACCGTTTTATTTTAACCTACCGCCGGACATTGGTTTTACATTATTTACTCCAATCAAGGGGCGTATAGACAGTCTTACTGTATATATTTATAAAGCAGAGACATGTACAAACATTGTGAGGTATAATACATGTATGTCAAGCTATCCTGGAGACCGGAAGTGGACGAAAATTGAGCTATTATGGTTGTACAGCCGGCAATTTGACCTACACGACCATGGTTTTTTACTTCTGACTTGGTCCACAGGTCCTATGGAATGATCTACGGGGAATAGTTATCAAGCAGAGGCATTGACAAACGTTTTGAGGTATCATACATGTAGATCAAGCCTCCATGAGGACCGGAAATTGTCTATTACGGAGCTAAAATGGGATGCCAGGACCGTGACGAATATTCTGGGTAATAACGCATATTGGTTTTTCGCATTTTTCGGGCTAACGAAGGGCTCCAGAAATAAAAACTAAACATATATATTAAGCAGAGATCCCTGCGCACATATTTGTTAAGGTATTTGGTTATTCGGGCCGCCATGGGGACCGGAAGGGGGTGAAAACATAGGTAAACCGTTTTATTTTAACCTACCGCCGGACATTGGTTTTACATTATTTACCAATAATAAACATATATATTAAGCAGAGACCCCTGCGCACATATTTGTTAAGGTATTTGGTTATTCGGGCCGCCATGGGGACCGGCAGGGGGTGAAAACATTGGTAAACCGTTTTATTTTAACCTACCGCCGGACATTGGTTTTACATTATTTACTCCAATCAAGGGGCGTATAGACAGTCTTACTGTATATATTTATAAAGCAGAGACATGTACAAACATTTTGAGGTATAATACATGTATGTCAAGCTATCCTGGAGACCGGAAGTGGACGAAAATTGAGCTATAATGGTTGTACAGCCGGCAATTTGACCTACCCGACCATGGTTTTTTACTTCTGACTTGGTCCACAGGTCCTATGGAATGATCTACGGGGAATAGTTATCAAGCAGAGGCATTGACAAACGTTTTGAGGTATCATACATGTAGATCAAGCATCCATGAGGACCGGAAATTGTCTATTACGGAGCTAAAATGGGATGCCAGGACCGTGACGGATATTCTGGGTAATAACGCATATTGGTTTTTCGCATTTTTCGGGCTAACGAAGGGCTCCAGAAATAAAAACTAAACATATATATTAAGCAGAGACCCCTTCGCACATATTTGTTAAGGTATTTGGTTATTCGGGCCGCCATGGGGACCGGAAGGGGGTGAAAACATAGGTAAACCGTTTTATTTTAACCTACCGCCGGACATTGGTTTTACATTATTTACCAATAATAAACATATATATTAAGCAGAGACCCCTGCGCACATATTTGTTAAGGTATTTGGTTATTCGGGCCGCCATGGGGACCGGAAGGGGGTGAAAACATTGGTAAACCGTTTTATTTTAACCTACCGCCGGACATTGGTTTTACATTATTTACTCCAATCAAGGGGCGTATAGACAGTCTTACTGTATATATTTATAAAGCAGAGACATGTACAAACATTTTGAGGTATAATACATGTATGTCAAGCTATCCTGGAGACCGGAAGTGGACGAAAATTGAGCTATAATGGTTGTACAGCCGGCAATTTGACCTACCCGACCATGGTTTTTTACTTCTGACTTGGTCCACAGGTCCTATGGAATGATCTACGGGGAATAGTTATCAAGCAGAGGCATTGACAAACGTTTTGAGGTATCATACATGTAGATCAAGCATCCATGAGGACCGGAAATTGTCTATTACGGAGCTAAAATGGGATGCCAGGACCGTGACGGATATTCTGGGTAATAACGCATATTGGTTTTTCGCATTTTTCGGGCTAACGAAGGGCTCCAGAAATAAAAACTAAACATATATATTAAGCAGAGACCCCTGCGCACATATTTGTTAAGGTATTTGGTTATTCGGGCCGCCATGGGGACCGGAAGGGGGTGAAAACATAGGTAAACCTTTTTATTTTAACCTACCGCCGGACATTGGTTTTACATTATTTACCAATAATAAACATATATATTAAGCAGAGACCCCTGCGCACATATTTGTTAAGGTATTTGGTTATTCGGGCCGCCATGGGGACCGGAAGGGGGTGAAAACATTGGTAAACCGTTTTATTTTAACCTACCGCCGGACATTGGTTTTACATTATTTACTCCAATCAAGGGGCGTATAGACAGTCTTACTGTATATATTTATAAAGCAGAGACATGTACAAACATTTTGAGGTATAATACATGTATGTCAAGCTATCCTGGAGACCGGAAGTGGACGACAATTGAGCCATAATGGTTGTACAGCCGGCAATTTGGACCTACCCGACCATGGTTTTTTACTTCTTACTTGGTCCACAGGTCCTATGGAATGATCTACGGGGAATAGTTATCAAGCAGAGGCATTGACAAACGTTTTGAGGTATCATACATGTAGATCAAGCCTCCGTGAGGACCGGAAATTGTCTATTACGGAGCTAAAATGGGATGCCAGGACCGTGACGGATATTCTGGGTAATAACGCATATTGGTTTTTCGCATTTTTCGGGCTATCGAAGGGCTCCAGAAATAAAACCTAAACATATATATTAAGCAGAGACCCCTGCGCACATATTTGTTAAGGTATTTGGTTATTCGGGCCGCCATGGGGACCGGAAGGGGGTGAAAACATAGGTAAACCGTTTTATTTTAACCTACCGCCGGACATTGGTTTTACATTATTTACCAATAATAAACATATATATTAAGCAGAGACCCCTGCGCACATATTTGTTAAGGTATTTGGTTATTCGGGCCGCCATGGGGACCGGAAGGGGGTGAAAACATTGGTAAACCGTTTTATTTTAACCTACCGCCGGACATTGGTTTTACATTATTTACTCCAATCAAGGGGCGTATAGACAGTCTTACTGTATATATTTATAAAGCAGAGACATGTACAAACATTTTGAGGTATAATACATGTATGTCAAGCTATCCTGGAGACCGGAAGTGGACGAAAATTGAGCTATAATGGTTGTACAGCCGGCAATTTGACCTACCCGACCATGGTTTTTTACTTCTGACTTGGTCCACAGGTCCTATGGAATGATCTACGGGGAATAGTTATCAAGCAGAGGCATTGACAAACGTTTTGAGGTATCATACATGTAGATCAAGCATCCATGAGGACCGGAAATTGTCTATTACGGAGCTAAAATGGGATGCCAGGACCGTGACGGATATTCTGGGTAATAACGCATATTGGTTTTTCGCATTTTTCGGGCTAACGAAGGGCTCCAGAAATAAAAACTAAACACATATATTAAGCAGAGACCCCTTCGCACATATTTGTTAAGGTATTTGGTTATTCGGGCCGCCATGGGGACCGGAAGGGGGTGAAAACATAGGTAAACCTTTTTATTTTAACCTACCGCCGGACATTGGTTTTACATTATTTACCAATAATAAACATATATATTAAGCAGAGACCCCTGCGCACATATTTGTTAAGGTATTTGGTTATTCGGGCAGCCATGGGGACCGGAAGGGGGTAAAAACATTGGTAAACCGTTTTATTTTAACCTACCGCCGGACATTGGTTTTACATTATTTACTCCAATCAAGGGGCGTATAGACAGTCTTACTGTATATATTTATGAAGCAGAGACATGTACAAACATTTTGAGGTATAATACATGTATGTCAAGCTATCCTGGAGACCGGAAGTGGACGACAATTGAGCCATAATGGTTGTACAGCCGGCAATTTGGACCTACCCGACCATGGTTTTTTACTTCTTACTTGGTCCACAGGTCCTATGGAATGATCTACGGGGAATAGTTATCAAGCAGAGGCATTGACAAACGTTTTGAGGTATCATACATGTAGATCAAGCCTCCGTGAGGACCGGAAATTGTCTATTACGGAGCTAAAATGGGATGCCAGGACCGTGACGGATATTCTGGGTAATAACGCATATTGGTTTTTCGCATTTTTCGGGCTATCGAAGGGCTCCAGAAATAAAACCTAAACATATATATTAAGCAGAGACCCCTGCGCACATATTTGTTAAGGTATTTGGTTATTCGGGCCGCCATGGGGACCGGAAGGGGGTGAAAACATAGGTAAACCGTTTTATTTTAACCTACCGCCGGACATTGGTTTTACATTATTTACCAATAATAAACATATATATTAAGCAGAGACCCCTGCGCACATATTTGTTAAGGTATTTGGTTATTCGGGCCGCCATGGGGACCGGAAGGGGGTGAAAACATTGGTAAACCGTTTTATTTTAACCTACCGCCGGACATTGGTTTTACATTATTTACTCCAATCAAGGGGCGTATAGACAGTCTTACTGTATATATTTATAAAGCAGAGACATGTACAAACATTTTGAGGTATAATACATGTATGTCAAGCTATCCTGGAGACCGGAAGTGGACGAAAATTGAGCTATAATGGTTGTACAGCCGGCAATTTGACCTACCCGACCATGGTTTTTTACTTCTGACTTGGTCCACAGGTCCTATGGAATGATCTACGGGGAATAGTTATCAAGCAGAGGCATTGACAAACGTTTTGAGGTATCATACATGTAGATCAAGCCTCCGTGAGGACCGGAAATTGTCTATTACGGAGCTAAAATGGGATGCCAGGACCGTGACGGATATTCTGGGTAATAACGCATATTGGTTTTTCGCATTTTTCGGGCTATCGAAGGGCTCCAGAAATAAAACCTAAACATATATATTAAGCAGAGACCCCTGCGCACATATTTGTTAAGGTATTTGGTTATTCGGGCCGCCATGGGGACCGGAAGGGGGTGAAAACATAGGTAAACCGTTTTATTTTAACCTACCGCCGGACATTGGTTTTACATTATTTACCAATAATAAACATATATATTAAGCAGAGACCCCTGCGCACATATTTGTTAAGGTATTTGGTTATTCGGGCCGCCATGGGGACCGGAAGGGGGTGAAAACATTGGTAAACCGTTTTATTTTAACCTACCGCCGGACATTGGTTTTACATTATTTACTCCAATCAAGGGGCGTATAGACAGTCTTACTGTATATATTTATAAAGCAGAGACATGTACAAACATTTTGAGGTATAATACATGTATGTCAAGCTATCCTGGAGACCGGAAGTGGACGACAATTGAGCCATAATGGTTGTACAGCCGGCAATTTGGACCTACCCGACCATGGTTTTTTACTTCTTACTTGGTCCACAGGTCCTATGGAATGATCTACGGGGAATAGTTATCAAGCAGAGGCATTGACAAACGTTTTGAGGTATCATACATGTAGATCAAGCCTCCGTGAGGACCGGAAATTGTCTATTACGGAGCTAAAATGGGATGCCAGGACCGTGACGGATATTCTGGGTAATAACGCATATTGGTTTTTCGCATTTTTCGGGCTATCGAAGGGCTCCAGAAATAAAACCTAAACATATATATTAAGCAGAGACCCCTGCGCACATATTTGTTAAGGTATTTGGTTATTCGGGCCGCCATGGGGACCGGAAGGGGGTGAAAACATAGGTAAACCGTTTTATTTTAACCTACCGCCGGACATTGGTTTTACATTATTTACCAATAATAAACATATATATTAAGCAGAGACCCCTGCGCACATATTTGTTAAGGTATTTGGTTATTCGGGCCGCCATGGGGACCGGAAGGGGGTGAAAACATTGGTAAACCGTTTTATTTTAACCTACCGCCGGACATTGGTTTTACATTATTTACTCCAATCAAGGGGCGTATAGACAGTCTTACTGTATATATTTATAAAGCAGAGACATGTACAAACATTTTGAGGTATAATACATGTATGTCAAGCTATCCTGGAGACCGGAAGTGGACGAAAATTGAGCTATAATGGTTGTACAGCCGGCAATTTGACCTACCCGACCATGGTTTTTTACTTCTGACTTGGTCCACAGGTCCTATGGAATGATCTACGGGGAATAGTTATCAAGCAGAGGCATTGACAAACGTTTTGAGGTATCATACATGTAGATCAAGCATCCATGAGGACCGGAAATTGTCTATTACGGAGCTAAAATGGGATGCCAGGACCGTGACGGATATTCTGGGTAATAACGCATATTGGTTTTTCGCATTTTTCGGGCTAACGAAGGGCTCCAGAAATAAAAACTAAACATATATATTAAGCAGAGACCCCTGCGCACATATTTGTTAAGGTATTTGGTTATTCGGGCCGCCATGGGGACCGGAAGGGGGTGAAAACATAGGTAAACCTTTTTATTTTAACCTACCGCCGGACATTGGTTTTACATTATTTACCAATAATAAACATATATATTAAGCAGAGACCCCTGCGCACATATTTGTTAAGGTATTTGGTTATTCGGGCCGCCATGGGGACCGGAAGGGGGTGAAAACATTGGTAAACCGTTTTATTTTAACCTACCGCCGGACATTGGTTTTACATTATTTACTCCAATCAAGGGGCGTATAGACAGTCTTACTGTATATATTTATGAAGCAGAGACATGTACAAACATTTTGAGGTATAATACATGTATGTCAAGCTATCCTGGAGACCGGAAGTGGACGACAATTGAGCCATAATGGTTGTACAGCCGGCAATTTGGACCTACCCGACCATGGTTTTTTACTTCTTACTTGGTCCACAGGTCCTATGGAATGATCTACGGGGAATAGTTATCAAGCAGAGGCATTGACAAACGTTTTGAGGTATCATACATGTAGATCAAGCCTCCGTGAGGACCGGAAATTGTCTATTACGGAGCTAAAATGGGATGCCAGGACCGTGACGGATATTCTGGGTAATAACGAATATTGGTTTTTCGCATTTTTCGGGCTATCGAAGGGCTCCAGAAATAAAACCTAAACATATATATTAAGCAGAGACCCCTGCGCACATATTTGTTAAGGTATTTGGTTATTCGGGCCGCCATGGGGACCGGAAGGGGGTGAAAACATAGGTAAACCGTTTTATTTTAACCTACCGCCGGACATTGGTTTTACATTATTTACCAATAATAAACATATATATTAAGCAGAGACCCCTGCGCACATATTTGTTAAGGTATTTGGTTATTCGGGCCGCCATGGGGACCGGAAGGGGGTGAAAACATTGGTAAACCGTTTTATTTTAACCTACCGCCGGACATTGGTTTTACATTATTTACTCCAATCAAGGGGCGTATAGACAGTCTTACTGTATATATTTATAAAGCAGAGACATGTACAAACATTTTGAGGTATAATACATGTATGTCAAGCTATCCTGGAGACCGGAAGTGGACGACAATTGAGCCATAATGGTTGTACAGCCGGCAATTTGGACCTACCCGACCATGGTTTTTTACTTCTTACTTGGTCCACAGGTCCTATGGAATGATCTACGGGGAATAGTTATCAAGCAGAGGCATTGACAAACGTTTTGAGGTATCATACATGTAGATCAAGCCTCCGTGAGGACCGGAAATTGTCTATTACGGAGCTAAAATGGGATGCCAGGACCGTGACGGATATTCTGGGTAATAACGCATATTGGTTTTTCGCATTTTTCGGGCTATCGAAGGGCTCCAGAAATAAAACCTAAACATATATATTAAGCAGAGACCCCTGCGCACATATTTGTTAAGGTATTTGGTTATTCGGGCCGCCATGGGGACCGGAAGGGGGTGAAAACATAGGTAAACCGTTTTATTTTAACCTACCGCCGGACATTGGTTTTACATTATTTACCAATAATAAACATATATATTAAGCAGAGACCCCTGCGCACATATTTGTTAAGGTATTTGGTTATTCGGGCCGCCATGGGGACCGGAAGGGGGTGAAAACATTGGTAAACCGTTTTATTTTAACCTACCGCCGGACATTGGTTTTACATTATTTACTCCAATCAAGGGGCGTATAGACAGTCTTACTGTATATATTTATAAAGCAGAGACATGTACAAACATTTTGAGGTATAATACATGTATGTCAAGCTATCCTGGAGACCGGAAGTGGACGACAATTGAGCCATAATGGTTGTACAGCCGGCAATTTGGACCTACCCGACCATGGTTTTTTACTTCTTACTTGGTCCACAGGTCCTATGGAATGATCTACGGGGAATAGTTATCAAGCAGAGGCATTGACAAACGTTTTGAGGTATCATACATGTAGATCAAGCCTCCGTGAGGACCGGAAATTGTCTATTACGGAGCTAAAATGGGATGCCAGGACCGTGACGGATATTCTGGGTAATAACGCATATTGGTTTTTCGCATTTTTCGGGCTATCGAAGGGCTCCAGAAATAAAACCTAAACATATATATTAAGCAGAGACCCCTGCGCACATATTTGTTAAGGTATTTGGTTATTCGGGCCGCCATGGGGACCGGAAGGGGGTGAAAACATAGGTAAACCGTTTTATTTTAACCTACCGCCGGACATTGGTTTTACATTATTTACCAATAATAAACATATATATTAAGCAGAGACCCCTGCGCACATATTTGTTAAGGTATTTGGTTATTCGGGCCGCCATGGGGACCGGAAGGGGGTGAAAACATTGGTAAACCGTTTTATTTTAACCTACCGCCGGACATTGGTTTTACATTATTTACTCCAATCAAGGGGCGTATAGACAGTCTTACTGTATATATTTATAAAGCAGAGACATGTACAAACATTTTGAGGTATAATACATGTATGTCAAGCTATCCTGGAGACCGGAAGTGGACGAAAATTGAGCTATAATGGTTGTACAGCCGGCAATTTGACCTACCCGACCATGGTTTTTTACTTCTGACTTGGTCCACAGGTCCTATGGAATGATCTACGGGGAATAGTTATCAAGCAGAGGCATTGACAAACGTTTTGAGGTATCATACATGAAGATCAAACATCCATGAGGACCGGAAATTGTCTATTACGGAGCTAAAATGGGATGCCAGGACCGTGACGGATATTCTGGGTAATAACGCATATTGGTTTTTCGCATTTTTCGGGCTAAGGAAGGGCTCCAGAAATAAAAACTAAACATATATATTAAGCAGAGACCCCTGCGCACATATTTGTTAAGGTATTTGGTTATTCGGGCCGCCATGGGGCCCGAAAGGGGGTGAAAACATAGGTAAACCGTTTTATTTTAACCTACCGCCGGACATTGGTTTTACATTATTTACTCCAATCAAGGGCCGTATAGACAGTCTTACTGTATATATTTATAAAGCAGAGACATGTACAAACATTGTGAGGTATAATACATGTATGTCAAGCTATCCTGGAGACCGGAAGTGGACGACAATTGAGCCATAATGGTTGTACAGCCGGCAATTTTGACCTACCCGACCATGGTTTTTTATTTCTTACTTGGTCCACAGGTCCTATGGAATGTTCTACGGGGAATAGTTATCAAGCAGAGACATTGACAAACGTTTTGAGGTATCATACATGTAGATCAAGCCTCTGTGAGGACCGGACGTTGTCTATTACGGAGCTAAAATGAGATGCCAGGACCGTGACGGATATTTCGGGTAATAACGCATATTGGTTTTTCGCATTTTTCTGGCTAACGAAGGGCTCCAGAAATAAAAACTAAACATATATATTAAGCAGAGAACCCTGCGCACATATTTGTTAAAGTATTTGGTTATTCGGGCCGCCATGGGGACCGGAAGGGGGTGAAAACATTGGTAAACCGTTTTATTTTAACCTACCGCCGGACATTGGTTTTACATTATTTACTCCAATCAAGGGCCGTATAGACAGTCTTACTGTATATATTTATGAAGCATAGACATGTACAAACATTTTGAGGTATAATACATGTATGTCAAGTTATCCTGGAGACCGGAAGTGGACGACAATTGAGCCATAATGGTTGTACAGCCGGCAATTTTGACCTACCCGACCATGGTTTTTTACTTCTTACTTGGTCCACAGGTCCTATGGAATGATCTACGGGGAATAGTTATCAAGCAGAGGCATTGACAAACGTTTTGAGGTATCATACATGTAGATCAAGCCTCCGTGAGGACCGGAAATTGTCTATTACGGAGCTAAAATGGGATGGCAGGACCGTGACGAATATTCTGGGTAATAACGCATATTGGTTTTTCGCATTTTTCGGGCTAACGAAGGGCTCCAGAAATAAAAACTAAACATATATATTAAGCAGAGACCCCTGCTCAAATATTTGTTAAGGTATTTGGTTATTCGGGCTGCCATGGGGACCGGAAGGGGGTGAAAACATAGGTAAACCGTTTTATTTTAACCTACCGCCGGACATTGGTTTTACATTTTTTACCAATAATAAACATAGATATTAAGCAGAGACCCCTGCGCACATATTTGTTAAGGTATTTGGTTATTCGGGCCGCCATGGGGACCGGAAGGGGGTGAAAACATTGGTAAACCGTTTTATTTTAACCTACCGCCGGACATTGGTTTTACATTATTTACTCCAATCAAGGGGCGTATAGACAGTCTTACTGTATATATTTATAAAGCAGAGACATGTACAAACATTGTGAGGTATAATACATGTATGTCAAGCTATCCTGGAAACCGGAAGTGGACGAAAATTGAGCTATTATGGTTGTACAGCCGGCAATTTGACCTACCCGACCATGGTTTTTTACTTCTGACTTGGTCCACAGGTCCTATGGAATGATCTACGGGGAATAGTTATCAAGCAGAGGCATTGACAAACGTTTTGAGGTATCATACATGTAGATCAAGCCTCCATGAGGACCGAAAATTGTCTATTACGGAGCTAAAATGGGATGCCAGGACCGTGACGGATATTCTGGGTAATAACGCATATTGGTTTTTCGCATTTTTCGGGCTAACGAAGGGCTCCAGAAATAAAACCTAAACATATATATTAAGCAGAGACCCATGCGCACATATTTGTTAAGGTATTTGGTTATTCGGGCCGCCATGGGGACAGGAAGGGGATGAAAACATTGGTAAACCGTTTTATTTTAACCTACCGCCGGACATTGGTTTTACATTATCTACTCCAATCAAGGGGATTATAGACAGTCTTACTGTATATATTTATAAAGCAGAGACATGTACAAACATATTGAGGTATAATACATGTATGTCAAGCTATCCTGGAGATCGGAAGTGGACGAAAATTGAGCTATAATGGTTGTACAGCCGGCAATTTGACCTACCCGACCATGGTTTTTTACTTCTGACTTGGTCCACAGGTCCTATGGAATGATCTACGGGGAATAGTTATCAAGCAGAGGCATTGACAAACGTTTTGAGGTATCATACATGTAGATCAAGCCTCCGTGAGGACCGGAAATTGTCTATTACGAAACTAAAATGGGATGCCAGGACCGTGACGAATATTCCGGGTAATAACGCATATTGGTTTTTCGCATTTTTCAGGCTAACGAAGGGCACCAGAAATAAAAACTAAACATATATATTAAGCAGAGACCTCTGCGCACATATTTGTTAAAGTATTTGGTTATTCGGGCCGCCATGGGGACCGGAAGGGGGTAAAAACATAGGTAAACCGTTTTATTTTAACCTACGGCCGGACATTGGTTTTACATTATTTACTCCAATCAAGGGGCGTATAGACAGTCTTACTGTATATATTTATAAAGCAGAGACATGTACAAACATTTTGAGGTATAATACATGTATGTCAAGCTATCCTGGAGACCGGAAGTTGACCTACCCGACCATGGTTTTTTACTTCTGACTTGGTCCACAGGTCCTATGGAATGATCTACGGGGAATAGTTATCAAGCAGAGGCATTGACAAACGTTTTGAGGTATAATACATGTAGATCAAGCCTCTCTGAGGACCGGAAGTTGCCTATTACGGAGCTAAAATGGGATGCCAGGACCGTGACGAATATTCCGGGTAATAACGCATATTGGTTTTTCGCATTTTTCGGGCTAACGAAGGGCTCCAGAAATAAAAACTAAACATATATATTAAGCAGAGACCCCTGCGCACATATTTGTTAAGGTATTTGGTTATTCGGACCGCCATGGGGACCGGAAGGGGGTGAAAACATTGGTAAACCGTTTTATTTTAACCTACCGCCGAACATTGGTTTTACATTATTTACCAATAATAAACATAGATATTAAGCAGAGACCCCTGCGCACATAGTTGTTAAGGTATTTGGTTATTCGGGCCGCCATGGGGACCGGAAGGGGGTGAAAACATTGGTAAACCGTTTTATTTTAACCTACCGCCGGACATTGGTTTTACATTATTTACTCCAATCAAGGGGCGTATAGACAGTCTTACTGTATATATTTATAAAGCAGAGACATGTACAAACATTGTGAGGTATAATACATGTATGTCAAGCTATCCTGGAGACCGGAAGTGGACGAAAATTGAGCTATTATGGTTGTACAGCCGGCAATTTGACCTACCCGACCATGGTTTTTTACTTCTGACTTGGTCCACAGGTCCTATGGAATGATCTACGGGGAATAGTTATCAAGCAGAGGCATTGACAAACGTTTTGAGGTATCATACATGTAGATCAAGCCTCCATGAGGACCGGAAATTGTCTATTACGGAGCTAAAATGGGATGCCAGGACCGTGACGAATATTCTGGGTAATAACGCATATTGGTTTTTCGCATTTTTCGGGCTAACGAAGGGCACCAGAAATAAAAACTAAACATATATATTAAGCAGAGACCTCTGCGCACATATTTGTTAAAGTATTTGGTTATTCGGGCCGCCATGGGGACCGGAAGGGGGTGAAAACATAGGTAAACCGTTTTATTTTAACCTACCGCCGGACATTGGTTTTACATTATTTACTCCAATCAAGAGCCGTATAGACAGTCTTACTGTATATATTTATAAAGCAGAGACATGTACAAACATTGTGAGGTATAATACATGTATGTCAAGCTATCCTGGAGACCGGAAGTGGACGAAAATTGAGCTATAATGGTTGTACAGCCGGCAATTTGACCTACCCGACCATGGTTTTTTACTTCTGACTTGGTCCACAGGTCCTATGGAATGATCTATGGGGAATAGTTATCAAGCAGAGACATTGACAAACGTTTTGAGGTATCATACATGTAGATCAAGCCTCTCTGAGGACCGGAAGTTGCCTATTACGGAGCTAAAATGGGATGCCAGGACCGTGACGGATATTCCGGGTAATAACGCATATTGGTTTTTCGCATTTTTCGGGCTAACGAAGGGCTCCAGAAATAAAAACTAAACATATATATTAAGCAGAGACCCCTGCGCACATATTTGTTAAGGTATTTGGTTATTCGGGCCGCCATGGGGACCGGAAGGGGGTGAAAACATAGGTAAACCGTTTTATTTTAACCTACCGCCGGACATTGGTTTTACATTATTTACCAATAATAAACATAGATATTAAGCAGAGACCCCTGCGCACATATTTGTTAAGGTATTTGGTTATTCGGGCCGCCATGGGGACCGGCAGGGGGTGAAAACATATGTAAACCGTTTTATTTTAACCTACCGCCGGACATTGGTTTTACATTATTTACTCCAATCAAGGGGCGTATAGACAGTCTTACTGTATATATTTATAAAGCAGAGACATGTACAAACATTGTGAGGTATAATACATGTATGTCAAGCTATCCTGGAGACCGGAAGTGGACGACAATTGAGCCATAATGGTTGTACAGCCGGCAATTTTGACCTACCCGACCATGGTTTTTTACTTCTGACTTGGTCCACAGGTCCTATGGAATGATCTACGGGGAATAGTTATCAAGCAGAGGCATTGACAAACGTTTTGAGGTATCATACATGTAGATCAAGCCTCCGTGAGGACCGGAAATTGTCTATTACGGAGCTAAAATGGGATGCCAGGACCGTGACGGATATTCTGGGTAATAACGCATATTGGTTTTTCGCATTTTTCGGGCTAACGAAGGGCTCCAGAAATAAAAACTAAACATATATATTAAGCAGAGAACCCTGCGCACATATTTGTTAAAGTATTTGGTTATTCGGGCCGCCATGGGGACCGGAAGGGGGTGAAAACATTGGTAAACCGTTTTATTTTAACCTACCGCCGGACATTGGTTTTACATTATTTACTCCAATCAAGGGCCGTATAGACAGTCTTACTGTATATATTTATGAAGCATAGACATGTACAAACATTTTGAGGTATAATACATGTATGTCAAGTTATCCTGGAGACCGGAAGTGGACGACAATTGAGCCATAATGGTTGTACAGCCGGCAATTTTGACCTACCCGACCATGGTTTTTTACTTCTTACTTGGTCCACAGGTCCTATGGAATGATCTACGGGGAATAGTTATCAAGCAGAGGCATTGACAAACGTTTTGAGGTATCATACATGTAGATCAAGCCTCTCTGAGGACCGGAAGTTGCCTATTACGGAGCTAAAATGGGATGGCAGGACCGTGACGAATATTCTGGGTAATAACGCATATTGGTTTTTCGCATTTTTCTGGCTAACGAAGGACTCCAGAAATAAAAACTAAACATATATATTAAGCAGAGACTCCTGCGCACATATTTGTTAAGGTATTTGGTTATTCGGGCCGCCATGGGGACCGGAAGGGGGTGAAAACATTGGTAAACCGTTTTATTTTAACCTACCTCCGGACATTGGTTTTACATTATTTACTCCAATCAAGAGCCGTATAGACAGTCTTACTGTATATATTTATACTGCAGAGACATGTACAAACATTGTGAGATATAATACATGTATGTCAAGCTATCCTGGAGACCGGAAGTGGAGGACAATTGAGCCATAATGGTTGTACAGCCGGCAATTTTGACCTACCCGACCATGGTTTTTTACTTCTGACTTGGTCCACAGGTCCTATGGAATGATCTACGGGGAATAGTTATCAAGCACAGGCATTGACAAACGTTTTGAGGTATCATACATGTAGATCAAGCCTCCGTGAGGACCGGAAATTGTCTATTACGGAGCTAAAATGGGATGCCAGGACTGTGACGGATATTCTGGGTAATAACGCATATTGGTTTTTCGCATTTTTCGGGCTAACGAAGGGCTCCAGAAATAAAAACTAAACATATATATTAAGCAGAGAACCCTGCGCACATATTTGTTAAAGTATTTGGTTATTCGGGCCGCCATGGGGACCGGAAGGGGGTGAAAACATTGGTAAACCGTTTTATTTTAACCTACCGCCGGACATTGGTTTTACATTATTTACTCCAATCAAGGGCCGTATAGACAGTCTTACTGTATATATTTATGAAGCATAGACATGTACAAACATTTTGAGGTATAATACATGTATGTCAAGTTATCCTGGAGACCGGAAGTGGACGACAATTGAGCCATAATGGTTGTACAGCCGGCAATTTTGACCTACCCGACCATGGTTTTTTACTTCTTACTTGGTCCACAGGTCCTATGGAATGATCTACGGGGAATAGTTATCAAGCAGAGGCATTGACAAACGTTTTGAGGTATCATACATGTAGATCAAGCCTCTCTGAGGACCGGAAGTTGCCTATTACGGAGCTAAAATGGGATGGCAGGACCGTGACGAATATTCTGGGTAATAACGCATATTGGTTTTTCGCATTTTTCTGGCTAACGAAGGACTCCAGAAATAAAAACTAAACATATATATTAAGCAGAGACTCCTGCGCACATATTTGTTAAGGTATTTGGTTATTCGGGCCGCCATGGGGACCGGAAGGGGGTGAAAACATTGGTAAACCGTTTTATTTTAACCTACCTCCGGACATTGGTTTTACATTATTTACTCCAATCAAGGGCCGTATAGACAGTCTTACTGTATATATTTATACTGCAGAGACATGTACAAACATTGTGAGATATAATACATGTATGTCAAGCTATCCTGGAGACCGGAAGTGGAGGACAATTGAGCCATAATGGTTGTACAGCCGGCAATTTTGACCTACACGACCATGGTTTTTTACTTCTTACTTGGTCCACAGGTCCTCTGGAATGATCTACGGGGAATAGTTATCAAGCAGAGGCATTGACAAACATTTTGAGGTATCATACATGTAGATCAAGCCTCCGTGAGGACCGGAAATTGTCTATTACGGAGCTAAAATGGGATGCCAGGACCGTGACGAATATTCTGGGTAATAACGCATATTGGTTTTTCGCATTTTTCGGGCTAACGAAGGGCTCCAGAAATAAAAACTAAACATATATATTAAACAGAGACCCCTGCGCAAATATTTGTTAAGGTATTTGGTTATTCGGGCTGCCATGGGGACCGGAAGGGGGTGAAAACATAGGTAAACCGTTTTATTTTAACCTACCGCCGGACATTGGTTTTACATTATTTACCAATAATAAACATAGATATTAAGCAGAGACCCCTGCGCACTTATTTGTTAAGGTATTTGGTTATTCGGGCCGCCATGGGGACCGGAAGGGGGTGAAAACATTGGTAAACCGTTTTATTTTAACCTACGCCGGACATTGGTTTTACATTATTTACTCCAATCAAGGGGCGTATAGACAGTCTTACTGTATATATTTATAAAGCAGAGACATGTACAAACATTGTGAGGTATAATACATGTATGTCAAGCTATCCTGGAGACCGGAAGTGGACGAAAATTGAGCTATTATGGTTGTACAGCCGGCAATTTGACCTACCCGACCATGGTTTTTTACTTCTGACTTGGTCCACAGGTCCTATGGAATGATCTACGGGGAATAGTTATCAAGCAGAGGCATTGACAAACGTTTTGAGGTATCATACATGTAGATCAAGCCTCCATGAGGACCGGAAATTGTCTATTACGGAGCTAAAATGGGATGCCAGGACCGTGACGGATATTCTGGGTAATAACGCATATTGGTTTTTCGCATTTTTCGGGCTAACGAAGGGCTCCAGAAATAAAAACTAAACATATATATTAAGCAGAGACCCATGCGCACATATTTGTTAAGGTATTTGGTTATTCGGGCCGCCATGGGGACCGGAAGGGGTTGAAAACATTGGTAAACCGTTTTATTTTAACCTACCGCCGGACATTGGTTTTACATTATTTACTCCAATCAAGGGGATTATAGACAGTCTTACTGTATATATTTATAAAGCAGAGACATGTACAAACATATTGAGGTATAATACATGTATGTCAAGCTATCCTGGAGACCGGAAGTGGACGAAAATTGAGCTATAATGGTTGTACAGCCGGCAATTTGACCTACCCGACCATGGTTTTTTACTTCTGACTTGGTCCACAGGTCCTATGGAATGATCTACGGGGAATAGTTATCAAGCAGAGGCATTGACAAACGTTTTGAGGTATCATACATGTAGATCAAGCCTCCGTGAGGACCGGAAATTGTCTATTACGAAACTAAAATGGGATGCCAGGACCGTGACGAATATTCCGGGTAATAACGCATATTGGTTTTTCGCATTTTTCGGGCTAACGAAGGGCACCAGAAATAAAAACTAAACATATATATTAAGCAGAGACCTCTGCGCACATATTTGTTAAAGTATTTGGTTATTCGGGCCGCTATGGGGACCGGAAGGGGGTGAAAACATAGGTAAACCGTTTTATTTTAACCTACCGCCGGACATTGGTTTTACATTATTTACTCCAATCAAGGGGCGTATAGACAGTCTTACTGTATATATTTATAAAGCAGAGAAATGTACAAACATTTTGAGGTATAATACATGTATGTCAAGCTATCCTGGAGACCGGAAGTGGACGAAAATTGAGCTATAATGGTTGTACAGCCGGCAATTTGACCTACCCGACCATGGTTTTTTACTTCTGACTTGGTCCACAGGTCCCATGGAATGATCTACGGGGAATAGTTATCAAGCAGAGGCATTGACAAACGTTTTGAGGTATAATACATGTAGATCAAGCCTCTCTGAGGACCGGAAGTTGCCTATTACGGAGCTAAAATGGGATGCCAGGACCGTGACGAATATTCCGGGTAATAACGCATATTGGTTTTTCGCATTTTTCGGGCTAACGAAGGGCTCCAGAAATAAAAACTAAACATATATATTAAGCAGAGACCCCTGCGCACATATTTGTTAAGGTATTTGGTTATTCGGACCGCCATGGGGACCGGAAGGGGGTGAAAACATTGGTAAACCGTTTTATTTTAACCTACCGCCGGACATTGGTTTTACATTATTTACCAATAATAAACATAGATATTAAGCAGAGACCCCTGCGCACATAGTTGTTAAGGTATTTGGTTATTCGGGCCGCCATGGGGACCGGAAGGGGGTGAAAACATTGGTAAACCGTTTTATTTTAACCTACCGCCGGACATTGGTTTTACATTATTTACTCCAATCAAGGGGCGTATAGACAGTCTTACTGTATATATTTATAAAGCAGAGACATGTACAAACATTTTGAGGTATAATACATGTATGTCAAGCTATCCTGGAGACCGGAAGTGGACGAAAATTGAGCTATTATGGTTGTACAGCCGGCAATTTGACCTACCCGACCATGGTTTTTTACTTCTGACTTGGTCCACAGGTCCTATGGAATGATCTACGGGGAATAGTTATCAAGCAGAGGCATTGACAAACGTTTTGAGGTATCATACATGTAGATCAAGCCTCCATGAGGACCAGAAATTGTCTATTACGGAGCTAAAATGGGATGCCAGGACCGTGACGGATATTCCGGGTAATAACGCATATTGGTTTTTCGCATTTTTCGGGCTAACGAAGGACTCCAGAAATAAAAACTAAACATATATATTAAGCAGAGACCCATGCGCACATATTTGTTAAGGTATTTGGTTATTCGGGCCGCCATGGGGACCGGAAGGGGGTGAAAACATAGGTAAACCGTTTTATTTTAACCTACCGCCGTACATTGGTTTTACATTATTTACTCCAATCAAGGGGATTATAGACAGTCTTACTGTATATATTTATAAAGCAGAGACATGTACAAACATTGTGAGGTATAATACATGTATGTCAAGCTATCCTGGAGACCGGAAGTGGACGAAAATTGAGCTATAATGGTTGTACAGCCGGCAATTTGACCTACCCGACCATGGTTTTTTACTTCTGACTTGGTCCACAGGTCCTATGGAATGATCTATGGGGAATAGTTATCAAGCAGAGGCATTGACAAACGTTTTGAGGTATCATACATGTAGATCAAGCCTCTCTGAGGACCGGAAGTTGCCTATTACGGAGCTAAAATGGGATGCCAGGACCGTGACGGATATTCCGGGTAATAACGCATATTGGTTTTTCGCATTTTTCGGGCTAACAAAGGGCTCCAGAAATAAAAACTAAACATATATATTAAGCAGAGACCCCTGCGCACATATTTGTTAAGGTATTTGGTTATTCGGGCCGCCATGGGGACCGGAAGGGGGTGAAAACATAGGTAAACCGTTTTATTTTAACCTACCGCCGGACATTGGTTTTACATTATTTACCAATAATAAACATAGATATTAAGCAGAGACCCCTGCGCACATATTTGTTAAGGTATTTGGTTATTCGGGCCGCCATGGGGACCGGAAGGGGGTGAAAACATTGGTAAACCGTTTTATTTTAACCTACCGCCGGACATTGGTTTTACATTATTTACTCCAATCAAGGGGCGTATAGACAGTCTTACTGTATATATTTATAAAGCAGAGACATGTACAAACATTTTGAGGTATAATACATGTATGTCAAGTTATCCTGGAGACCGGAAGTGGACGACAATTGAGCCATAATGGTTGTACAGCCGGCAATTTTGACCTACCCGACCATGGTTTTTTACTTCTGACTTGGTCCACAGGTCCTATGGAATGATCTACTGGGAATAGTTATCAAGCAGTGGTATTGAAAAACGTTTTGAAGTATCATACATGTAGATCAAGCCTCTCTGAGGACCGGAAGTTGCCTATTACGGAGCTAAAATGGGATGCCAGGACCGTGACGAATATTCCGGGTAATAACGCATGTTGGTTTTTCGCATTTTTCGGGCTAACGAAGGGCACCAGAAATAAAAACTAAACATATATATTAAGCAGAGACCTCTGCGCACATATTTGTTAAAGTATTTGGTTATTCGGGCCGCCATGGGGACCGGAAGGGGGTGAAAACATAGGTAAACCGTTTTATTTTAACCTACCGCCGGACATTGGTTTTACATTATTTACTCCAATCAAGGGGCGTATAGACAGTCTTACTGTATATATTTATAAAGCAGAGACATGTACAAACATTGTGAGGTATAATACATGTATGTCAAGCTATCCTGGAGACCGGAAGTGAACGAAAATTGAGCTATAATGGTTGTACAGCCGGCAATTTGACCTACCCGACCATGGTTTTTTACTTCTGACTTGGTCCACAGGTCCTATGGAATGATCTACGGGGAATAGTTATCAAGCAGAGGCATTGACAAACGTTTTGAGGTATCATACATGTAGATCAAGCCTCTCTGAGGACCGGAAGTTGCCTATTACGGAGCTAAAATGGGATGCCAGGACCGTGACGAATATTCCGGGTAATAACGCATATTGGTTTTTCGCATTTTTCGGGCTAACGAAGGGCTCCAGAAATAAAAACTAAACATATATATTAAGCAGAGAACCCTGCGCACATATTTGTTAAGGTATTTGGTTATTCGGGCCGCCATGGGGACCGGAAGGGGGTGAAAACATAGGTAAACCGTTTTATTTTAACCTACCGCCGGACATTGGTTTTACATTATTTACTCCAATCAAGGGGCGTATAGACAGTCTTACTGTATATATTTATAAAGCAGAGACATGTACAAACATTGTGAGGTATAATACATGTATGTCAAGCTATCCTGGAGACCGGAAGTGGACGACAATTGAGCCATAATGGTTGTACAGCCGGCAATTTTGACCTACCCGACCATGGTTTTTTACTTCTGACTTGGTCCACAGGTACTATGGAATGATCTACGGGGAATAGTTATCAAGCAGAGGCATTGACAAACGTTTTGAGGTATCATACATGTAGATCAAGCCTCCATGAGGACCGGAAATTGTCTATTACGGAGCTAAAATGGGATGCCAGGACCGTGACGGATATTCTGGGTAATAACGCATATTGGTTTTTCGTATTTTTCGGGCTAACGAAGGGCTCCAGAAATAAAAACTAAACATATATATTAAGCAGAGACCCCTGCGCACATATTTGTTAAGGTATTTGGTTATTCGGGACGCCATGGGGACAGGTAGGGGGTGAAAACATAGGTAAACCGTTTTATTTTAACCTACCGCCGGACATTGGTTTTACATTATTTACTCCAATCAAGGGGATTATAGACAGTCTTACTGTATATATTTATAAAGCAGAGACATGTACAAACATTTTGAGGTATAATACATGTATGTCAAGCTATCCTGGAGACCGGAAGTGGACGAAAATTGAGCTTTAATGGTTGTACAGCCGACAATTTGACCTACCCGACCATGGTTTTTTACTTCTGACTTGGTCCACAGGTCCTATGGAATGATCTACGGGGAATAGTTATCAAGCAGAGGCATTGACAAACGTTTTGAGGTATCATACATGTAGATCAAGCCTCCGTGAGGACCGGAAATTGTCTATTACGAAGCTAAAATGGGATGCCAGGACCGTGACGAATATTCCGGGTAATAACGCATATTGGTTTTTCGCATTTTTCGGGCTAACGAAGGGCTCCAGAAATAAAAACTAAACATATATATTAAGCAGAGACCCCTGCGCACATATTTGTTAAGGTATTTGGTTATTCGGGCCGCCATGGGGACCGGAAGGGGGTGAAAACATAGGTAAACCGTTTTATTTTAACCTACCGCCGGACATTGGTTTTACATTATTTACTCCAATCAAGGGGCGTATAGACAGTCTTACTGTATATATTTATAAAGCAGAGACATGTACAAACATTGTGAGGTATAATACATGTATGTCAAGCTATCCTGGAGACCGGAAGTGGACGACAATTGAGCCATAATGGTTGTACAGCCGGCAATTTTGACCTACCCGACCATGGTTTTTTACTTCTGACTTGGTCCACAGGTCCTATGGAATGATCTACGGGGAATAGTTATCAAGCAGAGGCATTGACAAACGTTTTGAGGTATCATACATGTAGATCAAGCCTCCATGAGGACCGGAAATTGTCTATTACGGAGCTAAAATGGGATGCCAGGACCGTGACGGATATTCTGGGTAATAACGCATATTGGTTTTTCGCATTTTTCGGGCTAACGAAGGGCACCAGAAATAAAAACTAAACATATATATTAAGCAGAGACCTCTGCGCACATATTTGTTAAAGTATTTGGTTATTCGGGCCGCCATGGGGACCGGAAGGGGGTGAAAACATAGGTAAACCGTTTTATTTTAACCTACCGCCGGACATTGGTTTTACATTATTTACTCCAATCAAGGGGCGTATAGACAGTCTTACTGTATATATTTATAAAGCAGAGACATGTACAAACATTGTGAGGTATAATACATGTATGTCAAGCTATCCTGGAGACCGGAAGTGGACGAAAATTGAGCTATAATGGTTGTAGAGCCGGCAATTTGACCTACCCGACCATGGTTTTTTACTTCTGACTTGGTCCACAGGTCCTATGGAATGATCTACGGGGAATAGTTATCAAGCAGAGGCATTGACAAACGTTTTGAGGTATCATACATGTAGATCAAGCCTCTCTGAGGACCGGAAGTTGCCTATTACGGAGCTAAAATGGGATGCCAGGACCGTGACGAATATTCCGGGTAATAACGAATATTGGTTTTTCGCATTTTTCGGGCTAACGAAGGGCTCCAGAAATAAAAACTAAACATATATATTAAGCAGAGACCCCTGCGCACATATTTGTTAAGGTATTTGGTTATTCGGGCCGCCATGGGGACCGGAAGGGGGTGAAAACATAGGTAAACCGTTTTATTTTAACCTACCGCCGGACATTGGTTTTACATTATTTACTCCAATCAAGGGGCGTATAGACAGTCTTACTGTATATATTTATAAAGCAGAGACATGTACAAACATTGTGAGGTATAATACATGTATGTCAAGCTATCCTGGAGACCGGAAGTGGACGACAATTGAGCCATAATGGTTGTACAGCCGGCAATTTTGACCTACCCGACCATGGTTTTTTACTTCTGACTTGGTCCACAGGTCCTATGGAATGATCTACGGGGAATAGTTATCAAGCAGAGGCATTGACAAACGTTTTGAGGTATCATACATGTAGATCAAGCCTCCATGAGGACCGGAAATTGTCTATTACGGAGCTAAAATGGGATGCCAGGACCGTGACGGATATTCTGGGTAATAACGCATATTGGTTTTTCGTATTTTTCGGGCTAACGAAGGGCTCCAGAAATAAAAACTAAACATATATATTAAGCAGAGACCCCTGCGCACATATTTGTTAAGGTATTTGGTTATTCGGGACGCCATGGGGACCGGAAGGGGGTGAAAACATAGGTAAACCGTTTTATTTTAACCTACCGCCGGACATTGGTTTTACATTATTTACTCCAATCAAGGGGATTATAGACAGTCTTACTGTATATATTTATAAAGCAGAGACATGTACAAACATTTTGAGGTATAATACATGTATGTCAAGCTATCCTGGAGACCGGAAGTGGACGAAAATTGAGCTTTAATGGTTGTACAGCCGACAATTTGACCTACCCGACCATGGTTTTTTACTTCTGACTTGGTCCACAGGTCCTATGGAATGATCTACGGGGAATAGTTATCAAGCAGAGGCATTGACAAACGTTTTGAGGTATCATACATGTAGATCAAGCCTCCGTGAGGACCGGAAATTGTCTATTACGAAGCTAAAATGGGATGCCAGGACCGTGACGAATATTCCGGGTAATAACGCATATTGGTTTTTCGCATTTTTCGGACTAACAAAGGGCACCAGAAATAAAAACTAAACATATATATTAAGCAGAGACCCCTGCGCACATATTTGTTAAGGTATTTGGTTATTCGGGCCGCCATGGGGACCGGAAGGGGGTGAAAACATAGGTAAACCATTTTATTTTAACCTACCGCCGGACATTGGTTTTACATTATTTACTCCAATCAAGGGGCGTATAGACAGTCTTACTGTATATATTTATAAAGCAGAGACATGTACAAACATTGTGAGGTATAATACATGTATGTCAAGCTATCCTGGAGACCGGAAGTGGACGACAATTGAGCCATAATGGTTGTACAGCCGGCAATTTTGACCTACCCGACCATGGTTTTTTACTTCTGACTTGGTCCACAGGTCCTATGGAATGATCTACGGGGAATAGTTATCAAGCAGAGGCATTGACAAACGTTTTGAGGTATCATACATGTAGATCAAGCCTCCATGAGGACCGGAAATTGTCTATTACGGAGCTAAAATGGGATGCCAGGACCGTGACGGATATTCTGGGTAATAACGCATATTGGTTTTTCGTATTTTTCGGGCTAACAAAGGGCTCCAGAAATAAAAACTAAACATATATATTAAGCAGAGACCCCTGCGCACATATTTGTTAAGGTATTTGGTTATTCGGGACGCCATGGGGACCGGAAGGGGGTGAAAACATAGGTAAACCGTTTTATTTTAACCTACCGCCGGACATTGGTTTTACATTATTTACTCCAATCAAGGGGATTATAGACAGTCTTACTGTATATATTTATAAAGCAGAGACATGTACAAACATTTTGAGGTATAATACATGTATGTCAAGCTATCCTGGAGACCGGAAGTGGACGAAAATTGAGCTTTAATGGTTGTACAGCCGGCAATTTGACCTACCCGACCATGGTTTTTTACTTCTGACTTGGTCCACAGGTCCTATGGAATGATCTACGGGGAATAGTTATCAAGCAGAGGCATTGACAAACGTTTTGAGGTATCATACATGTAGATCAAGCCTCCGTGAGGACCGGGAATTGTCTATTACGAAGCTAAAATGGGATGCCAGGACCGTGACGAATATTCCGGGTAATAACGCATATTGGTTTTTCGCATTTTTCGGACTAACAAAGGGCACCAGAAATAAAAACTAAACATATATATTAAGCAGAGACACCTGCCCACATATTTGTTAAAGTATTTGGTTATTCGGGCCGCCATGGGGACCGGAAGGGGGTGAAAACATAGGTAAACCGTTTTATTTTAACCTACCGCCGGACATTGGTTTTACATTATTTACTCCAATCAAGGGGCGTATAGACAGTCTTACTGTATATATTTATAAAGCAGAGACATGTACAAACATTGTGAGGTATAATACATGTATGTCAAGCTATCCTGGAGACCGGAAGTGGACGAAAATTGAGCTTTAATGGTTGTACAGCCGGCAATTTGACCTACCCGACCATGGTTTTTTACTTCTGACTTGGTCCACAGGTCCTATGGAATGATCTACGGGGAATAGTTATCAAGCAGAGGCATTGACAAACGTTTTGAGGTATCATACATGTAGATCAAGCCTCTCTGAGGACCGGAAGTTGCCTATTACGGAGCTAAAATGGGATGCCAGGACCGTGACGGATATTCCGAGTAATAACGCATATTGGTTTTTCGCATTTTTCGGGCTAACGAAGGGCTCCAGAAATAAAAACTAAACATATATATTAAGCAGAGACCCCTGCGCACATATTTGTTAAGGTATTTGGTTATTCGGGACGCCATGGGGACCGGAAGGGGGTGAAAACATAGGTAAACCGTTTTATTTTAACCTACCGCCGGACATTGGTTTTACATTATTTACCAATAATAAACATAGATATTAAGCAGAGACCCCTGCGCACATATTTGTTAAGGTATTTGGTTATTCGGGCCGCCATGGGGACCGGAAGGGGGTGAAAACATTGGTAAACCGTTTTATTTTAACCTACCGCCGGATATTGGTTTTACATTATTTACTCCAATCAAGGGGCATATAGACAGTCTTACTGTATATATTTATAAAGCAGAGACATGTACAAACATTGTGAGGTATAATACATGTATGTCAAGCTATCCTGGAGACCGGAAGTGGACGACAATTGAGCCATAATGGTTGTACAGCCGGCAATTTTGACCTACCCGACCATGGTTTTTTACTTCTGAATTGGTCCACAGGTCCTATGGAATGATCTACGGGGAATAGTTATCAAGCAGAGGCATTGACAAACGTTTTGAGGTATCATACATGTAGATCAAGCCTCTCTGAGGACCGGAAATTGTCTATTACGGAGCTAAAATGGGATGCCAGGACCGTGACGGATATTCTGGGTAATAACGCATATTGGTTTTTCGTATTTTTCGGGCTAACGAAGGGATCCAGAAATAAAAACTAAACATATATATTAAGCAGAGACCCCTGCGCACATATTTGTTAAGGTATTTGGTTATTCGGGCCGCCATGGGGACCGAAACGGGGTGAACACATAGGTAAACCGTTTTATTTTAACCTACCGCCGAACATTGGTTTTACATTATTTACCAATAATAAACATATATATTAAGCAGAGACCCCTGCGCACATAATTGTTAAGGTATTTGGTTATTCGGGCCGCCATGGGGACCGGAAGGGGGTGAAAACATTGGTAAACCGTTTTATTTTAACCTACCGCCGGACATTGGTTTTACATTATTTACTCCAATCAAGGGGCGTATAAACAGTCTTACTGTATATATTTATAAAGCAGAGACATGTACAAACATTTTGAGGTATAATACATGTATGTCAAGCTATCCTGGAGACCTGAAGTGGACGAAAATTGAGCTATAATGGTTGTACAGCCGGCAATTTGACCTACCCGACCATGGTTTTTTACTTCTGACTTGTTCCATAGGTCCTATGGAATGATCTACGGGGAATAGTTATCAAGCAGAGGCATTGACAAACGTTTTGAGGTATCATACATGTAGATCAAGCCTCCGTGAGGACCGGAAATTGTCTATTACGGAGCTAAAATGGGATGCCAGGACCGTGACGGATATTCTGGGTAATAACGCATATTGGTTTTTCGCATTTTTCGGGCTATCGAAGGGCTCCAGAAATAAAACCTAAACATATATATTAAGCAGAGACCCCTGCGCACATATTTGTTAAGGTATTTGGTTATTCGGGCCGCCATGGGGACCGGAAGGGGGTGAAAACATAGGTAAACCGTTTTATTTTAACCTACCGCCGGACATTGGTTTTACATTATTTACCAATAATAAACATATATATTAAGCAGAGACCCCTGCGCACATATTTGTTAAGGTATTTGGTTATTCGGGCCGCCATGGGGACCGGAAGGGGGTGAAAACATTGGTAAACCGTTTTATTTTAACCTACCGCCGGACATTGGTTTTACATTATTTACCAATAATAAACATAGATATTAAGCAGACACCCTTGCGTACATATTTGTTAAGGTATTTGGTTATTCGTGCCGCCATGGGGACCGGAAGGGGGTGAAAACATTGGTAAACCGTTTTATTTTAACCTACGCCGGACATTGGTTTTACATTATTTACTCCAATCAAGGGGCGTATAGACAGTCTTACTGTATATATTTATAAAGCAGAGACATGTACAAACATTGTGAGGTATAATACATGTATGTCAAGCTATCCTGGAGACCGGAAGTGGACGAAAATTGAGCTATTATGGTTGTACAGCCGGCAATTTGACCTACCCGACCATGGTTTTTTACTTCTGACTTGGTCCACAGGTCCTATGGAATGATCTACGGGGAATAGTTATCAAGCAGAGGCATTGACAAACGTTTTGAGGTATCATACATGTAGATCAAGCCTCCATGAGGACCGGAAATTGTCTATTACGGAGCTAAAATGGGATGCCAGGACCGTGACGGATATTCTGGGTAATAACGAATATTGGTTTTTCGCATTTTTCGGGTTAACGAAGGGCTCCAGAAATAAAAACTAAACATATATATTAAGCAGAGACCCCTGCGCACATATTTGTTAAGGTATTTGGTTATTCGGGCCGCCTTGGGGACCGGAAGGGGGTGAAAACATAGGTAAACCGTTTTATTTTAACCTACCGCCGGACATTGGTTTTACATTATTTACTCCAATCAAGGGCCGTATAGACAGTCTTACTGTATATATTTATAAAGCAGAGACATGTACAAACATTTTGAGGTATAATACATGTATGTCAAGCTATCCTGGAGACCGGAAGTGGACGAAAATTGAGCTATAATGGTTGTACAGCCGGCAATTTGACCTACCCGACCATGGTTTTTTACTTCTGACTTGGTCCACAGGTCCTATGGAATGATCTATGGGGAATAGTTATCAAGCAGAGACATTGACAAACGTTTTGAGGTATCATACATGTAGATCAAGCCTATGTGAGGACCGGAAGTTGTCTATTACGGAGCTAAAATGGGATGCCAGGACCGTGACGGATATTCCGGGTAATAACGCATATTGGTTTTTCGCATTTTTCTGGGTAACGAAGGGCTCCAGAAATAAAAACTAAACATATATATTAAGCAGAGAACCCTGCGCACATATTTGTTAAGGTATTTGGTTATTCGGGCCGCCATGGGGACCGGAAGGGGGTGAAAACATAGGTAAACCGTTTTATTTTAACCTACCGCCGGACATTGGTTTTACATTATTTACCAATAATAAACATATATATTAAGCAGAGACCCCTGCGCACATATTTGTTAAGGTATTTGGTTATTTGGGCCGCCATGGGGACCGGAAGGGGGTGAAAACATTGGTAAACCGTTTTATTTTAACCTACCGCCGGACATTGGTTTTACATTATTTACTCCAATCAAGGGGCGTATAGACAGTCTTACTGTATATATTTATAAAGCAGAGACATGTACAAACATTTTGAGGTATAATACATGTATGTCAAGCTATCCTGGAGACCAGAAGTGGACGAAAATTGAGCTATAATGGTTGTACAGCCGGCAATTTGACCTACCCGACCATGGTTTTTTACTTCTGACTTGGTCCACAGGTCCTATGAAATGATCTACGGGGAATAGTTATCAAGCAGAGGCATTGACAAACGTTTTGAGGTATCATATATGTAGATCAAGCCTCTCTGAGGACCGGAAGTTGCCAATTACGGAGCTAAAATGGGATGCCAGGACCGTGACGGATATTCGGGTAATAACGCATATTGGTTTTTCACATTTTTCTGGCTAACGAAGGGCTCCAGAAATAAAAACTAAACATATATATTAAGCAGAGATCCCTGCGCACTTATTTGTTAAGGTATTTGGTTATTCGGGCCGTCATGGGGACCGGCAGGGGGTGAAAACATAGGTAAACCGTTTTATTTTAACCTACCGCCGGACATTGGTTTTACATTATTTACTCCAATCAAGGGCCGTATAGACAGTCTTACTGTATATATTTATGAAGCAGAGACATGTACAAACATTTTGAGGTATAATACATGTATGTCAAGCTATCCTGGAGACCGGAAGTGGACGACAATTGAGCCATAATGGTTGTACAGCCGGCAATTTTGACCTACCCGACCATGGTTTTTTACTTTTTACTTGGTTCACAGGTCCTATGGAATGATCTACGGGGAATAGTTATCAAGCAGAGGCATTGACAAACGTTTTGAGGTATCATACATGTAGATCAAGCCTCCGTGAGGACCGGAAGTTGCCTATTACGTAACTAAAATGGGATGCCAGGACCGTGACGGATATTCCGGGTAATAACGCATATTGGTTTTTCACATTTTTCAGGCTAACGAAGGGCTCCAGAAATAAAAATTAAACATATATATTAAGCGGAGAACCCTGCGCACATATTTGTTAAGGTATTTGGTTATTCGGGCCGCCATGGGGACCGGAAGGGGGTGAAAACATTGGTAAACCGTTTTATTTTAACCTACCGCCGGACATTGGTTTTACATTATTTACCAATAATAAACATATATATTAAGCAGAGACCCCTGCGCACATATTTGTTAAGGTATTTGGTTATTCGGGCCGCCATGGGGACCGGAAGGGGGTGAAAACATTGGTAAACCGTTTTATTTTAACCTACCGCCGGACATTGGTTTTACATTATTTACTCCAATCAAGGGGCGTATAGACAGTCTTACTGTATATATTTATAAAGCAGAGACATGTACAAACATTTTGAGGTATAATACATGTATGTCAAGCTATCCTGGAGACCAGAAGTGGACGAAAATTGAGCTATAATGGTTGTACAGCCGGCAATTTGACCTACCCGACCATGGTTTTTTACTTCTGACTTGGTCCACAGGTCCTATGAAATGATCTACGGGGAATAGTTATCAAGCAGAGGCATTGACAAACGTTTTGAGGTATCATACATGTAGATCAAGCCTCTCTGAGGACCGGAAGTTGCCAATTACGGAGCTAAAATGGGATGCCAGGACCGTGACGGATATTCGGGTAATAACGCATATTGGTTTTTCACATTTTTCTGGCTAACGAAGGGCTCCAGAAATAAAAACTAAACATATATATTAAGCAGAGATCCCTGCGCACTTATTTGTTAAGGTATTTGGTTATTCGGGCCGTCATGGGGACCGGCAGGGGGTGAAAACATAGGTAAACCGTTTTATTTTAACCTACCGCCGGACATTGGTTTTACATTATTTACTCCAATCAAGGGGCGTATAGACAGTCTTACTGTATATATTTATGAAGCAGAGACATGTACAAACATTTTGAGGTATAATACATGTATGTCAAGCTATCCTGGAGACCGGAAGTGGACGACAATTGAGCCATAATGGTTGTACAGCCGGCAATTTTGACCTACCCGACCATGGTTTTTTACTTTTTACTTGGTTCACAGGTCCTATGGAATGATCTACGGGGAATAGTTATCAAGCAGAGGCATTGACAAACGTTTTGAGGTATCATACATGTAGATCAAGCCTCCGTGAGGACCGGAAGTTGCCTATTACGTAACTAAAATGGGATGCCAGGACCGTGACGGATATTCCGGGTAATAACGCATATTGGTTTTTCACATTTTTCAGGCTAACGAAGGGCTCCAGAAATAAAAATTAAACATATATATTAAGCGGAGAACCCTGCGCACATATTTGTTAAGGTATTTGGTTATTCGGGCCGCCATGGGGACCGGAAGGGGGTGAAAACATTGGTAAACCGTTTTATTTTAACCTACCGCCGGACATTGGTTTTACATTATTTACCAATAATAAACATATATATTAAGCAGAGACCCCTGCGCACATATTTGTTAAGGTATTTGGTTATTCGGGCCGCCATGGGGACCGGAAGGGGGTGAAAACATTGGTAAACCGTTTTATTTTAACCTACCGCCGGACATTGGTTTTACATTATTTACTCCAATCAAGGGGCGTATAGACAGTCTTACTGTATATATTTATAAAGCAGAGACATGTACAACATTGTGAGGTATAATACATGTATGTCAAGCTATCCTGGAGACCAGAAGTGGACGAAAATTGAGCTATAATGGTTGTACAGGCGGCAATTTGACCTACCCGACCATGGTTTTTTACTTCTGACTTGGTCCACAGGTCCTATGGAATGATCTACGGGGAATAGTTATCAAGCAGAGGCATTGACAAACGTTTTGAGGTATCACACATGTAGATCAAGCCTCTCTGAGGACCGGAAGTTACCTATTACGGAGCTAAAATGGGATGCCAGGACCGTGACGGATATTCGGGTAATAACGCATATTGGTTTTTCGCATTTTTCTGGCTAACGAAGGGCTCCAGAAATAAAAACTAAACATATATATTAAGCAGAGATCCCTGCGCACATATTTGTTTTGGTATTTGGTTATTCGGGCCGTCATGGGGACCGGAAGGGGGTGAAAACATTGGTAAACCGTTTTATTTTAACCTACCGCCGGACATTGGTTTTACATTATTTACTCCAATCAAGGGCCGTATAGACAGTCTTACTGTATATATTTATAAAGCAGAGACATGTACAAACATTTTGAGGTATAATACATGTATGTCAAGCTATCCTGGAGACCGGAAGTGGACGACAATTGAGCTATAATGGTTGTACAGCCAGCAATTTTGACCTACACGACCATGGTTTTTTACTTCTTACTTGGTTCACAGGTCCTATGGAATGATCTACGGGGAATAGTTATCAAGCAGAGGCATTGACAAACGTTTTGAGGTATCATACATGTAGATCAAGCCTCCGTGAGGACCGGAAATTGTCTATTACGGAGCTAAAATGGGATGCCAGGACCGTGACGGATATTCCGGGTAATAACGCATATTGGTTTTTCGCATTTTTCTGGCTAACGAAGGGCTCCAGAAATAAAAACTAAACATATATATTAAGCAGAGATCCCTGCGCACATATTTGTTTTGGTATTTGGTTATTCGGGCCGTCATGGGGACCGGAAGGGGGTGAAAACATTGGTAAACCGTTTTATTTTAACCTACCGCCGGACATTGGTTTTACATTATTTACTCCAATCAAGGGCCGTATAGACAGTCTTACTGTATATATTTATAAAGCAGAGACATGTACAAACATTTTGAGGTATAATACATGTATGTCAAGCTATCCTGGAGACCGGAAGTGGACGACAATTGAGCCATAATGGTTGTACAGCCAGCAATTTTGACCTACACGACCATGGTTTTTTACTTCTTACTTGGTTCACAGGTCCTATGGAATGATCTACGGGGAATAGTTATCAAGCAGAGGCATTGACAAACGTTTTGAGGTATCATACATGTAGATCAAGCCTCCGTGAGGACCGGAAATTGTCTATTACGGAGCTAAAATGGGATGCCAGGACCGTGACGGATATTCCGGGTAATAACGCATATTGGTTTTTCGCATTTTTCGGGCTAACGAAGGGCTCCAGAAATAAAAATTAAACATATATATTAAGCAGAGAACCCTGCGCACATATTTGTTAAGGTATTTGGTTATTCGGGCCACAAGGGGGATGGGAAGGGGGTGAAAACATTGGTAAACCGTTTTATTTTAATCTACCGCCGGACATTGGTTTTACATTATTTACTCCAATCAAGGGGATTATGGACAGTCTTACTGTATATATTTATAAAGCAGAGACATGTACAAACATTTTGAGGTATAATACATGTATGTCAAGCTATCCTGGAGACCGGAAGTGGACGAAAATTGAGCCATAATGGTTGTACAGCCGGCAATTTGACCTACCCGACCATGGTTTTTTACTTCTGACTTGGTCCACAGGTCCTATGGAATGATCTACGGGGAATAGTTATCAAGCAGAGGCATTGACAAACGTTTTGAGGTATCATACATGTAGATCAAGCCTCTCTGAGGACCGGAAGTTGCCTATTACGGAGCTAAAATGGGATGCCAAGACCGTGACGGATATTCGGGTAATAACGCATATTGGTTTTTCGCATTTTTCGGGCTAACGAAGGGCTCCAGAAATAAAAACTAAACATATATATTAAGCAGAGAACCCTGCGCACATATTTGTTAAGGTATTTGGTTATTCGGGCCGCCATGGGGACCGGCAGGGGGTGAAAACATAGGTAAACCGTTTTATTTTAACCTACCGCCGGACATTGGTTTTACATTATTTACTCCAATCAAGGGGCGTATAGACAGTCTTACTGTATATATTTATAAAGCAGAGACATGTACAAACATTTTGAGGTATAATACATGTATGTCAAGCTATCCTGGAGACCGGAAGTGGACGACAATTGAGCCATAATGGTTGTACAGCCGGCAATTTTGACCTACCCGACCATGGTTTTTTACTTCTTACTTGCTCCACAGGTCCTATGGAATGATCTACGGGGAATAGTTATCAAGCAGAGGCATTGACAAACGTTTTGAGGTATCATACATGTAGATCAAGCCTCCGTGAGGACCGGAAGTTGCCTATTACGGAGCTAAAATGGGATGCCAGGACCGTGACGGATATTCCGGGTAATAACGCAAATTGGTTTTTCGCATTTTTCGGGCTAACGAAGGACTCCAGAAATAAAAACTAAACATATATATTAAGCAGAGACCCCTGCGCACATATTTGTTTTGGTATTTGGTTATTCGGGCCGACATGGGGAACGGCAGGGGGTGAAAACATAGGTAAACCGTTTTATTTTAACCTACCGCCGGACATTGGTTTTACATTATTTACTCCAATCAAGGGGCGTATAGACAGTCTTACTGTATATATTTATAATGCAGAGACATGTACAAACATTTTGAGGTATAATACATGTATGTCAAGCTATCCTGGAGACCGGAAGTGGACGACAATTGAGCCATAATGGTTGTACAGCCGCAATTTTGACCTACCCGACCATGGTTTTTTCCTTCTTACTTGGTCCACAGGTCCTATGGAATGATCTACGGGGAATAGTTATCAAGCAGAGGCATTGACAAACGTTTTGAGGTATCATACATGTAGATCAAGCCTCCGTGAGGACCGGAAGTTGCCTATTACGTAACTAAAATGGGATGCCAGGACCGTGACGGATATTCCGGGTAATAACGCATATTGGTTTTTCACATTTTTCAGGCTAACGAAGGGCTCCAGAAATAAAAATTAAACATATATATTAAGCGGAGAACCCTGCGCACATATTTGTTAAGGTATTTGGTTATTCGGGCCGCCATGGGGACCGGAAGGGGGTGAAAACATTGGTAAACCGTTTTATTTTAACCTACCGCCGGACATTGGTTTTACATTATTTACCAATAATAAACATATATATTAAGCAGAGACCCCTGCGCACATATTTGTTAAGGTATTTGGTTATTCGGGCCGCCATGGGGACCGGAAGGGGGTGAAAACATTGGTAAACCGTTTTATTTTAACCTACCGCCGGACATTGGTTTTACATTATTTACTCCAATCAAGGGGCGTATAGACAGTCTTACTGTATATATTTATAAAGCAGAGACATGTACAACATTGTGAGGTATAATACATGTATGTCAAGCTATCCTGGAGACCAGAAGTGGACGAAAATTGAGCTATAATGGTTGTACAGGCGGCAATTTGACCTACCCGACCATGGTTTTTTACTTCTGACTTGGTCCACAGGTCGTATGGAATGATCTACGGGGAATAGTTATCAAGCAGAGGCATTGACAAACGTTTTGAGGTATCACACATGTAGATCAAGCCTCTCTGAGGACCGGAAGTTACCTATTACGGAGCTAAAATGGGATGCCAGGACCGTGACGGATATTCGGGTAATAACGCATATTGGTTTTTCGCATTTTTCTGGCTAACGAAGGGCTCCAGAAATAAAAACTAAACATATATATTAAGCAGAGATCCCTGCGCACATATTTGTTAAGGTATTTGGTTATTCGGGCCGTCATGGGGACCGGAAGGGGGTGAAAACATTGGTAAACCGTTTTATTTTAACCTACCGCCGGACATTGGTTTTACATTATTTACTCCAATCAAGGGCCGTATAGACAGTCTTACTGTATATATTTATAAAGCAGAGACATGTACAAACATTTTGAGGTATAATACATGTATGTCAAGCTATCCTGGAGACCGGAAGTGGACGACAATTGAGCCATAATGGTTGTACAGCCAGCAATTTTGACCTACCCGACCATGGTTTATTACTTCTTACTTGGTTCACAGGTCCTATGGAATGATCTACGGGGAATAGTTATCAAGCAGAGGCATTGACAAACGTTTTGAGGTATCATACATGTAGATCAAGCCTCCGTGAGGACCGGAAATTGTCTATTACGGAGCTAAAATGGGATGCCAGGACCGTGACGGATATTCCGGGTAATAACGCATATTGGTTTTTCGCATTTTTCGGGCTAACGAAGGGCTCCAGAAATAAAAATTAAACATATATATTAAGAAGAGAACCCTGCGCACATATTTGTTAAGGTATTTGGTTATTCGGGCCGCCATGGGGACCGGCAGGGGGTGAAAACATAGGTAAACCGTTTTATTTTAACCTACCGCCGGACATTGGTTTTACATTATTTACTCCAATCAAGGGGCGTATAGACAGTCTTACTGTATATATTTATAATGCAGAGACATGTACAAACATTTTGAGGTATAATACATGTATGTCAAGCTATCCTGGAGACCGGAAGTGGACGACAATTGAGCCATAATGGTTGTACAGCCGGCAATTTTGACCTACCCGACCATGGTTTTTTCCTTCTTACTTGGTCCACAGGTCCTATGGAATGATCTACGGGGAATAGTTATCAAGCAGAGGCATTGACAAACGTTTTGAGGTATCATACATGTAGATCAAGCCTCAGTGAGGACCGGAAATTGTCTATTACGGAGCTAAAATGGGATGCCAGGACCGTGACGGATATTCCGGGTAATAACGCATATTGGTTTTTCGCATTTTTCGGGCTAACGAAGGGCTCCAGAAATAAAAATTAAACATATATATTAAGCAGAGAACCCTGCGCACATATTTGTTAAGGTATTTGGTTATTCGGGCCGCCATGGGGACCGGCAGGGGGTGAAAACATAGGTAGACCGTTTTATTTTAACCTACCGCCGGACATTGGTTTTACATTATTTACTCCAATCAAGGGGCGTATAGACAGTCTTACTGTATATATTTATAATGCAGAGACATGTACAAACATTTTGAGGTATAATACATGTATGTCAAGCTATCCTGGAGACCAGAAGTGGACGAAAATTGAGCTATAATGGTTGTACAGGCGGCAATTTGACCTACCCGACCATGGTTTTTTACTTCTGACTTGGTCCACAGGTCGTATGGAATGATCTACGGGGAATAGTTATCAAGCAGAGGCATTGACAAACGTTTTGAGGTATCACACATGTAGATCAAGCCTCTCTGAGGACCGGAAGTTACCTATTACGGAGCTAAAATGGGATGCCAGGACCGTGACGGATATTCGGGTAATAACGCATATTGGTTTTTCGCATTTTTCTGGCTAACGAAGGGCTCCAGAAATAAAAACTAAACATATATATTAAGCAGAGATCCCTGCGCACATATTTGTTAAGGTATTTGGTTATTCGGGCCGTCATGGGGACCGGAAGGGGGTGAAAACATTGGTAAACCGTTTTATTTTAACCTACCGCCGGACATTGGTTTTACATTATTTACTCCAATCAAGGGCCGTATAGACAGTCTTACTGTATATATTTATAAAGCAGAGACATGTACAAACATTTTGAGGTATAATACATGTATGTCAAGCTATCCTGGAGACCGGAAGTGGACGACAATTGAGCCATAATGGTTGTACAGCCAGCAATTTTGACCTACCCGACCATGGTTTATTACTTCTTACTTGGTTCACAGGTCCTATGGAATGATCTACGGGGAATAGTTATCAAGCAGAGGCATTGACAAACGTTTTGAGGTATCATACATGTAGATCAAGCCTCCGTGAGGACCGGAAATTGTCTATTACGGAGCTAAAATGGGATGCCAGGACCGTGACGGATATTCCGGGTAATAACGCATATTGGTTTTTCGCATTTTTCGGGCTAACGAAGGGCTCCAGAAATAAAAATTAAACATATATATTAAGCAGAGAACCCTGCGCACATATTTGTTAAGGTATTTGGTTATTCGGGCCGCCATGGGGACCGGCAGGGGGTGAAAACATAGGTAAACCGTTTTATTTTAACCTACCGCCGGACATTGGTTTTACATTATTTACTCCAATCAAGGGGCGTATAGACAGTCTTACTGTATATATTTATAATGCAGAGACATGTACAAACATTTTGAGGTATAATACATGTATGTCAAGCTATCCTGGAGACCGGAAGTGGACGACAATTGAGCCATAATGGTTGTACAGCCGGCAATTTTGACCTACCCGACCATGGTTTTTTCCTTCTTACTTGGTCCACAGGTCCTATGGAATGATCTACGGGGAATAGTTATCAAGCAGAGGCATTGACAAACGTTTTGAGGTATCATACATGTAGATCAAGCCTCAGTGAGGACCGGAAATTGTCTATTACGGAGCTAAAATGGGATGCCAAGACCGTGACGGATATTCCGGGTAATAACGGATAAAAAAAAATATCTGTGCTTATAATATTCTAATTTATTTTCATGAAGTATGATATAAAAATATATATGCTCATAATATCCTATTTTATTTTCATAATGATTGATGTTAAAATATATGTGCTTATAATATCCAATTATTTTTATAAAGTTCGATATAAAATATATGTGCTGATATATTGATTTTTTGTTTGTTATTTCCATAAAATATGATTTTAAACACCTACTTAGGTTATTCACTCAATACTCACACAAAAACAAGAAAACCTTACATTAAAAATTAAGTGTGGACTTGGAGTACATTGACATTTCCCCCAATTTTACACTAATTAAACATGACTAGTCATGTTTATATAACAATTAACCTATTAAACCTATGCCAACAATCTGTTTTACCTTTTTATATATATTTTTTCAAATGTTGGCATAGGTTGAATGAACAATGTATTCAAGTATTTCGTCGACCGGATGTAAAATGACACTTGTATATTCTGCCTGGCGACTTCCTGTGCGGACCTAAGCTCATTACGCAATATTAGGTACCCTCCTGAGTGAACCGGTGTACATGTACCTGTCGTTTTCAGAATGAAAATAAAAATAAGTAAAACCCGCCTTTCACTTCTTATTTCAGGAATTATTTGCCTTAACTTATTGAAGAATAAAATATTTAAAATTAATATATGGTCTCTCGCTTCTGAAAATACATGAAAAATATAAGAAATATATTTTCGCACAATATTTTACGTTTCGCTCATCACAAATGACAAACAAACAAAAAAAGGAAAAGAAATTAACATTTTTAAATCACTTGCTCGCTCCAACGTTTTTAGCACAAAATCCGAAGAACAAGACGTAAATTTGGTGTGGCCTAATCTCTGTATATTTTGACTGCTCTTCATCTGTTTATACCGCTCATGATCATGATCTCTTCCGAACTTTGTCTGAATGAATATCAGTGGATATCAAAATTATATGTCAAGTTTGCTTACGGGGTTCCGAGCTGAAAAAAATCATATATTTAGGTTTTGTGCCTTCTGGGGGTCACTGAGCAAATAGGTTTTTTTTCTTTAAACTGACTAACTTTGTAAACTCAGTTGCCACCCGATCTCCTAACCTTTAATTTTAGTTTTTTAATCAAAATTAAAACATATTTTATGAACATCGATCGTTAAAATTGTGAATACATATTAATTATGATGAGACAGCTATATATAGCTAGACCAATTTGGCGCCTCTAATAATGAAAACTTATAATTTCAAGGATGGTGTATACTTTTTTATCATCTAAAACATAATTACAATTATAATTGTTCCTGTTATTTCAACATTATATTTATTCTAATGTTTTAAAAATATTTTATCTTTAATAAATAATAAACGATCTACCAACTCGTCTTGGAAAGCAAATAGTGTGTATTCAAATTCCCATTTTATTAATTTATTGCACAATATAAAACTGGCAGTATGTGTTATGCGGGGTTTATGGCACCTATTGTTGTTGTGTTTAAGTGTATTTCATGATACATTAAATATCCAAGATAAAACCAC
This sequence comes from Bathymodiolus brooksi, assembly GCA_963680875.1. Lineage (NCBI taxonomy): Eukaryota > Metazoa > Mollusca > Bivalvia > Mytilida > Modiolidae > Bathymodiolus > Bathymodiolus brooksi. The sequence goes on from OY804587.1 coordinate 67,219,138, forward strand.
GGATCGCCTGCTATCACTTTTTGTGTACCAGGAACGTATAGCTGAACTTCAACGGTTATCGGCCTTTCCTTACGTTCTTTTTTAGTGTACATAGAATAAAGTATATGCTGCTCCACATTCATCAAACCTTGTGATAGATAGTACAATACTCTACTTTTGTATTGTAATTCGAACTTTGTCAACACATCTGGTTTTCCTAAAAATAAACCACCACCTATCCAATTTTTATTTCCTAAAATTATTGATTTTGCTGTAATGTTTTCGAGATCCGAATTTAACACACGCGTAACTCCAACTTTAGAATTGTCGAAATTTCCAGGAATTTCTAAATAAAATTGTTTTCTACGACCAGCAAGTTCTCTAAAATATCCTATATCTATCCAACAGTAGAAGTCGGAAGGAAAATATTTGGCTTTTATAGCTTTTACAACTAAGGGTAGTTTAGAGTGTGTCATACCAGTATATTCTGGCATAAATGTATTAGGGTAGTGTTTCGGATATCCAGGTTTAGAATATATTTTCGAAATTTGCGGTAATATTTGAAAAGGCCACAATTGTCCTCTTGAAAAACTAATAACCTTTGTGATATAAGTCGAGTTCTGTCTCAATTTTTCAAAATATTGAGCAAATTTTTTAGAATCCGTATAAATTATTAATGGATTTTGAAGATATTTGTACACTCCCATCCAATTTTTGTACGAATCTGGAGTCCTCATGTTTGACAATGAACCTTTAGGAAACTTTCCTAAATCGAAAAATGCTGTTACAACAGTCAAATTCCTATTGGTGTTTTTCCATGGAACGTGGTAAGTATAACTACTGGTTTTTGATATATTATCTGGTTTTTCAAACGTCAAATGTCTATCTGCAATAATTATCGCCATTATCAGAATGCAAACAACGCAAACAACAGCCACTACTCGGAAACGTTTGTTCATCTTTAGCTGTTGAATGTCGTGTTTCCCTGAAGAGCAAAAAAAAATGAAATTACAAGACTGCTATCGCATGAGTTAAATAATCAACACCAACATGATTGTTTTAGATACCATTGAATATTCAATGACATGGCAAGTTACAGATAAATCTAAGCATCTCCATTGCACACATTTTCTGAAATGGTCCTTATAAAATGACAATTTAATTAAAATTAGATTCTTGTTTGCATCTTTTTTTTCTTTGTTGATACACAAACATCTAACGACATCTCGTTTGGAGTAATATCATGTAACATTTCATTCATCTTTGACCGTCCAATTATATCCAATATATATTGACCAATAGGACAACTCTTGAAATGTTCTCGGTTTCACGATGTATATTCATAACGACTCCTTTCCGATGAAATCGGCGTTCTTGCCTCCTTTCCGAATCAGGCATCGCAACCTTTCGGAGCTATGTTCAGACAACATGCATTTCAAACTGATTGATATGAAAACAAAAGGTATGTAAGACTTTTCTGAGCAGTTCACGGAACATTTCAATCATCATAGTAACTCAATTAGCTTGAAAAGGGTTTGTTGACCTATCTTCTGGACGAAATCTGTAACACTGTAAACGGTGAGGTGAGTGTGTCGTACATAAATCACTTTAATGTTCAAAATATGAGAGAGACAATTAAATTAACACCCTAATTTGCAATCTGGTACCTTCCTTGTTATACATTCGTATTTTGTCGATTAATTTATTCAGTAAATTTCCGAAAAATTGGTGATTTACAAAAATCAAAGAAACGCCTCTTTTCCGATCAGTCGAATATAACATCTATTCTGGAAACGATTCCTTTGAGAGTGTAAAGAAACGATTCCTTTCAAAAGGTGAATCGATAATGTTTGAACAATATTATCATGATTGTGAAAACATGTAAAAGAACGTGACAATGTCAAGAAAAAAAGTCACTACAGAACAATTAAAGACAGACCCACAAAGAAAACTAAAATATTAATATGAAAATGAGAGCATCGGACGTGCCCAATGATTTGTCTAAAAATGCTAAAAACACCAACTTAATAGGCATACAAAGACGTTAGGGGATAAAGACAGTCAACTCTATTTTCGATATAAATTGCTAGCCCCTCGGTTTATCTGTTGCGCTTAAGGGTAAACATTTATATTTTTAGTAAAAGCAGACATCTTTAATGGAGGGCGGGGCTGTTTGACACAATTTTGAAAGGGACCCACCCAGGGACTATCCCTGCCAGGTTTGGTTTAATTTGGTTCAGCAGTTTCAGAGATAGAAGATTTAAATGTGATCTTTTATCAAAATATGCCTAATTTGCATAATCGGTATAAATCGGCTGAAAGAAAAATTTCACAGAAAAATTTGGAATATATGTTAAACTACTCCTTGCCATGTAGCTGCAGTTAAAATTTGAGCTCATTTTGACTTATACTAATGCAGCAATGGACAATTAAAATTTCATCCCCTCTTTTTTCTATTTTTAGCTTGGCGGCCATATTGGTTGGAAGTCGGGATCACGGGACACAATTTTGGAAGGGGCCCATCCAAGGACCATTCCACCAAAGTTTGGTTACAATTGGCCCAGTGGTTTCTGAGGAGAAGATTTAAATGTGAAAGTTTACGACGTACGACGGACGGACAAAATCACGCGTATGTGTATAATCACTACGTAAACAGACAGCACATGCTGATCTACAACAATTGATATTTATCAAAGATAACGTCTGTTTACTAAGTTCATAATCACTGAATTGCTCTGATTTAAGATAATATTATCTTCTTTTTTTTTTTACCAAATAATTAATTATGCACAAACAGGATGAAAACGATCTTGAAATTCTTCCTTCATTCATTCGTAGACACGTGAAAATATTATGAAATCAATTCTTTTGTAATTATATAAATCTAATACTCACGTGAATATTAATTTCTGCTGAGAAAGTTTATGTATTTGCGAAAAATACAACTTTAAGAATGATAAGAGGACGACCATTTGATTTGGGTGTACATGTGCGTGTGAGGAAAAAAAAGAGAGGGGGGCAAGGCAATGGGCGATTTTGTAAATAAATCATTTATTCTTGATGCCAGTGAAAATAATTAATTCAATATTACTTATCGAGAAAATAAATAATTTGGCCTTCATGTAGTTTAGGGGGCTCTATAATGCCTCTCAAACATGAAGGGACTCAATGATACATCTGATGAACTAAATATGTAGTTTAAATGACTACAATTTTTGGACCTCAGACCAACGTGACATTGGTGAAAATAAATAAGCAATCTTCATTTGACAGTTTTTTAATGTCTTTCGGGATATCGCTCAGCTGAATTGCACATTGAAGCACCATTTCGCCGATATAACTAGCAGAATTTATATATAAAACTACGTTCCCACAAATACACAACTCGGTTTGTTTGTGGGACAAAGATGGCATCACCTGATCTCATTAAAAATGCGGCGCGCTGATTGGTCGGTTATTTTAGTCTGATTGACGTCTCGGAAGCATGAATATCCTCACCTCAAAGGTGTCTTTTACACCAGCTAATCTTAATTTTTAAAAGAATTACAGAATGTAAAAACTGTTCATCCAGAAGTCCCTACAGTATACACTTTTGGTAATTTAATCCGACTTTTTTGTTATACCTGATATTCACATCGTATACAAACACAATAAATGGCATAAATCATTAAACGCTGACGTTAATTTCTATAACATCTCATACAGAATTACACAACAATGGACCGTCAAGGGCAAGGCAAACGTGACAGGTTATTTATTTGAATTTAATCGACTTTATGCCTCAAATAAAAGCCATCACTTCTTCAAAGAAAGCTGCAGTTAAAATTTGAGCTCATTTTGACTTATACTAATGCAGCAATGGACAATTAAAATTTCATCCCCTCTTTTTTCTATTTTTAGCTTGGCGGCCATATTGGTTGGAAGTCGGGATCACCGGACACAATTTTGGAAGGGGGCCATCCAAGGACCATTCCACCAAAGTTTGGTTACAATTGGCCCAGTGGTTTCTGAGGAGAAGATTTAAATGTGAAAGTTTACGACGTACGACGGACGGACAAAATCACGCGTATGTGTATAATCACTACGTAAACAGACAGCACATGCTGATCTACAACAATTGATATTTATCAAAGATAACGTCTGTTTACTAAGTTCATAATCACTGAATTGCTCTGATTTAAGATAATATTATCTTCTTTTTTTTTTTACCAAATAATTAATTATGCACAAACAGGATGAAAACGATCTTGAAATTCTTCCTTCATTCATTCGTAGACACGTGAAAATATTATGAAATCAATTCTTTTGTATTTATATAAATCTAATACTCACGTGAATATTAATTTCTGCTGAGAAAGTTTATGTATTTGCGAAAAATACAACTTTAAGAATGATAAGAGGACGACCATTTGATTTGGGTGTACATGTGCGTGTGAGGAAAAAAAAGGGAGGGGGGCAAGGCAATGGGCGATTTTGTAAATAAATCATTTATTCTTGATGCCAGTGAAAATAATTAATTTAATATTACTTATCGAGAAAATAAATAATTTGGCCTTCATGTAGTTTAGGGGGCTCTATAATGCCTCTCAAACATGAAGGGACTCAATGATACATCTGATGAACTAAATATGTAGTTTAAATGACTACATTTTTTGGACCTCAGACCAACGTGACATTGGTGAAAATAAATAAGCAATCTTCATTTGACAGTTTTTTAATGTCTTTCGGGATATCGCTCAGCTGAATTGCACATTGAAGCACCATTTCGCCGATATAACTAGCAGAATTTATATATAAAACTACGTTCCCACAAATACACAACTCGGTTTGTTTGTGGGACAAAGATGGCATCACCTGATCTCATTAAAAATGCGGCGCGCTGATTGGTCGGTTATTTTAGTCTGATTGACGTCTCGGAAGCATGAATATCCTCACCTCAAAGGTGTCTTTTACACCAGCTAATCTTAATTTTTAAAAGAATTACAGAATGTAAAAACTGTTCATCCAGAAGTCCCTACAGTATACACTTTTGGTAATTTAATCCGACTTTTTTGTTATACCTGATATTCACATCGTATACAAACACAATAAATGGCATAAATCATTAAACGCTGACGTTAATTTCTATAACATCTCATACAGAATTACACAACAATGGACCGTCAAGGGCAAGGCAAACGTGACAGGTTATTTATTTGAATTTAATCGACTTTATGCCTCAAATAAAAGCCATCACTTCTTCAAAGAAAGCTGCAGTTAAGATTTGAGCTCATTTTGACTTATACTAATGCAGCAATGGACAATTAAAATTTCATCCCCTCTTTTTTCTATTTTTAGCTTGGCGGCCATATTGGTTGGAAGTCGGGATCACCGGACACAATTTTGGAAGGGGGCCACCCAAGGACCATTCCACCAAAGTTTGGTTACAATTGGCCCAGTGGTTTCTGAGGCATTGACAAACGTTTTGAGGTATCATACATGTAGATCAAGCCTCCGTGAGGACCGGAAGTTGCCTATTACGGAGCTAAAATGGGATGCCAGGACCGTGACGGATATTCCGGGTAATAACGCAAATTGGTTTTTCGCATTTTTCGGGCTAACGAAGGACTCCAGAAATAAAAACTAAACATATATATTAAGCAGAGACCCCTGCGCACATATTTGTTTTGGTATTTGGTTATTCGGGCCGACATGGGGAACGGCAGGGGGTGAAAACATAGGTAAACCGTTTTATTTTAACCTACCGCCGGACATTGGTTTTACATTATTTACTCCAATCAAGGGGCGTATAGACAGTCTTACTGTATATATTTATAATGCAGAGACATGTACAAACATTTTGAGGTATAATACATGTATGTCAAGCTATCCTGGAGACCGGAAGTGGACGACAATTGAGCCATAATGGTTGTACAGCCGGCAATTTTGACCTACCCGACCATGGTTTTTTCCTTCTTACTTGGTCCACAGGTCCTATGGAATGATCTACGGGGAATAGTTATCAAGCAGAGGCATTGACAAACGTTTTGAGGTATCATACATGTAGATCAAGCCTCCGTGAGGACCGGAAGTTGCCTATTACGTTACTAAAATGGGATGCCAGGACCGTGACGGATATTCCGGGTAATAACGCATATTGGTTTTTCACATTTTTCAGGCTAACGAAGGGCTCCAGAAATAAAAATTAAACATATATATTAAGCGGAGAACCCTGCGCACATATTTGTTAAGGTATTTGGTTATTCGGGCCGCCATGGGGACCGGAAGGGGGTGAAAACATTGGTAAACCGTTTTATTTTAACCTACCGCCGGACATTGGTTTTACATTATTTACCAATAATAAACATATATATTAAGCAGAGACCCCTGCGCACATATTTGTTAAGGTATTTGGTTATTCGGGCCGCCATGGGGACCGGAAGGGGGTGAAAACATTGGTAAACCGTTTTATTTTAACCTACCGCCGGACATTGGTTTTACATTATTTACTCCAATCAAGGGGCGTATAGACAGTCTTACTGTATATATTTATAAAGCAGAGACATGTACAACATTGTGAGGTATAATACATGTATGTCAAGCTATCCTGGAGACCAGAAGTGGACGAAAATTGAGCTATAATGGTTGTACAGGCGGCAATTTGACCTACCCGACCATGGTTTTTTACTTCTGACTTGGTCCACAGGTCCTATGGAATGATCTACGGGGAATAGTTATCAAGCAGAGGCATTGACAAACGTTTTGAGGTATCACACATGTAGATCAAGCCTCTCTGAGGACCGGAAGTTACCTATTACGGAGCTAAAATGGGATGCCAGGACCGTGACGGATATTCGGGTAATAACGCATATTGGTTTTTCGCATTTTTCTGGCTAACGAAGGGCTCCAGAAATAAAAACTAAACATATATATTAAGCAGAGATCCCTGCGCACATATTTGTTAAGGTATTTGGTTATTCGGGCCGTCATGGGGACCGGAAGGGGGTGAAAACATTGGTAAACCGTTTTATTTTAACCTACCGCCGGACATTGGTTTTACATTATTTACTCCAATCAAGGGCCGTATAGACAGTCTTACTGTATATATTTATAAAGCAGAGACATGTACAAACATTTTGAGGTATAATACATGTATGTCAAGCTATCCTGGAGACCGGAAGTGGACGACAATTGAGCCATAATGGTTGTACAGCCAGCAATTTTGACCTACCCGACCATGGTTTTTTACTTCTTACTTGGTTCACAGGTCCTATGGAATGATCTACGGGGAATAGTTATCAAGCAGAGGCATTGACAAACGTTTTGAGGTATCATACATGTAGATCAAGCCTCCGTGAGGACCGGAAATTGTCTATTACGGAGCTAAAATGGGATGCCAAGACCGTGACGGATATTCCGGGTAATAACGCATATTGGTTTTTCGCATTTTTCGGGCTAACGAAGGGCTCCAGAAATAAAAATTAAACATATATATTAAGCAGAGAACCCTGCGCACATATTTGTTAAGGTATTTGGTTATTCGGGCCGCCATGGGGACCGGCAGGGGGTGAAAACATAGGTAAACCGTTTTATTTTAACCTACCGCCGGACATTGGTTTTACATTATTTACTCCAATCAAGGGGCGTATAGACAGTCTTACTGTATATATTTATAATGCAGAGACATGTACAAACATTTTGAGGTATAATACATGTATGTCAAGCTATCCTGGAGACCGGAAGTGGACGACAATTGAGCCATAATGGTTGTACAGCCGGCAATTTTGACCTACCCGACCATGGTTTTTTCCTTCTTACTTGGTCCACAGGTCCTATGGAATGATCTACGGGGAATAGTTATCAAGCAGAGGCATTGACAAACGTTTTGAGGTATCATACATGTAGATCAAGCCTCAGTGAGGACCGGAAATTGTCTATTACGGAGCTAAAATGGGATGCCAAGACCGTGACGGATATTCCGGGTAATAACGGATAAAAAAAAATATCTGTGCTTATAATATTCTAATTTATTTTCATGAAGTATGATATAAAAATATATATGCTCATAATATCCTATTTTATTTTCATAATGATTGATGTTAAAATATATGTGCTTATAATATCCAATTATTTTTATAAAGTTCGATATAAAATATATGTGCTGATATATTGATTTTTTGTTTGTTATTTCCATAAAATATGATTTTAAACACCTACTTAGGTTATTCACTCAATACTCACACAAAAACAAGAAAACCTTACATTAAAAATTAAGTGTGGACTTGGAGTACATTGACATTTCCCCCAATTTTACACTAATTAAACATGACTAGTCATGTTTATATAACAATTAACCTATTAAACCTATGCCAACAATCTGTTTTACCTTTTTATATATATTTTTTCAAATGTTGGCATAGGTTGAATGAACAATGTATTCAAGTATTTCGTCGACCGGATGTAAAATGACACTTGTATATTCTGCCTGGCGACTTCCTGTGTGGACCTAAGCTCATTACGCAATATTAGGTACCCTCCTGAGTGAACCGGTGTACATGTACCTGTCGTTTTCAGAATGAAAATAAAAATAAGTAAAACCCGCCTTTCACTTCTTATTTCAGGAATTATTTGCCTTAACTTATTGAAGAATAAAATATTTAAAATTAATATATGGTCTCTCGCTTCTGAAAATACATGAAAAATATAAGAAATATATTTTCCGCACAATATTTTACGTTTTGCTCATCACAAATGACAAACAAACAAAAAAAGGAAAAGAAATTAACATTTTTAAATCACTTGCTCGCTCCAACGTTTTTAGCACAAAATCCGAAGAACAAGACGTAAATTTGGTGTGGCCTAATCTCTGTATATTTTGACTGCTCTTCATCTGTTTATACCGCTCATGATCATGATCTCTTCCGAACTTTGTCTGAATGAATATCAGTGGATATCAAAATTATATGTCAAGTTTGCTTACGGGGTTCCGAGCTGAAAAAAATCATATATTTAGGTTTTGTGCCTTCTGGGGGTCACTGAGCAAATAGGTTTTTTTTCTTTAAACTGACTAACTTTGTAAACTCAGTTGCCACCCGATCTCCTAACCTTTAATTTTAGTTTTTTAATCAAAATTAAAACATATTTTATGAACATCGATCGTTAAAATTGTGAATACATATTAATTATGATGAGACAGCTATATATAGCTAGACCAATTTGGCGCCTCTAATAATGAAAACTTATAATTTCAAGGATGGTGTATACTTTTTTATCATCTAAAACATAATTACAATTATAATTGTTCCTGTTATTTCAACATTATATTTATTCTAATGTTTTAAAAATATTTTATCTTTAATAAATAATAAACGATCTACCAACTCGTCTTGGAAAGCAAATAGTGTGTATTCAAATTCCCATTTTATTAATTTATTGCACAATATAAAACTGGCAGTATGTGTTATGCGGGGTTTATGGCACCTATTGTTGTTGTGTTTAAGTGTATTTCATGATACATTAAATATCCAAGATAAAACCACGGATCGCCTGCTATCACTTTTTGTGTACCAGGAACGTATAGCTGAACTTCAACGGTTATCGGCCTTTCCTTACGTTCTTTTTTAGTGTACATAGAATAAAGTATATGCTGCTCCACATTCATCAAACCTTGTGATAGATAGTACAATACTCTACTTTTGTATTGTAATTCGAACTTTGTCAACACATCTGGTTTTCCTAAAAATAAACCACCACCTATCCAATTTTTATTTCCTAAAATTATTGATTTTGCTGTAATGTTTTCGAGATCCGAATTTAACACACGCGTAACTCCAACTTTAGAATTGTCGAAATTTCCAGGAATTTCTAAATAAAATTGTTTTCTACGACCAGCAAGTTCTCTAAAATATCCTATATCTATCCAACAGTAGAAGTCGGAAGGAAAATATTTGGCTTTTATAGCTTTTACAACTAAGGGTAGTTTAGAGTGTGTCATACCAGTATATTCTGGCATAAATGTATTAGGGTAGTGTTTCGGATATCCAGGTTTAGAATATATTTTCGAAATTTGCGGTAATATTTGAAAAGGCCACAATTGTCCTCTTGAAAAACTAATAACCTTTGTGATATAAGTCGAGTTCTGTCTCAATTTTTCAAAATATTGAGCAAATTTTTTAGAATCCGTATAAATTATTAATGGATTTTGAAGATATTTGTACACTCCCATCCAATTTTTGTACGAATCTGGAGTCCTCATGTTTGACAATGAACCTTTAGGAAACTTTCCTAAATCGAAAAATGCTGTTACAACAGTCAAATTCCTATTGGTGTTTTTCCATGGAACGTGGTAAGTATAACTACTGGTTTTTGATATATTATCTGGTTTTTCAAACGTCAAATGTCTATCTGCAATAATTATCGCCATTATCAGAATGCAAATAACGCAAACAACAGCCACTACTCGGAAACGTTTGTTCATCTTTAGCTGTTGAATGTCGTGTTTCCCTGAAGAGCAAAAAAAAATGAAATTACAAGACTGCTATCGCATGAGTTAAATAATCAACACCAACATGATTGTTTTAGATACCATTGAATATTCAATGACATGGCAAGTTACAGATAAATCTAAGCATCTCCATTGCACACATTTTCTGAAATGGTCCTTATAAAATGACAATTTAATTAAAATTAGATTCTTGTTTGCATCTTTTTTTTCTTTGTTGATACACAAACATCTAACGACATCTCGTTTGGAGTAATATCATGTAACATTTCATTCATCTTTGACCGTCCAATTATATCCAATATATATTGACCAATAGGACAACTCTTGAAATGTTCTCGGTTTCACGATGTATATTCATAACGACTCCTTTCCGATGAAATCGGCGTTCTTGCCTCCTTTCCGAATCAGGCATCGCAACCTTTCGGAGCTATGTTCAGACAACATGCATTTCAAACTGATTGATATGAAAACAAAAGGTATGTAAGACTTTTCTGAGCAGTTCACGGAACATTTCAATCATCATAGTAACTCAATTAGCTTGAAAAGGGTTTGTTGACCTATCTTCTGGACGAAATCTGTAACACTGTAAACGGTGAGGTGAGTGTGTCGTACATAAATCACTTTAATGTTCAAAATATGAGAGAGACAATTAAATTAACACCCTAATTTGCAATCTGGTACCTTCCTTGTTATACATTCGTATTTTGTCGATTAATTTATTCAGTAAATTTCCGAAAAATTGGTGATTTACAAAAATCAAAGAAACGCCTCTTTTCCGATCAGTCGAATATAACATCTATTCTGGAAACGATTCCTTTGAGAGTGTAAAGAAACGATTCCTTTCAAAAGGTGAATCGATAATGTTTGAACAATATTATCATGATTGTGAAAACATGTAAAAGAACGTGACAATGTCAAGAAAAAAAGTCACTACAGAACAATTAAAGACAGACCCACAAAGAAAACTAAAATATTAATATGAAAATGAGAGCATCGGACGTGCCCAATGATTTGTCTAAAAATGCTAAAAACACCAACTTAATAGGCATACAAAGACGTTAGGGGATAAAGACAGTCAACTCTATTTTCGATATAAATTGCTAGCCCCTCGGTTTATCTGTTGCGCTTAAGGGTAAACATTTATATTTTTAGTAAAAGCAGACATCTTTAATGGAGGGCGGGGCTGTTTGACACAATTTTGAAAGGGACCCACCCAGGGACTATCCCTGCCAGGTTTGGTTTAATTTGGTTCAGCAGTTTCAGAGATAGAAGATTTAAATGTGATCTTTTATCAAAATATGCCTAATTTGCATAATCGGTATAAATCGGCTGAAAGAAACATTTCACAGAAAAATTTGGAATATATGTTAAACTACTCCTTGCCATGTAGCTGCAGTTAAAATTTGAGCTCATTTTGACTTATACTAATGCAGCAATGGACAATTAAAATTTCATCCCCTCTTTTTTCTATTTTTAGCTTGGCGGCCATATTGGTTGGAAGTCGGGATCACGGGACACAATTTTGGAAGGGGCCCATCCAAGGACCATTCCACCAAAGTTTGGTTACAATTGGCCCAGTGGTTTCTGAGGAGAAGATTTAAATGTGAAAGTTTACGACGTACGACGGACGGACAAAATCACGCGTATGTGTATAATCACTACGTAAACAGACAGCACATGCTGATCTACAACAATTGATATTTATCAAAGATAACGTCTGTTTACTAAGTTCATAATCACTGAATTGCTCTGATTTAAGATAATATTATCTTCTTTTTTTTTTTACCAAATAATTAATTATGCACAAACAGGATGAAAACGATCTTGAAATTCTTCCTTCATTCATTCGTAGACACGTGAAAATATTATGAAATCAATTCTTTTGTAATTATATAAATCTAATACTCACGTGAATATTAATTTCTGCTGAGAAAGTTTATGTATTTGCGAAAAATACAACTTTAAGAATGATAAGAGGACGCCCATTTGATTTGGGTGTACATGTGCGTGTGAGGAAAAAAAAGAGAGGGGGGCAAGGCAATGGGCGATTTTGTAAATAAATCATTTATTCTTGATGCCAGTGAAAATAATTAATTCAATATTACTTATCGAGAAAATAAATAATTTGGCCTTCATGTAGTTTAGGGGGCTCTATAATGCCTCTCAAACATGAAGGGACTCAATGATACATCTGATGAACTAAATATGTAGTTTAAATGACTACAATTTTTGGACCTCAGACCAACGTGACATTGGTGAAAATAAATAAGCAATCTTCATTTGACAGTTTTTTAATGTCTTTCGGGATATCGCTCAGCTGAATTGCACATTGAAGCACCATTTCGCCGATATAACTAGCAGAATTTATATATAAAACTACGTTCCCACAAATACACAACTCGGTTTGTTTGTGGGACAAAGATGGCATCACCTGATCTCATTAAAAATGCGGCGCGCTGATTGGTCGGTTATTTTAGTCTGATTGACGTCTCGGAAGCATGAATATCCTCACCTCAAAGGTGTCTTTTACACCAGCTAATCTTAATTTTTAAAAGAATTACAGAATGTAAAAACTGTTCATCCAGAAGTCCCTACAGTATACACTTTTGGTAATTTAATCCGACTTTTTTGTTATACCTGATATTCACATCGTATACAAACACAATAAATGGCATAAATCATTAAACGCTGACGTTAATTTCTATAACATCTCATACAGAATTACACAACAATGGACCGTCAAGGGCAAGGCAAACGTGACAGGTTATTTATTTGAATTTAATCGACTTTATGCCTCAAATAAAAGCCATCACTTCTTCAAAGAAAGCTGCAGTTAAAATTTGAGCTCATTTTGACTTATACTAATGCAGCAATGGACAATTAAAATTTCATCCCCTCTTTTTTCTATTTTTAGCTTGGCGGCCATATTGGTTGGAAGTCGGGATCACCGGACACAATTTTGGAAGGGGGCCATCCAAGGACCATTCCACCAAAGTTTGGTTACAATTGGCCCAGTGGTTTCTGAGGAGAAGATTTAAATGTGAAAGTTTACGACGTACGACGGACGGACAAAATCACGCGTATGTGTATAATCACTACGTAAACAGACAGCACATGCTGATCTACAACAATTGATATTTATCAAAGATAACGTCTGTTTACTAAGTTCATAATCACTGAATTGCTCTGATTTAAGATAATATTATCTTCTTTTTTTTTTTACCAAATAATTAATTATGCACAAACAGGATGAAAACGATCTTGAAATTCTTCCTTCATTCATTCGTAGACACGTGAAAATATTATGAAATCAATTCTTTTGTATTTATATAAATCTAATACTCACGTGAATATTAATTTCTGCTGAGAAAGTTTATGTATTTGCGAAAAATACAACTTTAAGAATGATAAGAGGACGACCATTTGATTTGGGTGTACATGTGCGTGTGAGGAAAAAAAAGAGAGGGGGGCAAGGCAATGGGCGATTTTGTAAATAAATCATTTATTCTTGATGCCAGTGAAAATAATTAATTCAATATTACTTATCGAGAAAATAAATAATTTGGCCTTCATGTAGTTTAGGGGGCTCTATAATGCCTCTCAAACATGAAGGGACTCAATGATACATCTGATGAACTAAATATGTAGTTTAAATGACTACATTTTTTGGACCTCAGACCAACGTGACATTGGTGAAAATAAATAAGCAATCTTCATTTGACAGTTTTTTAATGTCTTTCGGGATATCGCTCAGCTGAATTGCACATTGAAGCACCATTTCGCCGATATAACTAGCAGAATTTATATATAAAACTACGTTCCCACAAATACACAACTCGGTTTGTTTGTGGGACAAAGATGGCATCACCTGATCTCATTAAAAATGCGGCGCGCTGATTGGTCGGTTATTTTAGTCTGATTGACGTCTCGGAAGCATGAATATCCTCACCTCAAAGGTGTCTTTTACACCAGCTAATCTTAATTTTTAAAAGAATTACAGAATGTAAAAACTGTTCATCCAGAAGTCCCTACAGTATACACTTTTGGTAATTTAATCCGACTTTTTTGTTATACCTGATATTCACATCGTATACAAACACAATAAATGGCATAAATCATTAAACGCTGACGTTAATTTCTATAACATCTCATACAGAATTACACAACAATGGACCGTCAAGGGCAAGGCAAACGTGACAGGTTATTTATTTGAATTTAATCGACTTTATGCCTCAAATAAAAGCCATCACTTCTTCAAAGAAAGCTGCAGTTAAGATTTGAGCTCATTTTGACTTATACTAATGCAGCAATGGACAATTAAAATTTCATCCCCTCTTTTTTCTATTTTTAGCTTGGCGGCCATATTGGTTGGAAGTCGGGATCACCGGACACAATTTTGGAAGGGGGCCACCCAAGGACCATTCCACCAAAGTTTGGTTACAATTGGCCCAGTGGTTTCTGAGGCATTGACAAACGTTTTGAGGTATCATACATGTAGATCAAGCCTCCGTGAGGACCGGAAGTTGCCTATTACGGAGCTAAAATGGGATGCCAGGACCGTGACGGATATTCCGGGTAATAACGCAAATTGGTTTTTCGCATTTTTCGGGCTAACGAAGGACTCCAGAAATAAAAACTAAACATATATATTAAGCAGAGACCCCTGCGCACATATTTGTTTTGGTATTTGGTTATTCGGGCCGACATGGGGAACGGCAGGGGGTGAAAACATAGGTAAACCGTTTTATTTTAGCCTACCGCCGGACATTGGTTTTACATTATTTACTCCAATCAAGGGGCGTATAGACAGTCTTACTGTATATATTTATAATGCAGAGACATGTACAAACATTTTGAGGTATAATACATGTATGTCAAGCTATCCTGGAGACCGGAAGTGGACGACAATTGAGCCATAATGGTTGTACAGCCGGCAATTTTGACCTACCCGACCATGGTTTTTTCCTTCTTACTTGGTCCACAGGTCCTATGGAATGATCTACGGGGAATAGTTATCAAGCAGAGGCATTGACAAACGTTTTGAGGTATCATACATGTAGATCAAGCCTCCGTGAGGACCGGAAGTTGCCTATTACGTAACTAAAATGGGATGCCAGGACCGTGACGGATATTCCGGGTAATAACGCATATTGGTTTTTCACATTTTTCAGGCTAACGAAGGGCTCCAGAAATAAAAATTAAACATATATATTAAGCGGAGAACCCTGCGCACATATTTGTTAAGGTATTTGGTTATTCGGGCCGCCATGGGGACCGGAAGGGGGTGAAAACATTGGTAAACCGTTTTATTTTAACCTACCGCCGGACATTGGTTTTACATTATTTACCAATAATAAACATATATATTAAGCAGAGACCCCTGCGCACATATTTGTTAAGGTATTTGGTTATTCGGGCCGCCATGGGGACCGGAAGGGGGTGAAAACATTGGTAAACCGTTTTATTTTAACCTACCGCCGGACATTGGTTTTACATTATTTACTCCAATCAAGGGGCGTATAGACAGTCTTACTGTATATATTTATAAAGCAGAGACATGTACAACATTGTGAGGTATAATACATGTATGTCAAGCTATCCTGGAGACCAGAAGTGGACGAAAATTGAGCTATAATGGTTGTACAGGCGGCAATTTGACCTACCCGACCATGGTTTTTTACTTCTGACTTGGTCCACAGGTCCTATGGAATGATCTACGGGGAATAGTTATCAAGCAGAGGCATTGACAAACGTTTTGAGGTATCACACATGTAGATCAAGCCTCTCTGAGGACCGGAAGTTACCTATTACGGAGCTAAAATGGGATGCCAGGACCGTGACGGATATTCGGGTAATAACGCATATTGGTTTTTCGCATTTTTCTGGCTAACGAAGGGCTCCAGAAATAAAAACTAAACATATATATTAAGCAGAGATCCCTGCGCACATATTTGTTAAGGTATTTGGTTATTCGGGCCGTCATGGGGACCGGAAGGGGGTGAAAACATTGGTAAACCGTTTTATTTTAACCTACCGCCGGACATTGGTTTTACATTATTTACT
Source organism: Bathymodiolus brooksi (assembly GCA_963680875.1). Classification (NCBI taxonomy): domain Eukaryota; kingdom Metazoa; phylum Mollusca; class Bivalvia; order Mytilida; family Modiolidae; genus Bathymodiolus; species Bathymodiolus brooksi. Next base: position 67,235,663 of record OY804587.1, read on the forward strand.
CCAATCAAGGGCCGTATAGACAGTCTTACTGTATATATTTATAAAGCAGAGACATGTACAAACATTTTGAGGTATAATACATGTATGTCAAGCTATCCTGGAGACCGGAAGTGGACGACAATTGAGCCATAATGGTTGTACAGCCAGCAATTTTGACCTACCCGACCATGGTTTTTTACTTCTTACTTGGTTCACAGGTCCTATGGAATGATCTACGGGGAATAGTTATCAAGCAGAGGCATTGACAAACGTTTTGAGGTATCATACATGTAGATCAAGCCTCCGTGAGGACCGGAAATTGTCTATTACGGAGCTAAAATGGGATGCCAGGACCGTGACGGATATTCCGGGTAATAACGCATATTGGTTTTTCGCATTTTTCGGGCTAACGAAGGGCTCCAGAAATAAAAATTAAACATATATATTAAGCAGAGAACCCTGCACACATATTTGTTAAGGTATTTGGTTATTCGGGCCGCCATGGGGACCGGCAGGGGGTGAAAAAATAGGTAGACCGTTTTATTTTAACCTACCGCCGGACATTGGTTTTACATTATTTACTCCAATCAAGGGGCGTATAGACAGTCTTACTGTATATATTTATAATGCAGAGACATGTACAAACATTTTGAGGTATAATACATGTATGTCAAGCTATCCTGGAGACCAGAAGTGGACGAAAATTGAGCTATAATGGTTGTACAGGCGGCAATTTGACCTACCCGACCATGGTTTTTTACTTCTGACTTGGTCCACAGGTCGTATGGAATGATCTACGGGGAATAGTTATCAAGCAGAGGCATTGACAAACGTTTTGAGGTATCACACATGTAGATCAAGCCTCTCTGAGGACCGGAAGTTACCTATTACGGAGCTAAAATGGGATGCCAGGACCGTGACGGATATTCGGGTAATAACGCATATTGGTTTTTCGCATTTTTCTGGCTAACGAAGGGCTCCAGAAATAAAAACTAAACATATATATTAAGCAGAGATCCCTGCGCACATATTTGTTAAGGTATTTGGTTATTCGGGCCGTCATGGGGACCGGAAGGGGGTGAAAACATTGGTAAACCGTTTTATTTTAACCTACCGCCGGACATTGGTTTTACATTATTTACTCCAATCAAGGGCCGTATAGACAGTCTTACTGTATATATTTATAAAGCAGAGACATGTACAAACATTTTGAGGTATAATACATGTATGTCAAGCTATCCTGGAGACCGGAAGTGGACGACAATTGAGCCATAATGGTTGTACAGCCAGCAATTTTGACCTACCCGACCATGGTTTATTACTTCTTACTTGGTTCACAGGTCCTATGGAATGATCTACGGGGAATAGTTATCAAGCAGAGGCATTGACAAACGTTTTGAGGTATCATACATGTAGATCAAGCCTCCGTGAGGACCGGAAATTGTCTATTACGGAGCTAAAATGGGATGCCAGGACCGTGACGGATATTCCGGGTAATAACGCATATTGGTTTTTCGCATTTTTCGGGCTAACGAAGGGCTCCAGAAATAAAAATTAAACATATATATTAAGCAGAGAACCCTGCGCACATATTTGTTAAGGTATTTGGTTATTCGGGCCGCCATGGGGACCGGCAGGGGGTGAAAACATAGGTAAACCGTTTTATTTTAACCTACCGCCGGACATTGGTTTTACATTATTTACTCCAATCAAGGGGCGTATAGACAGTCTTACTGTATATATTTATAATGCAGAGACATGTACAAACATTTTGAGGTATAATACATGTATGTCAAGCTATCCTGGAGACCGGAAGTGGACGACAATTGAGCCATAATGGTTGTACAGCCGGCAATTTTGACCTACCCGACCATGGTTTTTTCCTTCTTACTTGGTCCACAGGTCCTATGGAATGATCTACGGGGAATAGTTATCAAGCAGAGGCATTGACAAACGTTTTGAGGTATCATACATGTAGATCAAGCCTCAGTGAGGACCGGAAATTGTCTATTACGGAGCTAAAATGGGATGCCAAGACCGTGACGGATATTCCGGGTAATAACGGATAAAAAAAAATATCTGTGCTTATAATATTCTAATTTATTTTCATGAAGTATGATATAAAAATATATATGCTCATAATATCCTATTTTATTTTCATAATGATTGATGTTAAAATATATGTGCTTATAATATCCAATTATTTTTATAAAGTTCGATATAAAATATATGTGCTGATATATTGATTTTTTGTTTGTTATTTCCATAAAATATGATTTTAAACACCTACTTAGGTTATTCACTCAATACTCACACAAAAACAAGAAAACCTTACATTAAAAATTAAGTGTGGACTTGGAGTACATTGACATTTCCCCCAATTTTACACTAATTAAACATGACTAGTCATGTTTATATAACAATTAACCTATTAAACCTATGCCAACAATCTGTTTTACCTTTTTATATATATTTTTTCAAATGTTGGCATAGGTTGAATGAACAATGTATTCAAGTATTTCGTCGACCGGATGTAAAATGACACTTGTATATTCTGCCTGGCGACTTCCTGTGTGGACCTAAGCTCATTACGCAATATTAGGTACCCTCCTGAGTGAACCGGTGTACATGTACCTGTCGTTTTCAGAATAAAAATAAAAATAAGTAAAACCCGCCTTTCACTTCTTATTTCAGGAATTATTTGCCTTAACTTATTGAAGAATAAAATATTTAAAATTAATATATGGTCTCTCGCTTCTGAAAATACATGAAAAATATAAGAAATATATTTTCCGCACAATATTTTACGTTTCGCTCATCACAAATGACAAACAAACAAAAAAAGGAAAAGAAATTAACATTTTTAAATCACTTGCTCGCTCCAACGTTTTTAGCACAAAATCCGAAGAACAAGACGTAAATTTGGTGTGGCCTAATCTCTGTATATTTTGACTGCTCTTCATCTGTTTATACCGCTCATGATCATGATCTCTTCCGAACTTTGTCTGAATGAATATCAGTGGATATCAAAATTATATGTCAAGTTTGCTTACGGGGTTCCGAGCTGAAAAAAATCATATATTTAGGTTTTGTGCCTTCTGGGGGTCACTGAGCAAATAGGTTTTTTTTCTTTAAACTGACTAACTTTGTAAACTCAGTTGCCACCCGATCTCCTAACCTTTAATTTTAGTTTTTTAATCAAAATTAAAACATATTTTATGAACATCGATCGTTAAAATTGTGAATACATATTAATTATGATGAGACAGCTATATATAGCTAGACCAATTTGGCGCCTCTAATAATGAAAACTTATAATTTCAAGGATGGTGTATACTTTTTTATCATCTAAAACATAATTACAATTATAATTGTTCCTGTTATTTCAACATTATATTTATTCTAATGTTTTAAAAATATTTTATCTTTAATAAATAATAAACGATCTACCAACTCGTCTTGGAAAGCAAATAGTGTGTATTCAAATTCCCATTTTATTAATTTATTGCACAATATAAAACTGGCAGTATGTGTTATGCGGGGTTTATGGCACCTATTGTTGTTGTGTTTAAGTGTATTTCATGATACATTAAATATCCAAGATAAAACCACGGATCGCCTGCTATCACTTTTTGTGTACCAGGAACGTATAGCTGAACTTCAACGGTTATCGGCCTTTCCTTACGTTCTTTTTTTAGTGTACATAGAATAAAGTATATGCTGCTCCACATTCATCAAACCTTGTGATAGATAGTACAATACTCTACTTTTGTATTGTAATTCGAACTTTGTCAACACATCTGGTTTTCCTAAAAATAAACCACCACCTATCCAATTTTTATTTCCTAAAATTATTGATTTTGCTGTAATGTTTTCGAGATCCGAATTTAACACACGCGTAACTCCAACTTTAGAATTGTCGAAATTTCCAGGAATTTCTAAATAAAATTGTTTTCTACGACCAGCAAGTTCTCTAAAATATCCTATATCTATCCAACAGTAGAAGTCGGAAGGAAAATATTTGGCTTTTATAGCTTTTACAACTAAGGGTAGTTTAGAGTGTGTCATACCAGTATATTCTGGCATAAATGTATTAGGGTAGTGTTTCGGATATCCAGGTTTAGAATATATTTTCGAAATTTGCGGTAATATTTGAAAAGGCCACAATTGTCCTCTTGAAAAACTAATAACCTTTGTGATATAAGTCGAGTTCTGTCTCAATTTTTCAAAATATTGAGCAAATTTTTTAGAATCCGTATAAATTATTAATGGATTTTGAAGATATTTGTACACTCCCATCCAATTTTTGTACGAATCTGGAGTCCTCATGTTTGACAATGAACCTTTAGGAAACTTTCCTAAATCGAAAAATGCTGTTACAACAGTCAAATTCCTATTGGTGTTTTTCCATGGAACGTGGTAAGTATAACTACTGGTTTTTGATATATTATCTGGTTTTTCAAACGTCAAATGTCTATCTGCAATAATTATCGCCATTATCAGAATGCAAATAACGCAAACAACAGCCACTACTCGGAAACGTTTGTTCATCTTTAGCTGTTGAATGTCGTGTTTCCCTGAAGAGCAAAAATAAATGAAATTACAAGACTGCTATCGCATGAGTTAAATAATCAACACCAACATGATTGTTTTAGATACCATTGAATATTCAATGACATGGCAAGTTACAGATAAATCTAAGCATCTCCATTGCACACATTTTCTGAAATGGTCCTTATAAAATGACAATTTAATTAAAATTAGATTCTTGTTTGCATCTTTTTTTTCTTTGTTGATACACAAACATCTAACGACATCTCGTTTGGAGTAATATCATGTAACATTTCATTCATCTTTGACCGTCCAATTATATCCAATATATATTGACCAATAGGACAACTCTTGAAATGTTCTCGGTTTCACGATGTATATTCATAACGACTCCTTTCCGATGAAATCGGCGTTCTTGCCTCCTTTCCGAATCAGGCATCGCAACCTTTCGGAGCTATGTTCAGACAACATGCATTTCAAACTGATTGATATGAAAACAAAAGGTATGTAAGACTTTTCTGAGCAGTTCACGGAACATTTCAATCATCATAGTAACTCAATTAGCTTGAAAAGGGTTTGTTGACCTATCTTCTGGACGAAATCTGTAACACTGTAAACGGTGAGGTGAGTGTGTCGTACATAAATCACTTTAATGTTCAAAATATGAGAGAGACAATTAAATTAACACCCTAATTTGCAATCTGGTACCTTCCTTGTTATACATTCGTATTTTGTCGATTAATTTATTCAGTAAATTTCCGAAAAATTGGTGATTTACAAAAATCAAAGAAACGCCTCTTTTCCGATCAGTCGAATATAACATCTATTCTGGAAACGATTCCTTTGAGAGTGTAAAGAAACGATTCCTTTCAAAAGGTGAATCGATAATGTTTGAACAATATTATCATGATTGTGAAAACATGTAAAAGAACGTGACAATGTCAAGAAAAAAAGTCACTACAGAACAATTAAAGACAGACCCACAAAGAAAACTAAAATATTAATATGAAAATGAGAGCATCGGACGTGCCCAATGATTTGTCTAAAAATGCTAAAAACACCAACTTAATAGGCATACAAAGACGTTAGGGGATAAAGACAGTCAACTCTATTTTCGATATAAATTGCTAGCCCCTCGGTTTATCTGTTGCGCTTAAGGGTAAACATTTATATTTTTAGTAAAAGCAGACATCTTTAATGGAGGGCGGGGCTGTTTGACACAATTTTGAAAGGGACCCACCCAGGGACTATCCCTGCCAGGTTTGGTTTAATTTGGTTCAGCAGTTTCAGAGATAGAAGATTTAAATGTGATCTTTTATCAAAATATGCCTAATTTGCATAATCGGTATAAATCGGCTGAAAGAAACATTTCACAGAAAAATTTGGAATATATGTTAAACTACTCCTTGCCATGTAGCTGCAGTTAAAATTTGAGCTCATTTTGACTTATACTAATGCAGCAATGGACAATTAAAATTTCATCCCCTCTTTTTTCTATTTTTAGCTTGGCGGCCATATTGGTTGGAAGTCGGGATCACGGGACACAATTTTGGAAGGGGCCCATCCAAGGACCATTCCACCAAAGTTTGGTTACAATTGGCCCAGTGGTTTCTGAGGAGAAGATTTAAATGTGAAAGTTTACGACGTACGACGGACGGACAAAATCACGCGTATGTGTATAATCACTACGTAAACAGACAGCACATGCTGATCTACAACAATTGATATTTATCAAAGATAACGTCTGTTTACTAAGTTCATAATCACTGAATTGCTCTGATTTAAGATAATATTATCTTCTTTTTTTTTTTACCAAATAATTAATTATGCACAAACAGGATGAAAACGATCTTGAAATTCTTCCTTCATTCATTCGTAGACACGTGAAAATATTATGAAATCAATTCTTTTGTAATTATATAAATCTAATACTCACGTGAATATTAATTTCTGCTGAGAAAGTTTATGTATTTGCGAAAAATACAACTTTAAGAATGATAAGAGGACGACCATTTGATTTGGGTGTACATGTGCGTGTGAGGAAAAAAAAGAGAGGGGGGCAAGGCAATGGGCGATTTTGTAAATAAATCATTTATTCTTGATGCCAGTGAAAATAATTAATTCAATATTACTTATCGAGAAAATAAATAATTTGGCCTTCATGTAGTTTAGGGGGCTCTATAATGCCTCTCAAACATGAAGGGACTCAATGATACATCTGATGAACTAAATATGTAGTTTAAATGACTACATTTTTTGGACCTCAGACCAACGTGACATTGGTGAAAATAAATAAGCAATCTTCATTTGACAGTTTTTTAATGTCTTTCGGGATATCGCTCAGCTGAATTGCACATTGAAGCACCATTTCGCCGATATAACTAGCAGAATTTATATATAAAACTACGTTCCCACAAATACACAACTCGGTTTGTTTGTGGGACAAAGATGGCATCACCTGATCTCATTAAAAATGCGGCGCGCTGATTGGTCGGTTATTTTAGTCTGATTGACGTCTCGGAAGCATGAATATCCTCACCTCAAAGGTGTCTTTTACACCAGCTAATCTTAATTTTTAAAAGAATTACAGAATGTAAAAACTGTTCATCCAGAAGTCCCTACAGTATACACTTTTGGTAATTTAATCCGACTTTTTTGTTATACCTGATATTCACATCGTATACAAACACAATAAATGGCATAAATCATTAAACGCTGACGTTAATTTCTATAACATCTCATACAGAATTACACAACAATGGACCGTCAAGGGCAAGGCAAACGTGACAGGTTATTTATTTGAATTTAATCGACTTTATGCCTCAAATAAAAGCCATCACTTCTTCAAAGAAAGCTGCAGTTAAGATTTGAGCTCATTTTGACTTATACTAATGCAGCAATGGACAATTAAAATTTCATCCCCTCTTTTTTCTATTTTTAGCTTGGCGGCCATATTGGTTGGAAGTCGGGATCACCGGACACAATTTTGGAAGGGGGCCACCCAAGGACCATTCCACCAAAGTTTGGTTACAATTGGCCCAGTGGTTTCTGAGGCATTGACAAACGTTTTGAGGTATCATACATGTAGATCAAGCCTCCGTGAGGACCGGAAGTTGCCTATTACGGAGCTAAAATGGGATGCCAGGACCGTGACGGATATTCCGGGTAATAACGCAAATTGGTTTTTCGCATTTTTCGGGCTAACGAAGGACTCCAGAAATAAAAACTAAACATATATATTAAGCAGAGACCCCTGCGCACATATTTGTTTTGGTATTTGGTTATTCGGGCCGACATGGGGAACGGCAGGGGGTGAAAACATAGGTAAACCGTTTTATTTTAACCTACCGCCGGACATTGGTTTTACATTATTTACTCCAATCAAGGGGCGTATAGACAGTCTTACTGTATATATTTATAATGCAGAGACATGTACAAACATTTTGAGGTATAATACATGTATGTCAAGCTATCCTGGAGACCGGAAGTGGACGACAATTGAGCCATAATGGTTGTACAGCCGGCAATTTTGACCTACCCGACCATGGTTTTTTCCTTCTTACTTGGTCCACAGGTCCTATGGAATGATCTACGGGGAATAGTTATCAAGCAGAGGCATTGACAAACGTTTTGAGGTATCATACATGTAGATCAAGCCTCCGTGAGGACCGGAAGTTGCCTATTACGTAACTAAAATGGGATGCCAGGACCGTGACGGATATTCCGGGTAATAACGCATATTGGTTTTTCACATTTTTCAGGCTAACGAAGGGCTCCAGAAATAAAAATTAAACATATATATTAAGCGGAGAACCCTGCGCACATATTTGTTAAGGTATTTGGTTATTCGGGCCGCCATGGGGACCGGAAGGGGGTGAAAACATTGGTAAACCGTTTTATTTTAACCTACCGCCGGACATTGGTTTTACATTATTTACCAATAATAAACATATATATTAAGCAGAGACCCCTGCGCACATATTTGTTAAGGTATTTGGTTATTCGGGCCGCCATGGGGACCGGAAGGGGGTGAAAACATTGGTAAACCGTTTTATTTTAACCTACCGCCGGACATTGGTTTTACATTATTTACTCCAATCAAGGGGCGTATAGACAGTCTTACTGTATATATTTATAAAGCAGAGACATGTACAACATTGTGAGGTATAATACATGTATGTCAAGCTATCCTGGAGACCAGAAGTGGACGAAAATTGAGCTATAATGGTTGTACAGCAGGCAATTTGACCTACCCGACCATGGTTTTTTACTTCTGACTTGGTCCACAGGTCCTATGGAATGATCTACGGGGAATAGTTATCAAGCAGAGGCATTGACAAACGTTTTGAGGTATCACACATGTAGATCAAGCCTCTCTGAGGACCGGAAGTTACCTATTACGGAGCTAAAATGGGATGCCAGGACCGTGACGGATATTCGGGTAATAACGCATATTGGTTTTTCGCATTTTTCTGGCTAACGAAGGGCTCCAGAAATAAAAACTAAACATATATATTAAGCAGAGATCCCTGCGCACATATTTGTTAAGGTATTTGGTTATTCGGGCCGTCATGGGGACCGGAAGGGGGTGAAAACATTGGTAAACCGTTTTATTTTAACCTACCGCCGGACATTGGTTTTACATTATTTACTCCAATCAAGGGCCGTATAGACAGTCTTACTGTATATATTTATAAAGCAGAGACATGTACAAACATTTTGAGGTATAATACATGTATGTCAAGCTATCCTGGAGACCGGAAGTGGACGACAATTGAGCCATAATGGTTGTACAGCCAGCAATTTTGACCTACCCGACCATGGTTTTTTACTTCTTACTTGGTTCACAGGTCCTATGGAATGATCTACGGGGAATAGTTATCAAGCAGAGGCATTGACAAACGTTTTGAGGTATCATACATGTAGATCAAGCCTCCGTGAGGACCGGAAATTGTCTATTACGGAGCTAAAATGGGATGCCAGGACCGTGACGGATATTCCGGGTAATAACGCATATTGGTTTTTCGCATTTTTCGGGCTAACGAAGGGCTCCAGAAATAAAAATTAAACATATATATTAAGCAGAGAACCCTGCGCACATATTTGTTAAGGTATTTGGTTATTCGGGCCGCCATGGGGACCGGCAGGGGGTAAAAACATAGGTAAACCGTTTTATTTTAACCTACCGCCGGACATTGGTTTTACATTATTTACTCCAATCAAGGGGCGTATAGACAGTCTTACTGTATATATTTATAATGCAGAGACATGTACAAACATTTTGAGGTATAATACATGTATGTCAAGCTATCCTGGAGACCGGAAGTGGACGACAATTGAGCCATAATGGTTGTACAGCCGGCAATTTTGACCTACCCGACCATGGTTTTTTCCTTCTTACTTGGTCCACAGGTCCTATGGAATGATCTACGGGGAATAGTTATCAAGCAGAGGCATTGACAAACGTTTTGAGGTATCATACATGTAGATCAAGCCTCAGTGAGGACCGGAAATTGTCTATTACGGAGCTAAAATGGGATGCCAAGACCGTGACGGATATTCCGGGTAATAACGGATAAAAAAAAATATCTGTGCTTATAATATTCTAATTTATTTTCATGAAGTATGATATAAAAATATATATGCTCATAATATCCTATTTTATTTTCATAATGATTGATGTTAAAATATATGTGCTTATAATATCCAATTATTTTTATAAAGTTCGATATAAAATATATGTGCTGATATATTGATTTTTTGTTTGTTATTTCCATAAAATATGATTTTAAACACCTACTTAGGTTATTCACTCAATACTCACACAAAAACAAGAAAACCTTACATTAAAAATTAAGTGTGGACTTGGAGTACATTGACATTTCCCCCAATTTTACACTAATTAAACATGACTAGTCATGTTTATATAACAATTAACCTATTAAACCTATGCCAACAATCTGTTTTACCTTTTTATATATATTTTTTCAAATGTTGGCATAGGTTGAATGAACAATGTATTCAAGTATTTCGTCGACCGGATGTAAAATGACACTTGTATATTCTGCCTGGCGACTTCCTGTGTGGACCTAAGCTCATTACGCAATATTAGGTACCCTCCTGAGTGAACCGGTGTACATGTACCTGTCGTTTTCAGAATGAAAATAAAAATAAGTAAAACCCGCCTTTCACTTCTTATTTCAGGAATTATTTGCCTTAACTTATTGAAGAATAAAATATTTAAAATTAATATATGGTCTCTCGCTTCTGAAAATACATGAAAAATATAAGAAATATATTTTCCGCACAATATTTTACGTTTTGCTCATCACAAATGACAAACAAACAAAAAAAGGAAAAGAAATTAACATTTTTAAATCACTTGCTCGCTCCAACGTTTTTAGCACAAAATCCGAAGAACAAGACGTAAATTTGGTGTGGCCTAATCTCTGTATATTTTGACTGCTCTTCATCTGTTTATACCGCTCATGATCATGATCTCTTCCGAACTTTGTCTGAATGAATATCAGTGGATATCAAAATTATATGTCAAGTTTGCTTACGGGGTTCCGAGCTGAAAAAAATCATATATTTAGGTTTTGTGCCTTCTGGGGGTCACTGAGCAAATAGGTTTTTTTTCTTTAAACTGACTAACTTTGTAAACTCAGTTGCCACCCGATCTCCTAACCTTTAATTTTAGTTTTTTAATCAAAATTAAAACATATTTTATGAACATCGATCGTTAAAATTGTGAATACATATTAATTATGATGAGACAGCTATATATAGCTAGACCAATTTGGCGCCTCTAATAATGAAAACTTATAATTTCAAGGATGGTGTATACTTTTTTATCATCTAAAACATAATTACAATTATAATTGTTCCTGTTATTTCAACATTATATTTATTCTAATGTTTTAAAAATATTTTATCTTTAATAAATAATAAACGATCTACCAACTCGTCTTGGAAAGCAAATAGTGTGTATTCAAATTCCCATTTTATTAATTTATTGCACAATATAAAACTGGCAGTATGTGTTATGCGGGGTTTATGGCACCTATTGTTGTTGTGTTTAAGTGTATTTCATGATACATTAAATATCCAAGATAAAACCACGGATCGCCTGCTATCACTTTTTGTGTACCAGGAACGTATAGCTGAACTTCAACGGTTATCGGCCTTTCCTTACGTTCTTTTTTAGTGTACATAGAATAAAGTATATGCTGCTCCACATTCATCAAACCTTGTGATAGATAGTACAATACTCTACTTTTGTATTGTAATTCGAACTTTGTCAACACATCTGGTTTTCCTAAAAATAAACCACCACCTATCCAATTTTTATTTCCTAAAATTATTGATTTTGCTGTAATGTTTTCGAGATCCGAATTTAACACACGCGTAACTCCAACTTTAGAATTGTCGAAATTTCCAGGAATTTCTAAATAAAATTGTTTTCTACGACCAGCAAGTTCTCTAAAATATCCTATATCTATCCAACAGTAGAAGTCGGAAGGAAAATATTTGGCTTTTATAGCTTTTACAACTAAGGGTAGTTTAGAGTGTGTCATACCAGTATATTCTGGCATAAATGTATTAGGGTAGTGTTTCGGATATCCAGGTTTAGAATATATTTTCGAAATTTGCGGTAATATTTGAAAAGGCCACAATTGTCCTCTTGAAAAACTAATAACCTTTGTGATATAAGTCGAGTTCTGTCTCAATTTTTCAAAATATTGAGCAAATTTTTTAGAATCCGTATAAATTATTAATGGATTTTGAAGATATTTGTACACTCCCATCCAATTTTTGTACGAATCTGGAGTCCTCATGTTTGACAATGAACCTTTAGGAAACTTTCCTAAATCGAAAAATGCTGTTACAACAGTCAAATTCCTATTGGTGTTTTTCCATGGAACGTGGTAAGTATAACTACTGGTTTTTGATATATTATCTGGTTTTTCAAACGTCAAATGTCTATCTGCAATAATTATCGCCATTATCAGAATGCAAATAACGCAAACAACAGCCACTACTCGGAAACGTTTGTTCATCTTTAGCTGTTGAATGTCGTGTTTCCCTGAAGAGCAAAAAAAAATGAAATTACAAGACTGCTATCGCATGAGTTAAATAATCAACACCAACATGATTGTTTTAGATACCATTGAATATTCAATGACATGGCAAGTTACAGATAAATCTAAGCATCTCCATTGCACACATTTTCTGAAATGGTCCTTATAAAATGACAATTTAATTAAAATTAGATTCTTGTTTGCATCTTTTTTTTCTTTGTTGATACACAAACATCTAACGACATCTCGTTTGGAGTAATATCATGTAACATTTCATTCATCTTTGACCGTCCAATTATATCCAATATATATTGACCAATAGGACAACTCTTGAAATGTTCTCGGTTTCACGATGTATATTCATAACGACTCCTTTCCGATGAAATCGGCGTTCTTGCCTCCTTTCCGAATCAGGCATCGCAACCTTTCGGAGCTATGTTCAGACAACATGCATTTCAAACTGATTGATATGAAAACAAAAGGTATGTAAGACTTTTCTGAGCAGTTCACGGAACATTTCAATCATCATAGTAACTCAATTAGCTTGAAAAGGGTTTGTTGACCTATCTTCTGGACGAAATCTGTAACACTGTAAACGGTGAGGTGAGTGTGTCGTACATAAATCACTTTAATGTTCAAAATATGAGAGAGACAATTAAATTAACACCCTAATTTGCAATCTGGTACCTTCCTTGTTATACATTCGTATTTTGTCGATTAACTTATTCAGTAAATTTCCGAAAAATTGGTGATTTACAAAAATCAAAGAAACGCCTCTTTTCCGATCAGTCGAATATAACATCTATTCTGGAAACGATTCCTTTGAGAGTGTAAAGAAACGATTCCTTTCAAAAGGTGAATCGATAATGTTTGAACAATATTATCATGATTGTGAAAACATGTAAAAGAACGTGACAATGTCAAGAAAAAAAGTCACTACAGAACAATTAAAGACAGACCCACAAAGAAAACTAAAATATTAATATGAAAATGAGAGCATCGGACGTGCCCAATGATTTGTCTAAAAATGCTAAAAACACCAACTTAATAGGCATACAAAGACGTTAGGGGATAAAGACAGTCAACTCTATTTTCGATATAAATTGCTAGCCCCTCGGTTTATCTGTTGCGCTTAAGGGTAAACATTTATATTTTTAGTAAAAGCAGACATCTTTAATGGAGGGCGGGGCTGTTTGACACAATTTTGAAAGGGACCCACCCAGGGACTATCCCTGCCAGGTTTGGTTTAATTTGGTTCAGCAGTTTCAGAGATAGAAGATTTAAATGTGATCTTTTATCAAAATATGCCTAATTTGCATAATCGGTATAAATCGGCTGAAAGAAAAATTTCACAGAAAAATTTGGAATATATGTTAAACTACTCCTTGCCATGTAGCTGCAGTTAAAATTTGAGCTCATTTTGACTTATACTAATGCAGCAATGGACAATTAAAATTTCATCCCCTCTTTTTTCTATTTTTAGCTTGGCGGCCATATTGGTTGGAAGTCGGGATCACGGGACACAATTTTGGAAGGGGCCCATCCAAGGACCATTCCACCAAAGTTTGGTTACAATTGGCCCAGTGGTTTCTGAGGAGAAGATTTAAATGTGAAAGTTTACGACGTACGACGGACGGACAAAATCACGCGTATGTGTATAATCACTACGTAAACAGACAGCACATGCTGATCTACAACAATTGATATTTATCAAAGATAACGTCTGTTTACTAAGTTCATAATCACTGAATTGCTCTGATTTAAGATAATATTATCTTCTTTTTTTTTTTCCCAAATAATTAATTATGCACAAACAGGATGAAAACGATCTTGAAATTCTTCCTTCATTCATTCGTAGACACGTGAAAATATTATGAAATCAATTCTTTTGTAATTATATAAATCTAATACTCACGTGAATATTAATTTCTGCTGAGAAAGTTTATGTATTTGCGAAAAATACAACTTTAAGAATGATAAGAGGACGACCATTTGATTTGGGTGTACATGTGCGTGTGAGGAAAAAAAAGAGAGGGGGGCAAGGCAATGGGCGATTTTGTAAATAAATCATTTATTCTTGATGCCAGTGAAAATAATTAATTCAATATTACTTATCGAGAAAATAAATAATTTGGCCTTCATGTAGTTTAGGGGGCTCTATAATGCCTCTCAAACATGAAGGGACTCAATGATACATCTGATGAACTAAATATGTAGTTTAAATGACTACAATTTTTGGACCTCAGACCAACGTGACATTGGTGAAAATAAATAAGCAATCTTCATTTGACAGTTTTTTAATGTCTTTCGGGATATCGCTCAGCTGAATTGCACATTGAAGCACCATTTCGCCGATATAACTAGCAGAATTTATATATAAAACTACGTTCCCACAAATACACAACTCGGTTTGTTTGTGGGACAAAGATGGCATCACCTGATCTCATTAAAAATGCGGCGCGCTGATTGGTCGGTTATTTTAGTCTGATTGACGTCTCGGAAGCATGAATATCCTCACCTCAAAGGTGTCTTTTACACCAGCTAATCTTAATTTTTAAAAGAATTACAGAATGTAAAAACTGTTCATCCAGAAGTCCCTACAGTATACACTTTTGGTAATTTAATCCGACTTTTTTGTTATACCTGATATTCACATCGTATACAAACACAATAAATGGCATAAATCATTAAACGCTGACGTTAATTTCTATAACATCTCATACAGAATTACACAACAATGGACCGTCAAGGGCAAGGCAAACGTGACAGGTTATTTATTTGAATTTAATCGACTTTATGCCTCAAATAAAAGCCATCACTTCTTCAAAGAAAGCTGCAGTTAAAATTTGAGCTCATTTTGACTTATACTAATGCAGCAATGGACAATTAAAATTTCATCCCCTCTTTTTTCTATTTTTAGCTTGGCGGCCATATTGGTTGGAAGTCGGGATCACCGGACACAATTTTGGAAGGGGGCCATCCAAGGACCATTCCACCAAAGTTTGGTTACAATTGGCCCAGTGGTTTCTGAGGAGAAGATTTAAATGTGAAAGTTTACGACGTACGACGGACGGACAAAATCACGCGTATGTGTATAATCACTACGTAAACAGACAGCACATGCTGATCTACAACAATTGATATTTATCAAAGATAACGTCTGTTTACTAAGTTCATAATCACTGAATTGCTCTGATTTAAGATAATATTATCTTCTTTTTTTTTTTACCAAATAATTAATTATGCACAAACAGGATGAAAACGATCTTGAAATTCTTCCTTCATTCATTCATAGACACGTGAAAATATTATGAAATCAATTCTTTTGTATTTATATAAATCTAATACTCACGTGAATATTAATTTCTGCTGAGAAAGTTTATGTATTTGCGAAAAATACAACTTTAAGAATGATAAGAGGACGACCATTTGATTTGGGTGTACATGTGCGTGTGAGGAAAAAAAAGGGAGGGGGGCAAGGCAATGGGCGATTTTGTAAATAAATCATTTATTCTTGATGCCAGTGAAAATAATTAATTTAATATTACTTATCGAGAAAATAAATAATTTGGCCTTCATGTAGTTTAGGGGGCTCTATAATGCCTCTCAAACATGAAGGGACTCAATGATACATCTGATGAACTAAATATGTAGTTTAAATGACTACATTTTTTGGACCTCAGACCAACGTGACATTGGTGAAAATAAATAAGCAATCTTCATTTGACAGTTTTTTAATGTCTTTCGGGATATCGCTCAGCTGAATTGCACATTGAAGCACCATTTCGCCGATATAACTAGCAGAATTTATATATAAAACTACGTTCCCACAAATACACAACTCGGTTTGTTTGTGGGACAAAGATGGCATCACCTGATCTCATTAAAAATGCGGCGCGCTGATTGGTCGGTTATTTTAGTCTGATTGACGTCTCGGAAGCATGAATATCCTCACCTCAAAGGTGTCTTTTACACCAGCTAATCTTAATTTTTAAAAGAATTACAGAATGTAAAAACTGTTCATCCAGAAGTCCCTACAGTATACACTTTTGGTAATTTAATCCGACTTTTTTGTTATACCTGATATTCACATCGTATACAAACACAATAAATGGCATAAATCATTAAACGCTGACGTTAATTTCTATAACATCTCATACAGAATTACACAACAATGGACCGTCAAGGGCAAGGCAAACGTGACAGGTTATTTATTTGAATTTAATCGACTTTATGCCTCAAATAAAAGCCATCACTTCTTCAAAGAAAGCTGCAGTTAAGATTTGAGCTCATTTTGACTTATACTAATGCAGCAATGGACAATTAAAATTTCATCCCCTCTTTTTTCTATTTTTAGCTTGGCGGCCATATTGGTTGGAAGTCGGGATCACCGGACACAATTTTGGAAGGGGGCCACCCAAGGACCATTCCACCAAAGTTTGGTTACAATTGGCCCAGTGGTTTCTGAGGAGAAGATTTAAATGTGAAAGTTTACGACGTACGACGGACGGACAAAATCACCTGGCCATTGGCCAGGTGAGCTAAAAAGGGTGCACTCGACTCTCAGTCACAAGTGATAAAGCTTACCAGTTGCTTGCCCATGGTCGTGGTTCTCTCCTGGTACTCCGGCTTCCTCCACCACTAAAACTGGTCGCAATGATGTTGCTGAAATATTGTTGAAAGTGGCTTTAAAACACCAAAAATCAAAATAAAAAAAATAATAAAAAAATCCACACACTGAAATGTTGTAAAGTATATCCATGAAATCGTATGTAAGTCGAACAATGAATGGTTATCTGAAAAGAATCGTTTCCATGCTCTGAAAGGAGGTGTTCTATACTTGTTTTACAATAATCGCACTTTATGTACATGCAAACTTTTATATAAACCTATTATCTATTTCAATGGAACTGTTATTGTCTTAAAATTGTTGTGTAATTGGTTTTGATAGACATATATGCATGTTACTCGAGAAACTTCACGTTTTTGAAATTTTCCTTCATGGTGTTGCGTAGATATGTAACAAATATTTTTTGTTCGCTGAAAATAAATTCATCATCGCCCAGTGAGATCACGAAGGATCTTATTTCGATTTCTTGTATGTATATTGCGTTCCGTCATCTATGTTTTCAGTCACTAAATATGACAATTAAAAGATAAATTGACAAAACGTACTCATCGTCTGTTGTGAAAATAAATCAAAAGTCGGAATGGAAGCGGTTCCTGATTCGGAAAGGAGGCAAGAACACCGATTTAATCGGAAAGGAATCGTTATGATTTTATACACCGTGGGTTTTGATACCTAACAATTTAGTAGACTCATCGCTGATTGGTCTATTGATATATAAACCCTGGTGTGGTCCCATACGGATTGTCGTTAGACGTTAGGCATCATCAAAAGAAATAAAAATCTAATTTTAATTTGCTCGAACAAAATGAAGTTTATTTTCTTCACCAAAACACTCTAATTTGTTAATGATAATATTCAAACTCTGCTAAAACGTTATTTAAACAGATTCAGCTCAAATTTTAGCGATTAACGAAGGCAAACTATGACTTCCATCTTAACATATGTGACAAAAGGCCCTGTGTGGTAAAAGTGGTATGGTCTTATTTGCCTTTTGCCTGGAGAACTAGCTTCAGAACTGACGGTCTGCCCCTGAACAAAAATATTTTTTTATTAAATAATTCCAAAGAGATTGCAAAAAATAATGCAAAAGATCTTTTATTTTTCGACTCTTACAATAAATTAAGAAAATAAATAGCAGTATATAAAATCATACAATAAATTTAAATTTTTCTGTAAATAATATAAATTAATTCAAAACTTTCTTGTTCTTTTGTTTATGAATATCAAATTATTATGTTCTTGTTATATTTATTATTTATATGTAATGTTTAGAATAAATTTGTTTATTTTAGTTATCTGGATCTTTGTTTTTCACTTATTTTTCATTTTATTTTAACAATCTATTTTCAACTAACAAACTTTTAACACAGATGTGAATAAAAATAATACAATATAAAACAATATATTTGTTCTTCTTTGGGTTGAACAATGTACATTTATCCAGCTTAAGATTACTATTTTTTTTTTAAATAATTCCAAAGAGATACTGTGCAAAAGATCTTTATTTTTCGACCTAGAGTGAAGTATTCGTTTTTATGTTACCCATCTTCATTTCTCTGGCAAAACACGGTGGTCAAATATGGGTCAAGAGCTTCATCTTTCTCGAATTTTTATTACTATTTCTTTTAATTACTAAAATAACTCCAGTAGCTCTAATAGAAATTATGTTCCTTTTTAATAAACAAATATAATTGTTCTTTTTCTTTTTCATTTTTCCAAACTATACAATATTTTATTTTAATATATCTTCAGGAACTATTTTGCTCAGAACTACTTTTCTTTTCTGTTGACCCCAGATAATACCTATGTACAAAATATTTGTATAACAAAATTCCTTCTGACATCCTTGTGCCATTATATACTATTTTCATTCATTACTGTTCTATCTGGGTTCCAGCCAACTTCCTTCATCAATATACAAAGCTAAAAAAAATAAAAAAAATAAAAGCACTTGCACCTTTGCACTTCATTTGTTTGTTTCTTTTTTTCTTTTTTTTTTCTTACTAAAGCACACCAAATAACATTGTCAACGACTGATTAACACTTGATTAATTTTCAATACACTTCTACCTTTCGAAACTAATTAAACATTGAACACCAGATAACAAAAGTGATACGGATTAATATAAGTATGACCACTTGTTTCCGAATCCTATTGATAAATTTAAATGTATATGTAATTTATTTGTGTATTATCATAATGTGTAATATTGAATTAATTAATAAAATATGTTTATACTAATATACAAAGATCTCTTGCCACACATACATGCATGCATACATAATACATACCCTGGTGGGAAAAGTGATCACACATATACAGTAACAACAAAATAAAAGACATCACTAACCAAACTGTAATTTTAGTACTTTATCGGTTGTTTATTTGTATTAAATTAAATGAAAACATAGATCTAATTTAGCGCAAGCGACGCGTTTCTGGAATAACATTCAACAGTCATGTTCATAGTCATAGGAATGGGAAGTCAAACAGTCTGGAATAACATTCAACAGGTATGTTCATAGTCATAGGAATGGGAAGTCAAACAGTCTGGAATAACATTCAACAGGTATGCTCATAGTCATAGGAATGGGAAGTCAAACAGTCTGGAATAACATCATATAACAGGTATGTTCATAGTCATAGGAATGGGAAGTCAAACAGTCTGGAATAACATCATATAACAAATATGTTATAGTCATAGGAATGGGAAGTCAAACAGTCTGGAATAACATCATACAACAGGTATGTTCATAGTCATAGGAATGGGAAGTCAAACAGTCTGGAATAACATCATATAACAGGTATGTTCATAGTCATAGGAATGGGAAGTCAAACAGTCTGGAATAACATCATACAACAAATATGTTATAGTCATAGGAATGGGAAGTCAAACAGTCTGGAATAACATCATACAACAGGTATGTTCATAGTCATAGGAATGGGAAGTCAAACAATCTGGAATAACATTCAACAGGTATGCTCATAGTCATAGGAATGGGAAGTCAAACAGTCTGGAATAACATCATACAACAGATATGTTCATAGTCATAGGAATGGGAAGTCAAACAGTCTGGAATAACATTCAACAGGTATGTTCATAGTCATAGGAATGGGAAGTCAAACAGTCTGGAATAACATACAACAGGTATGTTCATAGTCATAGGAATGGGAGGTCAAACAGTCTGGAATAGCATCATACAACAGGTATGTTCATAGTCATAGGAATGGGAAGTCAAACAGTCTGGAATAACATCATATAACAGGTATGTTCATAGTCATAGGAATGGGAAGTCAAACAGTCTGGAATAACATCATATAACAGGTATGTTCATAGTCATAGGAATGGGAAGTCAAACAGTCTGGAATAACATCATACAACAGGTATGTTCATAGTCATAGGAATGGGAAGTCAAACAGTTTGGAATAACATCATACAACAGGTATGTTCATAGTCATAGGAATGGGAAGTCAAACAGTCTGGAATAACATCATATAACAGGTATGTTCATAGTCATAGGAATGGGAAGTCAAACAGTCTGGAATAACATCATATAACAGGTATGTTCATAGTCATAGGAATGGGAAGTCAAACAGTCTGGAATAACATCATACAACAGGTATGTTCATAGTCATAGGAATGGGAAGTCAAACAGTTTGGAATAACATCATACAACAGGTATGTTCATAGTCATAGGAATGGGAAGTCAAACAGTCTGGAATAACATCATATAACAGGTATGTGCATAGTCATAGGAATGGGAAGTCAAACAGTCTGGAATAACATCATACAACAGGTATGTTCATAGTCATAGGAATGAGCCTGGTTGCTACTGCCTTAGCAATGCATACAACTGTTTCATATGTACACGTATTTAACAGTACTTTTATCCAAATCTATCATTCAATTGGACGCCGGTCAACACGCCTAGAATATGAATATATGATGCGAGACGGCTCATAGCTTTCGGGCGAGTGATAATCTTCTTTAAAAAAATGCTATAATGGGTATTCAGAATAAAATGTGTTCGTTGGTAATACGTATATAAGCAATCATTAATAAAGATGCAAATTTGAAGCCGGCTGCATTACACATCAATCGCAAGTATTGCTTCTGTATTCAAAATGTTTTATAGTTGCAGGAGATGCATTTTTCGGAACAGATGGACTTACTGTCATTAAATTTCTGAATACGATTTTCGTGATCATACCATAAAAACGTCACTTCGGAATGGTTAAATGATCTCTATTAAAGGTATCAAGCGTTACTTCTTATTGTATACCTTTTATTATAAATCTTATAGTTTGCGGGGTTTTTTTAGCATAGAAAAATTAGCAAAAAAAGTGTTACTAAAACTGTGTGGGTTTTTTTTTTTTTTTTTTTTTTTTACATTTTCCGATGATACAAACGTTAAAGGTTATTCTTACCTTGTTCTCTGTTAATTCATAATCTCAATCTCATATTTAATTTAATTGCCTGTGTTCATCCATGTGAGGATGTTTAAATCTATGTCATATATGCTTTATTTTAGTACTTATAAATCATCGATTGTGTATTGGTATTTGTCCATGATAAATAAAAATAGTGTACACGGCGCGATTCTGAGATAACTTTCACCAGGTACATATACACTCGTGGTCAGAGGATTGGGAAATCACCTTCACCAGGTACATATGGTGTCTTCAACCTACGCCAACATTTTGAAATATCATATTCAAGGTATGCCAACAAACATTATATTACAGGTGTTTATATAACAATTAATAGGAATGAGCCTGGTTGCTACTGCCTTAGCAATGCATACAACTGTTTCATATGTACACGTATTTAACAGTACTTTTATCCAAATCTATCATTCAATTGGGACCATCCCTGCCAGGTTTAATTTAATTTAGTTCAGCGGTTTCAGAGGAGAAGATTTAAATGTGATCTTTTATCAAAATATGCCTAATTTTCATAATCGGTATATATCGGCTGAAAGAAATATTTCACAAAAAAACGCGGAATATATGTTAAACTACTCCTTGCCATGTAGCTGCAGTTAAAATTTGAGCTCATTTTGACTTATACTAAAGCAGCAATGAACAATTAAAATTTCATCCCCCCTTTTTCTATTTTTAGCTTGGCGAACATCTTGGTTGGAAGTCGGGATCACTGGGCACAATTTGGAAGGGGGCCATCCAAGGACCATTCCACCAAAGTTTGGTTCAAATTGGCCCAGTGGCTTCAGAGGAGTTGATTAAAATGTGAAAAGTTAACGGACGGACGGAAGGACGACAGACGACGGACGGTCAGTGGTGACAATAGCTCACCTGACCCATTTGGTCAGGTGACCCTTTGGGTCAGGTGAGCTAAAAAAAACTAAACAAAAAACAATCTAAAAATATAAGAATAAGTCTGTTACATTTTAACAACTTGAAAAAAACCAATTAAACTTTTGTAAAAAGGTTTCAAAAGTGAAATTTATTATAAAAAAAAAACTAAGCAAAAAACAATCTAAAAATATAAGAATAAGTCTGTTAAAATTTAACAACTTGAAAAAAAAATCAAACTTTTGTAAAAAGGTCTCAAAAGTGAAATTTATTATAAAAAAAACAAAACTAAACAAAAAAAATCTAAAAATATAAGAATAAGTCTGCTAAAATTTAACAACTTGAAAAAAATATAATTACATTTTTTGTAAACTTTTGTAAAAATAATATATAAAATAAAAATCTGGTAAAATTAAACAAAAATCTGTAAATAAAAAAAGATGAAAATGTAAAATTTTAGAATAATTTAAATAAACAATCTTTCTAAAATGTATGAATTCAAAATATTATATGATACTCATGCAATTAACCAATTTTCTTAAAATCTAAATTCAAAAGTTGTTATTAATATTTATTTATAAATTTAGAATTATCATAATTTTGAAGAGTATTTTTTAATTGCTCACTCCAAGCTAATTAATCATAAGATAATTCAGTTCACTCCAAGCTAATTATTTATTAGATAATTTGAAGTATGCTAAACAAAATATCTTTGCTTATAATATCCTAATTTATTTTCATGAAGTATGATATAAAAATTTATATGCTAATAATATCCTATTTTATTTTCATAATAATTGATGTTAAAATATATGTGCTTATAATATCTTAATTATTTTTATAAAGTTTGATATTAAATATATGTTCTGATATACTGATTTTTTGTTTGTTATACCATCAAATATGTTTTTAAATACCTACTTAGTTTATTCACTCAATACTCACACAAAAAGATGACAACCTCACATTAAAAATTAATTGTGGACTTGGAGTACATTGACATCTCCCCCGATTTTACACTAATTAAACATATAACAATTAAGTGTATTCGCAGTTTCATCCTCCATATTGATTTTCTTATCTCGCATGAATCACGTCTGCGAGATTTCTGGTTTTTCGGTAACAAATTGTAAACAAACACACGTGCACTGTTGATAATACTAATGGGTATGAGCTACAGACAAAGACTTGGTAAGTATTTCATATTAGATCAATTTTTCCCAGCCACAAAAGTATCATTTACCTATGTTTAAGATATATGAAAATATTTTACAACCCAAGAAATCAAGTTTGAGTTACAGTGTAATTAGTTGTATAACCAGATAACATACAAGCATTGCTAAAAATAGCTTGTGTATTTGATATCCGTAATCTAAGATATAGAGGGTCGTAAACACTTCGAAAAAAAACATTTGTAACCAAGTTTCTGTTTCATTTAAATTTAAGGTTTAAACATTTTTTGCTTGCAGTTCCCTGTGATCTATGAAATAGCACTAATGACATGAGGTATTTTAATGACAAAAAAAAAGAGAAAAATAAATGAATTCTTCACTGTTGAGTATTTATTAACCTTGGTAAATTTGTATACTATTTTCTAATCCAGAATGAAAAACATCCTATGCTGGACAGTTTAACAACAGAAGAACACTTTTTTAAAACTATATTTTTTTAATTGGTAGAATTTTACTTTTATTTCAGATTATTAAAAATGCCCACATGTATTTGTGCAGTTGTTGGATGCTCAAATAATACGTACCATTTAAGAAACTGGAAGCTGACATTTGCAAATTACATAATTGTAACTTTGGTACCAGCATTTGCGTTTGTAACCCTCCTGTCACACTCTTTCCATTTCCGACTGAGAAAAAGGACCAGGAAAGAAGACAAAGATGGATCAAGAACATTAACAGAAAAGATCCAAATACCGGAAAATTATGGAACCCTACATACAATGACAGAGCATGTTCAATACACTTTATTAATGGAAAACCAACTAAAGAAAATTCAGATCCTTGTTTACACATGGGACATGACTCAACTACCTTGCATAAAAAACCACGCCCTCGTGTCATCAGAGGAGAACCTGTAATTAAAAAAAGAAAACTATCCAAGGTTACAATTTCTTCAGAACCGACAACTTCCGAAAGTTTTGATAATGAGTCTGTTTCCAACTCACAATATATTTATACGGCAGAAGCTATACACAACGAGTCTGTTCTTACTGAACATTCGTATGCCCTGGGTACAGATGTACTGGATATAGTGAAAGATGATTCCACCAACAATGAAAATAAAAATGAACAAACTAGTAATTTGACATACATGGCATATTAGATCTAAAAGAATTAGAAAATTCATAAAATCTCCGAAAAAATTTGGACCCTCACAGAAACTATCCATCAAAGATGAATTGCTAATGGTACTTATGAAATTAAGACTAGGATTGATGAACGAGGACCTATCTGACAGATTTGGTACAACAACTTCAGTAGTTTCCATCATTTTTAATACTTGGATTAAGGCTTTAGCGAAATGTTTACGAGGAATGATCCATTATCCTGACAAAATCAGTGCAAGAGAAAATTTGCCAGATTGTTTTAAAAATTCTTATCCAAACTTACGATGTACAATTGACTGTACAGAATTTTTCATCGAGAGACCAAGGGAACTTTCACTACAGGCTCTGACATAAGTGAAATACAAGTAACAATTTAGGCCTCAAAATTCCCCTCAAATTTCCTCAAGTGTAGCACAATGTAAAATTTAAACTACATGTATTTATGCTATTACATAAGAGTAAATATGCCTCCCAAAATTCAAGTTGAAAGTAAGAAAATGATGTTAAAAGTGTATGATTACTTTGTGGCTGCGTCTAAACGTGGTGCTCCTTTCTATTCATGGAAATATTCCAATAAAAGAGCCGCTCATTGTCTTAATACTTCTTTGGATTCTAATTTGAGAAAAAATATAAAAGCCAGGGATGAATCGAAACCAATGGAATTTCATGAAAATAATAAAACTTTCAAAAATAACTCATTAAACCATTTTGACAAAGATGTCATAAAAAATGTTATATATGGATATTTCTCAAAAAATAGATGTGTTACCTTGAGGAAGCTTAAAGTGGAACTGGACGAAAATCATGGCATCAAACATACAAAATACAAATTATGGAAAACATTGCATGAACTTGGTCTTAGGACGAAGAAAAGCTCTGGTTGAAAGAGTTGACATTGTGAACCAAAGAATAAATTACTTAAGGACAACTAACAAGAAAAGGGAAGAGGGATTCAAGCCTGTCTACTTGGATGAGACTTGGTGTGACACCAACCACACCACTTCTCATCAATGGGCTGCTGACGATGACTCAAAAAAACAGAAAACTACCATTAGGAAAAGGCCAAAGATTTGTGATTTCACATGCGGGTTGTGAAGATGGGTTTCTAAATGGCTGTGAACTTGTTTTTAAAGGTATAAGTACTGATGGTAGAGAATACCATAATGAAATGAATTCCAAAATATTTGAAAAATGGGTTAATGAACAATTGGAATCTGCATTACCAGAAAAGAGCCTAATAATAATGGACAATGCTTCCTACCATAGTGTCAGAGAGGAAGGAACCAAAACCCCAACTTCAAACTCACGAAAAGGTGACATGATCAGTTGGTTGACAAAAAACAATATAAATTTCAACAATAAAGCCAAAAAACCTGAATTATACGGAATAGTAAAGTTAAACAAAGGGCCTCCGATATACAAAGTTGATGAATTTTTGAAACGTAAAGGACATGAAGTTTTAAGATTACCGCCATATCATTGCGAACTAAGCCCTATCGAACTTATTTGGGGCGATTTGAAAGGGTTTGTAGGGCGTGAACATTCCACCATTAAAAGAGAGGATGTAAAAGCTTTGATCAAAAAGGGTTTTGCACAGATTGACAGTGCTAAGTGGCTACATGTATGTGAACATGTAAACAATTCTACACAGATTGACAGTGCTAAGTGGCTACATGCATGTGAACATGTAAACAATTCTACACAGATTGACAGTGCTAAGTGGCTACATGTATGTGAACATGTAAACAATTCTAGACAGATTGACAGTGCTAAGTGGCTACATGTATGTGAACATGTAAACAATTCTACACAGATTGACAGTGCTAAGTGGCTACATGCATGTGAACATGTAAACAATTCTACACAGATTGACAGTGCTAAGTGGCTACATGTATGTGAACATGTAAACAATTCTACACAGATTGACAGTGCTAAGTGGCTACATGCATGTGAACATGTAAACAATTCTACACAGATTGACAGTGCTAAGTGGCTACATGTATGTGAACATGTAAACAATTCTACACAGATTGACAGTGCTAAGTGGCTACATGCATGTGAACATGTAAACAATTCTACACAGATTGACAGTGCTAAGTGGCTACATGCATGTGAACATGTCAACAATTCTACACAGATTGACAGTGCTAAGTGGCTACATGCATGTGAACATGTAAACAATTCTACACAGATTGACAGTGCTAAGTGGCTACATGCATGTGAACATGTAAACAATTCTACACAGATTGACAGTGCTAAGTGGCTACATGCATGTGAACATGTAAACAATTCTACACAGATTGACAGTGCTAAGTGGCTACATGCATGTGAACATGTAAACAATTCTACACAGATTGACAGTGCTAAGTGGCTACATGCATGTGAACATGTAAACAATTATACACAGATTGACAGTGTTAAGTGGCTACATGTATGTGAACATGTAAACAATTCTGCACAGATTGACAGTGCTAAGTGGCTACATGCATGTGAACATGTAAACAATTCTGCACAGATTGACAGTGCTAAGTGGCTACATGCATGTGAACATGTAAACAATTCTACACAGATTGACAGTGCTAAGTGGCTACATGCATGTGAACATGTAAACAATTCTACACAGATTGACAGTGCTAAGTGGCTACATGCATGTGAACATGTAAACAATTCTACACAGATTGACAGTGCTAAGTGGCTACATGCATGTGAACATGTAAACAATTCTACACAGATTGACAGTGCTAAGTGGCTACATGCATGTGAACATGTAAACAATTCTACACAGATTGACAGTGCTAAGTGGCTACATGCATGTGAACATGTAAAAAAATATATTGAACAAAGGTTTTGGAAATCAGATGCCATACAAGAGGAAATTGAAAAAATAATAATAAACTTAGATTCTGATAGTGACTCCGACTCCGATGAAATGTCAGATCAGACTGATGATAATGAAACAGAGGATTATGAATGGCCTTAACCTACATGTATGTAGGTTTCATTTCAAACTTTTAATCTTGGAATAAATAGAATTTTGATACAAATTTTAGATGTAGAAATGGAATTACCGTCCCCCTTTTTCGGCAAAATATAAGTAACAATTATAGTAACTGTTACCCTCTTCGTCTGTCTACATAATGCCAAATTATGGTAAATTAATAAACTTATTGTAGAAGTGCTTTGACAATTGTACTATATAAAATACTTTTTTCTAAAGCAAAAAAAATTAATATACCTCCACAGAATAAAACAATTTAAAAATGCATTTTATATTCTTTAACATTTATAAACACTTTTTAAACTTCATTTCATAGATGATAACAAAAACCATCTATTTTGTAATAAGGAAGACCCTAATTGCTGATATTAATAGTAACTGATTGATAATCTACTATTTGATCCAATCATCAATAATAATCTCTGAATGGTATTTAAAGTTCACCTTGATTTCACAAGGCTATTGTCCATTGTTATTTCCAATCATTCTTTACATGTCATCTTTTTTGATATTTAAGTAACAAGTCACATGTCACCGAATATGGTACTGCTTTGACAACTATTTTACCTATTTTGTTCCTGTATTTAAATACTGTTACAGTGACAGCCGGAACCTTTGAACCGTAATGAGAGCGGGAGGTTTGGCGCCTTAAAATCTGATTCAACCCACCATTTCTTTAGAAATGCCTGTACCAAGTCAGGGTCATTACGGTTTTCACAGTTTTCCGGTTGTTGACTGATTTTGTCTGTTTATATAATTATGAGTTTTGACTTTCCCTTTGTAAGATTGTTCGGAGTTCGGTAATTTTGTTATTACCTTTATGCCAATAGTATATTTGCATGGGGAGCACATCGTTTTTATTTTTGCTTACAGTATGAGTGCTGTTCTTTAAAGCATGCTTACCAATTGCACATGCAAGTGCAAATATTTAACATAGACACATAATTGGCAACTTTTTTATCTATGGATGAACAATTCTGAAAGTTACTGTCAGAGTTCGTAGAAACATATAAAATATATATGTGAAGAAAAAAGAAGAGAAAACATTAAAATGGATGTTTAATTATTTTTTAGGTGGTCTATAGCATTCAAATGGACTATAGTTATACTTCAAACTTTTTTTTTATATTGGTATAGCTATAGGTAACTTTATTCAAAGACATTCATTTTAATATAATCTCCATCCAAACACTGTGGAAATGCATACTGCAAAGTATTTTTGGATTGCTTTTACAATTAAATTGAAAAGAAACAACCTTCGTCACAGTGCATAGAAAAAATGCACTTGCAATATTGTAAAAGAATTCTAAACTTAAGAAGCAGTACACCAAATTTCATGGTCTACGGTGAAATTGGCCGTTTTCCTGTTGAAATTATTATTAAGTTGAGAATGGCTACATTTTGGAATAAAATGTTATGTAATAATAATAAACTTTTCATCATCATGTATAGACTTATGTTCAAACTTCATCAAAGTAATCCCATACGTTTTAAATGGATTACATACGTCAAATCAATCTTTGATGAGTGTGGACTTAGTTTCATTTGGAATGATCAGATACATATGAATAGAAATGTATTAAAGTCTGTTCTAAAACAAAAGTTGTTAGACCAGTATATTCAGCATTGGTTTCAACAAATTAATAGTACACCTCAAAATTTTTCTTTTAAATATTATGGCTCCCAAATTGAAGTAGTCAAAAACTTCAATTATCTTGGTATTATTTTTAGCAAAACTGGCAATTTCAATCTGGCAAAAAAACGTTTAGTGGATAAAGCAGTTGTTTCTATGTATGCAGTATTGAAATTAGGAAGAAAACACAATTTATCTATAAAATGTCTATTGAGTCTTTTCGATAAAATGGTTAAACCAATTTTACTTTATGGCTGCGAAATATGGGGATTTGGAAACAATGACGTGTTAGAAAAAGTACACTTAAAATTTTGTAAAATGATTTTGAACCTCAAAACGTCTACTCCGAATTATATGATATATGGTGAATTCGGTAGATATCCGGTCGAAATCGACATTAAAATTAGAATTATTTCTTTTTGGGCAAAAATTATTTGTGGAAAACAATCCAAAATATCATGCATTATGTATAGTTTATCACATCATTTGTATTCGCAACAAAATTTCGATATTAAATGGATAAGATGTTTGGAAAAAATATTAAACGAAACTGGTTTTTCTAATATATGGCAAACGCAAACTTTCAAAAGCATCGAGGGGCTAAAACAAAGTATAAAACAAACATTGTTAGACCAGTTTTTACAGGATTGGAATTCGTCAGTCCATAATTCCCCTAAAGCATTTAATTATAGAATTTTCAAATCTGATTTTAGATTTGAAGAATATTTTAATATTTTAGATGAACAAAATTCCCTTCATTTATGTAAATTTAGAACTACAAATCATAAATTGCCCAGAGAAAAGGGAAGATGGAGTAATATCCCGAGGGAAAATCGCTATTGCGAACTTTGTCAAAAGAATCAAATTGGAGACGAATATCATTACATATTTGAATGTACTAATTTAAGCGAAAAACGTACTTCACTACTTCCAAAACATTTAATTGAACGTCCCAATATAATAAAATTCAAAAATTTAATGACTTGTGAACGGAAACCAATCCTGCAAAAACTATGTAAATTTATTAGATTTTTAAATATGATAGTTTGTCCTCCCGGCTAATTCCATCTGTCGATTTACTGTATTTGTATATATTGTATATACAAATGTAGTTTAATCTGTCCATTTATTTGTAACTTCTCTGTATACTGTATGTGCTATGCACTGTCAGTTTGAGAAATAAAGATTATTATTATAATAATTTTACACCTGTATAATTTTACCCTTCGGCTAGAAAACACCCAAGCGGACATCTACATGCGGAGATCAAAATAACAGTAAACAGCATGCCGAATAATGATTATAAAAAACGGATTAAAACAGAATCTAGAAATCAATACACAAGTTACGCGTTGTCAAAATTATCCATTATATTATTCAGCACATTAGCAGTAAAACAAAATGAACAGAATTGTAAAAGGGATCCGATATATAGCGAATATAGGTGACTGTTGTAAAACACTCTTTCCGTTATAAATATAAAGGAAATGAAACATTTTGTTCATTTAAAATAGTTGTTTGTCAAAAAGGTACGTAGCTGTTCACTTCAGTATTTAATTTTCCAACGGTTATCAGATTTAAATTACAGTCCTCTGAGCGCTTTAAATAAAGCGAATTTAACATCAGCGACCCAGACTTTAAATTTCAATCCCACAATGCATTATCTTGCTTATCTTGTAACTGTTAGTATTTTACATGTAGTGCTATTTTAGTTGTATGTTGCATGCTTGTTATTTGTTATTTATTCTGTATCTGTGTATGTCGGTTAAAAGCTCAACAAAGCTTATGTTGTATGTTGTTTTAACCATGCCAACTCTAAATAAAGCTTATTTATTTATTATTTATCTATTTATTATCACAAGTATGAGTTCAAACTTTTTGTATTGTTCAACTCTATTGAAAGAATTATACTATAACTAATTGACGAGTTTCATTATCAAAAATATGTCACGAATGACCAAATAACGCAGTAACACACGAATGCGCGCAGCTCATGAGTGAGTTACAATATTATTTGGTCATGAGTGACATATTTTTGATATGGAAACTCGTCAATTAGTTATAGTATTTATTATATAGATAAAACATGTTTCGAATCGAATTTAATATAAAATGAGCTTAATTGCACTATATTACGTGTGTAGCGTAGAATTACAGAATTTTCCGAGTTAACTCGGAAAATTCTGTAATTTGTTTGTTTAATAAGGGAGTATAATACACATGAATTGAAAACCTGAATTTAAGAAACATTTTTGATCACCAAATGCAGCATTTTTCCCATTTTTTATTTAGAATTAAGTATTAAATATGCTTCAATAGTGTTTCAATAGATGATTTTCTTACCTTTAAGCAAACATGACAATATCCTCACCTCAAAGGTGTCTTTTACACCAGCTAATCTTAATTTTTACAAGAATTACAGAATGTAAAAACTGTTCATCCAGAAGTCCCTACAGTATATACTTTTGGTAATTTCATCCGACTTCTTTGCTATACCTGATATTCACATCGTGTACAAACACAATAAATGGCATACATCATTAAACGCTGACGTTAATTTCTATAACATCTCATACATAATTACACAACAATGGACCGTCAAGGGCAAGGCAAACGTGACAAGTTATTTATTTGTATTTAATCGATTTCATGCCTCAAATAGAAGCCATCACTTCTTCAAAGAAAGCACTGGTCGCCACGGTGTCATGTTCGCTTTACGTAGAATGTGCAAACCTTTGTTTCCATTTTTTTTATTATTGTTAAATAGAGAAATTCTATATCTAAAATGCCCCCTATTTTAAAGAAAAATATGCTACTATAATCTCTTATACCTTTTACCACACCTGTTGTAACCAACATATACTTGTTTTACGATATCAATATTGACTACTTCAAGTATAAAACTTCTGACTGCACTTGTACAAGTTCCCCTTACATAT
Source organism: Bathymodiolus brooksi (assembly GCA_963680875.1). Lineage (NCBI taxonomy): Eukaryota > Metazoa > Mollusca > Bivalvia > Mytilida > Modiolidae > Bathymodiolus > Bathymodiolus brooksi. The sequence goes on from OY804587.1 coordinate 67,268,126, forward strand.
ATAACCTGGAGGTGTCAAACCAGTAATTCAACCAATCAAAGCTAAGAACATATACAAAAGTAGTCCCTTTTAAAGAAAAGTTCCTTTCACTTTGTTGTATTGTGACAAATATTGAATGGAATGGAATAATTAAATTGATAATTGAAGTTAAATGTATAAGGATTATTTTGAGCCCAAATTTGATTGATTTAGTTGTATTTTAATATGGATATGGAGGATTTGATGCATGACCTATACATAGGGAATTTCTGGGGGATGACAGAGCTATTCACTGCAAGACTTTAAGCATGGCCTGATATTTTGACAGAACGTAGAGGAATCATGGACGTTTCAGAAAATGTATGGTCTTCGAAAGGTTAAACTTAAGATAAAATGGCCAGGTAGGCTCGAAAAAACACAAATTTAGTAGAAAACCTTAAAGAAATTAATTATAGGTTTCACACCTTAAGTTAAAAAACATCAAATTGAACTTTTGTTGCTATCATGTTCAAATTAGCCTAATAATGTCACAACAGACACAGAGTGACATTTTTCATACAAAAATGTTACAAAATGCATTGTGGTGTCAGATTACATGGTCAAAATGCATGTTATGTAATATTTTGGAATATTGCTCCCAAACACTGGATATACATGGACAGAGGGTATTGCAACTCATTTTATTTTTATTTATGACTTTATAATTATTGGGAATATGTTATTGAATGTGTTTTTGCAGTAGAAGGGCATATAATATTGAAAATATGGTTGATATTAATAATTTTTAAAATTTCATCATGCACCAGTTTGTTGACTTCAAATATAGAATATGGCGATATCATGATTGGATTTTTTTCAATCCTACACTTTTTTCCTGGTAAATGTTGATAGTTTCAGTTAGAATACATGTACAATGTACTCATAAAATAATATAAGGCTATAGAGAGCAGTTTTTATTGAAAATCATGTAGTAAAAACCTGATAATTTAAGTGATCCCAGAAAAATTCTTTTCACTGCTTAGCATTTTCTGTAAATTTTTCAAATTGTCAATTTGGATTTCATGTTTTAGAGTATTATTTGGCTGTAACAGTACATTTGAACATCCAGCTTACTTAAACAGTGGAAAAAAATGATGTGGAAGCATATATTTATTGAGTTTTGGGGGAAATTATAGTTTTGTACCATAAGAAATTCCAAAACTTGAATATCAATAAATCATATTTTTGCATATTTGATGGAATTAGAAGGAATTTCAACTGTAGATCTATATACAAAAACTTATTTTATGCCTTAAACTACATAATTTATGGGGTTAAAGCATGAATTAACAAAATTAAGAATGATGTGGACTGATGTTATGGGACAAAAAAAGGGGGGGCTAAATGTAAACATTTCATAGTATTTAGCTATTAAATATACAACTGAGGCATATATATGTGTAGAAATTGCTTATTATGTTAGAAATTAGCTTAATAACTGTAATATATTAGAGAATAGGTAAGGTTTGGTATATTACACAGTCTGAACTCAACAGCTGTAAATGGAGATGTTTTCATTAAAAATCTTCAAGGGGCTACCAGTAATTCAACCAATCAGAGCTAAGAACATATACAAAAGTAGTCCCTTTTAAAGAAAAAAGTTCCTTTCACTTTGTTGTATTGTGACAAATACTAAATGGAATGGAATAATTAAATTGATATTTGAAGTTAAATGTATAAGGATTATTTTGAGCCCAAATTTGATTGATTTAGTTGTATTTTAATATGGATATGGAGGATTTGATGCATGACCTATACATAGGGAATTTCTGGGGGATGACAGAGCTATTTTTAGAGTAGGTATTTTCCATAGCCTGGCATTGCACTGCAAGACTTTAAGCATGGCCTGATATTTTGACAGAACGTAGAGGAATCATGGACGTTTCAGAAAATGTATGGTCTTCGAAAGGTTAAACTTAAGATAAAATGGCCAGGTAGGCTCGAAAAAACACAAATTTAGTAGAAAACCTTAAAGAAATTAATTATAGGTTTCACACCTGGATGGCCACGTTGTATGGCCTTAGCATTATAATTAACACATCTCTATCAGATGTGTTCATAAAAAGACCGAAATATCATGAGTCTATAAGTAAATCCATAAACTGGAAATATAATTTCGAAATTCTTCTGGATTCCGTCAAGGACAATGGGCTAAATGTGGGAAAACTTAATGTGGGAAAACTTACGTAGATACTCTTTCCGAATTGGTGAAGAGTGTGAGGTGCTTGAAACAAATTAGAATTAACAGAACTCATTGGGCCAATGGGCACTCACGGAAAATCCATCTTTAAAAGACCTGTCTCACCTACATGATAAATATGTTGTAAAAAGCGAGAAGGATCAGGAGTTAAGTATCAAAATATCACAAGTATGAGTTCAAACTTTTTGTATTGTTCAACTTTATTGAAAGAAGGGAGTATAATACACATGAATTGAAAACCTGAATTTAAGAAACATATTTAATCACCAAATACAACATTTTTTTATTTTTTTATTTAGAATTAAGTATTAGATATGCTTCAATAGTGCAGACTTAGGATGACTTAACAAAAAATACAATATCCGAGAAATTTTGTGAGTTTTCAGTCAACGTAACCGTCCGATGATTCAAAGAATATGTATCAAGCTGACCAAACTATCAAATATGTATCAGTATAAAATTATTCTCACCTCAAAAGTGTCTTTCACACCAGCTAATCTTAATTGTCACATACAGTCAAATACAATGGTACAGAGAAAAATAACAACATAATAATAACATAATAAGACTTTTTACAAAATATACATAGGTTAAGGAACAACAGTGGGTAAGCCAGGAGTACAAAAGACCTTATTGATATGTTTGATAAATGTGCTCGTCCGATCGAATCGAAAAATTTGGCGGGTCCTTCTTTTGGGAAATGAAATGCCACCCAGTGTGTCCTTTCTCGATCGCAAGAGTCCGTGTTGACGACGAAACTCTGGACTCTGTTCTGTACTCGGACGGGGAGTTGGTCGGCGCAACACACGGTAGCCGGCAGATCTGTAAGGTAGCATTCTAGTTCGTAGCGTAGGTGCCTTCTACCCCATCTTCTCTCTTGCATCTCTTTGCGGGAGGTTCGTCGACGAGACATCCACGTATCTGGTGATCTACCAAACCCCACACGGGAGCGAATACGAGTCCGCAGGGTCGACAGGCTAAGAGGTCCGGGTATTCCTCCTCCCCCTTCATATCCTCCTCCTCCACCTCTTCCTCTTCATATTTCTCCTTCTCGATGCCTGTTCGTAGGATCTCTCCGTGGTTTCGTCAAACCTTTGTAATAATAAATTCCTTCTCGAGGGATACATCTGTGTACCCAGTGCTGTGACGGGTTGTCGGTCGACGGGATTGTTGAAAAGCACTAGGTAATGACAGTTTGTACTCTGGGTGGGGTCTTTTCCGAAAAACAGGTTCTGGTTAAGCGTCACCACAGATAGGTTGCGATGGTGAGATCCTTTCGTAAACAGGTTGTTGATTCTCGGGTCCTTGGCCGCGGTCGACATCAGGTCGTCCAAGACAATCACGTTTCGTATTCGGGGATCGAAGTAGTGATCGCCGTCCAAGTCGTACGGATGCCTCTGACGAATTCCACCCGAGGAACCACCGTCCTACTTATCCCATCGGAGAGGAGTTGCCATCTCTTGCACCAGACGATTCTCTGCAGAGGTGGACCCATCTTGGTCCGGCAGTTTTGTAGAAGCGTTTTAACCAAATACGTCTTTCCACAGCCGGTCAGTCCTGTAATGTTTTCCATGAACGGGTGACGAAAGAGAAAGGATTTCCGATCGATAGATTTCCCCTCACCTCTTCCTCCTCCTCCGCTTACCCCTCCTCCTCCACATTCTCCTCCTCTGTCTGCTTCTCCGTGTCCTCCTCCTCCTATTATGCTGCCTCCTCCGCTTTCTCCTGCTCCCCTGCTTCCTCCTCCGTGAACATTCCTGTGATGACGCAGCATATTGTCTCTCCTAGAAAATCCTCCTTGACAAACTGGGCACTGCATGTCGGTGGGCTTCACAGTCCAGTGACTTCCTCTTATAAACTCCTCACTGTCTTTTACGGAAATGAAATAGACAATAAACGTGATCATCCTTAACACGACAAACTCTCAGACTGTCGTCCTTCAGTGTGATTTCCAATTGATATAATTGAAAGGTTTTTATCTCGTGGTATATCGGTCACAGGATGCCGACGGATTGGAGAACCAGTTGCTACGAGTTTCTGACGTACGAATAATTTCTCACGAAATCCCCGCATACGTAGACCCTTCTGGTGAGATTTTCTCAAATATTGTTGTATAACAAATTGATTTTAGATAAAACATAGGTGCGATGAGCAAACTTATGGGGTGTGTGCTAAACATAGAGCTAGATTTAAATATTGTGATACATTTTGTTTTGTATATTGACTTTAGTGTTGACAATCAATAATATAATCGTATGATGATACGATCAGGAATTAAGTACTAACGTCATCCATATTCCCACCCCGAGTGTTTACAATATTGTAGATTAAATCACCTCTCTTTTCCAAACAGATTTTAACATTACATGTGTAACATTTAAATATTGTGATACATTTGATTTTTTGTATATTGATTTTAGTGTTGATCAATAATATAATAATAGGATTATAAGATCAGGAATTAACTACTAACGACATACACATTTACACCCCGAGAACACTTGTTTACAACTTTTAGATAAAACATACGTGCGATGTGGGAACCTATGGGGTGTGTGCTATAAAGAGAGATTGTTTCCAATATTATTGTGTAGCAAATTGATTTTAGATAAAACATAGGTGCGAGCGAACTTATGGGGTGTGTGCTATAAAGAGAGATTTTTTCCAAATTATTGTGTAACAAATTGATCTTAGATAAAACATAGGTGCGCTGTGTTCTAAATATAGAGCTAGATTTAAATATTGTGATACATTTTGTTTTGTATATTGACTTTAGTGTTGATCACCACTAATTGTGTAATCATAATTATGATGATACGATCAATATTAACTACTAACGACATCCCACAACCCCGAGGACAATACCGTTTACAATATTGTAGATTTGATATATCTGCTTGGTTTATTCTCCAAACGCCTACTGGACTAAAGCAACATATAATTAAGAAAGGAGATTTAGAGGCTTTCTAAAGGGGTAGTAATTAGTAGACATACATGTGAATGTGATCATATATGCTTACAAAAATTAATGTTATGTTTGATAAATACTTCCCCTTTAATAGATGTCCACTTAATCTCCTTTCTTAATTATATGTTGCTTTAGTCCAGTAGGCGTTCGGGTAATCAAGTGATCGAGATTAAATTCATATCCAGATGTCTTTGAAACAAGGATTATCGGAACTGTTTGAAAAAGGGGGGGTTTGGAGGTTTGATGGATTTGTAATGGTTTCATGAATACTAATAGACGAAGAGTACTAGTTTCGGAGAGAAAATAACAATATATATATATATATATATATCCGTTACTCATTAAAGGGATATTGTCTACCAGCTGCGTAATTTTTTCATTCCCAAAATTATTGTCGATTTCCGTACTGACCTTCATAAAATGAATATTAAACACCGAATTATTGATGAATACGCTCCGAAACGTTGTTTTTTCGACTAAAAAAGCTGACCATCGTTACCGGAAACTAATTAATTATGCACTGACATGGGCGAGGCCAACTCTATTTATTTATCTATGTTTATGTCAGTAGCCCGGATGCTGCAGCATGGATATTGAGGTAAGTTTCTATAAAAGTTGAGGAAAAAAGCTATTTGCGAACCCATTGTATCTAAAAGACGTAGAATAAATAATTTCTGTATCAGGAATAGATTTTCTTTGATGAAAACTACATGCCTTAACAGATCCAGCCGATATTTCCACGATAACCATTGAAAACATGCCAGGAGGCACCCCATGGGGACAAGCTCAACTACGTATTTTAATCGAAAATTTTTGCCGGCGTTAAAAATAACTAAATTAGTTTTTTTCTTCTTATAAGTTATGAAGTTGTTCCCCGAGATTTTGATACACGTGTTAAATTAATTTATTTTAGTCAGTTTTACCGACAATATGAAAACAGAGACATACATGTAGAACACAGTGAAATACATGTCTGATGAAAACGAATGACGTAGCCAGTGTCGTTTTATTTGTTAATTAACTGGAATGTTTCAGAGAAATTTGGGCTGCATTAGAAACAATAGATACCTTACTTCTAGTTCCACAAGACAGTTGCTGCAAAATAATATGGGACTGACCATTTACCTTGAAGGGGGCACTGTCACGTTTTCTTCGCCGTAGAAATGTTTTTTTTCAGACGCCACAGAAATCATATTTTCTTATTTTCCGGCGAAGTGCCAATCTAATTAAAACAAGGTGAACTGTGATCTAATGCTCACTTATGATACTCCTGCCACATCCCATGATATGGGGTACCTATATGAAGCTTGTGACCAAATACCAGATTTCTGCCATCAATAGTTGTTGAGAAAAATGTGCATATATGTGCAATGTGGATAAAACCAACTAAGTCGGCAAACAGGAAGTAGGAATCTGATGGTTCCAAAAACGCTTCCCACGATATGGCATACCTATGTGAAGCTTGTGACCAAATATCAGATTTATGCCATCAATAGTTGCTGAGAAAAATGTGACGAAAAATATTTTGGAAGGACGGACCGACAGATGTAAAACAGTATACCCCCCTCCCCCTTCGGGGAGCGGGGTAATTAGATCTAAAATAGGGAGCAAGTGCGTAGATCTAATTTTAATTAGATTGGCGAAGTGCTGGAATAATTTTTTTTCTTCAAAATTTTGTATATGATTATACTGTGAAAATGTCAAGTCGGAATATATTTTTTTCTCCTATCCAGCCAAATTTTTTTCTTCAAGATTCAGAATCAAAATACTTTTTTAGGAAAAAAAACATAAAATTAAAATTGAATAGCTTGAGGGGTAAATTGATAAAAAAAAATGCAAGACCAAAATGGTTCTCCCATATACCAACAAAAAAAAACGAAATAAAACTGTGGTCATAAGAAAGTCCCACGAGAAAATATTCCCTTCCAAAATAAAACTTTTTTTATTTTTCTTAACTGAATTTGTGCAAACTATTTCACTTATAATGAATTATATTTCTTTTTTAAATAGAGCTCATTTTTCTAGATGAATGTATAACCATCTGCCTTTACTCTGTTTTTATTAAATCTCTTGTCTTTATTACAGGACTTTGATCGGATTGTCCTTGATGAGGCAGTGTTGGGGGTTGCTAGAATGGTTCGAGAGGATCTTGTAATAATGCCCCACGACGAGGATTACAACAGATCCAATAGGTATGCAGCCTACCGCCAGAATACCATTTGCGCACATGGCCGACTTGGAGCTGGGGTCAGACGTGTGATCCCAAGCTGTTGTACTTGGAAAATTAGGGACAAGTATCCTGATCTATATTGACAATACAAGGGTTTCATTCCTAGACGATTTAATTAAAACTTGTTCATGAAATATTTTGTATTTTATCCCATATACCCTAATGATAAAGTTTACCACTTGCTTCCCTATGGTCGGTGGTTGTCCGGGTACTCTGGCTTCCTCCACCACTAAAACTGGTCGCCATGATATAGCTGAAATATTGCTGAAAGTGGCGTTAAAACACCTAAAATAAAAAATAAATCAACCCTAAGGAGTTGTTAATTTCACAAGTTGGTCAGTTGGAATTGTAAATTTAATTTGAAAGTTTTGCCATCTTATTATTATTTTTTGTTCTATCAGCACTGACAACTTCTTCTAAAATGGACTGACAGTCTTTTATACAATTCAAAACCAAACTTGGCAGAGATGTTTTCTATGAGGTCCTAACCAAGAGTTGTTACTTTTGTGCCATTTGAAAATGCAAAATGGCCACCAGCGGAGGTCAAAGTTTGCATTGAAACCCTATGGGAAACAACATTTTCATCTTCTTCTTGAGAACAGCCGAACAGAATTTAACCAAACTTGGCAGAGATGTTTCTTGTGAGGTCCTAAAAAGTTATCCTGGTTTGTACTAACTAGATCAACACACTGAGTGCTATCATTATTGTGCATTGGACAATTTGTAAAGCCCATTATCCTGACTTGGGTACTTTTCTGCTCTAAAAGTGCAGAACTTCTGTTAGACCAGGAAAAACAAAGAGTGACAATCTAAATTTATTTTATGCGACAATATAGTCAATTGTTTTGTCTTGGTCTTCAAATCTGGATTTCTGAGATGCTACAATATTATCCCGAGTTGGAGGTTGTGGAATTGGTGCAAGATGGACCGAGATTCTTCTGGGATCATCTACTTCCAACTGCACACGTTAATTCATTCCTTCATTATCTTGCAGTCTCATACACATGATGACCCTTAATAGTATTGGAACATAGGAATATGACTTGTCAGCTTTAACAGGCTGCACAGACCATCTAGCTGTCTTTTTGTTGTAACTTCTCTGCCACCTGAAGTAGAAAAATACATACAATGTAATTCACAAGAATAAAACAATAGAATTGAGATTATGATCTATGGAGCTCTGACTTTCAATTCAAGATGAAGATCTCGAATGTATAGTGAATGAGCAACTAAACATATCATTACAAGTCCACTTTATGAAGGATTTGAGTGATTTGTAGACAGATTTTAGGTTGTGGTCATCCCTCAAGAAGTACTACGGCAGGCATCACAAGCTGGTCAATGGTTACAGGGTGTCTGTTACCCAAATCAGAACTGATCTTCATTTGTTGTTGATGTCTTTCTCTTCATCGGATGGGACTTCTACCGGACTTGACCATGGACAACGCAGCGGGTTTGCGACTTTCGATTGACCCTTCTGAAGCCTATGATCAAATATCAGATTGCTGCCATAAATAATTACTGAGAAAAATGTTATGAACATCTTGGGACGAACGGACGGACAGAGGTAAAACAGTATACCCCCCTTCCAGTGGAGCGGGGGTATAGTAAAGCTCCTATGACATATGATCATGCATGGTTCTGTTATTAGGACAACATTTCAAGTATGTAAGTTACAACTGAATCATATGAAATTAACATGACAAACCTTAGAGTGAAGTTGAGGCTAGGTTCAAAATCTCCATCGTAAGAATCATCACCAACATCACTGCCCTCTTCTATTGAGAGACTGTAAGAATAAAAACTTATTGTGTATTACAGTGTATGTGTATAATATCGAAACAAATTTTGTTATATGGTTCTGATGTGCAGCTGTATAACGAAAAAGCTTTTCAAAATAATATTAAATCTATATACATGTATCCAGCACACATCTACACAACCCAATATAAAGAGACAAAATTACATCAAAGTTCCAGGAAAAAAATTGGTGCGCCAGACGTGCGTCAATTCTGTCCCAGTTTGGTTTCATTCCTATAAGTAGCTAAGGAGGACTGGCCATTTCAGCTTGTGGATTGATGAAAATGTAACGATGACGCAGAAGCCAACATGATCCCTATATAATATAGCTACTAGTAGTATCACTATGCAAGCCACAATAATTAATAGGAAACTGTTATACAAGTGACTGTGTTGAACAATATTGACAATGTTACCTATAAACATAATGTAGAATATGTCTAATCTTTAACAAAATGAACATACTCAAATGGGTTCACAAATGAACTCGATTTCTCCAGTTTCATCCGTTTCGTTGAAATGTGATGGCTGCTCATTTCTTCTACTCTAGAAATACCTTGGTCAGAATATCTGAATCAAAAGTACAAATATCAATCACTACAAATCACATTTGTCTGAAATTACCAGTTTTTGTAGTAATTTGCCTAAAAAATTAAGATAATTTTACAAAAACCTGCATGATTTTAACACAGACATGGGCCATCGGTCTACTGTTAAATTCACACACTGTGAAACATGCAAATTGCTATGGATCTTCACATTATTTCTTAAAAATCTTGTTTATAAATCATACTTACAAGATCCAAGCTAAACAAGGGCAAAGCGTGGCGTATCCCCTCGCCTAAAAATTTGACCCGGTGACCTTGACCTTTGACTTTGAAAATCAATAGGGTTCCAGATTCTCTTAAGGACTAAGTACATGTATGTACCAAGTTTGGTCAAAATCCATTGAAGGATGTTGATTCTAGAGTGTTCACAAAGATGTTACGCAGTAAAAATTTGACCCTGTGACCTTGACCTTTGACCTTGAAAATCAATAGGGTTTCAAATTCTCTTAAGAACAAAGTATGTACCAAGTTTGGTCAAAATCCATTGAAGGATGTTGATTCTAGAGTGTTCACAAGGATGTGACGGACGGACGGACGGTAGCGTTACTACATGTATATCCCTTCGCAACTTCGTTGGCGAGGGGATAAAAAGCAGTTCAAATGACAATTCTTTAAATAGAAAGCCTTTATATGAAAAATACATATTGATTTCATTCTATCATGTCTATGTTGATAATTCTAAGATAGTAAAGTATAATTTTGGCTCCCTGAACTAAAAATTATGTCAAAAATTGTTGAAAGGTAGTAAAAAACTAGTTAATGTAATGTTTTTAGAATAGTCAAAAAATAAACTTGGTTTGCATAAGGAAATTGAAAACGATTTTCATTTAGTCATAGTCTAAAATATGCAGTTCAGGACATTTCAGTAGAATTTTATTGTCACATATATAGAAAAATTTTTGAAACTTGCAAATTTCTATGTATCTTCATATTATTTTTTAAAAACCTTGTTTATGTATCATACTTACAGGATCCATACTAAAAATGCTACTGAAATGACACTTATTTAAATGGAAAGCTTTTTATATAAAAGATACATACTGATTTTCCACTATGGTGATAATTCACAGACAGGAAGATATAAATTTGGCTCCCATAACAAAGTTTTATGTTCAAACTTGTTGAAAAGTACTATTAACCTTATTTATGTAATGTATTTCTAGTACCCAAGATATAAACTTGTTTGCATAAAGGAATTGAAAATGATTTTCATTTAGCCATGGTCTAAAATATGCATTTTAGGACATTTCTGAAATTTTCAGTAAAATTTTGTAGTCATATATAAAAAAAGTTCTGAAACTTGAAAATTTCAATGGATATTCATATCATTTCTTCAAAACCTTGTTTATAATTATATATTATACTTACAGGATCCAAACTAAAAGTGCAATTGAAATGAAGCTTCTTTAAATAGAAAGCTTTTATTTGAAAAATACATACTGATTTTCCATTATAGTGATAATTCGCAGAAAGTAAAGTAATACTTTTGGTTCCCAAAACTAAGTTTTCACGTCCAAGTTGTTGAAATTTGATAAAATTAAAAACCTAATTATATGTTGTATATCAAAGAAATAAATTTGCTTGAATAAAAAGAACTTTATAAGGTTTTCATTAAGCCATGTACAGTTTTAATTCTTGCATTAAAAATGAATTGATTCGATATTTTTTTTTAAATTGATAAAAATAAACTGAATTGCCATTGATATCATTTTTGCACTCCCATTTCCCCTTTGCTGGCCTCTTAAAATTTGTGTTTGTTTACCTCGCAAATACGGCCGTTTTATGCTACTCATTGACAATAATTTGCTGTTGCCAGGTGCAAAATTACATATATTGATTAATATCTACCGAAAATGATCATCATCATAAATTCATAAAATATGAAAAACGATTGAGAAAAGAAGGCAACATGTTCGGCTTACCTATCAACAATAATAAAGCACTTCCTTGAGTTCGCTCCATCCAACGGCAACGGTCCAACTGATCCCCTACATATATCCTGCATTTGTTCCATTTGGAAGATACTTCACTTCTATTCCTCTTTATCTCTGAATCCGTCAAAGTCCGCTTTCTTCCACGCGTTGACAATTTCTCTTTTGCCCAAGAACCACATGTTGTTTATTGTTTCTAAATAGTGCGCATGCTCAAGACGTGTTCACATAGAATGCCATATGAATAGATTTGAATATTGTCATCCAGACAATAATTCTGATAGCGATAGTTTTGGGTCTTTTTTGTCAAAAAAATCGTATCTTTTGCAACATATCTCGGTGTTAATCTTCATTTTATGAAGGTCCGTACGGAAATCGACAATAAGTTTGGGTATGAAAAAATTACGCAGCTGGTAGACAATATCCCTTTAAGTTCGCTGGTTGGTAGATTCCCTTAGACTTTATATATATATATATATATAAATTAAAAAACATTTGTTTTCCTATATTATTGTGTAACAAATAGATTTTAGATGAAACATAAGAGCGATGTGCAAACTTATGGGGTGAGTGCTATAAATAGATCTATGTGCGATGTCCCATGTCCGAGTTTATGGGTGTGTGCTATGAATAGAAATATATACGATGTCCCATGTCTGAGTTTATGGGTGTGTGCTATAAATAGATCTATGTACGATGTCCCATGTCGGAGTTCATGGGTGTGTGCTTTAAATAGATCTATGTACGATGTCCCATGTCCGAGCCTATGAGTGTTCAATCGCTCGGACTATACTACTGATAAGCACTGATTGCATAGATAGTTGCAAATCCAACTACCATACGATCATGGCCCCAGTGATGTACAATACACACACGATAGATGAAAACTACACAAGATAATACACATAAAAAATACAACAGAAAACACGAGGTAACCGAGACCTCAATGTAATTACAAGAATTATCCTTTACATCATCACCTATTTATATATTGTAACATCTTAATATTACCAGGATATGATTCCCGAATGCTACAAGAGTTATCTCTCTTACGTAGAATGGAAGAGTACTATATTCATTTAAAAACTGTTTAGCGGCAAACGCAAACATTGTGAACGAAATCACAATTCCATAATAGTTCTTACAGTGTATCCTTACTTTCCATGCAGCAAATACACAATTCTATTAGACATTTACTATTAGAATTTGTCGCTGTGTTATTTATTTTTGCTCTGCCTTTTACTGTAAGGTAACATTCTATGCAAAAGCTTAACTTGAAGGATTTGTAGATTGGTATCCACAGATATACAAAATGGCACAGAAAAAAATGCCATGTCTATCTTGAAAAGATATTTCAGAATCGTTTTTCCATTGTCTTATTTTCTGCATTTACTTTTTTAACTGTTACATTATCATTGCATATTGTGTCAAGCTTAGATTCACCTAAAGATATGGACGCATAAAACTAGTTTAACCCCGCCACTTTTTATTTAGTACCTGTACTAAGCCATGACAACAAGCGTTCATGTAAATGTGTGGTAGAGACATCGTATCGACTTTTCCTCTTTCTAATATTTTTGTCTGTAATATGTTTTACAGTTTTATCGTTTTGTGACAAGTCAAACCCCATACCTAGCAATTTAGATGTTCCAGAAAAGTTCCAGGATATATTTAATTCTAGCACCCTTTTCTTGAATCAGTCCTGTTCTATTTGTCAATATCTATTCTAAATCTAACACATTCAGTAAAGTGACAAAAACTTTAGAGTTATCTAAATATGTCAGGTCATCCTCCAGAAGAAACTAAATGCTAATCAACTGCCAACTGACTTCCAATGGTTTTTTTTACTATGAACGTACCTGATGAAGGTTATTCCAGGAACGCGTCGTGCGTACTAAATTAGATAATTACGTTTTTATTCATGTAATTTCTCTAATCAAATAGAGCAAATATTTTCTTGAGAGGAACTTGAGCTCGAAACGAGTACAGTGAAGATACGGATATAAAGAAGAGGATGATTGGGCATGTGCTGTCAAATCTTTGACATCAGATCACAAGCATAATTAACACCGCTGACATGTGCTCGCGCCTGGATACACAACTGAAGTATTATTTTAACGAACAAAGTATCTACAATATTTCATGTATGTACATACATGGCATATTATGTAATTATAACTATCGTTGATTTTAGCGCCCTCTGTTGTGTCACATATATGCAAGCTATTCAGGCCACGGTCACCCCTTCTGTTCTGGAGTTCATAGGCTTGTGTACTTTGCTGGCGAGTTGTTATACAACCAAATGTATGTTTTTAATTATTTCATCATAAATACTGTATGTTCTGTTGACATCACAACTTGTGCTTGTTTCCTATGTCTAGACGCTGTGAGATAGGTTTTCATTTCTGAATAAATGCGGGCACATGCTATGACATTGATCATCAGCTGCATGGTAGCTTTGACCCATAAGTGTTCGAAGTTAGATCTTTTTCATTATATGGTTATGCGTAACAGGAACATGAAGGCTACTATATGGCGGCCAAATTTCCAACATGGTTCATGCTCTTATCTCTGTATGGGTTAGTGTTATGGTGTTTAACGCCACTTTCAACAATATTTCAGTTATATCGAGGCGGTCAGTATTATTGGTGGAGGAAAACGGAGTACCCGGCGAAAACCACCGACCTGCCGCAAGTCACTGACAAACGTTATCACATAACGTTGTATCGATCACACATACATCGCCATGATCGAAATTAGAACTCACATCTTTAGTGGTGATAGGCGCTTATTACACAGGTACAAACAATGTATTTGTAATTCCAACTACCATACAATCACCCTTTGTAGGAGAAATGATTCAAGCTTCGTGTGTACTATTTAATTAATGCACCGAACTTGTTTTCTGGTCTTTAAGATCATTTAGAGACGTGCGAAGTGATCGTAATAACTGTTTGGAAGGTGTATTTCCGGTTCCTCCTGTCTCCAGTTACAACAAATATATATAATGAAGCAATCGAGCTAACCTTGAGTGATGTGCTTTGGAACTGACATTGTTGATATTTGGAGATCCAATTATCAAGTTGGGAGGGTTGGCATCCAATTAATCTGTTTAACACTTCATTCGTTTGCCTGCCACATGCCAATACAACATTGTGTAACATAGTCTGCCAGTAATGTCAGGTCGATGGTTTGTTTTTGGTTTTGACATATTATTTTGAGTTACTTAACTTTACAGAATATTGTCATTTGCTGCATTTCAAAATATAATTACAATCCATATTTTGGCGTTACAACTTCCACAAATTGTGATAAGAAAGTTTAAACAATTCATCTAATATCAACAAAACGAACAACAATCTCTCACCTCAAATCATTGAACACCATGATATATATGGCGTTGGAAATCCAGGTCCTACCTTGGTATGAGTATGTATTAACTACTCCCGGGTGTTTTCTATAAATCTTTGGTCAAATGAAACTTTCGCGAGATAAGATTTGAGGTATATGACCTTTATCTGACCTTGATAATTATAATTGACATACATTTATTTATATTTATATTTATAGCGGTTCCATATTTTTCATAATTGAAAAATAGAATATGATGGGAGGAGTCAGTGTCTGAAAGAAATTTTTAAGCCAGGCATGTTTTAACTAACCTAGTATAGCCTACAACAGAGTAACATTTATAATGAATTCAATTGATAAAAAGGCCCGGGTCAGGTAGTTGGATTACCTAGCAACTCATACAAGCCTATCACCAATACGCGTGGGTTCACGCAAGGTTTTGTAAATTACAAAAAGGGTGCAATCGACTCGCAGCCGCAAGTGATAAAGTTTACCAGTTGCTTGCCCATGGTCAGTGGTTCTCTCCGGCTTCTTCCACCACTAAATCTGGTCGCCATGATATAGCTCAAATATTGCTGAAAGTAGCGTTAAACACAATAAATCAAATCAAATCATTTAATTAAAATAAAGACAAAGCACAAAATACCACATTGTCGAAACAAATCAAAAATCAAATAGAAAAATCGTGAAAACAAAGGAAAATTGATATCTCTAACATACATATACATGATACAAGCACTTCAATGAAATGCGGTTTTACATGAGTAGTATATGGGTACAGCTCAAGTCACATTTGCGGTGGTGCTGTGCGGTGGTGCTACCGGAAGTGACGTGACCGGAAGTGAGGTCAGTCGCGTGACCAAAAGTAATCCTGTCCGGAAGTAGGTTCTGCGCATACGCAACCGGAAATTGCGCCATATCCGCCCTAGTGGGGCCTTTTGACCGAAGATGACAAAGTCACGTGACCAGAAGAGGCCCTGCCCGGAAGTGTTCCTGACGGAAGTATGTTCTGCGCATGCGCAACCTGAAGTTGCGCCATATCCACCCTAGTGTGGCCTTTTGACCGGAAGTGACAATGTCACGTGACCGGAAGAAGCCCTATCCGGAAGTGTACCTGACCGGAAGTAGGTTCTGCGCATGCCCAGGTTTTTCCCGCGCTTTTTTCTTCGTAGTAGTAACATGGCTACCGGATGTGAAAGAAGGTCACTTGACCCCATTTCGGTGTTCCCTTGGGTGTACGCAACCGGAAGTTGCACAACAACCGTAGTATTAAGTAAACAATGTTGGTTGGGGTGTTCTCTACGACCTCCGCGTCTTATATTTAGCAGGGCTACTGGAACTAAACACCCGCGTCTTATATCTAGCATGGTGACTGGAACTAGCCCTGGTTATCTGCCCCTTTTATTTTCATATAGTGTCTATATAGGTTGTGTAGTACTTCTAAGAGTACATTTAAAAATTTCCACCTACAAAAATGTTTTGTTTTTATATTTTTACACTTTTAATGTTTAAAATAAGACAACAATTAACACAAATAAAATCGATAAATTCCACGGTCGATTTGTAATTACTTGCGGTTATTTTTTTGTTGTTGTATGTATTGTGAGGATCTATTAATTATACCAGATTTTAAATACTTGTATTGTGACATGTATATATTAATGAATTACTTATTTACATGTCCAAAAAGTCTTATTTTTCCAAAGAGCCTATTTTTAGGCTTTTCAAACCACCCCTCTAGTGCCAACGTCCTATTTATAAGCTTCGTGTAAAACCGCATTCATCGATGACGTCACTGTAAACATGACGTCACAACGTTGCACGAGACGTTCTCTGCCAAATTACGTAGTCATGACGTCATATCATTGGAATGTGAGACAAAACATACTAACCTGACGTTGGTGAATGAACGACAAAATAAAGTGACGTCATGTACGAATTGTTCCTATCTTATTTCTACCTTTATTCCATTGGATGTCGATAATTTTGGGGACAGTTTGTTTTTTATTGTTTTTCAGCTTTTTGTCAGCTGAACGTTTTTTTTTCAAATACGCGTTACTGGTTTGAAATTTAACAAAGATTTTTTTCGAGTACCGTAAATATTTCATTCGCCAGAGATGGCTACCTGTGACCGAAGGTCACTTTACCCCTTTTTCAGCTTTTTGTCAGCTGAACGTTTTTTTTCAAATACGCGTTACTGGTTTGAAATTTAACAAAAGATTTTTTTCGAGTACCGTAAATATTTCATTCGCCAAAGATGGCTACCTGTGACCAAAGGTCACTTGACCCCAACGTCGCTCGAGGCATTTCCCCATAATGCATCACTATACGTCATAATAAATTATCCCGATACTATCTCGTAACTTGGTAACTTCATAACCAAGGCCTTTCGTAACTTATTTCGTAACATCTTCGTACCTTTTTCGTAACTTCGTATCTTTTTCGTAACTTCATACTTTTTTCGTAACTTCATACCTTTTTCGTAACTTTGTACCTTTTTCATAACTTCGTACCTTTTTGTAACTTCGTACCTTTTTCGTAATTTGTAGCCCTTTCATTTGTCTATCGATCTATGGTACTGTCAAACCTCTCAGTGAAGTCATAAGGAAGCTGGTTGACGTCAATCGATCTTCCTCGTTGATAGTATTAGAATTAACTGTTAAGAATAGACCTCACCCAGACACTTGCTTTTAGTACGAACTCCCCCGCTATTGGAGCTCGCCTAGCTTCGTAGTGGACTCTAACCCCTGTTGGCCTAGTGATCTTCCGGCTATGGGAGCTTCACTCCCATATTAAATAATATGCGTCCTATAACCTTATTATTTTTTACGAACTAGCCATTTTACTGGTTATTTGCCTCTTTCTGGCCATTTTATTTTCATTAACTGCGTCCTATAACCTTATTATTTTCTACGAACTAGCCAATTCACTGGTTATCTGCCCCTTCCCCGCCATTTTATTTTCATAATTACATTATTTCAATAATTACATTTCTTACAACAGTTTGCCACCACCACCACCACCTTCACCTCCACCACCACCCATTCCCCCTATCTTTTCACTATTCAACTTAACTTTTCTCTGTATTTTCCATCTCTTTTCACATTTCAACTTACTTTTCTTCCGTGTTTTCCATATCATTTCACTATTCAACTTATCTTTCTTTCATTATTTCCAAAGCATTTCACTATTCAATTTACTTTTCTTCAATATTTTCCATATTTTCCCTATCTTTTCACTATTTTCTTCCATATTTTCCATATCATTTCACAATTTTCTTCCATATTTTGCATATCATTTCACTATTCAACCAACTTATCTTCCATATTTTTCATATCTTTTCACAATTTCTTCTGTATTTTCCAAACTTTTCACTCTTCAACTTGGGTTTCTTCCATATTTTCCCTATCATTTCACAATTTTCTTCTGTATTTTCCAAATCCTATCACTATTCAACTTGGGTTTGTTCCTTATTTTTCATATCATTTCACAATTCAACATGGGTTTCTTCCATATTTTTCATATCTTTTCACTATTCAACTTACCTTTCTTCCATATTTTACTGATCTTTTCACTATTCAACTTACTTTTCTTCTGTATTTTCCAAATCTTTTCACTATTCAATTTACTTTTCTTCGTTTCTTACTCACTCACTTACACAACTCACTCAATGATATTCCCAACATAATTAAGTTTTAAAATTCTCCTGTGATTTAAATTTATTTCAAAGAATTCCCATTGCTCTAAAATATATTGTGTTCTCCAGCTATTTGAAAAGAGTATTGGTCAATGTTTTCCAGTTATCAGAAACAAGCATTAACAGTTATGATATCTCCTTTATGTACAAACTGCCATGATATAACTGTAATATTGTTGAAAGTGGCATTAAACACCATCAACCTAATCTTTTATTTACAAAGACATATACCTACCTACCTATATATCTACATTTTTATGAGAATTATAGATTTTATTCAATTTTTGCTAGTCATTTTCCTATCTTGATGAGTTTCAGATTTCCACAATCAAATTTATTTTACATAACAACCTAACACAGTGTTCTATTTTTAGAGTAGTAAGAAAACTTTCTTCCTGAACAGGGTTTTAGTATATTTTACCTGCCAAAGGCAAGCAAATATCTGTATATAAGTTTAAATATATCTATTTTCCTGCCAAGGGCAAGTAACTCTCTGTATATAAGTGTAACAATCGATTTCAAAATAGCCATTTCTTGATACGTATTATATAGTATTTCTCTTTCTGCACAGGTATATGTCCACAGAGTTGTAACTTATTCCTCCACATAAAGAGTTATGTTCCCTACTGCAGTGTTAAACCTCCACACACAGGGTTATGTACCCCTACTGTAGTATTATCCTGGCACATACAGAGTTGTATTTTATTCCTCCACATAAAGTGTTATGTCCCCCTATTACAGATGTATCCCTTCAGATACAGAGTTATCCCCCTTACTGTAGGGCATAATGTAAACTTAAATAAATTACAGGCAGTATTAATTGTTTTGTTAAAAAAAATACTTTTCTTCCATATTTTCCATATTTTTCATATCTTTTCACAATTTTCTTCTGTATTTTCCAAATCTTTTCACTATTCAACTTGCCTTTCTTCCATATTTTCCATATCATTTCACATTTCAACTTACCTTTCTTCCATATTTTCCATATCATTTCACAATTCAACTTTGTTTTCTTCTGTATTTTCCATATCTTTTCACTATTCAACTTTGCTTTCTTCCATATTTTCCATATCTTTTCACTATTCAACTTGGCTTTCTTCCATATTTTTCATATCATTTCACTTTTCAACTCACTTTTCTTCCATATTTTCCATATCATTTCACAATTCAACTTTGGTTTCTTCTGTATTTTCCAAATCTTATCACTATTCAACTTTCTTTCCTTCCATATGTTCCATATCTTTTTTTCATTGTTTCTAATGATTCTTTCAAATCAAATGTTCTACTCTCCATGTTTGCTGATTTTCCAAGATTAATTTTGTTTTGCTAATTCTGGAAATATAAAAGAATGATTAAAATGCTAACTTCATACGCCATGACTATGGTATTGTGGTGTTTACTCTCAGAACAGTGAAATCTATATAAACATATTAAAACTCTGTAAAACGAATATAACTTGCAACGTTACTTGTTTACCGCGTACATGACGTCATAAGAAATTTCATTTTACCGTAATTTTTTTTTCAAACCGCAACGTTTGAAATGCAACGTAACCTCTTTTCCGCGTACGTGACGTCATTTTCCGCGTTTCATTTTCCCGTACTTTAAAACATTTAAAAAAAAATTTGTTCGTCACAATCTTTTTTTTACAAGTTTATTATTTTCCTAAATTTTCATTTTCAGCCCAGAATGTATTTTACTATCAATACTACAGCATGTTATAGCTTCTCAAAGCAACCACATTAATACAATGTTGCCCAATGAGATGGTCTTAGCTCCTCTACAAAAGCTGAAGATTAAATATGAATTGTCTTACCAATCTACTACCAGGCTGAAATATATTGATACATTTGACCAATTGCTGATCATCCGCCAGTGAACGTCTACGGTTGATAACACTGTACGATCGTTGATACATTTCACCATTTTTATCTGATACTATGTAGTAAAACATTTCCCATCATTTATGAAAAAAAAATCATCATTAAATAACTAAACATATATATTAAGCAGAGACCCATGCGCACATATTTGTTAAGGTATTTGGTTATTCGGGCCACCATGGTGACCGGAAAGGGGTGAAAACATTGGTAAACCGTTTTATTTTAACCTACCGCCGGACATTGGTTTTACATTATTTACTCCAATCAAGGGGCGTATAGACAGTCTTACTGTATATATTTATAAAGCAGAGACATGTACAAACATTTTGAGGTATAATACATGTATGTCAAGCTATCCTGGAGACCGGAAGTGGACGACAATTGAGCCATAATGGTTGTACAGCCGGCAATTTGACCTACACGACCATGGTTTTTTACTTCTGACTTGGTCCACAGGTCCTATGGAATTATCTACGGGGAATAGTTATCAAGCAGAGGCATTGACAAACGTTTTGAGGTATCATACATGTAGATCAAGTCTCTCTGAGGACCGGAAGTTGCCTATTACGGAGCTAAAATGGGATGCCAGGACCGTGACGGATATTCCGGGTAATAACGCATATTGGTTTTTCGCATTTTTCTGGCTAACGAAGGGCTCTAGAAATAAAAACTAAACATATATATTAAGCAGAGACCACTGCGCACATATTTGTTAAGGTATTTGGTTATTCGGGCCACCATGGTGACCGGAAGGGGGTGAAAACATTGGTAAACCGTTTTATTTTAACCTACCGCCGGACATTGGTTTTACATTATTTACTCCAATCAAGGGGCGTATAGACAGTCTTACTGTATATATTTATAAAGCAGAGACATGTACAAACATTTTGAGGTATAATACATGTATGTCAAGCTATCCTGGAGACTGGAATGGGACGACAATTGATCCATAATGGTTGTACAGCCGGCAATTTTGACCTACCCGACCATGGTTTTTTACTTCTTACTTGGTCCACGGGTCCTATGGAATGATCTACGGGGAATAGTTATCAAGCAGAGGCATTGAAATACGTTTTGAGGTATCATACATGTAGATCAAGCCTCCCTGAGGACCGGAAGTTGCCTATTACGGAGCTAAAATGGGATGCCAGGACAGTGACGGATATTCCGGGTAATAAGGCATATTGGTTTTTCGCATTTTTCTGGCTAACGAAGGGCTCCAGAAATAAAAACTAAACATATATATTAAGCAGAGAACCCTGCGCACACATTTGTTAAGGTATTTGGTTATTCGGGCCGCCATGGGGACCGGAAAGGGGTGAAAACATTGGTAAACCGTTTTATTTTAACCTACCGCCGGACATTGGTTTTACATTATTTACTCCAATCAAGGGGCGTATAGACAGTCTTACTGTATATATTTATAAAGCAGAGACATGTACAAACATTTTGAGGTATAATACATGTATGTCAAGCTATCCTGGAGACCGGAAGTGGACGAAAATTGAGCTATAATGGTTGTACAGCCGGTAATTTGACCTACCCGACCATGGTTTTTTACTTCTGACTTGGTCCACAGGTCCTATGGAATGATCTACGGGGAATAGTTATCAAGCAGAGGCATTGACAAACGTTTTGAGGTATCATACATGTAGATCAAGTCTCCCTGAGGACCGGAAGTTGCCTATTACGGAGCTAAAATTGGATGCCAGGACCGTGACGGATATTCCGGGTAATAACGCATATTGGTTTTTCGCAATCTTCTGGCTAACGAAGGGCTCCAGAAATAAAACCTAAACATATATATTAAGCAGAGACCACTGCGCAAATATTTTTTAAGGTATTTGGTTATTCGGGCCACCATGGTGACCGGAAGGGGGTGAAAACATTGGTAAACCGTTTTATTTTAACCTACCGCCGGACATTGGTTTTACATTATTTACTCCAATCAAGGGGCGTATAGACAGTCTTACTGTATATATTTATAAAGCAGAGACATGTACAAACATTTTGAGGTATAATACATGTATGTCAAGCTATCCTGGAGACCGGAAGTGGACGACAATTGAGCCATAATGGATGTACAGCCAGCAATTTGACCTACCCGACCATGGTTTTTTACTTCTGACTTGGTCCACGGGTCCTATGGAATGATCTACGGGGAATAGTTATCAAGCAGAGGCATTGACAAACGTTTTGAGGTATCATACATGTAGATCAAGTCTCCCTGAGGACCGGAAGTTGCCTATTACGGAGCTAAAATGGGATGCCAGGACCGTGACGGATATTCGGGTAATAACGCATATTGGTTTTTCGCATTTTTCTGGCTAACGAAGGGCTCCAGAAATAAAAACTAAACATATATATTAAGCAGAGAACCCTGCGCACAAATTTGTTAAGGTATTTGGTTATTCGGGCCGCCATGGGGACCGGAAGGGGGTGAAAACATTGGTAAACCGTTTTATTTTAACCTACCGCCGGACATTGGTTTTACATTATTTACTCCAATCAAGGGGCGTATAGACAGTCTTACTGTATATATTTATAAAGCAGAGACATGTACAAACATTTTGAGGTATAATACATGTATGTCAAGCTATCCTGGAGACCGGAAGTGGACGAAAATTGAGCTATAATGGTTGTACAGCAGGCAATTTGACCTACCCGACCATGGTTTTTTACTTCTGACTTGGTCCACAGGTCCTATGGAATGATCTACGGGGAATAGTTATCAAGCAGAGGCATTGACAAACGTTTTGAGGTATCATACATGTAGATCAAGTCTCCCGGAGGACCGGAAGTTGCCTATTACGGAGCTAAAATGGGATGCCAGGACAGTGACGGATATTCGGGTAATAACGCATATTGGTTTTTCGCATTTTTCTGGCTAACGAAGGGCTCCAGAAATAAAAACTAAACATATATATTAAGCAGAGAACCCTGCGCACAAATTTGTTAAGGTATTTGGTTATTCGGGCCACCATGGGGACCGGAAGGGGGTGAAAACATTGGTAAACCGTTTTATTTTAACCTATCGCCGGACATTGGTTTTACATTATTTACTCCAATCAAGGGGCGTATAGACAGTCTTACTGTATATATTTATAAAGCAGAGACATGTACAAACATTTTGTGGTATAATACATGTATGTCAAGCTATCCTGGAGACCGGAAGTGGACGAAAATTGAGCTATAATGGTTGTACAGCCGGCAATTTGACCTACCCGACCATGGTTTTTTACTTCTGACTTGGTCCACAGGTCCTATGGAATGATCTACGGGGAATAGTTATCAAGCAGAGGCATTGACAAACGTTGTGAGGTATCATACATGTAGATCAAGTCTCCCTGAGGACCGGAAGTTGCCTATTACGGAGCTAAAATGGGATGCCAGGACCGTGACGGATATTCCGGGTAATAACGCATATTGGTTTTTCGCAATCTTCTGGCTAACGAAGGGCTCCAGAAATAAAAACTAAACATATATATTAAGCAGAGACAACTGCGCAAATATTTTTTAAGGTATTTGGTTATTCGGGCCACCATGGTGACCGGAAGGGGGTGAAAACATTGGTAAACCGTTTTATTTTAACCTACCGCCGGACATTGGTTTTACATTATTTACTCCAATCAAGGGGCGTATAGACAGTCTTACTGTATATATTTATAAAGCAGAGACATGTACAAACATTTTGAGGTATAATACATGTATGTCAAGCTATCCTGGAGACCGGAAGTGGACGACAATTGAGCCATAATGGTTGTACAGCAGGCAATTTGACCTACTCAACCATGGTTTTTTACTTCTGACTTGGTCCACGGGTCCTATGGAATGATCTACGGGGAATAGTTATCAAGCAGAGGCATTGACAAACGTTTTGAGGTATCATAAATTTAGATCAAGTCTCCCTGAGGACCGGAAGTTGCCTATTATGGAGCTAAAATGGGATGCCAGGACCGTGACGGATATTCCGGGTAATAACGCATATTGGTTTTTCGCATTTTTCTGGCTAACGAAGGGCTCCAGAAATAAAAACTAAACATATATATTAAGCAGAGAACCCTGCGGACAAATTTGTTAAGGTATTTGGTTATTCGGGCCCCATGGGGACCGGAAGGGGGTGAAAACATTGGTAAACCGTTTTATTTTAACCTACCGCCGGACATTGGTTTTACATTATTTACTCCAATCAAGGGGCGTATAGACAGTCTTACTGTATATATTTATAAAGCAGAGACATGTACAAACATTTTGAGGTATAATACATGTATGTCAAGCTATCCTGGAGACCGGAAGTGGACGAAAATTGAGCTATAATGGTTGTACAGCCGGCAATTTGACCTACCCGTACATGGTTTTTTACTTCTGACTTGGTCCACAGGTCCTATGAAATGATCTACGGGGAATAGTTATCAAGCAGAGGCATTGACAAACGTTTTGAGGTATCATACATGTAGATCAAGTCTCCCTGAGGACCGGAAGTTGCCTATTACGGAGATAAAATGGGATACCAGGACCGTGACGGATATTCCGGGTAATAACGCATATTGGTTTTTCGCAATCTTCTGGCTAACGAAGGGCTCCAGAAATAAAAACTAAACATATATATTAAGCAGAGAACCCTGCGCACAAATTTGTTAAGGTATTTGGTTATTCGGGCCGCCATGGGGACCGGAAGGGGGTGAAAACCTTGGTAAACCGTTTTATTTTAACCTACCGCCGGACATTGGTTTTACATTATTTACTCCAATCAAGGGGCGTATAGACAGTCTTACTGTATATATTTATAAAGCAGAGACATGTACAAACATTTTGAGGTATAATACATGTATGTCAAGCTATCCTGGAGACCGGAAGTGGACGAAAATTGAGCTATAATGGTTGTACAGCCGGCAATTTGATCTACCCGACCATGGTTTTTTACTTCTGACTTGGTCCACAGGTCCTATGGAATGTTCTACGGGGAATAGTTATCAAGCAGAGGCATTGACAAACGTTTTGAGGTATCATACATGTAGATCAAGTCTCCCTGAGGACCGGAAGTTGCCTATTACGGAGCTAAAATGGGATGCCAGGACCGTGACGGATATTCGGGTAATAACGCATATTGGTTTTTCGCATTTTTCTGGCTAACGAAGGGCTCCAGAAATAAAAACTAAACATATATATTAAGCAGAGAACCCTGCGCACAAATTTGTTAAGGTATTTGGTTATTCGAGCCGCCACGGGGACCGGAAGGGGGTGAAAACATTGGTAAACCGTTTTATTTTAACCTACCGCCGGACATTGGTTTTACATTATTTACTCCAATCAAGGGGCGTATAGACAGTCTTACTGTATATATTTATAAAGCAGAGACATGTACAAACATTTTGAGGTATAATACATGTATGTCAAGCTATCCTGGAGACCGGAAGTGGACGAAAATTGAGCTATAATGGTTGTACAGCCGGCAATTTGACCTACCCGACCATGGTTTTTTACTTCTGACTTGGTCCACAGGTCCTATGGAATGATCTACGGGGAATAGTTATCAAGCAGAGGCATTGACAAACGTTTTGAGGTATCATACATGTAGATCAAGTCTCCCTGAGGACCGGAAGTTGCCTATTACGGAGCTAAAATGGGATGCCAGGACAGTGACGGATATTCGGGTAATAACGCATATTGGTTTTTCGCATTTTTCTGGCTAACGAAGGGCTCCAGAAATAAAAACTAAACATATATATTAAGCAGAGAACCCTGCGCACAAATTTGTTAAGGTATTTGGTTATTCGGGCCACCATGGGGACCGGAAGGGGGTGAAAACATTGGTAAACCGTTTTATTTTAGCCTACCGCCGGACATTGGTTTTACATTATTTACTCCAATCAAGGGGCGTATAGACAGTCTTACTGTATATATTTATAAAGCAGAGACATGTACAAACATTTTGAGGTATAATACATGTATGTCAAGCTATCCTGGAGACCGAAAGTGGACGAAAATTGAGCTATAATGGTTGTACAGCAGGCAATTTGACCTACCCGACCATGGTTTTTTACTTCTGACTTGGTCCACAGGTCCTATGGAATGATCTACGGGGAATAGTTATCAAGCAGAGGCATTCACAAACGTTGTGAGGTATCATACATGTAGATCAAGTCTCCCTGAGGACCGGAAGTTGCCTATTACGGACCTAAAATGGGATGCCAGGACCCTGACGGATATTCGGGTAATAACGCATATTGGTTTTTCGCAATCTTCTGGCTAACGAAGGGCTCCAGAAATAAAAACTAAACATATATATTAAGCAGAGACAACTGCGCAAATATTTTTTAAGGTATTTGGTTATTCGGGCCACCATGGTGACCGGAAGGGGGTGAAAACATTGGTAAACCGTTTTATTTTAACCTACCGCCGGACATTGGTTTTACATTATTTACTCCAATCAAGGGGCGTATAGACAGTCTTACTGTATATATTTATAAAGCAGAGACATGTACAAACATTTTGAGGTATAATACATGTATGTCAAGCTATCCTGGAGACCGGAAGTGGACGAAAATTGAGCTATAATGGTTGTACAGCCGGCAATTTGACCTACCCGACCATGGTTTTTTACTTCTGACTTGGTCCACAGGTCCTATGGAATGATCTACGGGGAATAGTTATCAAGCAGAGGCATTGACAAACGTTTTGAGGTATCATACATGTAGATCAAGTCTCCCTGAGGACCGGAAGTTGCCTATTACGGAGCTAAAATGGGATGCCAGGACCGTGACGGATATTCGGGTAATAACGCATATTGGTTTTTCGCATTTTTCTGGCTAACGAAGGGCTCCAGAAATAAAAACTAAACATATATATTAAGCAGAGAACCCTGCGCACAAATTTGTTAAGGTATTTGGTTATTCGAGCCGCCATGGTGACCGGAAGGGGGTGAAAACATTGGTAAACCGTTTTATTTTAACCTACCGCCGGACATTGGTTTTACATTATTTACTCCAATCAAGGGGCGTATAGACAGTCTTACTGTATATATTTATAAAGCAGAGACATGTACAAACATTTTGAGGTATAATACATGTATGTCAAGCTATCCTGGAGACCGGAAGTGGACGAAAATTGAGCTATAATGGTTGTACAGCCGGCAATTTGACCTACCCGACCATGGTTTTTTACTTCTGACTTGGTCCACAGGTCCTATGGAATGATCTACGGGGAATAGTTATCAAGCAGAGGCATTGACAAACGTTTTGAGGTATCATACATGTAGATCAAGTCTCCCTGAGGACCGGAAGTTGCCTATTACGGAGCTAAAATGGGATACCAGGACCGTGACGGATATTCCGGGTAATAACGCATATTGGTTTTTCGCAATCTTCTGGCTAACGAAGGGCTCCAGAAATAAAAACTAAACATATATATTAAGCAGAGAACCCTGCGCACAAATTTGTTAAGGTATTTGGTTATTCGGGCCGCCATGGGGACCGGAAGGGGGTGAAAACATTGGTAAACCGTTTTATTTTAACCTATCGCCGGACATTGGTTTTACATTATTTACTCCAATCAAGGGGCGTATAGACAGTCTTACTGTATATATTTATAAAGCAGAGACATGTACAAACATTTTGAGGTATAATACATGTATGTCAAGCTATCCTGGAGACCGGAAGTGGACGAAAATTGAGCTATAATGGTTGTACAGCCGGCAATTTGATCTACCCGACCATGGTTTTTTACTTCTGACTTGGTCCACAGGTCCTATGGAATGATCTACGGGGAATAGTTATCAAGCAGAGGCATTGACAAACGTTTTGAGGTATCATACATGTAGATCAAGTCTCCCTGAGGACCGGAAGTTGCCTATTACGGAGCTAAAATGGGATGCCAGGACCGTGACGGATATTCGGGTAATAACGCATATTGGTTTTTCGCATTTTTCTGGCTAACGAAGGGCTCCAGAAATAAAAACTAAACATATATATTAAGCAGAGAACCCTGCGCACAAATTTGTTAAGGTATTTGGTTATTCGGGCCGCCATGGGGACCGGAAGGGGGTGAAAACATTGGTAAACCGTTTTATTTTAACCTACCGCCGGACATTGGTTTTACATTATTTACTCCAATCAAGGGGCGTATAGACAGTCTTACTGTATATATTTATAAAGCAGAGACATGTACAAACATTTTGAGGTATAATACATGTATGTCAAGCTATCCTGGAGACCGGAAGTGGACGAAAATTGAGCTATAATGGTTGTACAGCCGGCAATTTGATCTACCCGACCATGGTTTTTTACTTCTGACTTGGTCCACAGGTCCTATGGAATGATCTACGGGGAATAGTTATCAAGCAGAGGCATTGACAAACGTTTTGAGGTATCATACATGTAGATCAAGTCTCCCTGAGGACCGGAAGTTGCCTATTACGGAGCTAAAATGGGATGCCAGGACCGTGACGGATATTCGGGTAATAACGCATATTGGTTTTTCGCATTTTTCTGGCTAACGAAGGGCTCCAGAAATAAAAACTAAACATATATATTAAGCAGAGAACCCTGCGCACAAATTTGTTAAGGTATTTGGTTATTCGAGCCGCCACGGGGACCGGAAGGGGGTGAAAACATTGGTAAACCGTTTTATTTTAACCTACCGCCGGACATTGGTTTTACATTATTTACTCCAATCAAGGGGCGTATAGACAGTCTTACTGTATATATTTATAAAGCAGAGACATGTACAAACATTTTGAGGTATAATACATGTATGTCAAGCTATCCTGGAGACCGGAAGTGGACGAAAATTGAGCTATAATGGTTGTACAGCCGGCAATTTGACCTACCCGACCATGGTTTTTTACTTCTGACTTGGTCCACAGGTCCTATGGAATGATCTACGGGGAATAGTTATCAAGCAGAGGCATTGACAAACGTTTTGAGGTATCATACATGTAGATCAAGTCTCCCTGAGGACCGGAAGTTGCCTATTACGGAGCTAAAATGGGATGCCAGGACAGTGACGGATATTCGGGTAATAACGCATATTGGTTTTTCGCATTTTTCTGGCTAACGAAGGGCTCCAGAAATAAAAACTAAACATATATATTAAGCAGAGAACCCTGCGCACAAATTTGTTAAGGTATTTGGTTATTCGGGCCACCATGGGGACCGGAAGGGGGTGAAAACATTGGTAAACCGTTTTATTTTAACCTACCGCCGGACATTGGTTTTACATTATTTACTCCAATCAAGGGGCGTATAGACAGTCTTACTGTATATATTTATAAAGCAGAGACATGTACAAACATTTTGAGGTATAATACATGTATGTCAAGCTATCCTGGAGACCGGAAGTGGACGAAAATTGAGCTATAATGGTTGTACAGCCGGCAATTTGACCTACCCGACCATGGTTTTTTACTTCTGACTTGGTCCACAGGTCCTATGGAATGATCTACGGGGAATAGTTATCAAGCAGAGGCATTCACAAACGTTGTGAGGTATCATACATGTAGATCAAGTCTCCCTGAGGACCGGAAGTTGCCTATTACGGACCTAAAATGGGATGCCAGGACCCTGACGGATATTCGGGTAATAACGCATATTGGTTTTTCGCAATCTTCTGGCTAACGAAGGGCTCCAGAAATAAAAACTAAACATATATATTAAGCAGAGACAACTGCGCAAATATTTTTTAAGGTATTTGGTTATTCGGGCCACCATGGTGACCGGAAGGGGGTGAAAACATTGGTAAACCGTTTTATTTTAACCTACCGCCGGACATTGGTTTTACATTATTTACTCCAATCAAGGGGCGTATAGACAGTCTTACTGTATATATTTATAAAGCAGAGACATGTACAAACATTTTGAGGTATAATACATGTATGTCAAGCTATCCTGGAGACCGGAAGTGGACGAAAATTGAGCTATAATGGTTGTACAGCCGGCAATTTGACCTACCCGACCATGGTTTTTTACTTCTGACTTGGTCCACAGGTCCTATGGAATGATCTACGGGGAATAGTTATCAAGCAGAGGCATTGACAAACGTTTTGAGGTATCATACATGTAGATCAAGTCTCCCTGAGGACCGGAAGTTGCCTATTACGGAGCTAAAATGGGATACCAGGACCGTGACGGATATTCCAGGTAATAACGCATATTGGTTTTTCGCAATCTTCTGGCTAACGAAGGGCTCCAGAAATAAAAACTAAACATATATATTAAGCAGAGAACCCTGCGCACAAATTTGTTAAGGTATTTGGTTATTCGGGCCGCCATGGGGACCGGAAGGGGGTGAAAACATTGGTAAACCGTTTTATTTTAACCTACCGCCGGACATTGGTTTTACATTATTTACTCCAATCAAGGGGCGTATAGACAGTCTTACTGTATATATTTATAAAGCAGAGACATGTACAAACATTTTGAGGTATAATACATGTATGTCAAGCTATCCTGGAGACCGGAAGTGGACGACAATTGAGCCATAATGGTTGTACAGCCAGCAATTTGACCTACCCGACCATGGTTTTTTACTTCTGACTTGGTCCACGGGTCCTATGGAATGATCTACGGGGAATAGTTATCAAGCAGAGGCATTGACAAACGTTTTGAGGTATCATACATGTAGATCAAGTCTCCCTGAGGACCGGAAGTTGCCTATTACGGAGCTAAAATGGGATGCCAGGACCGTGACGGATATTCGGGTAATAACGCATATTGGTTTTTCGCATTTTTCTGGCTAACGAAGGGCTCCAGAAATAAAAACTAAACATATATATTAAGCAGAGAACTCTGCGCACAAATTTGTTAAGGTATTTGGTTATTCGAGCCGCCATGGTGACCGGAAGGGGGTGAAAACATTGGTAAACCGTTTTATTTTAACCTACCGCCGGACATTGGTTTTACATTATTTACTCCAATCAAGGGGCGTATAGACAGTCTTACTGTATATATTTATAAAGCAGAGACATGTACAAACATTTTGAGGTATAATACATGTATGTCAAGCTATCCTGGAGACCGGAAGTGGACGAAAATTGAGCTATAATGGTTGTACAGCCGGCAATTTGACCTACCCGACCATGGTTTTTTACTTCTGACTTGGTCCACAGGTCCTATGGAATGATCTACGGGGAATAGTTATCAAGCAGAGGCATTGACAAACGTTTTGAGGTATCATACATGTAGATCAAGTCTCCCTGAGGACCGGAAGTTGCCTATTACGGAGCTAAAATGGGATACCAGGACCGTGACGGATATTCCGGGTAATAACGCATATTGGTTTTTCGCAATCTTCTGGCTAACGAAGGGCTCCAGAAATAAAAATAAACATATATATTAAGCAGAGAACCCTGCGCACAAATTTGTTAAGGTATTTGGTTATTCGGGCCGCCATGGGGACCGGAAGGGGGTGAAAACATTGGTAAACCGTTTTATTTTAACCTATCGCCGGACATTGGTTTTACATTATTTACTCCAATCAAGGGGCGTATAGACAGTCTTACTGTATATATTTATAAAGCAGAGACATGTACACACATTTTGAGGTATAATACATGTATGTCAAGCTATCCTGGAGACCGGAAGTGGACGAAAATTGAGCTATAATGGTTGTACAGCCGGCAATTTGATCTACCCGACCATGGTTTTTTACTTCTGACTTGGTCCACAGGTCCTATGGAATGATCTACGGGGAATAGTTATCAAGCAGAGGCATTGACAAACGTTTTGAGGTATCATACATGTAGATCAAGTCTCCCTGAGGACCGGAAGTTGCCTATTACGGAGCTAAAATGGGATGCCAGGACCGTGACGGATATTCGGGTAATAACGCATATTGGTTTTTCGCATTTTTCTGGCTAACGAAGGGCTCCAGAAATAAAAACTAAACATATATATTAAGCAGAGAACCCTGCGCACAAATTTGTTAAGGTATTTGGTTATTCGGGCCGCCATGGGGACCGGAAGGGGGTGAAAACATTGGTAAACCGTTTTATTTTAACCTACCGCCGGACATTGGTTTTACATTATTTACTCCAATCAAGGGGCGTATAGACAGTCTTACTGTATATATTTATAAAGCAGAGACATGTACAAACATTTTGAGGTATAATACATGTATGTCAAGCTATCCTGGAGACCGGAAGTGGACGACAATTGAGCCATAATGGTTGTACAGCCAGCAATTTGACCTACACGACCATGGTTTTTTACTTCTGACTTGGTCCACGGGTCCTATGGAATGATCTACGGGGAATAGTTATCAAGCAGAGGCATTGACAAACGTTTTGAGGTATCATACATGTAGATCAAGTCTCCCTGAGGACCGGAAGTTGCCTATTACGGAGCTAAAATGGGATGCCAGGACCGTGACGGATATTCGGGTAATAACGCATATTGGTTTTTCGCATTTTTCTGGCTAACGAAGGGCTCCAGAAATAAAAACTAAACATATATATTAAGCAGAGAACCCTGCGCACAAATTTGTTAAGGTATTTGGTTATTCGAGCCGCCATGGGGACCGGAAGGGGGTGAAAACATTGGTAAACCGTTTTATTTTAACCTACCGCCGGACATTGGTTTTACATTATTTACTCCAATCAAGGGGCGTATAGACAGTCTTACTGTATATATTTATAAAGCAGAGACATGTACAAACATTTTGAGGTATAATACATGTATGTCAAGCTATCCTGGAGACCGGAAGTGGACGAAAATTGAGCTATAATGGTTGTACAGCCGGCAATTTGACCTACCCGACCATGGTTTTTTACTTCTGACTTGGTCCACAGGTCCTATGGAATGATCTACGGGGAATAGTTATCAAGCAGAGGCATTGACAAACGTTTTGAGGTATCATACATGTAGATCAAGTCTCCCTGAGGACCGGAAGTTGCCTATTACGGAGCTAAAATGGGATGCCAGGACAGTGACGGATATTCGGGTAATAACGCATATTGGTTTTTCGCATTTTTCTGGCTAACGAAGGGCTCCAGAAATAAAAACTAAACATATATATTAAGCAGAGAACCCTGCGGACAAATTTGTTAAGGTATTTGGTTATTCGGGCCACCATGGGGACCGGAAGGGGGTGAAAACATTGGTAAACCGTTTTATTTTAACCTACCGCCGGACATTGGTTTTACATTATTTACTCCAATCAAGGGGCGTATAGACAGTCTTACTGTATATATTTATAAAGCAGAGACATGTACAAACATTTTGAGGTATAATACATGTATGTCAAGCTATCCTGGAGACCGGAAGTGGACGAAAATTGAGCTATAATGGTTGTACAGCCGGCAATTTGACCTACCCGACCATGGTTTTTTACTTCTGACTTGGTCCACAGGTCCTATGGAATGATCTACGGGGAATAGTTATCAAGCAGAGGCATTGACAAACGTTTTGAGGTATCATACATGTAGATCAAGTCTCCCTGAGGACCGGAAGTTGCCTATTACGGAGCTAAAATGGGATGCCAGGACCCTGACGGATATTCGGGTAATAACGCATATTGGTTTTTCGCAATCTTCTGGCTAACGAAGGGCTCCAGAAATAAAAACTAAACATATATATTAAGCAGAGACAACTGCGCAAATATTTTTTAAGGTATTTGGTTATTCGGGCCACCATGGTGACCGGAAGGGGGTGAAAACATTGGTAAACCGTTTTATTTTAACCTACCGCCGGACATTGGTTTTACATTATTTACTCCAATCAAGGGGCGTATAGACAGTCTTACTGTATATATTTATAAAGCAGAGACATGTACAAACATTTTGAGGTATAATACATGTATGTCAAGCTATCCTGGAGACCGGAAGTGGACGAAAATTGAGCTATAATGGTTGTACAGCCGGCAATTTGACCTACCCGACCATGGTTTTTTACTTCTGACTTGGTCCACAGGTCCTATGGAATGATCTACGGGGAATAGTTATCAAGCAGAGGCATTGACAAACGTTTTGAGGTATCATACATGTAGATCAAGTCTCCCTGAGGACCGGAAGTTGCCTATTACGGAGCTAAAATGGGATACCAGGACCGTGACGGATATTCCGGGTAATAACGCATATTGGTTTTTCGCAATCTTCTGGCTAACGAAGGGCTCCAGAAATAAAAACTAAACATATATATTAAGCAGAGAACCCTGCGCACAAATTTGTTAAGGTATTTGGTTATTCGGGCCGCCATGGGGACCGGAAGGGGGTGAAAACATTGGTAAACCGTTTTATTTTAACCTACCGCCGGACATTGGTTTTACATTATTTACTCCAATCAAGGGGCGTATAGACAGTCTTACTGTATATATTTATAAAGCAGAGACATGTACAAACATTTTGAGGTATAATACATGTATGTCAAGCTATCCTGGAGACCGGAAGTGGACGAAAATTGAGCTATAATGGTTGTACAGCAGGCAATTTGACCTACCCGACCATGGTTTTTTACTTCTGACTTGGTCCACAGGTCCTATGGAATGATCTACGGGGAATAGTTATCAAGCAGAGGCATTGACAAACGTTTTGAGGTATCATACATGTAGATCAAGTCTCCCTGAGGACCGGAAGTTGCCTATTACGGAGCTAAAATGGGATGCCAGGACCGTGACGGATATTCGGGTAATAACGCATATTGGTTTTTCGAATTTTTCTGGCTAACGAAGGGCTCCAGAAATAAAAACTAAACATATATATTAAGCAGAGAACCCTGCGCACAAATTTGTTAAGGTATTTGGTTATTCGGGCAGCCATGGGGACCGGAAGGGGGTGAAAACATTGGTAAACCGTTTTATTTTAACCTACCGCCGGACATTGGTTTTACATTATTTACTCCAATCAAGGGGCGTATAGACAGTCTTACTGTATATATTTATAAAGCAGAGACATGTACAAACATTTTGAGGTATAATACATGTATGTCAAGCTATTCTGGAGACCGGAAGTGGACGACAATTGAGCCATAATGGTTGTACAGCCAGCAATTTGACCTACCCGACCATGGTTTTTTACTTCTGACTTGGTCCACGGGTCCTATGGAATGATCTACGGGGAATAGTTATCAAGCAGAGGCATTGACAAACGTTTTGAGGTATCATACATGCAGATCAAGTCTCCCTGAGGACCGGAAGTTGCCTATTACGGAGCTAAAATGGGATGCCAGGACCGTGACGGATATTCGGGTAATAACGCATATTGGTTTTTCGCATTTTTCTGGCTAACGAAGGGCTCCAGAAATAAAAACTAAACATATATATTAAGCAGAGAACCCTGCGCACAAATTTGTTAAGGTATTTGGTTATTCGGGCCGCCATGGGGACCGGAAGGGGGTGAAAACATTGGTAAACCGTTTTATTTTAACCTACCGCCGGACATTGGTTTTACATTATTTACTCCAATCAAGGGGCGTATAGACAGTCTTACTGTATATATTTATAAAGCAGAGACATGTACAAACATTTTGAGGTATAATACATGTATGTCAAGCTATCCTGGAGACCGGAAGTGGACGAAAATTGAGCTATAATGGTTGTACAGCCGGCAATTTGACCTACCCGACCATGGTTTTTTACTTCTGACTTGGTCCACAGGTCCTATGGAATGATCTACGGGGAATAGTTATCAAGCAGAGGCATTGACAAACGTTTTGAGGTATCATACATGTAGATCAAGTCTCCCTGAGGACCGGAAGTTGCCTATTACGGAGCTAAAATGGGATGCCAGGACAGTGACGGATATTCGGGTAATAACGCATATTGGTTTTTCGCATTTTTCTGGCTAACGAAGGGCTCCAGAAATAAAAACTAAACATATATATTAAGCAGAGAACCCTGCGCACAAATTTGTTAAGCTATTTGGTTATTCGGGCCACCATGGTGACCGGAAGGGGGTGAAAACATTGGTAAACCGATTTAATTTAACTTACCGCCGGACATTGGTTTTACATTATTTACTCCAATCAAGGGGCGTATAGACAGTCTTACTGTATATATTTATAAAGCAGAGACATGTACAAACATTTTGTGGTATAATACATGTATGTCAAGCTATCCTGGAGACCGGAAGTGGACGAAAATTGAGCTATAATGGTTGTACAGCCGGCAATTTGACCTACCCGACCATGGTTTTTTACTTCTGACTTGGTCCACAGGTCCTATGGAATGATCTACGGGGAATAGTTATCAAGCAGAGGCATTGACAAACGTTGTGAGGTATCATACATGTAGATCAAGTCTCCCTGAGGACCGGAAGTTGCCTATTACGGAGCTAAAATGGGATGCCAGGACCGTGACGGATATTCCGGGTAATAACGCATATTGGTTTTTCGCAATCTTCTGGCTAACGAAGGGCTCCAGAAATAAAAACTAAACATATATATTAAGCAGAGACAACTGCGCAAATATTTTTTAAGGTATTTGGTTATTCGGGCCACCATGGTGACCGGAAGGGGGTGAAAACATTGGTAAACCGTTTTATTTTAACCTACCGCCGGACATTGGTTTTACATTATTTACTCCAATCAAGGGGCGTATAGACAGTCTTACTGTATATATTTATAAAGCAGAGACATGTACAAACATTTTGAGGTATAATACATGTATGTCAAGCTATCCTGGAGACCGGAAGTGGACGACAATTGAGCCATAATGGTTGTACAGCCGGCAATTTGACCTACTCAACCATGGTTTTTTACTTCTGACTTGGTCCAAGGGTCCTATGGAATGATCTACGGGGAATAGTTATCAAGCAGAGGCATTGACAAACGTTTTGAGGTATCATACATTTAGATCAAGTCTCCCTGAGGACCGGAAGTTGCCTATTATGGAGCTAAAATGGGATGCCAGGACCGGGACGGATATTCCGGGTAATAACGCATATTGGTTTTTCGCATTTTTCTGGCTAACGAAGGGCTCCAGAAATAAAAACTAAACATATATATTAAGCAGAGAACCCTGCGGACAAATTTGTTAAGGTATTTGGTTATTCGGGCCCCATGGGGACCGGAAGGGGGTGAAAACATTGGTAAACCGTTTTATTTTAACCTACCGCAGGACATTGGTTTTACATTATTTACTCCAATCAAGGGGCGTATAGACAGTCTTACTGTATATATTTATAAAGCAGAGACATGTACAAACATTTTGAGGTATAATACATGTATGTCAAGCTATCCTGGAGACCGGAAGTGGACGAAAATTGAGCTATAATGGTTGTACAGCCGGCAATTTGACCTACCCGACCATGGTTTTTTACTTCTGACTTGGTCCACAGGTCCTATGGAATGATCTACGGGGAATAGTTATCAAGCAGAGGCATTGACAAACGTTGTGAGGTATCATACATGTAGATCAAGTCTCCCTGAGGACCGGAAGTTGCCTATTACGGAGCTAAAATGGGATGCCAGGACCCTGACGGATATTCGGGTAATAACGCATATTGGTTTTTCGCAATCTTCTGGCTAACGAAGGGCTCCAGAAATAAAAACTAAACATATATATTAAGCAGAGACAACTGCGCAAATATTTTTTAAGGTATTTGGTTATTCGGGCCACCATGGTGACCGGAAGGGGGTGAAAACATTGGTAAACCGTTTTATTTTAACCTACCGCCGGACATTGGTTTTACATTATTTACTCCAATCAAGGGGCGTATAGACAGTCTTACTGTATATATTTATAAAGCAGAGACATGTACAAACATTTTGAGGTATAATACATGTATGTCAAGCTATCCTGGAGACCGGAAGTGGACGAAAATTGAGCTATAATGGTTGTACAGCCGGCAATTTGACCTACCCGACCATGGTTTTTTACTTCTGACTTGGTCCACAGGTCCTATGGAATGATCTACGGGGAATAGTTATCAAGCAGAGGCATTGACAAACGTTTTGAGGTATCATACATGTAGATCAAGTCTCCCTGAGGACCGGAAGTTGCCTATTACGGAGCTAAAATGGGATACCAGGACCGTGACGGATATTCCGGGTAATAACGCATATTGGTTTTTCGCAATCTTCTGGCTAACGAAGGGCTCCAGAAATAAAAACTAAACATATATATTAAGCAGAGAACCCTGCGCACAAATTTGTTAAGGTATTTGGTTATTCGGGCCGCCATGGGGACCGGAAGGGGGTGAAAACATTGGTAAACCGTTTTATTTTAACCTACCGCCGGACATTGGTTTTACATTATTTACTCCAATCAAGGGGCGTATAGACAGTCTTACTGTATATATTTATAAAGCAGAGACATGTACAAACATTTTGAGGTATAATACATGTATGTCAAGCTATCCTGGAGACCGGAAGTGGACGAAAATTGAGCTATAATGGTTGTACAGCAGGCAATTTGACCTACCCGACCATGGTTTTTTACTTCTGACTTGGTCCACAGGTCCTATGGAATGATCTACGGGGAATAGTTATCAAGCAGAGGCATTGACAAACGTTTTGAGGTATCATACATGTAGATCAAGTCTCCCTGAGGACCGGAAGTTGCCTATTACGGAGCTAAAATGGGATGCCAGGACCGTGACGGATATTCGGGTAATAACGCATATTGGTTTTTCGAATTTTTCTGGCTAACGAAGGGCTCCAGAAATAAAAACTAAACATATATATTAAGCAGAGAACCCTGCGGACAAATTTGTTAAGGTATTTGGTTATTCGGGCAGCCATGGGGACCGGAAGGGGGTGAAAACATTGGTAAACCGTTTTATTTTAACCTACCGCCGGACATTGGTTTTACATTATTTACTCCAATCAAGGGGCGTATAGACAGTCTTACTGTATATATTTATAAAGCAGAGACATGTACAAACATTTTGAGGTATAATACATGTATGTCAAGCTATTCTGGAGACCGGAAGTGGACGACAATTGAGCCATAATGGTTGTACAGCCAGCAATTTGACCTACCCGACCATGGTTTTTTACTTCTGACTTGGTCCACGGGTCCTATGGAATGATCTACGGGGAATAGTTATCAAGCAGAGGCATTGACAAACGTTTTGAGGTATCATACATGTAGATCAAGTCTCCCTGAGGACCGGAAGTTGCCTATTACGGAGCTAAAATGGGATGCCAGGACCGTGACGGATATTCGGGTAATAACGCATATTGGTTTTTCGCATTTTTCTGGCTAACGAAGGGCTCCAGAAATAAAAACTAAACATATATATTAAGCAGAGAACCCTGCGCACAAATTTGTTAAGGTATTTGGTTATTCGGGCCGCCATGGGGACCGGAAGGGGGTGAAAACATTGGTAAACCGTTTTATTTTAACCTACCGCCGGACATTGGTTTTACATTATTTACTCCAATCAAGGGGCGTATAGACAGTCTTACTGTATATATTTATAAAGCAGAGACATGTACAAACATTTTGAGGTATAATACATGTATGTCAAGCTATCCTGGAGACCGGAAGTGGACGAAAATTGAGCTATAATGGTTGTACAGCCGGCAATTTGACCTACCCGACCATGGTTTTTTACTTCTGACTTGGTCCACAGGTCCTATGGAATGATCTACGGGGAATAGTTATCAAGCAGAGGCATTGACAAACGTTTTGAGGTATCATACATGTAGATCAAGTCTCCCTGAGGACCGGAAGTTGCCTATTACGGAGCTAAAATGGGATGCCAGGACAGTGACGGATATTCGGGTAATAACGCATATTGGTTTTTCGCATTTTTCTGGCTAACGAAGGGCTCCACAAATAAAAACTAAACATATATATTAAGCAGAGAACCCTGCGCACAAATTTGTTAAGCTATTTGGTTATTCGGGCCACCATGGGGACCGGAAGGGGGTGAAAACATTGGTAAACCGATTTAATTTAACCTACCGCCGGACATTGGTTTTACATTATTTACTCCAATCAAGGGGCGTATAGACAGTCTTACTGTATATATTTATAAAGCAGAGACATGTACAAACATTTTGTGGTATAATACATGTATGTCAAGCTATCCTGGAGACCGGAAGTGGACGAAAATTGAGCTATAATGGTTGTACAGCCGGCAATTTGACCTACCCGACCATGGTTTTTTACTTCTGACTTGGTCCACAGGTCCTATGGAATGATCTACGGGGAATAGTTATCAAGCAGAGGCATTGACAAACGTTGTGAGGTATCATACATGTAGATCAAGTCTCCCTGAGGACCGGAAGTTGCCTATTACGGAGCTAAAATGGGATGCCAGGACCGTGACGGATATTCCGGGTAATAACGCATATTGGTTTTTCGCAATCTTCTGGCTAACGAAGGGCTCCAGAAATAAAAACTAAACATATATATTAAGCAGAGACAACTGCGCAAATATTTTTTAAGGTATTTGGTTATTCGGGCCACCATGGTGACCGGAAGGGGGTGAAAACATTGGTAAACCGTTTTATTTTAACCTACCGCCGGACATTGGTTTTACATTATTTACTCCAATCAAGGGGCGTATAGACAGTCTTACTGTATATATTTATAAAGCAGAGACATGTACAAACATTTTGAGGTATAATACATGTATGTCAAGCTATCCTGGAGACCGGAAGTGGACGACAATTGAGCCATAATGGTTGTACAGCCGGCAATTTGACCTACTCAACCATGGTTTTTTACTTCTGACTTGGTCCAAGGGTCCTATGGAATGATCTACGGGGAATAGTTATCAAGCAGAGGCATTGACAAACGTTTTGAGGTATCATACATTTAGATCAAGTCTCCCTGAGGACCGGAAGTTGCCTATTATGGAGCTAAAATGGGATGCCAGGACCGGGACGGATATTCCGGGTAATAACGCATATTGGTTTTTCGCATTTTTCTGGCTAACGAAGGGCTCCAGAAATAAAAACTAAACATATATATTAAGCAGAGAACCCTGCGGACAAATTTGTTAAGGTATTTGGTTATTCGGGCCCCATGGGGACCGGAAGGGGGTGAAAACATTGGTAAACCGTTTTATTTTAACCTACCGCAGGACATTGGTTTTACATTATTTACTCCAATCAAGGGGCGTATAGACAGTCTTACTGTATATATTTATAAAGCAGAGACATGTACAAACATTTTGAGGTATAATACATGTATGTCAAGCTATCCTGGAGACCGGAAGTGGACGAAAATTGAGCTATAATGGTTGTACAGCCGGCAATTTGACCTACCCGACCATGGTTTTTTACTTCTGACTTGGTCCACAGGTCCTATGGAATGATCTACGGGGAATAGTTATCAAGCAGAGGCATTGACAAACGTTTTGAGGTATCATACATGTAGATCAAGTCTCCCTGAGGACCGGAAGTTGCCTATTACGGAGCTAAAATGGGATACCAGGACCGTGACGGATATTCCGGGTAATAACGCATATTGGTTTTTCGCAATCTTCTGGCTAACGAAGGGCTCCAGAAATAAAAACTAAACATATATATTAAGCAGAGAACCCTGCGCACAAATTTGTTAAGGTATTTGGTTATTCGGGCCGCCATGGGGACCGGAAGGGGGTGAAAACATTGGTAAACCGTTTTATTTTAACCTACCGCCGGACATTGGTTTTACATTATTTACTCCAATCAAGGGGCGTATAGACAGTCTTACTGTATATATTTATAAAGCAGAGACATGTACAAACATTTTGAGGTATAATACATGTATGTCAAGCTATCCTGGAGACCGGAAGTGGACGAAAATTGAGCTATAATGGTTGTACAGCCGGCAATTTGACCTACCCGACCATGGTTTTTTACTTCTGACTTGGTCCACAGGTCCTATGGAATGATCTACGGGGAATAGTTATCAAGCAGAGGCATTGACAAACGTTTTGAGGTATCATACATGTAGATCAAGTCTCCCTGAGGACCGGAAGTTGCCTATTACGGAGCTAAAATGGGATGCCAGGACCGTGACGGATATTCGGGTAATAACGCATATTGGTTTTTCGCATTTTTCTGGCTAACGAAGGGCTCCAGAAATAAAAACTAAACATATATATTAAGCAGAGAACCCTGCGGACAAATTTGTTAAGGTATTTGGTTATTCGGGCCGCCATGGGGACCGGAAGGGGGTGAAAACATTGGTAAACCGTTTTATTTTAACCTACCGCCGGACATTGGTTTTACATTATTTACTCCAATCAAGGGGCGTATAGACAGTCTTACTGTATATATTTATAAAGCAGAGACATGTACAAACATTTTGAGGTATAATACATGTATGTCAAGCTATCCTGGAGACCGGAAGTGGACGAAAATTGAGCTATAATGGTTGTACAGCCGGCAATTTGATCTACCCGACCATGGTTTTTTACTTCTGACTTGGTCCACAGGTCCTATGGAATGATCTACGGGGAATAGTTATCAAGCAGAGGCATTGACAAACGTTTTGAGGTATCATACATGTAGATCAAGTCTCCCTGAGGACCGGAAGTTGCCTATTACGGAGCTAAAATGGGATGCCAGGACCGTGACGGATATTCGGGTAATAACGCATATTGGTTTTTCGCATTTTTCTGGCTAACGAAGGGCTCCAGAAATAAAAACTAAACATATATATTAAGCAGAGAACCCTGCGCACAAATTTGTTAAGGTATTTGGTTATTCGGGCCGCCATGGGGACCGGAAGGGGGTGAAAACATTGGTAAACCGTTTTATTTTAACCTACCGCCGGACATTGGTTTTACATTATTTACTCCAATCAAGGGGCGTATAGACAGTCTTACTGTATATATTTATAAAGCAGAGACATGTACAAACATTTTGAGGTATAATACATGTATGTCAAGCTATCCTGGAGACCGGAAGTGGACGAAAATTGAGCTATAATGGTTGTACAGCCGGCAATTTGATCTACCCGACCATGGTTTTTTACTTCTGACTTGGTCCAAGGGTCCTATGGAATGATCTACGGGGAATAGTTATCAAGCAGAGGCATTGACAAACGTTTTGAGGTATCATACATGTAGATCAAGTCTCCCTGAGGACCGGAAGTTGCCTATTACGGAGCTAAAATGGGATGCCAGGACCGTGACGGATATTCCGGGTAATAACGCATATTGGTTTTTCGCAATCTTCTGGCTAACGAAGGGCTCCAGAAATAAAAACTAAACATATATATTAAGCAGAGACAACTGCGCAAATATTTTTTAAGGTATTTGGTTATTCGGGCCACCATGGTGACCGAAAGGGGGTGAAAACATTGGTAAACCGTTTTATTTTAACCTACCGCCGGACATTGGTTTTACATTATTTACTCCAATCAAGGGGCGTATAGACAGTCTTACTGTATATATTTATAAAGCAGAGACATGTACAAACATTTTGAGGTATAATACATGTATGTCAAGCTATCCTGGAGACCAGAAGTGGACGAAAATTGAGCTATAATGGTTGTACAGCCGGCAATTTGATCTACCCGACCATGGTTTTTTACTTCTGACTTGGTCCACAGGTCCTATGGAATGATCTACGGGGAATAGTTATCAAGCAGAGGCATTGACAAACGTTTTGAGGTATCATACATTTAGATCAAGTCTCCCTGAGGACCGGAAGTTG
Organism: Bathymodiolus brooksi; assembly: GCA_963680875.1. Lineage (NCBI taxonomy): Eukaryota > Metazoa > Mollusca > Bivalvia > Mytilida > Modiolidae > Bathymodiolus > Bathymodiolus brooksi. Next base: position 67,312,346 of record OY804587.1, read on the forward strand.
CCTATTATGGAGCTAAAATGGGATGCCAGGACCGTGACGGATATTCCGGGTAATAACGCATATTGGTTTTTCGCATTTTTCTGGCTAACGAAGAGCTCCAGAAATAAAAACTAAACATATATATTAAGCAGAGAACCCTGCGGACAAATTTGTTAAGGTATTTGGTTATTCGGGCCGCCATGGGGACCGGAAGGGGGTGAAAACATTGGTAAACCGTTTTATTTTAACCTATCGCCGGACATTGGTTTTACATTATTTACTCCAATCAAGGGGCGTATAGACAGTCTTACTGTATATATTTATAAAGCAGAGACATGTACAAACATTTTGAGGTATAATACATGTATGTCAAGCTATCCTGGAGACCGGAAGTGGACGAAAATTGAGCTATAATGGTTGTACAGCCGGCAATTTGATCTACCCGACCATGGTTTTTTACTTCTGACTTGGTCCACAGGTCCTATGGAATGATCTACGGGGAATAGTTATCAAGCAGAGGCATTGACAAACGTTTTGAGGTATCATACATGTAGATCAAGTCTCCCTGAGGACCGGAAGTTGCCTATTACGGAGCTAAAATGGGATACCAGGACCGTGACGGATATTCCGGGTAATAACGCATATTGGTTTTTCGCAATCTTCTGGCTAACGAAGGGCTCCAGAAATAAAAACTAAACATATATATTAAGCAGAGAATCCTGCGCACAAATTTGTTAAGGTATTTGGTTATTCGGGCCGCCATGGGGACCGGAAGGGGGTGAAAACATTGGTAAACCGTTTTATTTTAACCTACCGCCGGACATTGGTTTTACATTATTTACTCCAATCAAGGGGCGTATAGACAGTCTTACTGTATATATTTATAAAGCAGAGACATGTACAAACATTTTGAGGTATAATACATGTATGTCAAGCTATCCTGGAGACCGGAAGTGGACGAAAATTGAGCTATAATGGTTGTACAGCCGGCAATTTGACCTACCCGACCATGGTTTTTTACTTCTGACTTGGTCCACAGGTCCTATGGAATGATCTACGGGGAATAGTTATCAAGCAGAGGCATTGACAAACGTTTTGAGGTATCATACATGTAGATCAAGTCTCCCTGAGGACCGGAAGTTGCCTATTACGGAGCTAAAATGGGATGCCAGGACCGTGACGGATATTCGGGTAATAACGCATATTGGTTTTTCGCATTTTTCTGGCTAACGAAGGGCTCCAGAAATAAAAACTAAACATATATATTAAGCAGAGAACCCTGCGCACAAATTTGCTAAGGTATTTGGTTATTCGGGCCGCCATGGGGACCGGAAGGGGGTGAAAACATTGGTAAACCGTTTTATTTTAACCTACCGCCGGACATTGGTTTTACATTATTTACTCCAATCAAGGGGCGTATAGACAGTCTTACTGTATATATTTATAAAGCAGAGACATGTACAAACATTTTGAGGTATAATACATGTATGTCAAGCTATCCTGGAGACCGGAAGTGGACGACAATTGAGCCATAATGGTTGTACAGCCGGCAATTTGACCTACCCGACCATGGTTTTTTACTTCTGACTTGGTCCACGGGTCCTATGGAATGATCTACGGGGAATAGTTATCAAGCAGAGGCATTGACAAACGTTTTGAGGTATCATACATGTAGATCAAGTCTCCCTGAGGACCGGAAGTTGCCTATTACGGAGCTAAAATGGGATGCCAGGACCGTGACGGATATTCGGGTAATAACGCATATTGGTTTTTCGCATTTTTCTGGCTAACGAAGGGCTCCAGAAATAAAAACTAAACATATATATTAAGCAGAGAACCCTGCGGACAAATTTGTTCAGGTATTTGGTTATTCGGGCAGCCATGGGGACCGGAAGGGGGTGAAAACATTGGTAAACCGTTTTATTTTAACCTACCGCCGGACATTGGTTTTACATTATTTACTCCAATCAAGGGGCGTATAGACAGTCTTACTGTATATATTTATAAAGCAGAGACATGTACAAACATTTTGAGGTATAATACATGTATGTCAAGCTATCCTGGAGACCGGAAGTGGACGAAAATTGAGCTATAATGGTTGTACAGCCGGCAATTTGATCTACCCGACCATGGTTTTTTACTTCTGACTTGGTCCACAGGTCCTATGGAATGATCTACGGGGAATAGTTATCAAGCAGAGGCATTGACAAACGTTTTGAGGTATCATACATGTAGATCAAGTCTCCCTGAGGACCGGAAGTTGCCTATTACGGAGCTAAAATGGGATGCCAGGACCGTGACGGATATTCGGGTAATAACGCATATTGGTTTTTCGCATTTTTCTGGCTAACGAAGGGCTCCAGAAATAAAAACTAAACATATATATTAAGCAGAGAACCCTGCGGACAAATTTGTTAAGGTATTTGGTTATTCGGGCCGCCATGGGGACCGGAAGGGGGTGAAAACATTGGTAAACCGTTTTATTTTAACCTACCGCCGGACATTGGTTTTACATTATTTACTCCAATCAAGGGGCGTATAGACAGTCTTACTGTATATATTTATAAAGCAGAGACATGTACAAACATTTTGAGGTATAATACATGTATGTCAAGCTATCCTGGAGACCGGAAGTGGACGAAAATTGAGCTATAATGGTTGTACAGCCGGCAATTTGACCTACCCGACCATGGTTTTTTACTTCTGACTTGGTCCACAGGTCCTATGGAATGATCTACGGGGAATAGTTATCAAGCAGAGGCATTGACAAACGTTTTGAGGTATCATACATGTAGATCAAGTCTCCCTGAGGACCGGAAGTTGCCTATTACGGAGCTAAAATGGGATGCCAGGACAGTGACGGATATTCGGGTAATAACGCATATTGGTTTTTCGCATTTTTCTGGCTAACGAAGGGCTCCAGAAATAAAAACTAAACATATATATTAAGCAGAGAACCCTGCGCACAAATTTGTTAAGGTATTTGGTTATTCGGGCCGCCATGGGGACCGGAAGGGGGTGAAAACATTGGTAAACCGTTTTATTTTAACCTACCGCCGGACATTGGTTTTACATTATTTACTCCAATCAAGGGGCGTATAGACAGTCTTACTGTATATATTTATAAAGCAGAGACATGTACAAACATTTTGTGGTATAATACATGTATGTCAAGCTATCCTGGAGACCGGAAGTGGACGAAAATTGAGCTATAATGGTTGTACAGCCGGCAATTTGACCTACCCGACCATGGTTTTTTACTTCTGACTTGGTCCACAGGTCCTATGGAATGATCTACGGGGAATAGTTATAAAGCAGAGGCATTGACAAACGTTTTGAGGTATCATACATGTAGATCAAGTCTCCCGGAGGACCGGAAGTTGCCTATTACGGAGCTAAAATGGGATGCCAGGACCGTGACGGATATTCGGGTAATAACGCATATTGGTTTTTCGCATTTTTCTGGCTAACGAAGGGCTCCAGAAATAAAAACTAAACATATATATTAAGCAGAGAACCCTGCGCACAAATTTGTTAAGGTATTTGGTTATTCGGGCCGCCATGGGGACCGGAAGGGGGTGAAAACATTGGTAAACCGTTTTATTTTAACCTACCGCCGGACATTGGTTTTACATTATTTACTCCAATCAAGGGGCGTATAGACAGTCTTACTGTATATATTTATAAAGCAGAGACATGTACAAACATTTTGAGGTATAATACATGTATGTCAAGCTATCCTGGAGACCGGAAGTGGACGAAAATTGAGCTATAATGGTTGTACAGCAGGCAATTTGACCTACCCGACCATGGTTTTTTACTTCTGACTTGGTCCACAGGTCCTATGGAATGATCTACGGGGAATAGTTATCAAGCAGAGGCATTGACAAACGTTTTGAGGTATCATACATGTAGATCAAGTCTCCCGGAGGACCGGAAGTTGCCTATTACGGAGCTAAAATGGGATGCCAGGACCGTGACGGATATTCGGGTAATAACGCATATTGGTTTTTCGCATTTTTCTGGCTAACGAAGGGCTCCAGAAATAAAAACTAAACATATATATTAAGCAGAGAACCCTGCGCACAAATTTGTTAAGGTATTTGGTTATTCGGGCCGCCATGGGGACCGGAAGGGGGTGAAAACATTGGTAAACCGTTTTATTTTAACCTACCGCCGGACATTTGTTTTACATTATTTACTCCAATCAAGGGGCGTATAGACAGTCTTACTGTATATATTTATAAAGCAGAGACATGTACAAACATTTTGAGGTATAATACATGTATGTCAAGCTATCCTGGAGACCGGAAGTGGACGAAAATTGAGCTATAATGGTTGTACAGCCGGCAATTTGACCTACCCGACCATGGTTTTTTACTTCTGACTTGGTCCACAGGTCCTATGGAATGATCTACGGGGAATAGTTATCAAGCAGAGGCATTGACAAACGTTTTGAGGTATCATACATGTAGATCAAGTCTCCCTGAGGACCGGAAGTTGCCTATTACGGAGCTAAAATGGGATGCCAGGACAGTGACGGATATTCGGGTAATAACGCATATTGGTTTTTCGCATTTTTCTGGCTAACGAAGGGCTCCAGAAATAAAAACTAAACATATATATTAAGCAGAGAACCCTGCGCACAAATTTGTTAAGGTATTTGGTTATTCGGGCCGCCATGGGGACCGGAAGGGGGTGAAAACATTGGTAAACCGTTTTATTTTAACCTACCGCCGGACATTGGTTTTACATTATTTACTCCAATCAAGGGGCGTATAGACAGTCTTACTGTATATATTTATAAAGCAGAGACATGTACAAACATTTTGAGGTATAATACATGTATGTCAAGCTATCCTGGAGACCGGAAGTGGACGAAAATTGAGCTATAATGGTTGTACAGCCGGCAATTTGACCTACCCGACCATGGTTTTTTACTTCTGACTTGGTCCACAGGTCCTATGGAATGATCTACGGGGAATAGTTATCAAGCAGAGGCATTGACAAACGTTTTGAGGTATCATACATGTAGATCAAGTCTCCCTGAGGACCGGAAGTTGCCTATTACGGAGCTAAAATGGGATGCCAGGACAGTGACGGATATTCGGGTAATAACGCATATTGGTTTTTCGCATTTTTCTGGCTAACGAAGGGCTCCAGAAATAAAAACTAAACATATATATTAAGCAGAGAACCCTGCGCACAAATTTGTTAAGCTATTTGGTTATTCGGGCCACCATGGGGACCGGAAGGGGGTGAAAACATTGGTAAACCGATTTAATTTAACCTACCGCCGGACATTGGTTTTACATTATTTACTCCAATCAAGGGGCGTATAGACAGTCTTACTGTATATATTTATAAAGCAGAGACATGTACAAACATTTTGTGGTATAATACATGTATGTCAAGCTATCCTGGAGACCGGAAGTGGACGAAAATTGAGCTATAATGGTTGTACAGCCGGCAATTTGACCTACCCGACCATGGTTTTTTACTTCTGACTTGGTCCACAGGTCCTATGGAATGATCTACGGGGAATAGTTATCAAGCAGAGGCATTGACAAACGTTGTGAGGTATCATACATGTAGATCAAGTCTCCCTGAGGACCGGAAGTTGCCTATTACGGAGCTAAAATGGGATGCCAGGACCGTGACGGATATTCCGGGTAATAACGCATATTGGTTTTTCGCAATCTTCTGGCTAACGAAGGGCTCCAGAAATAAAAACTAAACATATATATTAAGCAGAGACAACTGCGCAAATATTTTTTAAGGTATTTGGTTATTCGGGCCACCATGGTGACCGGAAGGGGGTGAAAACATTGGTAAACCGTTTTATTTTAACCTACCGCCGGACATTGGTTTTACATTATTTACTCCAATCAAGGGGCGTATAGACAGTCTTACTGTATATATTTATAAAGCAGAGACATGTACAAACATTTTGAGGTATAATACATGTATGTCAAGCTATCCTGGAGACCGGAAGTGGACGACAATTGAGCCATAATGGTTGTACAGCCGGCAATTTGACCTACTCAACCATGGTTTTTTACTTCTGACTTGGTCCAAGGGTCCTATGGAATGATCTACGGGGAATAGTTATCAAGCAGAGGCATTGACAAACGTTTTGAGGTATCATACATTTAGATCAAGTCTCCCTGAGGACCGGAAGTTGCCTATTATGGAGCTAAAATGGGATGCCAGGACCGGGACGGATATTCCGGGTAATAACGCATATTGGTTTTTCGCATTTTTCTGGCTAACGAAGGGCTCCAGAAATAAAAACTAAACATATATATTAAGCAGAGAACCCTGCGCACAAATTTGTTAAGGTATTTGGTTATTCGGGCCGCCATGGGGACCGGAAGGGGATGAAAACATTGGTAAACCGTTTTATTTTAACCTACCGCCGGACATTGGTTTTACATTATTTACTCCAATCAAGGGGCGTATAGACAGTCTTACTGTATATATTTATAAAGCAGAGACATGTACAAACATTTTGAGGTATAATACATGTATGTCAAGCTATCCTGGAGACCGGAAGTGGACGAAAATTGAGCTATAATGGTTGTACAGCCGGCAATTTGACCTACCCGACCATGGTTTTTTACTTCTGACTTGGTCCACAGGTCCTATGGAATGATCTACGGGGAATAGTTATCAAGCAGAGGCATTGACAAACGTTTTGAGGTATCATACATGTAGATCAAGTCTCCCTGAGGACCGGAAGTTGCCTATTACGGAGCTAAAATGGGATGCCAGGACCGTGACGGATATTCGGGTAATAACGCATATTGGTTTTTCGCATTTTTCTGGCTAACGAAGGGCTCCAGAAATAAAAACTAAACATATATATTAAGCAGAGAACCCTGCGGACAAATTTGTTAAGGTATTTGGTTATTCGGGCCGCCATGGGGACCGGAAGGGGGTGAAAACATTGGTAAACCGTTTTATTTTAACCTACCGCCGGACATTGGTTTTACATTATTTACTCCAATCAAGGGGCGTATAGACAGTCTTACTGTATATATTTATAAAGCAGAGACATGTACAAACATTTTGAGGTATAATACATGTATGTCAAGCTATCCTGGAGACCGGAAGTGGACGAAAATTGAGCTATAATGGTTGTACAGCCGGCAATTTGATCTACCCGACCATGGTTTTTTACTTCTGACTTGGTCCACAGGTCCTATGGAATGATCTACGGGGAATAGTTATCAAGCAGAGGCATTGACAAACGTTTTGAGGTATCATACATGTAGATCAAGTCTCCCTGAGGACCGGAAGTTGCCTATTACGGAGCTAAAATGGGATGCCAGGACCGTGACGGATATTCGGGTAATAACGCATATTGGTTTTTCGCATTTTTCTGGCTAACGAAGGGCTCCAGAAATAAAAACTAAACATATATATTAAGCAGAGAACCCTGCGCACAAATTTGTTAAGGTATTTGGTTATTCGGGCCGCCATGGGGACCGGAAGGGGGTGAAAACATTGGTAAACCGTTTTATTTTAACCTACCGCCGGACATTGGTTTTACATTATTTACTCCAATCAAGGGGCGTATAGACAGTCTTACTGTATATATTTATAAAGCAGAGACATGTACAAACATTTTGAGGTATAATACATGTATGTCAAGCTATCCTGGAGACCGGAAGTGGACGAAAATTGAGCTATAATGGTTGTACAGCCGGCAATTTGATCTACCCGACCATGGTTTTTTACTTCTGACTTGGTCCAAGGGTCCTATGGAATGATCTACGGGGAATAGTTATCAAGCAGAGGCATTGACAAACGTTTTGAGGTATCATACATGTAGATCAAGTCTCCCTGAGGACCGGAAGTTGCCTATTACGGAGCTAAAATGGGATGCCAGGACCGTGACGGATATTCCGGGTAATAACGCATATTGGTTTTTCGCAATCTTCTGGCTAACGAAGGGCTCCAGAAATAAAAACTAAACATATATATTAAGCAGAGACAACTGCGCAAATATTTTTTAAGGTATTTGGTTATTCGGGCCACCATGGTGACCGAAAGGGGGTGAAAACATTGGTAAACCGTTTTATTTTAACCTACCGCCGGACATTGGTTTTACATTATTTACTCCAATCAAGGGGCGTATAGACAGTCTTACTGTATATATTTATAAAGCAGAGACATGTACAAACATTTTGAGGTATAATACATGTATGTCAAGCTATCCTGGAGACCAGAAGTGGACGAAAATTGAGCTATAATGGTTGTACAGCCGGCAATTTGATCTACCCGACCATGGTTTTTTACTTCTGACTTGGTCCACAGGTCCTATGGAATGATCTACGGGGAATAGTTATCAAGCAGAGGCATTGACAAACGTTTTGAGGTATCATACATTTAGATCAAGTCTCCCTGAGGACCGGAAGTTGCCTATTATGGAGCTAAAATGGGATGCCAGGACCGTGACGGATATTCCGGGTAATAACGCATATTGGTTTTTCGCATTTTTCTGGCTAACGAAGAGCTCCAGAAATAAAAACTAAACATATATATTAAGCAGAGAACCCTGCGGACAAATTTGTTAAGGTATTTGGTTATTCGGGCCGCCATGGGGACCGGAAGGGGGTGAAAACATTGGTAAACCGTTTTATTTTAACCTATCGCCGGACATTGGTTTTACATTATTTACTCCAATCAAGGGGCGTATAGACAGTCTTACTGTATATATTTATAAAGCAGAGACATGTACAAACATTTTGAGGTATAATACATGTATGTCAAGCTATCCTGGAGACCGGAAGTGGACGAAAATTGAGCTATAATGGTTGTACAGCCGGCAATTTGATCTACCCGACCATGGTTTTTTACTTCTGACTTGGTCCACAGGTCCTATGGAATGATCTACGGGGAATAGTTATCAAGCAGAGGCATTGACAAACGTTTTGAGGTATCATACATGTAGATCAAGTCTCCCTGAGGACCGGAAGTTGCCTATTACGGAGCTAAAATGGGATACCAGGACCGTGACGGATATTCCGGGTAATAACGCATATTGGTTTTTCGCAATCTTCTGGCTAACGAAGGGCTCCAGAAATAAAAACTAAACATATATATTAAGCAGAGAACCCTGCGCACAAATTTGTTAAGGTATTTGGTTATTCGGGCCGCCATGGGGACCGGAAGGGGGTGAAAACATTGGTAAACCGTTTTATTTTAACCTACCGCCGGACATTGGTTTTACATTATTTACTCCAATCAAGGGGCGTATAGACAGTCTTACTGTATATATTTATAAAGCAGAGACATGTACAAACATTTTGAGGTATAATACATGTATGTCAAGCTATCCTGGAGACCGGAAGTGGACGAAAATTGAGCTATAATGGTTGTACAGCCGGCAATTTGACCTACCCGACCATGGTTTTTTACTTCTGACTTGGTCCACAGGTCCTATGGAATGATCTACGGGGAATAGTTATCAAGCAGAGGCATTGACAAACGTTTTGAGGTATCATACATGTAGATCAAGTCTCCCTGAGGACCGGAAGTTGCCTATTACGGAGCTAAAATGGGATGCCAGGACCGTGACGGATATTCGGGTAATAACGCATATTGGTTTTTCGCATTTTTCTGGCTAACGAAGGGCTCCAGAAATAAAAACTAAACATATATATTAAGCAGAGAACCCTGCGCACAAATTTGCTAAGGTATTTGGTTATTCGGGCCGCCATGGGGACCGGAAGGGGGTGAAAACATTGGTAAACCGTTTTATTTTAACCTACCGCCGGACATTGGTTTTACATTATTTACTCCAATCAAGGGGCGTATAGACAGTCTTACTGTATATATTTATAAAGCAGAGACATGTACAAACATTTTGAGGTATAATACATGTATGTCAAGCTATCCTGGAGACCGGAAGTGGACGACAATTGAGCCATAATGGTTGTACAGCCGGCAATTTGACCTACCCGACCATGGTTTTTTACTTCTGACTTGGTCCACGGGTCCTATGGAATGATCTACGGGGAATAGTTATCAAGCAGAGGCATTGACAAACGTTTTGAGGTATCATACATGTAGATCAAGTCTCCCTGAGGACCGGAAGTTGCCTATTACGGAGCTAAAATGGGATGCCAGGACCGTGACGGATATTCGGGTAATAACGCATATTGGTTTTTCGCATTTTTCTGGCTAACGAAGGGCTCCAGAAATAAAAACTAAACATATATATTAAGCAGAGAACCCTGCGGACAAATTTGTTAAGGTATTTGGTTATTCGGGCCGCCATGGGGACCGGAAGGGGGTGAAAACATTGGTAAACCGTTTTATTTTAACCTACCGCCGGACATTGGTTTTACATTATTTACTCCAATCAAGGGGCGTATAGACAGTCTTACTGTATATATTTATAAAGCAGAGACATGTACAAACATTTTGAGGTATAATACATGTATGTCAAGCTATCCTGGAGACCGGAAGTGGACGAAAATTGAGCTATAATGGTTGTACAGCCGGCAATTTGATCTACCCGACCATGGTTTTTTACTTCTGACTTGGTCCACAGGTCCTATGGAATGATCTACGGGGAATAGTTATCAAGCAGAGGCATTGACAAACGTTTTGAGGTATCATACATGTAGATCAAGTCTCTCTGAGGACCGGAAGTTGCCTATTACGGAGCTAAAATGGGATGCCAGGACCGTGACGGATATTCGGGTAATAACGCATATTGGTTTTTCGCATTTTTCTGGCTAACGAAGGGCTCCAGAAATAAAAACTAAACATATATATTAAGCAGAGAACCCTGCGCACAAATTTGTTAAGGTATTTGGTTATTCGGGCCGCCATGGGGACCGGAAGGGGGTGAAAACATTGGTAAACCGTTTTATTTTAACCTACCGCCGGACATTGGTTTTACATTATTTACTCCAATCAAGGGGCGTATAGACAGTCTTACTGTATATATTTATAAAGCAGAGACATGTACAAACATTTTGAGGTATAATACATGTATGTCAAGCTATCCTGGAGACCGGAAGTGGACGAAAATTGAGCTATAATGGTTGTACAGCCGGCAATTTGACCTACCCGACCATGGTTTTTTACTTCTGACTTGGTCCACAGGTCCTATGGAATGATCTACGGGGAATAGTTATCAAGCAGAGGCATTGACAAACGTTTTGAGGTATCATACATGTAGATCAAGTCTCCCTGAGGACCGGAAGTTGCCTATTACGGAGCTAAAATGGGATGCCAGGACAGTGACGGATATTCGGGTAATAACGCATATTGGTTTTTCGCATTTTTCTGGCTAACGAAGGGCTCCAGAAATAAAAACTAAACATATATATTAAGCAGAGAACCCTGCGCACAAATTTGTTAAGGTATTTGGTTATTCGGGCCACCATGGGGACCGGAAGGGGGTGAAAACATTGGTAAACCGTTTTATTTTAACCTACCGCCGGACATTGGTTTTACATTATTTACTCCAATCAAGGGGCGTATAGACAGTCTTACTGTATATATTTATAAAGCAGAGACATGTACAAACATTTTGAGGTATAATACATGTATGTCAAGCTATCCTGGAGACCGGAAGTGGACGAAAATTGAGCTATAATGGTTGTACAGCCGGCAATTTGACCTACCCGACCATGGTTTTTTACTTCTGACTTGGTCCACAGGTCCTATGGAATGATCTACGGGGAATAGTTATCAAGCAGAGGCATTGACAAACGTTGTGAGGTATCATACATGTAGATCAAGTCTCCCTGAGGACCGGAAGTTGCCTATTACGGAGCTAAAATGGGATGCCAGGACCGTGACGGATATTCCGGGTAATAACGCATATTGGTTTTTCGCAATCTTCTGGCTAACGAAGGGCTCCAGAAATAAAAACTAAACATATATATTAAGCAGAGACAACTGCGCAAATATTTTTTAAGGTATTTGGTTATTCGGGCCACCATGGTGACCGGAAGGGGGTGAAAACATTGGTAAACCGTTTTATTTTAACCTACCGCCGGACATTGGTTTTACATTATTTACTCCAATCAAGTGGCGTATAGACAGTCTTACTGTATATATTTATAAAGCAGAGACATGTACAAACATTTTGAGGTATAATACATGTATGTCAAGCTATCCTGGAGACCGGAAGTGGACGACAATTGAGCCATAATGGTTGTACAGCCGGCAATTTGACCTACTCAACCATGGTTTTTTACTTCTGACTTGGTCCACGGGTCCTATGGAATGATCTACGGGGAATAGTTATCAAGCAGAGGCATTGACAAACGTTTTGAGGTATCATACATTTAGATCAAGTGTCCCTGAGGACCGGAAGTTGCCTATTATGGAGCTAAAATGGGATGCCAGGACCGTGACGGATATTCCGGGTAATAACGCATATTGGTTTTTCGCATTTTTCTGGCTAACGAAGGGCTCCAGAAATAAAAACTAAACATATATATTAAGCAGAGAACCCTGCGGACAAATTTGTTAAGGTATTTGGTTATTCGGGCCGCCATGGGGACCGGAAGGGGGTGAAAACATTGGTAAACCGTTTTATTTTAACCTACCGCCGGACATTGGTTTTACATTATTTACTCCAATCAAGGGGCGTATAGACAGTCTTACTGTATATATTTATAAAGCAGAGACATGTACAAACATTTTGAGGTATAATACATGTATGTCAAGCTATCCTGGAGACCGGAAGTGGACGAAAATTGAGCTATAATGGTTGTACAGCCGGCAATTTGATCTACCCGACCATGGTTTTTTACTTCTGACTTGGTCCACAGGTCCTATGGAATGATCTACGGGGAATAGTTATCAAGCAGAGGCATTGACAAAAGTTTTGAGGTATCATACATGTAGATCAAGTCTCCCTGAGGACCGGAAGTTGCCTATTACGGAGCTAAAATGGGATGCCAGGACCGTGACGGATATTCGGGTAATAACGCATATTGGTTTTTCGCATTTTTCTGGCTAACGAAGGGCTCCTGAAATAAAAACTAAACATATATATTAAGCAGAGAACCCTGCGCACAAATTTGTTAAGGTATTTGGTTATTCGGGCCGCCATGGGGACCGGAAGGGGGTGAAAACATTGGTAAACCGTTTTATTTTAACCTACCGCCGGACATTGGTTTTACATTATTTACTCCAATCAAGGGGCGTATAGACAGTCTTACTGTATATATTTATAAAGCAGAGACATGTACAAACATTTTGAGGTATAATACATGTATGTCAAGCTATCCTGGAGACCGGAAGTGGACGACAATTGAGCCATAATGGTTGTACAGCCGGCAATTTGACCTACCCGACCATGGTTTTTTACTTCTGACTTGGTCCACGGGTCCTATGGAATGATCTACGGGGAATAGTTATCAAGCAGAGGCATTGACAAACGTTTTGAGGTATCATACATGTAGATCAAGTCTCCCTGAGGACCGGAAGTTGCCTATTACGGAGCTAAAATGGGATGCCAGGACCGTGACGGATATTCCGGGTAATAACGCATATTGGTTTTTCGCAATCTTCTGGCTAACGAAGGGCTCCAGAAATAAAAACTAAACATATATATTAAGCAGAGACAACTGCGCAAATATTTTTTAAGGTATTTGGTTATTCGGGCCACCATGGTGACCGAAAGGGGGTGAAAACATTGGTAAACCGTTTTATTTTAACCTACCGCCGGACATTGGTTTTACATTATTTACTCCAATCAAGGGGCGTATAGACAGTCTTACTGTATATATTTATAAAGCAGAGACATGTACAAACATTTTGAGGTATAATACATGTATGTCAAGCTATCCTGGAGACCGGAAGTGGACGAAAATTGAGCTATAATGGTTGTACAACCGGCAATTTGATCTACCCGACCATGGTTTTTTACTTCTGACTTGGTCCACAGGTCCTATGGAATGATCTACGGGGAATAGTTATCAAGCAGAGGCATTGACAAACGTTTTGAGGTATCATACATTTAGATCAAGTCTCCCTGAGGACCGGAAGTTGCCTATTATGGAGCTAAAATGGGATGCCAGGACCGTGACGGATATTCGGGTAATAACGCATATTGGTTTTTCGCATTTTTCTGGCTAACGAAGGGCTCCAGAAATAAAAACTAAACATATATATTAAGCAGAGAACCCTGCGGACAAATTTGTTAAGGTATTTGGTTATTCGGGCCGCCATGGGGACCGGAAGGGGGTGAAAACATTGGTAAACCGTTTTATTTTAACCTACCGCCGGACATTGGTTTTACATTATTTACTCCAATCAAGGGGCGTATAGACAGTCTTACTGTATATATTTATAAAGCAGAGACATGTACAAACATTTTGAGGTATAATACATGTATGTCAAGCTATCCTGGAGACCGGAAGTGGACGAAAATTGAGCTATAATGGTTGTACAGCCGGCAATTTGATCTACCCGACCATGGTTTTTTACTTCTGACTTGGTCCACAGGTCCTATGGAATGATCTACGGGGAATAGTTATCAAGCAGAGGCATTGACAAACGTTTTGAGGTATCATACATGTAGATCAAGTCTCCCTGAGGACCGGAAGTTGCCTATTACGGAGCTAAAATGGGATGCCAGGACCGTGACGGATATTCGGGTAATAACGCATATTGGTTTTTCGCATTTTTCTGGCTAACGAAGGGCTCCAGAAATAAAAACTAAACATATATATTAAGCAGAGAACCCTGCGCACAAATTTGTTAAGGTATTTGGTTATTCGGGCCGCCATGGGGACCGGAAGGGGGTGAAAACATTGGTAAACCGTTTTATTTTAACCTACCGCCGGACATTGGTTTTACATTATTTACTCCAATCAAGGGGCGTATAGACAGTCTTACTGTATATATTTATAAAGCAGAGACATGTACAAACATTTTGAGGTATAATACATGTATGTCAAGCTATCCTGGAGACCGGAAGTGGACGAAAATTGAGCTATAATGGTTGTACAGCCGGCAATTTGACCTACCCGACCATGGTTTTTTACTTCTGACTTGGTCCACAGGTCCTATGGAATGATCTACGGGGAATAGTTATCAAGCAGAGGCATTGACAAACGTTTTGAGGTATCATACATGTAGATCAAGTCTCCCTGAGGACCGGAAGTTGCCTATTACGGAGCTAAAATGGGATGCCAGGACAGTGACGGATATTCGGGTAATAACGCATATTGGTTTTTCGCATTTTTCTGGCTAACGAAGGGCTCCAGAAATAAAAACTAAACATATATATTAAGCAGAGAACCCTGCGGACAAATTTGTTAAGGTATTTGGTTATTCGGGCCACCATGGGGACCGGAAGGGGGTGAAAACATTGGTAAACCGTTTTATTTTAACCTACCGCCGGACATTGGTTTTACATTATTTACTCCAATCAAGGGGCGTATAGACAGTCTTACTGTATATATTTATAAAGCAGAGACATGTACAAACATTTTGAGGTATAATACATGTATGTCAAGCTATCCTGGAGACCGGAAGTGGACGAAAATTGAGCTATAATGGTTGTACAGCCGGCAATTTGACCTACCCGACCATGGTTTTTTACTTCTGACTTGGTCCACAGGTCCTATGGAATGATCTACGGGGAATAGTTATCAAGCAGAGGCATTGACAAACGTTGTGAGGTATCATACATGTAGATCAAGTCTCCCTGAGGACCGGAAGTTGCCTATTACGGAGCTAAAATGGGATGCCAGGACCGTGACGGATATTCCGGGTAATAACGCATATTGGTTTTTCGCAATCTTCTGGCTAACGAAGGGCTCCAGAAATAAAAACTAAACATATATATTAAGCAGAGACAACTGCGCAAATATTTTTTAAGGTATTTGGTTATTCGGGCCACCATGGTGACCGGAAGGGGGTGAAAACATTGGTAAACCGTTTTATTTTAACCTACCGCCGGACATTGGTTTTACATTATTTACTCCAATCAAGTGGCGTATAGACAGTCTTACTGTATATATTTATAAAGCAGAGACATGTACAAACATTTTGAGGTATAATACATGTATGTCAAGCTATCCTGGAGACCGGAAGTGGACGACAATTGAGCCATAATGGTTGTACAGCCGGCAATTTGACCTACTCAACCATGGTTTTTTACTTCTGACTTGGTCCACGGGTCCTATGGAATGATCTACGGGGAATAGTTATCAAGCAGAGGCATTGACAAACGTTTTGAGGTATCATACATTTAGATCAAGTCTCCCTGAGGACCGGAAGTTGCCTATTATGGAGCTAAAATGGGATGCCAGGACCGTGACGGATATTCCGGGTAATAACGCATATTGGTTTTTCGCATTTTTCTGGCTAACGAAGGGCTCCAGAAATAAAAACTAAACATATATATTAAGCAGAGAACCCTGCGGACAAATTTGTTAAGGTATTTGGTTATTCGGGCCGCCATGGGGACCGGAAGGGGGTGAAAACATTGGTAAACCGTTTTATTTTAACCTACCGCCGGACATTGGTTTTACATTATTTACTCCAATCAAGGGGCGTATAGACAGTCTTACTGTATATATTTATAAAGCAGAGACATGTACAAACATGTTGAGGTATAATACATGTATGTCAAGCTATCCTGGAGACCGGAAGTGGACGAAAATTGAGCTATAATGGTTGTACAGCCGGCAATTTGACCTACCCAACCATGGTTTTTTACTTCTGACTTGGTCCACAGGTCCTATGGAATGATCTACGGGGAATAGTTATCAAGCAGAGGCATTGACAAACGTTTTGAGGTATCATACATGTAGATCAAGTCTCCCTGAGGACCGGAAGTTGCCTATTACGGAGCTAAAATGGGATGCCAGGACCGTGACGGATATTCGGGTAATAACGCATATTGGTTTTTCGCATTTTTCTGGCTAACGAAGGGCTCCAGAAATAAAAACTAAACATATATATTAAGCAGAGAACCCTGCGGACAAATTTGTTAAGGTATTTGGTTATTCGGGCCGCCATGGGGACCGGAAGGGGGTGAAAACATTGGTAAACCGTTTTATTTTAACCTACCGCCGGACATTGGTTTTACATTATTTACTCCAATCAAGGGGCGTATAGACAGTCTTACTGTATATATTTATAAAGCAGAGACATGTACAAACATTTTGAGGTATAATACATGTATGTCAAGCTATCCTGGAGACCGGAAGTGGACGAAAATTGAGCTATAATGGTTGTACAGCCGGCAATTTGATCTACCCGACCATGGTTTTTTACTTCTGACTTGGTCCACAGGTCCTATGGAATGATCTACGGGGAATAGTTATCAAGCAGAGGCATTGACAAAAGTTTTGAGGTATCATACATGTAGATCAAGTCTCCCTGAGGACCGGAAGTTGCCTATTACGGAGCTAAAATGGGATGCCAGGACCGTGACGGATATTCGGGTAATAACGCATATTGGTTTTTCGCATTTTTCTGGCTAACGAAGGGCTCCTGAAATAAAAACTAAACATATATATTAAGCAGAGAACCCTGCGCACAAATTTGTTAAGGTATTTGGTTATTCGGGCCGCCATGGGGACCGGAAGGGGGTGAAAACATTGGTAAACCGTTTTATTTTAACCTACCGCCGGACATTGGTTTTACATTATTTACTCCAATCAAGGGGCGTATAGACAGTCTTACTGTATATATTTATAAAGCAGAGACATGTACAAACATTTTGAGGTATAATACATGTATGTCAAGCTATCCTGGAGACCGGAAGTGGACGACAATTGAGCCATAATGGTTGTACAGCCGGCAATTTGACCTACCCGACCATGGTTTTTTACTTCTGACTTGGTCCACGGGTCCTATGGAATGATCTACGGGGAATAGTTATCAAGCAGAGGCATTGACAAACGTTTTGAGGTATCATACATGTAGATCAAGTCTCCCTGAGGACCGGAAGTTGCCTATTACGGAGCTAAAATGGGATGCCAGGACCGTGACGGATATTCGGGTAATAACGCATATTGGTTTTTCGCATTTTTCTGGCTAACGAAGGGCTCCAGAAATAAAAACTAAACATATATATTAAGCAGAGAACCCTGCGGACAAATTTGTTAAGGTATTTGGTTATTCGGGCCGCCATGGGGACCGGAAGGGGGTGAAAACATTGGTAAACCGTTTTATTTTAACCTACCGCCGGACATTGGTTTTACATTATTTACTCCAATCAAGGGGCGTATAGACAGTCTTACTGTATATATTTATAAAGCAGAGACATGTACAAACATTTTGAGGTATAATACATGTATGTCAAGCTATCCTGGAGACCGGAAGTGGACGAAAATTGAGCTATAATGGTTGTACAGCCGGCAATTTGATCTACTCAACCATGGTTTTTTACTTCTGACTTGGTCCACAGGTCCTATGGAATGATCTACGGGGAATAGTTATCAAGCAGAGGCATTGACAAACGTTTTGAGGTATCATACATGTAGATCAAGTCTCCCTGAGGACCGGAAGTTGCCTATTACGGAGCTAAAATGGGATGCCAGGACCGTGACGGATATTCGGGTAATAACGCATATTGGTTTTTCGCATTTTTCTGGCTAACGAAGGGCTCCAGAAATAAAAACTAAACATATATATTAAGCAGAGAACCCTGCGCACAAATTTGTTAAGGTATTTGGTTATTCGGGCCGCCATGGGGACCGGAAGGGGGTGAAAACATTGGTAAACCGTTTTATTTTAACCTACCGCCGGACATTGGTTTTACATTATTTACTCCAATCAAGGGGCGTATAGACAGTCTTACTGTATATATTTATAAAGCAGAGACATGTACAAACATTTTGAGGTATAATACATGTATGTCAAGCTATCCTGGAGACCGGAAGTGGACGAAAATTGAGCTATAATGGTTGTACAGCCGGCAATTTGACCTACCCGACCATGGTTTTTTACTTCTGACTTGGTCCACAGGTCCTATGGAATGATCTACGGGGAATAGTTATCAAGCAGAGGCATTGACAAACGTTTTGAGGTATCATACATGTAGATCAAGTCTCCCTGAGGACCGGAAGTTGCCTATTACGGAGCTAAAATGGGATGCCAGGACAGTGACGGATATTCGGGTAATAACGCATATTGGTTTTTCGCATTTTTCTGGCTAACGAAGGGCTCCAGAAATAAAAACTAAACATATATATTAAGCAGAGAACCCTGCGCACAAATTTGTTAAGGTATTTGGTTATTCGGGCCACCATGGGGACCGGAAGGGGGTGAAAACATTGGTAAACCGTTTTATTTTAACCTACCGCCGGACATTGGTTTTACATTATTTACTCCAATCAAGGGGCGTATAGACAGTCTTACTGTATATATTTATAAAGCAGAGACATGTACAAACATTTTGAGGTATAATACATGTATGTCAAGCTATCCTGGAGACCGGAAGTGGACGAAAATTGAGCTATAATGGTTGTACAGCCGGCAATTTGACCTACCCGACCATGGTTTTTTACTTCTGACTTGGTCCACAGGTCCTATGGAATGATCTACGGGGAATAGTTATCAAGCAGAGGCATTGACAAACGTTGTGAGGTATCATACATGTAGATCAAGTCTCCCTGAGGACCGGAAGTTGCCTATTACGGAGCTAAAATGGGATGCCAGGACCGTGACGGATATTCCGGGTAATAACGCATATTGGTTTTTCGCAATCTTCTGGCTAACGAAGGGCTCCAGAAATAAAAACTAAACATATATATTAATCAGAGAACCCTGCGGACAAATTTGTTAAGGTATTTGGTTATTCGGGCCGCCATGGGGACCGGAAGGGGGTGAAAACATTGGTAAACCGTTTTATTTTAACCTACCGCCGGACATTGGTTTTACATTATTTACTCCAATCAAGGGGCGTATAGACAGTCTTACTGTATATATTTATAAAGCAGAGACATGTACAAACATTTTGAGGTATAATACATGTATGTCAAGCTATCCTGGAGACCGGAAGTGGACGAAAATTGAGCTATAATGGTTGTACAGCCTGCAATTTGACCTACCCGACCATGGTTTTTTACTTCTGACTTGGTCCACAGGTCCTATGGAATGATCTACGGGGAATAGTTATCAAGCAGAGGCATTGACAAACGTTTTGAGGTATCATACATGTAGATCAAGTCTCCCTGAGGACCGGAAGTTGCCTATTACGGAGCTAAAATGGGATGCCAGGACCGTGACGGATATTCGGGTAATAACGCATATTGGTTTTTCGCATTTTTCTGGCTAACGAAGGGCTCCAGAAATAAAAACTAAACATATATATTAAGCAGAGAACCCTGCGGACAAATTTGTTAAGGTATTTGGTTATTCGGGCCGCCATGGGGACCGGAAGGGGGTGAAAACATTGGTAAACCGTTTTATTTTAACCTACCGCCGGACATTGGTTTTACATTATTTACTCCAATCAAGGGGCGTATAGACAGTCTTACTGTATATATTTATAAAGCAGAGACATGTACAAACATTTTGAGGTATAATACATGTATGTCAAGCTATCCTGGAGACCGGAAGTGGACGAAAATTGAGCTATAATGGTTGTACAGCCGGCAATTTGACCTACCCGACCATGGTTTTTTACTTCTGACTTGGTCCACAGGTCCTATGGAATGATCTACGGGGAATAGTTATCAAGCAGAGGCATTGACAAACGTTGTGAGGTATCATACATGTAGATCAAGTCTCCCTGAGGACCGGAAGTTGCCTATTACGGAGCTAAAATGGGATGCCAGGACCGTGACGGATATTCCGGGTAATAACGCATATTGGTTTTTCGCAATCTTCTGGCTAACGAAGGGCTCCAGAAATAAAAACTAAACATATATATTAAGCAGAGACAACTGCGCAAATATTTTTTAAGGTATTTGGTTATTCGGGCCACCATGGTGACCGGAAGGGGGTGAAAACATTGGTAAACCGTTTTATTTTAACCTACCGCCGGACATTGGTTTTACATTATTTACTCCAATCAAGGGGCGTATAGACAGTCTTACTGTATATATTTATAAAGCAGAGACATGTACAAACATTTTGAGGTATAATACATGTATGTCAAGCTATCCTGGAGACCGGAAGTGGACGACAATTGAGCCATAATGGTTGTACAGCCGGCAATTTGACCTACTCAACCATGGTTTTTTACTTCTGACTTGGTCCACGGGTCCTATGGAATGATCTACGGGGAATAGTTATCAAGCAGAGGCATTGACAAACGTTTTGAGGTATCATACATTTAGATCAAGTCTCCCTGAGGACCGGAAGTTGCCTATTATGGAGCTAAAATGGGATGCCAGGACCGTGACGGATATTCCGGGTAATAACGCATATTGGTTTTTCGCATTTTTCTGGCTAACGAAGGGCTCCAGAAATAAAAACTAAACATATATATTAAGCAGAGAACCCTGCGGACAAATTTGTTAAGGTATTTGGTTATTCGGGCCGCCATGGGGACCGGAAGGGGGTGAAAACATTGGTAAACCGTTTTATTTTAACCTACCGCCGGACATTGGTTTTACATTATTTACTCCAATCAAGGGGCGTATAGACAGTCTTACTGTATATATTTATAAAGCAGAGACATGTACAAACATTTTGAGGTATAATACATGTATGTCAAGCTATCCTGGAGACCGGAAGTGGACGAAAATTGAGCTATAATGGTTGTACAGCCGGCAATTTGACCTACCCGACCATGGTTTTTTACTTCTGACTTGGTCCACAGGTCCTATGGAATGATCTACGGGGAATAGTTATCAAGCAGAGGCATTGACAAACGTTTTGAGGTATCATACATGTAGATCAAGTCTCCCTGAGGACCGGAAGTTGCCTATTACGGAGCTAAAATGGGATGCCAGGACCGTGACGGATATTCGGGTAATAACGCATATTGGTTTTTCGCATTTTTCTGGCTAACGAAGGGCTCCAGAAATAAAAACTAAACATATATATTAAGCAGAGAACCCTGCGCACAAATTTGTTAAGGTATTTGGTTATTCGGGCCGCCATGGGGACCGGAAGGGGGTGAAAACATTGGTAAACCGTTTTATTTTAACCTACCGCCGGACATTGGTTTTACATTATTTACTCCAATCAAGGGGCGTATAGACAGTCTTACTGTATATATTTATAAAGCAGAGACATGTACAAACATTTTGAGGTATAATACATGTATGTCAAGCTATCCTGGAGACCGGAAGTGGACGACAATTGAGCCATAATGGTTGTACAGCCGGCAATTTGACCTACCCGACCATGGTTTTTTACTTCTGACTTGGTCCACGGGTCCTATGGAATGATCTACGGGGAATAGTTATCAAGCAGAGGCATTGACAAACGTTTTGAGGTATCATACATGTAGATCAAGTCTCCCTGAGGACCGGAAGTTGCCTATTACGGAGCTAAAATGGGATGCCAGGACCGTGACGGATATTCGGGTAATAACGCATATTGGTTTTTCGCATTTTTCTGGCTAACGAAGGGCTCCAGAAATAAAAACTAAACATATATATTAAGCAGAGAACCCTGCGGACAAATTTGTTAAGGTATTTGGTTATTCGGGCCGCCATGGGGACCGGAAGGGGGTGAAAACATTGGTAAACCGTTTTATTTTAACCTACCGCCGGACATTGGTTTTACATTATTTACTCCAATCAAGGGGCGTATAGACAGTCTTACTGTATATATTTATAAAGCAGAGACATGTACAAACATTTTGAGGTATAATACATGTATGTCAAGCTATCCTGGAGACCGGAAGTGGACGAAAATTGAGCTATAATGGTTGTACAGCCGGCAATTTGACCTACCCGACCATGGTTTTTTACTTCTGACTTGGTCCACAGGTCCTATGGAATGATCTACGGGGAATAGTTATCAAGCAGAGGCATTGACAAACGTTTTGAGGTATCATACATGTAGATCAAGTCTCCCTGAGGACCGGAAGTTGCCTATTACGGAGCTAAAATGGGATGCCAGGACCGTGACGGATATTCGGGTAATAACGCATATTGGTTTTTCGCATTTTTCTGGCTAACGAAGGGCTCCAGAAATAAAAACTAAACATATATATTAAGCAGAGAACCCTGCGGACAAATTTGTTAAGGTATTTGGTTATTCGGGCCGCCATGGGGATCGGAAGGGGGTGAAAACATTGGTAAACCGTTTTATTTTAACCTACCGCCGGACATTGGTTTTACATTATTTACTCCAATCAAGGGGCGTATAGACAGTCTTACTGTATATATTTATAAAGCAGAGACATGTACAAACATTTTGAGGTATAATACATGTATGTCAAGCTATCCTGGAGACCGGAAGTGGACGAAAATTGAGCTATAATGGTTGTACAGCCGGCAATTTGATCTACCCGACCATGGTTTTTTACTTCTGACTTGGTCCACGGGTCCTATGGAATGATCTACGGGGAATAGTTATCAAGCAGAGGCATTGACAAACGTTTTGAGGTATCATACATGTAGATCAAGTCTCCCTGAGGACCGGAAGTTGCCTATTACGGAGCTAAAATGGGATGCCAGGACCGTGACGGATATTCGGGTAATAACGCATATTGGTTTTTCGCATTTTTCTGGCTAACGAAGGGCTCCAGAAATAAAAACTAAACATATATATTAAGCAGAGAACCCTGCGCACAAATTTGTTAAGGTATTTGGTTATTCGGGCCGCCATGGGGACCGGAAGGGGGTGAAAACATTGGTAAACCGTTTTATTTTAACCTACCGCCGGACATTGGTTTTACATTATTTACTCCAATCAAGGGGCGTATAGACAGTCTTACTGTATATATTTATAAAGCAGAGACATGTACAAACATTTTGAGGTATAATACATGTATGTCAAGCTATCCTGGAGACCGGAAGTGGACGAAAATTGAGCTATAATGGTTGTACAGCCGGCAATTTGATCTACCCGACCATGGTTTTTTACTTCTGACTTGGTCCACGGGTCCTATGGAATGATCTACGGGGAATAGTTATCAAGCAGAGGCATTGACAAACGTTTTGAGGTATCATACATGTAGATCAAGTCTCCCTGAGGACCGGAAGTTGCCTATTACGGAGCTAAAATGGGATGCCAGGACCGTGACGGATATTCGGGTAATAACGCATATTGGTTTTTCGCATTTTTCTGGCTAACGAAGGGCTCCAGAAATAAAAACTAAACATATATATTAAGCAGAGAACCCTGCGGACAAATTTGTTAAGGTATTTGGTTATTCGGGCCGCCATGGGGACCGGAAGGGGGTGAAAACATTGGTAAACCGTTTTATTTTAACCTACCGCCGGACATTGGTTTTACATTATTTACTCCAATCAAGGGGCGTATAGACAGTCTTACTGTATATATTTATAAAGCAGAGACATGTACACACATTTTGAGGTATAATACATGTATGTCAAGCTATCCTGGAGACCGGAAGTGGACGAAAATTGAGCTATAATGGTTGTACAGCCGGCAATTTGACCTACCCGACCATGGTTTTTTACTTCTGACTTGGTCCACAGGTCCTATGGAATGATCTACGGGGAATAGTTATCAAGCAGAGGCATTGACAAACGTTTTGAGGTATCATACATGTAGATCAAGTCTCCCTGAGAACCGGAAGTTGCCTATTACGGAGCTAAAATGGGATGCCAGGACCGTGACGGATATTCGGGTAATAACGCATATTGGTTTTTCGCATTTTTCTGGCTAACGAAGGGCTCCAGAAATAAAAACTAAACATATATATTAAGCAGAGAACCCTGCGCACAAATTTGTTAAGGTATTTGGTTATTCGGGCCGCCATGGGGACCGGAAGGGGGTGAAAACATTGGTAAACCGTTTTATTTTAACCTACCGCCGGACATTGGTTTTACATTATTTACTCCAATCAAGGGGCGTATAGACAGTCTTACTGTATATATTTATAAAGCAGAGACATGTACAAACATTTTGAGGTATAATACATGTATGTCAAGCTATCCTGGAGACCGGAAGTGGACGACAATTGAGCCATAATGGTTGTACAGCCAGCAATTTGACCTACCCGACCATGGTTTTTTACTTCTGACTTGGTCCACGGGTCCTATGGAATGATCTACGGGGAATAGTTATCAAGCAGAGGCATTGACAAACGTTTTGAGGTATCATACATGTAGATCAAGTCTCCCTGAGGACCGGAAGTTGCCTATTACGGAGCTAAAATGGGATGCCAGGACAGTGACGGATATTCGGGTAATAACGCATATTGGTTTTTCGCATTTTTCTGGCTAACGAAGGGCTCCAGAAATAAAAACTAAACATATATATTAAGCAGAGAACCCTGCGCACAAATTTGTTAAGGTATTTGGTTATTCGGGCCGCCATGGGGACCGGAAGGGGGTGAAAACATTGGTAAACCGTTTTATTTTAACCTACCGCCGGACATTGGTTTTACATTATTTACTCCAATCAAGGGGCGTATAGACAGTCTTACTGTATATATTTATAAAGCAGAGACATGTACAAACATTTTGTGGTATAATACATGTATGTCAAGCTATCCTGGAGACCGGAAGTGGACGAAAATTGAGCTATAATGGTTGTACAGCCGGCAATTTGACCTACCCGACCATGGTTTTTTACTTCTGACTTGGTCCACAGGTCCTATGGAATGATCTACGGGGAATAGTTATCAAGCAGAGGCATTGACAAACGTTTTGAGGTATCATACATGTAGATCAAGTCTCCCTGAGGACCGGAAGTTGCCTATTACGGAGCTAAAATGGGATGCCAGGACCGTGACGGATATTCGGGTAATAACGCATATTGGTTTTTCGCATTTTTCTGGCTAACGAAGGGCTCCAGAAATAAAAACTAAACATATATATTAAGCAGAGAACCCTGCGCACAAATTTGTTAAGGTATTTGGTTATTCGGGCCGCCATGGGGACCGGAAGGGGGTGAAAACATTGGTAAACCGTTTTATTTTAACCTACCGCCGGACATTGGTTTTACATTATTTACTCCAATCAAGGGGCGTATAGACAGTCTTACTGTATATATTTATAAAGCAGAGACATGTACAAACATTTTGAGGTATAATACATGTATGTCAAGCTATCCTGGAGACCGGAAGTGGACGAAAATTGAGCTATAATGGTTGTACAGCCGGCAATTTGATCTACCCGACCATGGTTTTTTACTTCTGACTTGGTCCACGGGTCCTATGGAATGATCTACGGGGAATAGTTATCAAGCAGAGGCATTGACAAACGTTTTGAGGTATCATACATGTAGATCAAGTCTCCCTGAGGACCGGAAGTTGCCTATTACGGAGCTAAAATGGGATGCCAGGACCGTGACGGATATTCGGGTAATAACGCATATTGGTTTTTCGCATTTTTCTGGCTAACGAAGGGCTCCAGAAATAAAAACTAAACATATATATTAAGCAGAGAACCCTGCGGACAAATTTGTTAAGGTATTTGGTTATTCGGGCCGCCATGGGGACCGGAAGGGGGTGAAAACATTGGTAAACCGTTTTATTTTAACCTACCGCCGGACATTGGTTTTACATTATTTACTCCAATCAAGGGGCGTATAGACAGTCTTACTGTATATATTTATAAAGCAGAGACATGTACAAACATTTTGAGGTATAATACATGTATGTCAAGCTATCCTGGAGACCGGAAGTGGACGAAAATTGAGCTATAATGGTTGTACAGCCGGCAATTTGACCTACCCGACCATGGTTTTTTACTTCTGACTTGGTCCACAGGTCCTATGGAATGATCTACGGGGAATAGTTATCAAGCAGAGGCATTGACAAACGTTTTGAGGTATCATACATGTAGATCAAGTCTCCCTGAGGACCGGAAGTTGCCTATTACGGAGCTAAAATGGGATGCCAGGACCGTGACGGATATTCGGGTAATAACGCATATTGGTTTTTCGCATTTTTCTGGCTAACGAAGGGCTCCAGAAATAAAAACTAAACATATATATTAAGCAGAGAACCCTGCGCACAAATTTGTTAAGGTATTTGGTTATTCGGGCCGCCATGGGGACCGGAAGGGGGTGAAAACATTGGTAAACCGTTTTATTTTAACCTACCGCCGGACATTGGTTTTACATTATTTACTCCAATCAAGGGGCGTATAGACAGTCTTACTGTATATATTTATAAAGCAGAGACATGTACAAACATTTTGAGGTATAATACATGTATGTCAAGCTATCCTGGAGACCGGAAGTGGACGACAATTGAGCCATAATGGTTGTACAGCCAGCAATTTGACCTACCCGACCATGGTTTTTTACTTCTGACTTGGTCCACGGGTCCTATGGAATGATCTACGGGGAATAGTTATCAAGCAGAGGCATTGACAAACGTTTTGAGGTATCATACATGTAGATCAAGTCTCCCTGAGGACCGGAAGTTGCCTATTACGGAGCTAAAATGGGATGCCAGGACCGTGACGGATATTCGGGTAATAACGCATATTGGTTTTTCGCATTTTTCTGGCTAACGAAGGGCTCCAGAAATAAAAACTAAACATATATATTAAGCAGAGAACCCTGCGCACAAATTTGTTAAGGTATTTGGTTATTCGGGCCGCCATGGGGACCGGAAGGGGGTGAAAACATTGGTAAACCGTTTTATTTTAACCTACCGCCGGACATTGGTTTTACATTATTTACTCCAATCAAGGGGCGTATAGACAGTCTTACTGTATATATTTATAAAGCAGAGACATGTACAAACATTTTGAGGTATAATACATGTATGTCAAGCTATCCTGGAGACCGGAAGTGGACGAAAATTGAGCTATAATGGTTGTACAGCCGGCAATTTGACCTACCCGACCATGGTTTTTTACTTCTGACTTGGTCCACAGGTCCTATGGAATGATCTACGGGGAATAGTTATCAAGCAGAGGCATTGACAAACGTTTTGAGGTATCATACATGTAGATCAAGTCTCCCTGAGGACCGGAAGTTGCCTATTACGGAGCTAAAATGGGATGCCAGGACCGTGACGGATATTCGGGTAATAACGCATATTGGTTTTTCGCATTTTTCTGGCTAACGAAGGGCTCCAGAAATAAAAACTAAACATATATATTAAGCAGAGAACCCTGCGGACAAATTTGTTAAGGTATTTGGTTATTCGGGCCGCCATGGGGATCGGAAGGGGGTGAAAACATTGGTAAACCGTTTTATTTTAACCTACCGCCGGACATTGGTTTTACATTATTTACTCCAATCAAGGGGCGTATAGACAGTCTTACTGTATATATTTATAAAGCAGAGACATGTACAAACATTTTGAGGTATAATACATGTATGTCAAGCTATCCTGGAGACCGGAAGTGGACGAAAATTGAGCTATAATGGTTGTACAGCCGGCAATTTGATCTACCCGACCATGGTTTTTTACTTCTGACTTGGTCCACGGGTCCTATGGAATGATCTACGGGGAATAGTTATCAAGCAGAGGCATTGACAAACGTTTTGAGGTATCATACATGTAGATCAAGTCTCCCTGAGGACCGGAAGTTGCCTATTACGGAGCTAAAATGGGATGCCAGGACCGTGACGGATATTCGGGTAATAACGCATATTGGTTTTTCGCATTTTTCTGGCTAACGAAGGGCTCCAGAAATAAAAACTAAACATATATATTAAGCAGAGAACCCTGCGCACAAATTTGTTAAGGTATTTGGTTATTCGGGCCGCCATGGGGACCGGAAGGGGGTGAAAACATTGGTAAACCGTTTTATTTTAACCTACCGCCGGACATTGGTTTTACATTATTTACTCCAATCAAGGGGCGTATAGACAGTCTTACTGTATATATTTATAAAGCAGAGACATGTACAAACATTTTGAGGTATAATACATGTATGTCAAGCTATCCTGGAGACCGGAAGTGGACGAAAATTGAGCTATAATGGTTGTACAGCCGGCAATTTGATCTACCCGACCATGGTTTTTTACTTCTGACTTGGTCCACGGGTCCTATGGAATGATCTACGGGGAATAGTTATCAAGCAGAGGCATTGACAAACGTTTTGAGGTATCATACATGTAGATCAAGTCTCCCTGAGGACCGGAAGTTGCCTATTACGGAGCTAAAATGGGATGCCAGGACCGTGACGGATATTCGGGTAATAACGCATATTGGTTTTTCGCATTTTTCTGGCTAACGAAGGGCTCCAGAAATAAAAACTAAACATATATATTAAGCAGAGAACCCTGCGGACAAATTTGTTAAGGTATTTGGTTATTCGGGCCGCCATGGGGACCGGAAGGGGGTGAAAACATTGGTAAACCGTTTTATTTTAACCTACCGCCGGACATTGGTTTTACATTATTTACTCCAATCAAGGGGCGTATAGACAGTCTTACTGTATATATTTATAAAGCAGAGACATGTACACACATTTTGAGGTATAATACATGTATGTCAAGCTATCCTGGAGACCGGAAGTGGACGAAAATTGAGCTATAATGGTTGTACAGCCGGCAATTTGACCTACCCGACCATGGTTTTTTACTTCTGACTTGGTCCACAGGTCCTATGGAATGATCTACGGGGAATAGTTATCAAGCAGAGGCATTGACAAACGTTTTGAGGTATCATACATGTAGATCAAGTCTCCCTGAGAACCGGAAGTTGCCTATTACGGAGCTAAAATGGGATGCCAGGACCGTGACGGATATTCGGGTAATAACGCATATTGGTTTTTCGCATTTTTCTGGCTAACGAAGGGCTCCAGAAATAAAAACTAAACATATATATTAAGCAGAGAACCCTGCGCACAAATTTGTTAAGGTATTTGGTTATTCGGGCCGCCATGGGGACCGGAAGGGGGTGAAAACATTGGTAAACCGTTTTATTTTAACCTACCGCCGGACATTGGTTTTACATTATTTACTCCAATCAAGGGGCGTATAGACAGTCTTACTGTATATATTTATAAAGCAGAGACATGTACAAACATTTTGAGGTATAATACATGTATGTCAAGCTATCCTGGAGACCGGAAGTGGACGACAATTGAGCCATAATGGTTGTACAGCCAGCAATTTGACCTACCCGACCATGGTTTTTTACTTCTGACTTGGTCCACGGGTCCTATGGAATGATCTACGGGGAATAGTTATCAAGCAGAGGCATTGACAAACGTTTTGAGGTATCATACATGTAGATCAAGTCTCCCTGAGGACCGGAAGTTGCCTATTACGGAGCTAAAATGGGATGCCAGGACAGTGACGGATATTCGGGTAATAACGCATATTGGTTTTTCGCATTTTTCTGGCTAACGAAGGGCTCCAGAAATAAAAACTAAACATATATATTAAGCAGAGAACCCTGCGCACAAATTTGTTAAGGTATTTGGTTATTCGGGCCGCCATGGGGACCGGAAGGGGGTGAAAACATTGGTAAACCGTTTTATTTTAACCTACCGCCGGACATTGGTTTTACATTATTTACTCCAATCAAGGGGCGTATAGACAGTCTTACTGTATATATTTATAAAGCAGAGACATGTACAAACATTTTGTGGTATAATACATGTATGTCAAGCTATCCTGGAGACCGGAAGTGGACGAAAATTGAGCTATAATGGTTGTACAGCCGGCAATTTGACCTACCCGACCATGGTTTTTTACTTCTGACTTGGTCCACAGGTCCTATGGAATGATCTACGGGGAATAGTTATCAAGCAGAGGCATTGACAAACGTTTTGAGGTATCATACATGTAGATCAAGTCTCCCTGAGGACCGGAAGTTGCCTATTACGGAGCTAAAATGGGATGCCAGGACCGTGACGGATATTCGGGTAATAACGCATATTGGTTTTTCGCATTTTTCTGGCTAACGAAGGGCTCCAGAAATAAAAACTAAACATATATATTAAGCAGAGAACCCTGCGCACAAATTTGTTAAGGTATTTGGTTATTCGGGCCGCCATGGGGACCGGAAGGGGGTGAAAACATTGGTAAACCGTTTTATTTTAACCTACCGCCGGACATTGGTTTTACATTATTTACTCCAATCAAGGGGCGTATAGACAGTCTTACTGTATATATTTATAAAGCAGAGACATGTACAAACATTTTGAGGTATAATACATGTATGTCAAGCTATCCTGGAGACCGGAAGTGGACGAAAATTGAGCTATAATGGTTGTACAGCCGGCAATTTGATCTACCCGACCATGGTTTTTTACTTCTGACTTGGTCCACGGGTCCTATGGAATGATCTACGGGGAATAGTTATCAAGCAGAGGCATTGACAAACGTTTTGAGGTATCATACATGTAGATCAAGTCTCCCTGAGGACCGGAAGTTGCCTATTACGGAGCTAAAATGGGATGCCAGGACCGTGACGGATATTCGGGTAATAACGCATATTGGTTTTTCGCATTTTTCTGGCTAACGAAGGGCTCCAGAAATAAAAACTAAACATATATATTAAGCAGAGAACCCTGCGGACAAATTTGTTAAGGTATTTGGTTATTCGGGCCGCCATGGGGACCGGAAGGGGGTGAAAACATTGGTAAACCGTTTTATTTTAACCTACCGCCGGACATTGGTTTTACATTATTTACTCCAATCAAGGGGCGTATAGACAGTCTTACTGTATATATTTATAAAGCAGAGACATGTACAAACATTTTGAGGTATAATACATGTATGTCAAGCTATCCTGGAGACCGGAAGTGGACGAAAATTGAGCTATAATGGTTGTACAGCCGGCAATTTGACCTACCCGACCATGGTTTTTTACTTCTGACTTGGTCCACAGGTCCTATGGAATGATCTACGGGGAATAGTTATCAAGCAGAGGCATTGACAAACGTTTTGAGGTATCATACATGTAGATCAAGTCTCCCTGAGGACCGGAAGTTGCCTATTACGGAGCTAAAATGGGATGCCAGGACCGTGACGGATATTCGGGTAATAACGCATATTGGTTTTTCGCATTTTTCTGGCTAACGAAGGGCTCCAGAAATAAAAACTAAACATATATATTAAGCAGAGAACCCTGCGCACAAATTTGTTAAGGTATTTGGTTATTCGGGCCGCCATGGGGACCGGAAGGGGGTGAAAACATTGGTAAACCGTTTTATTTTAACCTACCGCCGGACATTGGTTTTACATTATTTACTCCAATCAAGGGGCGTATAGACAGTCTTACTGTATATATTTATAAAGCAGAGACATGTACAAACATTTTGAGGTATAATACATGTATGTCAAGCTATCCTGGAGACCGGAAGTGGACGACAATTGAGCCATAATGGTTGTACAGCCAGCAATTTGACCTACCCGACCATGGTTTTTTACTTCTGACTTGGTCCACGGGTCCTATGGAATGATCTACGGGGAATAGTTATC
Organism: Bathymodiolus brooksi; assembly: GCA_963680875.1. NCBI lineage: Eukaryota > Metazoa > Mollusca > Bivalvia > Mytilida > Modiolidae > Bathymodiolus > Bathymodiolus brooksi. The sequence continues at coordinate 67,344,770 of OY804587.1, forward strand.
AAGCAGAGGCATTGACAAACGTTTTGAGGTATCATACATGTAGATCAAGTCTCCCTGAGGACCGGAAGTTGCCTATTACGGAGCTAAAATGGGATGCCAGGACAGTGACGGATATTCGGGTAATAACGCATATTGGTTTTTCGCATTTTTCTGGCTAACGAAGGGCTCCAGAAATAAAAACTAAACATATATATTAAGCAGAGAACCCTGCGCACAAATTTGTTAAGGTATTTGGTTATTCGGGCCGCCATGGGGACCGGAAGGGGGTGAAAACATTGGTAAACCGTTTTATTTTAACCTACCGCCGGACATTGGTTTTACATTATTTACTCCAATCAAGGGGCGTATAGACAGTCTTACTGTATATATTTATAAAGCAGAGACATGTACAAACATTTTGTGGTATAATACATGTATGTCAAGCTATCCTGGAGACCGGAAGTGGACGAAAATTGAGCTATAATGGTTGTACAGCCGGCAATTTGACCTACCCGACCATGGTTTTTTACTTCTGACTTGGTCCACAGGTCCTATGGAATGATCTACGGGGAATAGTTATAAAGCAGAGGCATTGACAAACGTTTTGAGGTATCATACATGTAGATCAAGTCTCCCGGAGGACCGGAAGTTGCCTATTACGGAGCTAAAATGGGATGCCAGGACCGTGACGGATATTCGGGTAATAACGCATATTGGTTTTTCGCATTTTTCTGGCTAACGAAGGGCTCCAGAAATAAAAACTAAACATATATATTAAGCAGAGAACCCTGCGGACAAATTTGTTAAGGTATTTGGTTATTCGGGCCGCCATGGGGACCGGAAGGGGGTGAAAACATTGGTAAACCGTTTTATTTTAACCTACCGCCGGACATTGGTTTTACATTATTTACTCCAATCAAGGGGCGTATAGACAGTCTTACTGTATATATTTATAAAGCAGAGACATGTACAAACATTTTGTGGTATAATACATGTATGTCAAGCTATCCTGGAGACCGGAAGTGGACGAAAATTGAGCTATAATGGTTGTACAGCCGGCAATTTGACCTACCCGACCATGGTTTTTTACTTCTGACTTGGTCCACAGGTCCTATGGAATGATCTACGGGGAATAGTTATAAAGCAGAGGCATTGACAAACGTTTTGAGGTATCATACATGTAGATCAAGTCTCCCGGAGGACCGGAAGTTGCCTATTACGGAGCTAAAATGGGATGCCAGGACCGTGACGGATATTCGGGTAATAACGCATATTGGTTTTTCGCATTTTTCTGGCTAACGAAGGGCTCCAGAAATAAAAACTAAACATATATATTAAGCAGAGAACCCTGCGGACAAATTTGTTAAGGTATTTGGTTATTCGGGCCGCCATGGGGACCGGAAGGGGGTGAAAACATTGGTAAACCGTTTTATTTTAACCTACCGCCGGACATTGGTTTTACATTATTTACTCCAATCAAGGGGCGTATAGACAGTCTTACTGTATATATTTATAAAGCAGAGACATGTACAAACATTTTGAGGTATAATACATGTATGTCAAGCTATCCTGGAGACCGGAAGTGGACGAAAATTGAGCTATAATGGTTGTACAGCCGGCAATTTGATCTACCCGACCATGGTTTTTTACTTCTGACTTGGTCCACAGGTCCTATGGAATGATCTACGGGGAATAGTTATCAAGCAGAGGCATTGACAAACGTTTTGAGGTATCATACATGTAGATCAAGTCTCCCTGAGGACCGGAAGTTGCCTATTACGGAGCTAAAATGGGATGCCAGGACCGTGACGGATATTCGGGTAATAACGCATATTGGTTTTTCGCATTTTTCTGGCTAACGAAGGGCTCCAGAAATAAAAACTAAACATATATATTAAGCAGAGAACCCTGCGCACAAATTTGTTAAGGTATTTGGTTATTCGGGCCGCCATGGGGACCGGAAGGGGGTGAAAACATTGGTAAACCGTTTTATTTTAACCTACCGCCGGACATTGGTTTTACATTATTTACTCCAATCAAGGGGCGTATAGACAGTCTTACTGTATATATTTATAAAGCAGAGACATGTACAAACATTTTGAGGTATAATACATGTATGTCAAGCTATCCTGGAGACCGGAAGTGGACGACAATTGAGCCATAATGGTTGTACAGCCGGCAATTTGACCTACCCGACCATGGTTTTTTACTTCTGACTTGGTCCACGGGTCCTATGGAATGATCTACGGGGAATAGTTATCAAGCAGAGGCATTGACAAACGTTTTGAGGTATCATACATGTAGATCAAGTCTCCCTGAGGACCGGAAGTTGCCTATTACGGAGCTAAAATGGGATGCCAGGACCGTGACGGATATTCGGGTAATAACGCATATTGGTTTTTCGCATTTTTCTGGCTAACGAAGGGCTCCAGAAATAAAAACTAAACATATATATTAAGCAGAGAACCCTGCGGACAAATTTGTTAAGGTATTTGGTTATTCGGGCCGCCATGGGGACCGGAAGGGGGTGAAAACATTGGTAAACCGTTTTATTTTAACCTACCGCCGGACATTGGTTTTACATTATTTACTCCAATCAAGGGGCGTATAGACAGTCTTACTGTATATATTTATAAAGCAGAGACATGTACAAACATTTTGAGGTATAATACATGTATGTCAAGCTATCCTGGAGACCGGAAGTGGACGAAAATTGAGCTATAATGGTTGTACAGCCGGCAATTTGACCTACCCGACCATGGTTTTTTACTTCTGACTTGGTCCACAGGTCCTATGGAATGATCTACGGGGAATAGTTATCAAGCAGAGGCATTGACAAACGTTTTGAGGTATCATACATGTAGATCAAGTCTCCCTGAGGACCGGAAGTTGCCTATTACGGAGCTAAAATGGGATGCCAGGACAGTGACGGATATTCGGGTAATAACGCATATTGGTTTTTCGCATTTTTCTGGCTAACGAAGGGCTCCAGAAATAAAAACTAAACATATATATTAAGCAGAGATCCCTGCGGACAAATTTGTTAAGGTATTTGGTTATTCGGGCCGCCATGGGGACCGGAAGGGGGTGAAAACATTGGTAAACCGTTTTATTTTAACCTACCGCCGGACATTGGTTTTACATTATTTACTCCAATCAAGGGGCGTATAGACAGTCTTACTGTATATATTTATAAAGCAGAGACATGTACAAACATTTTGAGGTATAATACATGTATGTCAAGCTATCCTGGAGACCGGAAGTGGACGAAAATTGAGCTATAATGGTTGTACAGCAGGCAATTTGATCTACCCGACCATGGTTTTTTACTTCTGACTTGGTCCACAGGTCCTATGGAATGATCTACGGGGAATAGTTATAAAGCAGAGGCATTGACAAACGTTTTGAGGTATCATACATGTAGATCAAGTCTCCCGGAGGACCGGAAGTTGCCTATTACGGAGCTAAAATGGGATGCCAGGACCGTGACGGATATTCGGGTAATAACGCATATTGGTTTTTCGCATTTTTCTGGCTAACGAAGGGCTCCAGAAATAAAAACTAAACATATATATTAAGCAGAGAACCCTGCGCACAAATTTGTTAAGGTATTTGGTTATTCGGGCCGCCATGGGGACCGGAAGGGGGTGAAAACATTGGTAAACCGTTTTATTTTAACCTACCGCCGGACATTGGTTTTACATTATTTACTCCAATCAAGGGGCGTATAGACAGTCTTACTGTATATATTTATAAAGCAGAGACATGTACAAACATTTTGAGGTATAATACATGTATGTCAAGCTATCCTGGAGACCGGAAGTGGACGAAAATTGAGCTATAATGGTTGTACAGCCGGCAATTTGATCTACCCGACCATGGTTTTTTACTTCTGACTTGGTCCACAGGTCCTATGGAATGATCTACGGGGAATAGTTATCAAGCAGAGGCATTGACAAACGTTTTGAGGTATCATACATGTAGATCAAGTCTCCCTGAGGACCGGAAGTTGCCTATTACGGAGCTAAAATGGGATGCCAGGACCGTGACGGATATTCGGGTAATAACGCATATTGGTTTTTCGCATTTTTCTGGCTAACGAAGGGCTCCAGAAATAAAAACTAAACATATATATTAAGCAGAGAACCCTGCGCACAAATTTGTTAAGGTATTTGGTTATTCGGGCCGCCATGGGGACCGGAAGGGGGTGAAAACATTGGTAAACCGTTTTATTTTAACCTACCGCCGGACATTGGTTTTACATTATTTACTCCAATCAAGGGGCGTATAGACAGTCTTACTGTATATATTTATAAAGCAGAGACATGTACAAACATTTTGAGGTATAATACATGTATGTCAAGCTATCCTGGAGACCGGAAGTGGACGACAATTGAGCCATAATGGTTGTACAGCCGGCAATTTGACCTACCCGACCATGGTTTTTTACTTCTGACTTGGTCCACGGGTCCTATGGAATGATCTACGGGGAATAGTTATCAAGCAGAGGCATTGACAAACGTTTTGAGGTATCATACATGTAGATCAAGTCTCCCTGAGGACCGGAAGTTGCCTATTACGGAGCTAAAATGGGATGCCAGGACCGTGACGGATATTCGGGTAATAACGCATATTGGTTTTTCGCATTTTTCTGGCTAACGAAGGGCTCCAGAAATAAAAACTAAACATATATATTAAGCAGAGAACCCTGCGGACAAATTTGTTAAGGTATTTGGTTATTCGGGCCGCCATGGGGACCGGAAGGGGGTGAAAACATTGGTAAACCGTTTTATTTTAACCTACCGCCGGACATTGGTTTTACATTATTTACTCCAATCAAGGGGCGTATAGACAGTCTTACTGTATATATTTATAAAGCAGAGACATGTACAAACATTTTGAGGTATAATACATGTATGTCAAGCTATCCTGGAGACCGGAAGTGGACGAAAATTGAGCTATAATGGTTGTACAGCCGGCAATTTGATCTACCCGACCATGGTTTTTTACTTCTGACTTGGTCCACGGGTCCTATGGAATGATCTACGGGGAATAGTTATCAAGCAGAGGCATTGACAAACGTTTTGAGGTATCATACATGTAGATCAAGTCTCCCTGAGGACCGGAAGTTGCCTATTACGGAGCTAAAATGGGATGCCAGGACCGTGACGGATTTTCGGGTAATAACGCATATTGGTTTTTCGCATTTTTCTGGCTAACGAAGGGCTCCAGAAATAAAAACTAAACATATATATTAAGCAGAGAACCCTGCGCACAAATTTGTTAAGGTATTTGGTTATTCGGGCCGCCATGGGGACCGGAAGGGGGTGAAAACATTGGTAAACCGTTTTATTTTAACCTATCGCCGGACATTGGTTTTACATTATTTACTCCAATCAAGGGGCGTATAGACAGTCTTACTGTATATATTTATAAAGATGAGACATGTACAAACATTTTGAGGTATAATACATGTATGTCAAGCTATCCTGGAGACCGGAAGTGGACGAAAATTGAGCTATAATGGTTGTACAGCAGGCAATTTGACCTACCCGACCATGGTTTTTTACTTCTGACTTGGTCCACAGGTCCTATGGAATGATCTACGGGGAATAGTTATCAAGCAGAGGCATTGACAAACGTTTTGAGGTATCATACATGTAGATCAAGTCTCCCTGAGGACCGGAAGTTGCCTATTACGGAGCTAAAATGGGATGCCAGGACCGTGACGGATATTCGGGTAATAACGCATATTGGTTTTTCGCATTTTTCTGGCTAACGAAGGGCTCCAGAAATAAAAACTAAACATATATATTAAGCAGAGAACCCTGCGCACAAATTTGTTAAGGTATTTGGTTATTCGGGCCGCCATGGGGACCGGAAGGGGGTGAAAACATTGGTAAACCGTTTTATTTTAACCTACCGCCGGACATTGGTTTTACATTATTTACTCCAATCAAGGGGCGTATAGACAGTCTTACTGTATATATTTATAAAGCAGAGACATGTACAAACATTTTGAGGTATAATACATGTATGTCAAGCTATCCTGGAGACTGGAAGTGGACGACAATTGAGCCATAATGGTTGTACAGCCAGCAATTTGACCTACCCGACCATGGTTTTTTACTTCTGACTTGGTCCACGGGTCCTATGGAATGATCTACGGGGAATAGTTATCAAGCAGAGGCATTGACAAACGTTTTGAGGTATCATACATGTAGATCAAGTCTCCCTGAGGACCGGAAGTTGCCTATTACGGAGCTAAAATGGGATGCCAGGACAGTGACGGATATTCGGGTAATAACGCATATTGGTTTTTCGCATTTTTCTGGCTAACGAAGGGCTCCAGAAATAAAAACTAAACATATATATTAAGCAGAGAACCCTGCGGACAAATTTGTTAAGGTATTTGGTTATTCGGGCCGCCATGGGGACCGGAAGGGGGTGAAAACATTGGTAAACCGTTTTATTTTAACCTACCGCCGGACATTGGTTTTACATTATTTACTCCAATCAAGGGGCGTATAGACAGTCTTACTGTATATATTTATAAAGCAGAGACATGTACAAACATTTTGAGGTATAATACATGTATGTCAAGCTATCCTGGAGACCGGAAGTGGACGAAAATTGAGCTATAATGGTTGTACAGCAGGCAATTTGATCTACCCGACCATGGTTTTTTACTTCTGACTTGGTCCACAGGTCCTATGGAATGATCTACGGGGAATAGTTATCAAGCAGAGGCATTGACAAACGTTTTGAGGTATCATACATGTAGATCAAGTCTCCCTGAGGACCGGAAGTTGCCTATTACGGAGCTAAAATGGGATGCCAGGACCGTGACGGATATTCGGGTAATAACGCATATTGGTTTTTCGCATTTTTCTGGCTAACGAAGGGCTCCAGAAATAAAAACTAAACATATATATTAAGCAGAGAACCCTGCGCACAAATTTGTTAAGGTATTTGGTTATTCGGGCCGCCATGGGGACCGGAAGGGGGTGAAAACATTGGTAAACCGTTTTATTTTAACCTACCGCCGGACATTGGTTTTACATTATTTACTCCAATCAAGGGGCGTATAGACAGTCTTACTGTATATATTTATAAAGCAGAGACATGTACAAACATTTTGAGGTATAATACATGTATGTCAAGCTATCCTGGAGACCGGAAGTGGACGACAATTGAGCCATAATGGTTGTACAGCCGGCAATTTGACCTACCCGACCATGGTTTTTTACTTCTGACTTGGTCCACGGGTCCTATGGAATGATCTACGGGGAATAGTTATCAAGCAGAGGCATTGACAAACGTTTTGAGGTATCATACATGTAGATCAAGTCTCCCTGAGGACCGGAAGTTGCCTATTACGGAGCTAAAATGGGATGCCAGGACCGTGACGGATATTCGGGTAATAACGCATATTGGTTTTTCGCATTTTTCTGGCTAACGAAGGGCTCCAGAAATAAAAACTAAACATATATATTAAGCAGAGAACCCTGCGGACAAATTTGTTAAGGTATTTGGTTATTCGGGCCGCCATGGGGACCGGAAGGGGGTGAAAACATTGGTAAACCGTTTTATTTTAACCTACCGCCGGACATTGGTTTTACATTATTTACTCCAATCAAGGGGCGTATAGACAGTCTTACTGTATATATTTATAAAGCAGAGACATGTACAAACATTTTGAGGTATAATACATGTATGTCAAGCTATCCTGGAGACCAGAAGTGGACGAAAATTGAGCTATAATGGTTGTACAGCCGGCAATTTGACCTACCCGACCATGGTTTTTTACTTCTGACTTGGTCCACAGGTCCTATGGAATGATCTACGGGGAATAGTTATCAAGCAGAGGCATTGACAAACGTTTTGAGGTATCATACATGTAGATCAAGTCTCCCTGAGGACCGGAAGTTGCCTATTACGGAGCTAAAATGGGATGCCAGGACCGTGACGGATATTCGGGTAATAACGCATATTGGTTTTTCGCATTTTTCTGGCTAACGAAGGGCTCCAGAAATAAAAACTAAACATATATATTAAGCAGAGAACCCTGCGGACAAATTTGTTAAGGTATTTGGTTATTCGGGCCGCCATGGGGATCGGAAGGGGGTGAAAACATTGGTAAACCGTTTTATTTTAACCTACCGCCGGACATTGGTTTTACATTATTTACTCCAATCAAGGGGCGTATAGACAGTCTTACTGTATATATTTATAAAGCAGAGACATGTACAAACATTTTGAGGTATAATACATGTATGTCAAGCTATCCTGGAGACCGGAAGTGGACGAAAATTGAGCTATAATGGTTGTACAGCCGGCAATTTGATCTACCCGACCATGGTTTTTTACTTCTGACTTGGTCCACGGGTCCTATGGAATGATCTACGGGGAATAGTTATCAAGCAGAGGCATTGACAAACGTTTTGAGGTATCATACATGTAGATCAAGTCTCCCTGAGGACCGGAAGTTGCCTATTACGGAGCTAAAATGGGATGCCAGGACCGTGACGAATTTTCGGGTAATAACGCATATTGGTTTTTCGCATTTTTCTGGCTAACGAAGGGCTCCAGAAATAAAAACTAAACATATATATTAAGCAGAGAACCCTGCGCACAAATTTGTTAAGGTATTTGGTTATTCGGGCCGCCATGGGGACCGGAAGGGGGTGAAAACATTGGTAAACCGTTTTATTTTAACCTACCGCCGGACATTGGTTTTACATTATTTACTCCAATCAAGGGGCGTATAGACAGTCTTACTGTATATATTTATAAAGCAGAGACATGTACAAACATTTTGAGGTATAATACATGTATGTCAAGCTATCCTGGAGACCGGAAGTGGACGAAAATTGAGCTATAATGGTTGTACAGCCGGCAATTTGACCTACCCGACCATGGTTTTTTACTTCTGACTTGGTCCACAGGTCCTATGGAATGATCTACGGGGAATAGTTATCAAGCAGAGGCATTGACAAACGTTTTGAGGTATCATACATGTAGATCAAGTCTCCCTGAGGACCGGAAGTTGCCTATTACGGAGCTAAAATGGGATGCCAGGACAGTGACGGATATTCGGGTAATAACGCATATTGGTTTTTCGCATTTTTCTGGCTAACGAAGGGCTCCAGAAATAAAAACTAAACATATATATTAAGCAGAGATCCCTGCGGACAAATTTGTTAAGGTATTTGGTTATTCGGGCCGCCATGGGGACCGGAAGGGGGTGAAAACATTGGTAAACCGTTTTATTTTAACCTACCGCCGGACATTGGTTTTACATTATTTACTCCAATCAAGGGGCGTATAGACAGTCTTACTGTATATATTTATAAAGCAGAGACATGTACAAACATTTTGAGGTATAATACATGTATGTCAAGCTATCCTGGAGACCGGAAGTGGACGAAAATTGAGCTATAATGGTTGTACAGCAGGCAATTTGATCTACCCGACCATGGTTTTTTACTTCTGACTTGGTCCACAGGTCCTATGGAATGATCTACGGGGAATAGTTATAAAGCAGAGGCATTGACAAACGTTTTGAGGTATCATACATGTAGATCAAGTCTCCCGGAGGACCGGAAGTTGCCTATTACGGAGCTAAAATGGGATGCCAGGACCGTGACGGATATTCGGGTAATAACGCATATTGGTTTTTCGCATTTTTCTGGCTAACGAAGGGCTCCAGAAATAAAAACTAAACATATATATTAAGCAGAGAACCCTGCGCACAAATTTGTTAAGGTATTTGGTTATTCGGGCCGCCATGGGGACCGGAAGGGGGTGAAAACATTGGTAAACCGTTTTATTTTAACCTACCGCCGGACATTGGTTTTACATTATTTACTCCAATCAAGGGGCGTATAGACAGTCTTACTGTATATATTTATAAAGCAGAGACATGTACAAACATTTTGAGGTATAATACATGTATGTCAAGCTATCCTGGAGACCGGAAGTGGACGAAAATTGAGCTATAATGGTTGTACAGCCGGCAATTTGATCTACCCGACCATGGTTTTTTACTTCTGACTTGGTCCACAGGTCCTATGGAATGATCTACGGGGAATAGTTATCAAGCAGAGGCATTGACAAACGTTTTGAGGTATCATACATGTAGATCAAGTCTCCCTGAGGACCGGAAGTTGCCTATTACGGAGCTAAAATGGGATGCCAGGACCGTGACGGATATTCGGGTAATAACGCATATTGGTTTTTCGCATTTTTCTGGCTAACGAAGGGCTCCAGAAATAAAAACTAAACATATATATGAAGCAGAGAACCCTGCGCACAAATTTGTTAAGGTATTTGGTTATTCGGGCCGCCATGGGGACCGGAAGGGGGTGAAAACATTGGTAAACCGTTTTATTTTAACCTACCGCCGGACATTGGTTTTACATTATTTACTCCAATCAAGGGGCGTATAGACAGTCTTACTGTATATATTTATAAAGCAGAGACATGTACAAACATTTTGAGGTATAATACATGTATGTCAAGCTATCCTGGAGACCGGAAGTGGACGACAATTGAGCCATAATGGTTGTACAGCCGGCAATTTGACCTACCCGACCATGGTTTTTTACTTCTGACTTGGTCCACGGGTCCTATGGAATGATCTACGGGGAATAGTTATCAAGCAGAGGCATTGACAAACGTTTTGAGGTATCATACATGTAGATCAAGTCTCCCTGAGGACCGGAAGTTGCCTATTACGGAGCTAAAATGGGATGCCAGGACCGTGACGGATATTCGGGTAATAACGCATATTGGTTTTTCGCATTTTTCTGGCTAACGAAGGGCTCCAGAAATAAAAACTAAACATATATATTAAGCAGAGAACCCTGCGGACAAATTTGTTAAGGTATTTGGTTATTCGGGCCGCCATGGGGACCGGAAGGGGGTGAAAACATTGGTAAACCGTTTTATTTTAACCTACCGCCGGACATTGGTTTTACATTATTTACTCCAATCAAGGGGCGTATAGACAGTCTTACTGTATATATTTATAAAGCAGAGACATGTACAAACATTTTGAGGTATAATACATGTATGTCAAGCTATCCTGGAGACCGGAAGTGGACGAAAATTGAGCTATAATGGTTGTACAGCCGGCAATTTGATCTACCCGACCATGGTTTTTTACTTCTGACTTGGTCCACGGGTCCTATGGAATGATCTACGGGGAATAGTTATCAAGCAGAGGCATTGACAAACGTTTTGAGGTATCATACATGTAGATCAAGTCTCCCTGAGGACCGGAAGTTGCCTATTACGGAGCTAAAATGGGATGCCAGGACCGTGACGGATTTTCGGGTAATAACGCATATTGGTTTTTCGCATTTTTCTGGCTAACGAAGGGCTCCAGAAATAAAAACTAAACATATATATTAAGCAGAGAACCCTGCGCACAAATTTGTTAAGGTATTTGGTTATTCGGGCCGCCATGGGGACCGGAAGGGGGTGAAAACATTGGTAAACCGTTTTATTTTAACCTATCGCCGGACATTGGTTTTACATTATTTACTCCAATCAAGGGGCGTATAGACAGTCTTACTGTATATATTTATAAAGCAGAGACATGTACAAACATTTTGAGGTATAATACATGTATGTCAAGCTATCCTGGAGACCGGAAGTGGACGAAAATTGAGCTATAATGGTTGTACAGCAGGCAATTTGACCTACCCGACCATGGTTTTTTACTTCTGACTTGGTCCACAGGTCCTATGGAATGATCTACGGGGAATAGTTATCAAGCAGAGGCATTGACAAACGTTTTGAGGTATCATACATGTAGATCAAGTCTCCCTGAGGACCGGAAGTTGCCTATTACGGAGCTAAAATGGGATGCCAGGACCGTGACGGATATTCGGGTAATAACGCATATTGGTTTTTCGCATTTTTCTGGCTAACGAAGGGCTCCAGAAATAAAAACTAAACATATATATTAAGCAGAGAACCCTGCGCACAAATTTGTTAAGGTATTTGGTTATTCGGGCCGCCATGGGGACCGGAAGGGGGTGAAAACATTGGTAAACCGTTTTATTTTAACCTACCGCCGGACATTGGTTTTACATTATTTACTCCAATCAAGGGGCGTATAGACAGTCTTACTGTATATATTTATAAAGCAGAGACATGTACAAACATTTTGAGGTATAATACATGTATGTCAAGCTATCCTGGAGACTGGAAGTGGACGACAATTGAGCCATAATGGTTGTACAGCCAGCAATTTGACCTACCCGACCATGGTTTTTTACTTCTGACTTGGTCCACGGGTCCTATGGAATGATCTACGGGGAATAGTTATCAAGCAGAGGCATTGACAAACGTTTTGAGGTATCATACATGTAGATCAAGTCTCCCTGAGGACCGGAAGTTGCCTATTACGGAGCTAAAATGGGATGCCAGGACAGTGACGGATATTCGGGTAATAACGCATATTGGTTTTTCGCATTTTTCTGGCTAACGAAGGGCTCCAGAAATAAAAACTAAACATATATATTAAGCAGAGAACCCTGCGGACAAATTTGTTAAGGTATTTGGTTATTCGGGCCGCCATGGGGACCGGAAGGGGGTGAAAACATTGGTAAACCGTTTTATTTTAACCTACCGCCGGACATTGGTTTTACATTATTTACTCCAATCAAGGGGCGTATAGACAGTCTTACTGTATATATTTATAAAGCAGAGACATGTACAAACATTTTGAGGTATAATACATGTATGTCAAGCTATCCTGGAGACCGGAAGTGGACGAAAATTGAGCTATAATGGTTGTACAGCCGGCAATTTGATCTACCCGACCATGGTTTTTTACTTCTGACTTGGTCCACAGGTCCTATGGAATGATCTACGGGGAATAGTTATCAAGCAGAGGCATTGACAAACGTTTTGAGGTATCATACATGTAGATCAAGTCTCCCTGAGGACCGGAAGTTGCCTATTACGGAGCTAAAATGGGATGCCAGGACCGTGACGGATATTCGGGTAATAACGCATATTGGTTTTTCGCATTTTTCTGGCTAACGAAGGGCTCCAGAAATAAAAACTAAACATATATATTAAGCAGAGAACCCTGCGCACAAATTTGTTAAGGTATTTGGTTATTCGGGCCGCCATGGGGACCGGAAGGGGGTGAAAACATTGGTAAACCGTTTTATTTTAACCTACCGCCGGACATTGGTTTTACATTATTTACTCCAATCAAGGGGCGTATAGACAGTCTTACTGTATATATTTATAAAGCAGAGACATGTACAAACATTTTGAGGTATAATACATGTATGTCAAGCTATCCTGGAGACCGGAAGTGGACGACAATTGAGCCATAATGGTTGTACAGCCGGCAATTTGACCTACCCGACCATGGTTTTTTACTTCTGACTTGGTCCACGGGTCCTATGGAATGATCTACGGGGAATAGTTATCAAGCAGAGGCATTGACAAACGTTTTGAGGTATCATACATGTAGATCAAGTCTCCCTGAGGACCGGAAGTTGCCTATTACGGAGCTAAAATGGGATGCCAGGACAGTGACGGATATTCGGGTAATAACGCATATTGGTTTTTCGCATTTTTCTGGCTAACGAAGGGCTCCAGAAATAAAAACTAAACATATATATTAAGCAGAGAACCCTGCGGACAAATTTGTTAAGGTATTTGGTTATTCGGGCCGCCATGGGGACCGGAAGGGGGTGAAAACATTGGTAAACCGTTTTATTTTAACCTACCGCCGGACATTGGTTTTACATTATTTACTCCAATCAAGGGGCGTATAGACAGTCTTACTGTATATATTTATAAAGCAGAGACATGTACAAACATTTTGAGGTATAATACATGTATGTCAAGCTATCCTGGAGACCGGAAGTGGACGAAAATTGAGCTATAATGGTTGTACAGCCGGCAATTTGACCTACCCGACCATGGTTTTTTACTTCTGACTTGGTCCACAGGTCCTATGGAATGATCTACGGGGAATAGTTATCAAGCAGAGGCATTGACAAACGTTTTGAGGTATCATACATGTAGATCAAGTCTCCCTGAGGACCGGAAGTTGCCTATTACGGAGCTAAAATGGGATGCCAGGACCGTGACGGATATTCGGGTAATAACGCATATTGGTTTTTCGCATTTTTCTGGCTAACGAAGGGCTCCAGAAATAAAAACTAAACATATATATTAAGCAGAGAACCCTGCGGACAAATTTGTTAAGGTATTTGGTTATTCGGGCCGCCATGGGGATCGGAAGGGGGTGAAAACATTGGTAAACCGTTTTATTTTAACCTACCGCCGGACATTGGTTTTACATTATTTACTCCAATCAAGGGGCGTATAGACAGTCTTACTGTATATATTTATAAAGCAGAGACATGTACAAACATTTTGAGGTATAATACATGTATGTCAAGCTATCCTGGAGACCGGAAGTGGACGAAAATTGAGCTATAATGGTTGTACAGCCGGCAATTTGATCTACCCGACCATGGTTTTTTACTTCTGACTTGGTCCACGGGTCCTATGGAATGATCTACGGGGAATAGTTATCAAGCAGAGGCATTGACAAACGTTTTGAGGTATCATACATGTATATCAAGTCTCCCTGAGGACCGGAAGTTGCCTATTACGGAGCTAAAATGGGATGCCAGGACCGTGACGGATTTTCGGGTAATAACGCATATTGGTTTTTCGCATTTTTCTGGCTAACGAAGGGCTCCAGAAATAAAAACTAAACATATATATTAAGCAGAGAACCCTGCGCACAAATTTGTTAAGGTATTTGGTTATTCGGGCCGCCATGGGGACCGGAAGGGGGTGAAAACATTGGTAAACCGTTTTATTTTAACCTACCGCCGGACATTGGTTTTACATTATTTACTCCAATCAAGGGGCGTATAGACAGTCTTACTGTATATATTTATAAAGCAGAGACATGTACAAACATTTTGAGGTATAATACATGTATGTCAAGCTATCCTGGAGACCGGAAGTGGACGAAAATTGAGCTATAATGGTTGTACAGCCGGCAATTTGACCTACCCGACCATGGTTTTTTACTTCTGACTTGGTCCACAGGTCCTATGGAATGATCTACGGGGAATAGTTATCAAGCAGAGGCATTGACAAACGTTTTGAGGTATCATACATGTAGATCAAGTCTCCCTGAGGACCGGAAGTTGCCTATTACGGAGCTAAAATGGGATGCCAGGACCGTGACGGATATTCGGGTAATAACGCATATTGGTTTTTCGCATTTTTCTGGCTAACGAAGGGCTCCAGAAATAAAAACTAAACATATATATTAAGCAGAGAACCCTGCGCACAAATTTGTTAAGGTATTTGGTTATTCGGGCCGCCATGGGGACCGGAAGGGGGTGAAAACATTGGTAAACCGTTTTATTTTAACCTACCGCCGGACATTGGTTTTACATTATTTACTCCAATCAAGGGGCGTATAGACAGTCTTACTGTATATATTTATAAAGCAGAGACATGTACAAACATTTTGAGGTATAATACATGTATGTCAAGCTATCCTGGAGACTGGAAGTGGACGACAATTGAGCCATAATGGTTGTACAGCCAGCAATTTGACCTACCCGACCATGGTTTTTTACTTCTGACTTGGTCCACGGGTCCTATGGAATGATCTACGGGGAATAGTTATCAAGCAGAGGCATTGACAAACGTTTTGAGGTATCATACATGTAGATCAAGTCTCCCTGAGGACCGGAAGTTGCCTATTACGGAGCTAAAATGGGATGCCAGGACAGTGACGGATATTCGGGTAATAACGCATATTGGTTTTTCGCATTTTTCTGGCTAACGAAGGGCTCCAGAAATAAAAACTAAACATATATATTAAGCAGAGAACCCTGCGGACAAATTTGTTAAGGTATTTGGTTATTCGGGCCGCCATGGGGACCGGAAGGGGGTGAAAACATTGGTAAACCGTTTTATTTTAACCTACCGCCGGACATTGGTTTTACATTATTTACTCCAATCAAGGGGCGTATAGACAGTCTTACTGTATATATTTATAAAGCAGAGACATGTACAAACATTTTGAGGTATAATACATGTATGTCAAGCTATCCTGGAGACCGGAAGTGGACGAAAATTGAGCTATAATGGTTGTACAGCCGGCAATTTGACCTACCCGACCATGGTTTTTTACTTCTGACTTGGTCCACAGGTCCTATGGAATGATCTACGGGGAATAGTTATCAAGCAGAGGCATTGACAAACGTTTTGAGGTATCATACATGTAGATCAAGTCTCCCTGAGGACCGGAAGTTGCCTATTACGGAGCTAAAATGGGATGCCAGGACAGTGACGGATATTCGGGTAATAACGCATATTGGTATTTCGCATTTTTCTGGCTAACGAAGGGCTCCAGAAATAAAAACTAAACATATATATTAAGCAGAGAACCCTGCGCACAAATTTGTTAAGGTATTTGGTTATTCGGGCCGCCATGGGGACCGGAAGGGGGTGAAAACATTGGTAAACCGTTTTATTTTAACCTACCGCCGGACATTGGTTTTACATTATTTACTCCAATCAAGGGGCGTATAGACAGTCTTACTGTATATATTTATAAAGCAGAGACATGTACAAACATTTTGTGGTATAATACATGTATGTCAAGCTATCCTGGAGACCGGAAGTGGACGAAAATTGAGCTATAATGGTTGTACAGCCGGCAATTTGACCTACCCGACCATGGTTTTTTACTTCTGACTTGGTCCACAGGTCCTATGGAATGATCTACGGGGAATAGTTATAAAGCAGAGGCATTGACAAACGTTTTGAGGTATCATACATGTAGATCAAGTCTCCCGGAGGACCGGAAGTTGCCTATTACGGAGCTAAAATGGGATGCCAGGACCGTGACGGATATTCGGGTAATAACGCATATTGGTTTTTCGCATTTTTCTGGCTAACGAAGGGCTCCAGAAATAAAAACTAAACATATATATTAAGCAGAGAACCCTGCGCACAAATTTGTTAAGGTATTTGGTTATTCGGGCCGCCATGGGGACCGGAAGGGGGTGAAAACATTGGTAAACCGTTTTATTTTAACCTACCGCCGGACATTGGTTTTACATTATTTACTCCAATCAAGGGGCGTATAGACAGTCTTACTGTATATATTTATAAAGCAGAGACATGTACAAACATTTTGAGGTATAATACATGTATGTCAAGCTATCCTGGAGACCGGAAGTGGACGAAAATTGAGCTATAATGGTTGTACAGCAGGCAATTTGACCTACCCGACCATGGTTTTTTACTTCTGACTTGGTCCACAGGTCCTATGGAATGATCTACGGGGAATAGTTATCAAGCAGAGGCATTGACAAACGTTTTGAGGTATCATACATGTAGATCAAGTCTCCCGGAGGACCGGAAGTTGCCTATTACGGAGCTAAAATGGGATGCCAGGACCGTGACGGATATTCGGGTAATAACGCATATTGGTTTTTCGCATTTTTCTGGCTAACGAAGGGCTCCAGAAATAAAAACTAAACATATATATTAAGCAGAGAACCCTGCGCACAAATTTGTTAAGGTATTTGGTTATTCGGGCCGCCATGGGGACCGGAAGGGGGTGAAAACATTGGTAAACCGTTTTATTTTAACCTACCGCCGGACATTTGTTTTACATTATTTACTCCAATCAAGGGGCGTATAGACAGTCTTACTGTATATATTTATAAAGCAGAGACATGTACAAACATTTTGAGGTATAATACATGTATGTCAAGCTATCCTGGAGACCGGAAGTGGACGAAAATTGAGCTATAATGGTTGTACAGCCGGCAATTTGACCTACCCGACCATGGTTTTTTACTTCTGACTTGGTCCACAGGTCCTATGGAATGATCTACGGGGAATAGTTATCAAGCAGAGGCATTGACAAACGTTTTGAGGTATCATACATGTAGATCAAGTCTCCCTGAGGACCGGAAGTTGCCTATTACGGAGCTAAAATGGGATGCCAGGACAGTGACGGATATTCGGGTAATAACGCATATTGGTTTTTCGCATTTTTCTGGCTAACGAAGGGCTCCAGAAATAAAAACTAAACATATATATTAAGCAGAGAACCCTGCGCACAAATTTGTTAAGGTATTTGGTTATTCGGGCCGCCATGGGGACCGGAAGGGGGTGAAAACATTGGTAAACCGTTTTATTTTAACCTACCGCCGGACATTGGTTTTACATTATTTACTCCAATCAAGGGGCGTATAGACAGTCTTACTGTATATATTTATAAAGCAGAGACATGTACAAACATTTTGAGGTATAATACATGTATGTCAAGCTATCCTGGAGACCGGAAGTGGACGAAAATTGAGCTATAATGGTTGTACAGCCGGCAATTTGACCTACCCGACCATGGTTTTTTACTTCTGACTTGGTCCACAGGTCCTATGGAATGATCTACGGGGAATAGTTATCAAGCAGAGGCATTGACAAACGTTTTGAGGTATCATACATGTAGATCAAGTCTCCCTGAGGACCGGAAGTTGCCTATTACGGAGCTAAAATGGGATGCCAGGACCGTGACGGATATTCGGGTAATAACGCATATTGGTTTTTCGCATTTTTCTGGCTAACGAAGGGCTCCAGAAATAAAAACTAAACATATATATTAAGCAGAGAACCCTGCGCACAAATTTGTTAAGGTATTTGGTTATTCGGGCCGCCATGGGGACCGGAAGGGGGTGAAAACATTGGTAAACCGTTTTATTTTAACCTACCGCCGGACATTGGTTTTACATTATTTACTCCAATCAAGGGGCGTATAGACAGTCTTACTGTATATATTTATAAAGCAGAGACATGTACAAACATTTTGAGGTATAATACATGTATGTCAAGCTATCCTGGAGACTGGAAGTGGACGACAATTGAGCCATAATGGTTGTACAGCCGGCAATTTGACCTACCCGACCATGGTTTTTTACTTCTGACTTGGTCCACGGGTCCTATGGAATGATCTACGGGGAATAGTTATCAAGCAGAGGCATTGACAAACGTTTTGAGGTATCATACATGTAGATCAAGTCTCCCTGAGGACCGGAAGTTGCCTATTACGGAGCTAAAATGGGATGCCAGGACAGTGACGGATATTCGGGTAATAACGCATATTGGTTTTTCGCATTTTTCTGGCTAACGAAGGGCTCCAGAAATAAAAACTAAACATATATATTAAGCAGAGAGCCCTGCGGACAAATTTGTTAAGGTATTTGGTTATTCGGGCCGCCATGGGGACCGGAAGGGGGTGAAAACATTGGTAAACCGTTTTATTTTAACCTACCGCCGGACATTGGTTTTACATTATTTACTCCAATCAAGGGGCGTATAGACAGTCTTACTGTATATATTTATAAAGCAGAGACATGTACAAACATTTTGAGGTATAATACATGTATGTCAAGCTATCCTGGAGACCGGAAGTGGACGAAAATTGAGCTATAATGGTTGTACAGCCGGCAATTTGACCTACCCGACCATGGTTTTTTACTTCTGACTTGGTCCACAGGTCCTATGGAATGATCTACGGGGAATAGTTATCAAGCAGAGGCATTGACAAACGTTTTGAGGTATCATACATGTAGATCAAGTCTCCCTGAGGACCGGAAGTTGCCTATTACGGAGCTAAAATGGGATGCCAGGACAGTGACGGATATTCGGGTAATAACGCATATTGGTTTTTCGCATTTTTCTGGCTAACGAAGGGCTCCAGAAATAAAAACTAAACATATATATTAAGCAGAGAACCCTGCGGACAAATTTGTTAAGGTATTTGGTTATTCGGGCCGCCATGGGGACCGGAAGGGGGTGAAAACATTGGTAAACCGTTTTATTTTAACCTACCGCCGGACATTGGTTTTACATTATTTACTCCAATCAAGGGGCGTATAGACAGTCTTACTGTATATATTTATAAAGCAGAGACATGTACAAACATTTTGTGGTATAATACATGTATGTCAAGCTATCCTGGAGACCGGAAGTGGACGAAAATTGAGCTATAATGGTTGTACAGCCGGCAATTTGACCTACCCGACCATGGTTTTTTACTTCTGACTTGGTCCACAGGTCCTATGGAATGATCTACGGGGAATAGTTATAAAGCAGAGGCATTGACAAACGTTTTGAGGTATCATACATGTAGATCAAGTCTCCCGGAGGACCGGAAGTTGCCTATTACGGAGCTAAAATGGGATGCCAGGACCGTGACGGATATTCGGGTAATAACGCATATTGGTTTTTCGCATTTTTCTGGCTAACGAAGGGCTCCAGAAATAAAAACTAAACATATATATTAAGCAGAGAACCCTGCGCACAAATTTGTTAAGGTATTTGGTTATTCGGGCCGCCATGGGGACCGGAAGGGGGTGAAAACATTGGTAAACCGTTTTATTTTAACCTACCGCCGGACATTGGTTTTACATTATTTACTCCAATCAAGGGGCGTATAGACAGTCTTACTGTATATATTTATAAAGCAGAGACATGTACAAACATTTTGAGGTATAATACATGTATGTCAAGCTATCCTGGAGACCGGAAGTGGACGAAAATTGAGCTATAATGGTTGTACAGCAGGCAATTTGACCTACCCGACCATGGTTTTTTACTTCTGACTTGGTCCACAGGTCCTATGGAATGATCTACGGGGAATAGTTATCAAGCAGAGGCATTGACAAACGTTTTGAGGTATCATACATGTAGATCAAGTCTCCCGGAGGACCGGAAGTTGCCTATTACGGAGCTAAAATGGGATGCCAGGACCGTGACGGATATTCGGGTAATAACGCATATTGGTTTTTCGCATTTTTCTGGCTAACGAAGGGCTCCAGAAATAAAAACTAAACATATATATTAAGCAGAGAACCCTGCGCACAAATTTGTTAAGGTATTTGGTTATTCGGGCCGCCATGGGGACCGGAAGGGGGTGAAAACATTGGTAAACCGTTTTATTTTAACCTACCGCCGGACATTTGTTTTACATTATTTACTCCAATCAAGGGGCGTATAGACAGTCTTACTGTATATATTTATAAAGCAGAGACATGTACAAACATTTTGAGGTATAATACATGTATGTCAAGCTATCCTGGAGACCGGAAGTGGACGAAAATTGAGCTATAATGGTTGTACAGCCGGCAATTTGACCTACCCGACCATGGTTTTTTACTTCTGACTTGGTCCACAGGTCCTATGGAATGATCTACGGGGAATAGTTATCAAGCAGAGGCATTGACAAACGTTTTGAGGTATCATACATGTAGATCAAGTCTCCCTGAGGACCGGAAGTTGCCTATTACGGAGCTAAAATGGGATGCCAGGACAGTGACGGATATTCGGGTAATAACGCATATTGGTTTTTCGCATTTTTCTGGCTAACGAAGGGCTCCAGAAATAAAAACTAAACATATATATTAAGCAGAGAACCCTGCGCACAAATTTGTTAAGGTATTTGGTTATTCGGGCCGCCATGGGGACCGGAAGGGGGTGAAAACATTGGTAAACCGTTTTATTTTAACCTACCGCCGGACATTGGTTTTACATTATTTACTCCAATCAAGGGGCGTATAGACAGTCTTACTGTATATATTTATAAAGCAGAGACATGTACAAACATTTTGTGGTATAATACATGTATGTCAAGCTATCCTGGAGACCGGAAGTGGACGAAAATTGAGCTATAATGGTTGTACAGCCGGCAATTTGACCTACCCGACCATGGTTTTTTACTTCTGACTTGGTCCACAGGTCCTATGGAATGATCTACGGGGAATAGTTATAAAGCAGAGGCATTGACAAACGTTTTGAGGTATCATACATGTAGATCAAGTCTCCCGGAGGACCGGAAGTTGCCTATTACGGAGCTAAAATGGGATGCCAGGACCGTGACGGATATTCGGGTAATAACGCATATTGGTTTTTCGCATTTTTCTGGCTAACGAAGGGCTCCAGAAATAAAAACTAAACATATATATTAAGCAGAGAACCCTGCGCACAAATTTGTTAAGGTATTTGGTTATTCGGGCCGCCATGGGGACCGGAAGGGGGTGAAAACATTGGTAAACCGTTTTATTTTAACCTACCGCCGGACATTGGTTTTACATTATTTACTCCAATCAAGGGGCGTATAGACAGTCTTACTGTATATATTTATAAAGCAGAGACATGTACAAACATTTTGAGGTATAATACATGTATGTCAAGCTATCCTGGAGACCGGAAGTGGACGAAAATTGAGCTATAATGGTTGTACAGCAGGCAATTTGACCTACCCGACCATGGTTTTTTACTTCTGACTTGGTCCACAGGTCCTATGGAATGATCTACGGGGAATAGTTATCAAGCAGAGGCATTGACAAACGTTTTGAGGTATCATACATGTAGATCAAGTCTCCCGGAGGACCGGAAGTTGCCTATTACGGAGCTAAAATGGGATGCCAGGACCGTGACGGATATTCGGGTAATAACGCATATTGGTTTTTCGCATTTTTCTGGCTAACGAAGGGCTCCAGAAATAAAAACTAAACATATATATTAAGCAGAGAACCCTGCGCACAAATTTGTTAAGGTATTTGGTTATTCGGGCCGCCATGGGGACCGGAAGGGGGTGAAAACATTGGTAAACCGTTTTATTTTAACCTACCGCCGGACATTTGTTTTACATTATTTACTCCAATCAAGGGGCGTATAGACAGTCTTACTGTATATATTTATAAAGCAGAGACATGTACAAACATTTTGAGGTATAATACATGTATGTCAAGCTATCCTGGAGACCGGAAGTGGACGAAAATTGAGCTATAATGGTTGTACAGCCGGCAATTTGACCTACCCGACCATGGTTTTTTACTTCTGACTTGGTCCACAGGTCCTATGGAATGATCTACGGGGAATAGTTATCAAGCAGAGGCATTGACAAACGTTTTGAGGTATCATACATGTAGATCAAGTCTCCCTGAGGACCGGAAGTTGCCTATTACGGAGCTAAAATGGGATGCCAGGACAGTGACGGATATTCGGGTAATAACGCATATTGGTTTTTCGCATTTTTCTGGCTAACGAAGGGCTCCAGAAATAAAAACTAAACATATATATTAAGCAGAGAACCCTGCGCACAAATTTGTTAAGGTATTTGGTTATTCGGGCCGCCATGGGGACCGGAAGGGGGTGAAAACATTGGTAAACCGTTTTATTTTAACCTACCGCCGGACATTGGTTTTACATTATTTACTCCAATCAAGGGGCGTATAGACAGTCTTACTGTATATATTTATAAAGCAGAGACATGTACAAACATTTTGAGGTATAATACATGTATGTCAAGCTATCCTGGAGACCGGAAGTGGACGAAAATTGAGCTATAATGGTTGTACAGCCGGCAATTTGACCTACCCGACCATGGTTTTTTACTTCTGACTTGGTCCACAGGTCCTATGGAATGATCTACGGGGAATAGTTATCAAGCAGAGGCATTGACAAACGTTTTGAGGTATCATACATGTAGATCAAGTCTCCCGGAGGACCGGAAGTTGCCTATTACAGAGCTAAAATGGGATGCCAGGACCGTGACGGATATTCGGGTAATAACGCATATTGGTTTTTCGCATTTTTCTGGCTAACGAAGGGCTCCAGAAATAAAAACTAAACATATATATTAAGCAGAGAACCCTGCGCACAAATTTGTTAAGGTATTTGGTTATTCGGGCCGCCATGGGGACCGGAAGGGGGTGAAAACATTGGTAAACCGTTTTATTTTAACCTACCGCCGGACATTTGTTTTACATTATTTACTCCAATCAAGGGGCGTATAGACAGTCTTACTGTATATATTTATAAAGCAGAGACATGTACAAACATTTTGAGGTATAATACATGTATGTCAAGCTATCCTGGAGACCGGAAGTGGACGAAAATTGAGCTATAATGGTTGTACAGCCGGCAATTTGACCTACCCGACCATGGTTTTTTACTTCTGACTTGGTCCACAGGTCCTATGGAATGATCTACGGGGAATAGTTATCAAGCAGAGGCATTGACAAACGTTTTGAGGTATCATACATGTAGATCAAGTCTCCCTGAGGACCGGAAGTTGCCTATTACGGAGCTAAAATGGGATGCCAGGACAGTGACGGATATTCGGGTAATAACGCATATTGGTTTTTCGCATTTTTCTGGCTAACGAAGGGCTCCAGAAATAAAAACTAAACATATATATTAAGCAGAGAACCCTGCGCACAAATTTGTTAAGGTATTTGGTTATTCGGGCCGCCATGGGGACCGGAAGGGGGTGAAAACATTGGTAAACCGTTTTATTTTAACCTACCGCCGGACATTTGTTTTACATTATTTACTCCAATCAAGGGGCGTATAGACAGTCTTACTGTATATATTTATAAAGCAGAGACATGTACAAACATTTTGAGGTATAATACATGTATGTCAAGCTATCCTGGAGACCGGAAGTGGACGAAAATTGAGCTATAATGGTTGTACAGCCGGCAATTTGACCTACCCGACCATGGTTTTTTACTTCTGACTTGGTCCACAGGTCCTATGGAATGATCTACGGGGAATAGTTATCAAGCAGAGGCATTGACAAACGTTTTGAGGTATCATACATGTAGATCAAGTCTCCCTGAGGACCGGAAGTTGCCTATTACGGAGCTAAAATGGGATGCCAGGACAGTGACGGATATTCGGGTAATAACGCATATTGGTTTTTCGCATTTTTCTGGCTAACGAAGGGCTCCAGAAATAAAAACTAAACATATATATTAAGCAGAGAACCCTGCGCACAAATTTGTTAAGGTATTTGGTTATTCGGGCCGCCATGGGGACCGGAAGGGGGTGAAAACATTGGTAAACCGTTTTATTTTAACCTACCGCCGGACATTGGTTTTACATTATTTACTCCAATCAAGGGGCGTATAGACAGTCTTACTGTATATATTTATAAAGCAGAGACATGTACAAACATTTTGAGGTATAATACATGTATGTCAAGCTATCCTGGAGACCGGAAGTGGACGAAAATTGAGCTATAATGGTTGTACAGCCGGCAATTTGACCTACCCGACCATGGTTTTTTACTTCTGACTTGGTCCACAGGTCCTATGGAATGATCTACGGGGAATAGTTATCAAGCAGAGGCATTGACAAACGTTGTGAGGTATCATACATGTAGATCAAGTCTCCCTGAGGACCGGAAGTTGCCTATTACGGAGCTAAAATGGGATGCCAGGACCGTGACGGATATTCCGGGTAATAACGCATATTGGTTTTTCGCAATCTTCTGGCTAACGAAGGGCTCCAGAGATAAAAACTAAACATATATATTAAGCAGAGACAACTGCGCAAATATTTTTTAAGGTATTTGGTTATTCGGGCCACCATGGTGACCGGAAGGGGGTGAAAACATTGGTAAACCGTTTTATTTTAACCTACCGCCGGACATTGGTTTTACATTATTTACTCCAATCAAGGGGCGTATAGACAGTCTTACTGTATATATTTATAAAGCAGAGACATGTACAAACATTTTGAGGTATAATACATGTATGTCAAGCTATCCTGGAGACCGGAAGTGGACGACAATTGAGCCATAATGGTTGTACAGCCGGCAATTTGACCTACTCAACCATGGTTTTTTACTTCTGACTTGGTCCACAGGTCCTATGGAATGATCTACGGGGAATAGTTATCAAGCAGAGGCATTGACAAACGTTTTGAGGTATCATACATGTAGATCAAGTCTCCCGGAGGACCGGAAGTTGCCTATTACGGAGCTAAAATGGGATGCCAGGACCGTGACGGATATTCGGGTAATAACGCATATTGGTTTTTCGCATTTTTCTGGCTAACGAAGGGCTCCAGAAATAAAAACTAAACATATATATTAAGCAGAGAACCCTGCGCACAAATTTGTTAAGGTATTTGGTTATTCGGGCCGCCATGGGGACCGGAAGGGGGTGAAAACATTGGTAAACCGTTTTATTTTAACCTACCGCCGGACATTTGTTTTACATTATTTACTCCAATCAAGGGGCGTATAGACAGTCTTACTGTATATATTTATAAAGCAGAGACATGTACAAACATTTTGAGGTATAATACATGTATGTCAAGCTATCCTGGAGACCGGAAGTGGACGAAAATTGAGCTATAATGGTTGTACAGCCGGCAATTTGACCTACCCGACCATGGTTTTTTACTTCTGACTTGGTCCACAGGTCCTATGGAATGATCTACGGGGAATAGTTATCAAGCAGAGGCATTGACAAACGTTTTGAGGTATCATACATGTAGATCAAGTCTCCCTGAGGACCGGAAGTTGCCTATTACGGAGCTAAAATGGGATGCCAGGACAGTGACGGATATTCGGGTAATAACGCATATTGGTTTTTCGCATTTTTCTGGCTAACGAAGGGCTCCAGAAATAAAAACTAAACATATATATTAAGCAGAGAACCCTGCGCACAAATTTGTTAAGGTATTTGGTTATTCGGGCCGCCATGGGGACCGGAAGGGGGTGAAAACATTGGTAAACCGTTTTATTTTAACCTACCGCCGGACATTTGTTTTACATTATTTACTCCAATCAAGGGGCGTATAGACAGTCTTACTGTATATATTTATAAAGCAGAGACATGTACAAACATTTTGAGGTATAATACATGTATGTCAAGCTATCCTGGAGACCGGAAGTGGACGAAAATTGAGCTATAATGGTTGTACAGCCGGCAATTTGACCTACCCGACCATGGTTTTTTACTTCTGACTTGGTCCACAGGTCCTATGGAATGATCTACGGGGAATAGTTATCAAGCAGAGGCATTGACAAACGTTTTGAGGTATCATACATGTAGATCAAGTCTCCCTGAGGACCGGAAGTTGCCTATTACGGAGCTAAAATGGGATGCCAGGACAGTGACGGATATTCGGGTAATAACGCATATTGGTTTTTCGCATTTTTCTGGCTAACGAAGGGCTCCAGAAATAAAAACTAAACATATATATTAAGCAGAGAACCCTGCGCACTAATTTGTTAAGGTATTTGGTTATTCGGGCCGCCATGGGGACCGGAAGGGGGTGAAAACATTGGTAAACCGTTTTATTTTAACCTACCGCCGGACATTGGTTTTACATTATTTACTCCAATCAAGGGGCGTATAGACAGTCTTACTGTATATATTTATAAAGCAGAGACATGTACAAACATTTTGAGGTATAATACATGTATGTCAAGCTATCCTGGAGACCGGAAGTGGACGAAAATTGAGCTATAATGGTTGTACAGCAGGCAATTTGACCTACCCGACCATGGTTTTTTACTTCTGACTTGGTCCACAGGTCCTATGGAATGATCTACGGGGAATAGTTATCAAGCAGAGGCATTGACAAACGTTGTGAGGTATCATACATGTAGATCAAGTCTCCCTGAGGACCGGAAGTTGCCTATTACGGAGCTAAAATGGGATGCCAGGACCGTGACGGATATTCCGGGTAATAACGCATATTGGTTTTTCGCAATCTTCTGGCTAACGAAGGGCTCCAGAGATAAAAACTAAACATATATATTAAGCAGAGACAACTGCGCAAATATTTTTTAAGGTATTTGGTTATTCGGGCCACCATGGTGACCGGAAGGGGGTGAAAACATTGGTAAACCGTTTTATTTTAACCTACCGCCGGACATTGGTTTTACATTATTTACTCCAATCAAGGGGCGTATAGACAGTCTTACTGTATATATTTATAAAGCAGAGACATGTACAAACATTTTGAGGTATAATACATGTATGTCAAGCTATCCTGGAGACCGGAAGTGGACGACAATTGAGCCATAATGGTTGTACAGCCGGCAATTTGACCTACTCAACCATGGTTTTTTACTTCTGACTTGGTCCACGGGTCCTATGGAATGATCTACGGGGAATAGTTATCAAGCAGAGGCATTGACAAACGTTTTGAGGTATCATACATGTAGATCAAGTCTCCCTGAGGACCGGAAGTTGCCTATTATGGAGCTAAAATGGGATGCCAGGACCGTGACGGATATTCCGGGAAATAACGCATATTGGTTTTTCGCATTTTTCTGGCTAACGAAGGGCTCCAGAAATAAAAACTAAACATATATATTAAGCAGAGAACCCTGCGGACAAATTTGTTAAGGTATTTGGTTATTCGGGCCGCCATGGGGACCGGAAGGGGGTGAAAACATTGGTAAACCGTTTTATTTTAACCTACCGCCGGACATTGGTTTTACATTATTTACTCCAATCAAGGGGCGTATAGACAGTCTTACTGTATATATTTATAAAGCAGAGACATGTACAAACATTTTGAGGTATAATACATGTATGTCAAGCTATCCTGGAGACCGGAAGTGGACGAAAATTGAGCTATAATGGTTGTACAGCAGGCAATTTGACCTACCCGACCATGGTTTTTTACTTCTGACTTGGTCCACAGGTCCTATGGAATGATCTACGGGGAATAGTTATCAAGCAGAGGCATTGACAAACATTTTGAGGTATCATACATGTAGATCAAGTCTCCCTGAGGACCGGAAGTTGCCTATTACGGAGCTAAAATGGGATGCCAGGACCGTGACGGATATTCGGGTAATAACGCATATTGGTTTTTCGCATTTTTCTGGCTAACGAAGGGCTCCAGAAATAAAAACTAAACATATATATTAAGCAGAGAACCCTGCGCACAAATTTGTTAAGGTATTTGGTTATTCGGGCCGCCATGGGGACCGGAAGGGGGTGAAAACATTGGTAAACCGTTTTATTTTAACCTACCGCCGGACATTGGTTTTACATTATTTACTCCAATCAAGGGGCGTATAGACAGTCTTACTGTATATATTTATAAAGCAGAGACATGTACAAACATTTTGAGGTATAATACATGTATGTCAAGCTATCCTGGAGACCGGAAGTGGACGACAATTGAGCCATAATGGTTGTACAGCCGGCAATTTGACCTACCCGACCATGGTTTTTTACTTCTGACTTGGTCCACGGGTCCTATGGAATGATCTACGGGGAATAGTTATCAAGCAGAGGCATTGACAAACGTTTTGAGGTATCATACATGTAGATCAAGTCTCCCTGAGGACCGGAAGTTGCCTATTACGGAGCTAAAATGGGATGCCAGGACCGTGACGGATATTCGGGTAATAACGCATATTGGTTTTTCGCATTTTTCTGGCTAACGAAGGGCTCCAGAAATAAAAACTAAACATATATATTAAGCAGAGAACCCTGCGCACAAATTTGTTAAGGTATTTGGTTATTCGGGCCGCCATGGGGACCGGAAGGGGGTGAAAACATTGGTAAACCGTTTTATTTTAACCTACCGCCGGACATTGGTTTTACATTATTTACTCCAATCAAGGGGCGTATAGACAGTCTTACTGTATATATTTATAAAGCAGAGACATGTACAAACATTTTGAGGTATAATACATGTATGTCAAGCTATCCTGGAGACCGGAAGTGGACGACAATTGAGCCATAATGGTTGTACAGCCGGCAATTTGACCTACCCGACCATGGTTTTTTACTTCTGACTTGGTCCACGGGTCCTATGGAATGATCTACGGGGAATAGTTATCAAGCAGAGGCATTGACAAACGTTTTGAGGTATCATACATGTAGATCAAGTCTCCCTGAGGACCGGAAGTTGCCTATTACGGAGCTAAAATGGGATGCCAGGACCGTGACGGATATTCGGGTAATAACGCATATTGGTTTTTCGCATTTTTCTGGCTAACGAAGGGCTCCAGAAATAAAAACTAAACATATATATTAAGCAGAGAACCCTGCGCACAAATTTTTTAAGGTATTTGGTTATTCGGGCCGCCATGGGGACCGGAAGGGGGTGAAAACATTGGTAAACCGTTTTATTTTAACCTACCGCCGGACATTGGTTTTACATTATTTACTCCAATCAAGGGGCGTATAGACAGTCTTACTGTATATATTTATAAAGCAGAGACATGTACAAACATTTTGAGGTATAATACATGTATGTCAAGCTATCCTGGAGACCGGAAGTGGACGAAAATTGAGCTATAATGGTTGTACAGCAGGCAATTTGACCTACCCGACCATGGTTTTTTACTTCTGACTTGGTCCACAGGTCCTATGGAATGATCTACGGGGAATAGTTATCAAGCAGAGGCATTGACAAACGTTTTGAGGTATCATACATGTAGATCAAGTCTCCCTGAGGACCGGAAGTTGCCTATTACGGAGCTAAAATGGGATGCCAGGACAGTGACGGATATTCGGGTAATAACGCATATTGGTTTTTCGCATTTTTCTGGCTAACGAAGGGCTCCAGAAATAAAAACTAAACATATATATTAAGCAGAGAACCCTGCGCACAAATTTGTTAAGGTATTTGGTTATTCGGGCCGCCATGGGGACCGGAAGGGGGTGAAAACATTGGTAAACCGTTTTATTTTAACCTACCGCCGGACATTGGTTTTACATTATTTACTCCAATCAAGGGGCGTATAGACAGTCTTACTGTATATATTTATAAAGCAGAGACATGTACAAACATTTTGTGGTATAATACATGTATGTCAAGCTATCCTGGAGACCGGAAGTGGACGAAAATTGAGCTATAATGGTTGTACAGCAGGCAATTTGACCTACCCGACCATGGTTTTTTACTTCTGACTTGGTCCACAGGTCCTATGGAATGATCTACGGGGAATAGTTATCAAGCAGAGGCATTGACAAACGTTGTGAGGTATCATACATGTAGATCAAGTCTCCCTGAGGACCGGAAGTTGCCTATTACGGAGCTAAAATGGGATGCCAGGACCGTGACGGATATTCCGGGTAATAACGCATATTGGTTTTTCGCAATCTTCTGGCTAACGAAGGGCTCCAGAGATAAAAACTAAACATATATATTAAGCAGAGACAACTGCGCAAATATTTTTTAAGGTATTTGGTTATTCGGGCCACCATGGTGACCGGAAGGGGGTGAAAACATTGGTAAACCGTTTTATTTTAACCTACCGCCGGACATTGGTTTTACATTATTTACTCCAATCAAGGGGCGTATAGACAGTCTTACTGTATATATTTATAAAGCAGAGACATGTACAAACATTTTGAGGTATAATACATGTATGTCAAGCTATCCTGGAGACCGGAAGTGGACGACAATTGAGCCATAATGGTTGTACAGCCGGCAATTTGACCTACTCAACCATGGTTTTTTACTTCTGACTTGGTCCACGGGTCCTATGGAATGATCTACGGGGAATAGTTATCAAGCAGAGGCATTGACAAACGTTTTGAGGTATCATACATGTAGATCAAGTCTCCCTGAGGACCGGAAGTTGCCTATTATGGAGCTAAAATGGGATGCCAGGACCGTGACGGATATTCCGGGAAATAACGCATATTGGTTTTTCGCATTTTTCTGGCTAACGAAGGGCTCCAGAAATAAAAACTAAACATATATATTAAGCAGAGAACCCTGCGGACAAATTTGTTAAGGTATTTGGTTATTCGGGCCGCCATGGGGACCGGAAGGGGGTGAAAACATTGGTAAACCGTTTTATTTTAACCTACCGCCGGACATTGGTTTTACATTATTTACTCCAATCAAGGGGCGTATAGACAGTCTTACTGTATATATTTATAAAGCAGAGACATGTACAAACATTTTGAGGTATAATACATGTATGTCAAGCTATCCTGGAGACCGGAAGTGGACGAAAATTGAGCTATAATGGTTGTACAGCAGGCAATTTGACCTACCCGACCATGGTTTTTTACTTCTGACTTGGTCCACAGGTCCTATGGAATGATCTACGGGGAATAGTTATCAAGCAGAGGCATTGACAAACGTTTTGAGGTATCATACATGTAGATCAAGTCTCCCTGAGGACCGGAAGTT
Organism: Bathymodiolus brooksi; assembly: GCA_963680875.1. Lineage (NCBI taxonomy): Eukaryota > Metazoa > Mollusca > Bivalvia > Mytilida > Modiolidae > Bathymodiolus > Bathymodiolus brooksi. The sequence continues at coordinate 67,376,765 of OY804587.1, forward strand.
GCCTATTACGGAGCTAAAATGGGATGCCAGGACCGTGACGGATATTCGGGTAATAACGCATATTGGTTTTTCGCATTTTTCTGGCTAACGAAGGGCTCCAGAAATAAAAACTAAACATATATATTAAGCAGAGAACCCTGCGCACAAATTTGTTAAGGTATTTGGTTATTCGGGCCGCCATGGGGACCGGAAGGGGGTGAAAACATTGGTAAACCGTTTTATTTTAACCTACCGCCGGACATTGGTTTTACATTATTTACTCCAATCAAGGGGCGTATAGACAGTCTTACTGTATATATTTATAAAGCAGAGACATGTACAAACATTTTGAGGTATAATACATGTATGTCAAGCTATCCTGGAGACCGGAAGTGGACGACAATTGAGCCATAATGGTTGTACAGCCGGCAATTTGACCTACCCGACCATGGTTTTTTACTTCTGACTTGGTCCACGGGTCCTATGGAATGATCTACGGGGAATAGTTATCAAGCAGAGGCATTGACAAACGTTTTGAGGTATCATACATGTAGATCAAGTCTCCCTGAGGACCGGAAGTTGCCTATTACGGAGCTAAAATGGGATGCCAGGACCGTGACGGATATTCGGGTAATAACGCATATTGGTTTTTCGCATTTTTCTGGCTAACGAAGGGCTCCAGAAATAAAAACTAAACATATATATTAAGCAGAGAACCCTGCGCACAAATTTGTTAAGGTATTTGGTTATTCGGGCCGCCATGGGGACCGGAAGGGGGTGAAAACATTGGTAAACCGTTTTATTTTAACCTACCGCCGGACATTGGTTTTACATTATTTACTCCAATCAAGGGGCGTATAGACAGTCTTACTGTATATATTTATAAAGCAGAGACATGTACAAACATTTTGAGGTATAATACATGTATGTCAAGCTATCCTGGAGACCGGAAGTGGACGACAATTGAGCCATAATGGTTGTACAGCCGGCAATTTGACCTACCCGACCATGGTTTTTTACTTCTGACTTGGTCCACGGGTCCTATGGAATGATCTACGGGGAATAGTTATCAAGCAGAGGCATTGACAAACGTTTTGAGGTATCATACATGTAGATCAAGTCTCCCTGAGGACCGGAAGTTGCCTATTACGGAGCTAAAATGGGATGCCAGGACCGTGACGGATATTCGGGTAATAACGCATATTGGTTTTTCGCATTTTTCTGGCTAACGAAGGGCTCCAGAAATAAAAACTAAACATATATATTAAGCAGAGAACCCTGCGCACAAATTTTTTAAGGTATTTGGTTATTCGGGCCGCCATGGGGACCGGAAGGGGGTGAAAACATTGGTAAACCGTTTTATTTTAACCTACCGCCGGACATTGGTTTTACATTATTTACTCCAATCAAGGGGCGTATAGACAGTCTTACTGTATATATTTATAAAGCAGAGACATGTACAAACATTTTGAGGTATAATACATGTATGTCAAGCTATCCTGGAGACCGGAAGTGGACGAAAATTGAGCTATAATGGTTGTACAGCAGGCAATTTGACCTACCCGACCATGGTTTTTTACTTCTGACTTGGTCCACAGGTCCTATGGAATGATCTACGGGGAATAGTTATCAAGCAGAGGCATTGACAAACGTTTTGAGGTATCATACATGTAGATCAAGTCTCCCTGAGGACCGGAAGTTGCCTATTACGGAGCTAAAATGGGATGCCAGGACAGTGACGGATATTCGGGTAATAACGCATATTGGTTTTTCGCATTTTTCTGGCTAACGAAGGGCTCCAGAAATAAAAACTAAACATATATATTAAGCAGAGAACCCTGCGCACAAATTTGTTAAGGTATTTGGTTATTCGGGCCGCCATGGGGACCGGAAGGGGGTGAAAACATTGGTAAACCGTTTTATTTTAACCTACCGCCGGACATTGGTTTTACATTATTTACTCCAATCAAGGGGCGTATAGACAGTCTTACTGTATATATTTATAAAGCAGAGACATGTACAAACATTTTGTGGTATAATACATGTATGTCAAGCTATCCTGGAGACCGGAAGTGGACGAAAATTGAGCTATAATGGTTGTACAGCCGGCAATTTGACCTACCCGACCATGGTTTTTTACTTCTGACTTGGTCCACAGGTCCTATGGAATGATCTACGGGGAATAGTTATCAAGCAGAGGCATTGACAAACGTTTTGAGGTATCATACATGTAGATCAAGTCTCCCGGAGGACCGGAAGTTGCCTATTACGGAGCTAAAATGGGATGCCAGGACCGTGACGGATATTCGGGTAATAACGCATATTGGTTTTTCGCATTTTTCTGGCTAACGAAGGGCTCCAGAAATAAAAACTAAACATATATATTAAGCAGAGAACCCTGCGCACAAATTTGTTAAGGTATTTGGTTATTCGGGCCGCCATGGGGACCGGAAGGGGGTGAAAACATTGGTAAACCGTTTTATTTTAACCTACCGCCGGACATTGGTTTTACATTATTTACTCCAATCAAGGGGCGTATAGACAGTCTTACTGTATATATTTATAAAGCAGCGACATGTACAAACATTTTGTGGTATAATACATGTATGTCAAGCTATCCTGGAGACCGGAAGTGGACGAAAATTGAGCTATAATGGTTGTACAGCAGGCAATTTGACCTACCCGACCATGGTTTTTTACTTCTGACTTGGTCCACAGGTCCTATGGAATGATCTACGGGGAATAGTTATCAAGCAGAGGCATTGACAAACGTTTTGAGGTATCATACATGTAGATCAAGTCTCCCGGAGGACCGGAAGTTGCCTATTACGGAGCTAAAATGGGATGCCAGGACCGTGACGGATATTCGGGTAATAACGCATATTGGTTTTTCGCATTTTTCTGGCTAACGAAGGGCTCCAGAAATAAAAACTAAACATATATATTAAGCAGAGAACCCTGCGCACAAATTTGTTAAGGTATTTGGTTATTCGGGCCGCCATGGGGACCGGAAGGGGGTGAAAACATTGGTAAACCGTTTTATTTTAACCTACCGCCGGACATTGGTTTTACATTATTTACTCCAATCAAGGGGCGTATAGACAGTCTTACTGTATATATTTATAAAGCAGAGACATGTACAAACATTTTGAGGTATAATACATGTATGTCAAGCTATCCTGGAGACCGGAAGTGGACGAAAATTGAGCTATAATGGTTGTACAGCAGGCAATTTGACCTACCCGACCATGGTTTTTTACTTCTGACTTGGTCCACATGTCCTATGGAATGATCTACGGGGAATAGTTATTAAGCAGAGGCATTGACAAACGTTTTGAGGTATCATACATGTAGATCAAGTCTCCCTGAGGACCGGAAGTTGCCTATTACGGAGCTAAAATGGGATGCCAGGACCGTGACGGATATTCGGGTAATAACGCATATTGGTTTTTCGCATTTTTCTGGCTAACGAAGGGCTCCAGAAATAAAAACTAAACATATATATTAAGCAGAGAACCCTGCGCACAAATTTGTTAAGGTATTTGGTTATTCGGGCCGCCATGGGGACCGGAAGGGGGTGAAAACATTGGTAAACCGTTTTATTTTAACCTACCGCCGGACATTTGTTTTACATTATTTACTCCAATCAAGGGGCGTATAGACAGTCTTACTGTATATATTTATAAAGCAGAGACATGTACAAACATTTTGAGGTATAATACATGTATGTCAAGCTATCCTGGAGACCGGAAGTGGACGAAAATTGAGCTATAATGGTTGTACAGCCGGCAATTTGACCTACCCGACCATGGTTTTTTACTTCTGACTTGGTCCACAGGTCCTATGGAATGATCTACGGGGAATAGTTATCAAGCAGAGGCATTGACAAACGTTTTGAGGTATCATACATGTAGATCAAGTCTCCCTGAGGACCGGAAGTTGCCTATTACGGAGCTAAAATGGGATGCCAGGACAGTGACGGATATTCGGGTAATAACGCATATTGGTTTTTCGCATTTTTCTGGCTAACGAAGGGCTCCAGAAATAAAAACTAAACATATATATTAAGCAGAGAACCCTGCGCACAAATTTGTTAAGGTATTTGGTTATTCGAGCCGCCATGGGGACCGGAAGGGGGTGAAAACATTGGTAAACCGTTTTATTTTAACCTACCGCCGGACATTGGTTTTACATTATTTACTCCAATCAAGGGGCGTATAGACAGTCTTACTGTATATATTTATAAAGCAGAGACATGTACAAACATTTTGAGGTATAATACATGTATGTCAAGCTATCCTGGAGACCGGAAGTGGACGAAAATTGAGCTATAATGGTTGTACAGCCGGCAATTTGACCTACCCGACCATGGTTTTTTACTTCTGACTTGGTCCACAGGTCCTATGGAATGATCTACGGGGAATAGTTATCAAGCAGAGGCATTGACAAACGTTTTGAGGTATCATACATGTAGATCAAGTCTCCCGGAGGACCGGAAGTTGCCTATTACGGAGCTAAAATGGGATGCCAGGACCGTGACGGATATTCGGGTAATAACGCATATTGGTTTTTCGCATTTTTCTGGCTAACGAAGGGCTCCAGAAATAAAAACTAAACATATATATTAAGCAGAGAACCCTGCGCACAAATTTGTTAAGGTATTTGGTTATTCGGGCCGCCATGGGGACCGGAAGGGGGTGAAAACATTGGTAAACCGTTTTATTTTAACCTACCGCCGGACATTGGTTTTACATTATTTACTCCAATCAAGGGGCGTATAGACAGTCTTACTGTATATATTTATAAAGCAGAGACATGTACAAACATTTTGAGGTATAATACATGTATGTCAAGCTATCCTGGAGACCGGAAGTGGACGAAAATTGAGCTATAATGGTTGTACAGCCGGCAATTTGACCTACCCGACCATGGTTTTTTACTTCTGACTTGGTCCACAGGTCCTATGGAATGATCTACGGGGAATAGTTATCAAGCAGAGGCATTGACAAACGTTTTGAGGTATCATACATGTAGATCAAGTCTCCCTGAGGACCGGAAGTTGCCTATTACGGAGCTAAAATGGGATGCCAGGACAGTGACGGATATTCGGGTAATAACGCATATTGGTTTTTCGCATTTTTCTGGCTAACGAAGGGCTCCAGAAATAAAAACTAAACATATATATTAAGCAGAGAACCCTGCGCACAAATTTGTTAAGGTATTTGGTTATTCGGGCCGCCATGGGGACCGGAAGGGGGTGAAAACATTGGTAAACCGTTTTATTTTAACCTACCGCCGGACATTGGTTTTACATTATTTACTCCAATCAAGGGGCGTATAGACAGTCTTACTGTATATATTTATAAAGCAGAGACATGTACAAACATTTTGAGGTATAATACATGTATGTCAAGCTATCCTGGAGACCGGAAGTGGACGACAATTGAGCCATAATGGTTGTACAGCCGGCAATTTGACCTACCCGACCATGGTTTTTTACTTCTGACTTGGTCCACGGGTCCTATGGAATGATCTACGGGGAATAGTTATCAAGCAGAGGCATTGACAAACGTTTTGAGGTATCATACATGTAGATCAAGTCTCCCTGAGGACCGGAAGTTGCCTATTACGGAGCTAAAATGGGATGCCAGGACCGTGACGGATATTCGGGTAATAACGCATATTGGTTTTTCGCATTTTTCTGGCTAACGAAGGGCTCCAGAAATAAAAACTAAACATATATATTAAGCAGAGAACCCTGCGCACAAATTTGTTAAGGTATTTGGTTATTCGGGCCGCCATGGGGACCGGAAGGGGGTGAAAACATTGGTAAACCGTTTTATTTTAACCTACCGCCGGACATTGGTTTTACATTATTTACTCCAATCAAGGGGCGTATAGACAGTCTTACTGTATATATTTATAAAGCAGCGACATGTACAAACATTTTGTGGTATAATACATGTATGTCAAGCTATCCTGGAGACCGGAAGTGGACGAAAATTGAGCTATAATGGTTGTACAGCCGGCAATTTGACCTACCCGACCATGGTTTTTTACTTCTGACTTGGTCCACAGGTCCTATGGAATGATCTACGGGGAATAGTTATCAAGCAGAAGCATTGACAAACGTTTTGAGGTATCATACATGTAGATCAAGTCTCCCGGAGGACCGGAAGTTGCCTATTACGGAGCTAAAATGGGATGCCAGGACCGTGACGGATATTCGGGTAATAACGCATATTGGTTTTTCGCATTTTTCTGGCTAACGAAGGGCTCCAGAAATAAAAACTAAACATATATATTAAGCAGAGAACCCTGCGCACAAATTTGTTAAGGTATTTGGTTATTCGGGCCGCCATGGGGACCGGAAGGGGGTGAAAACATTGGTAAACCGTTTTATTTTAACCTACCGCCGGACATTGGTTTTACATTATTTACTCCAATCAAGGGGCGTATAGACAGTCTTACTGTATATATTTATAAAGCAGAGACATGTACAAACATTTTGAGGTATAATACATGTATGTCAAGCTATCCTGGAGACCGGAAGTGGACGAAAATTGAGCTATAATGGTTGTACAGCCGGCAATTTGACCTACCCGACCATGGTTTTTTACTTCTGACTTGGTCCACAGGTCCTATGGAATGATCTACGGGGAATAGTTATCAAGCAGAGGCATTGACAAACGTTTTGAGGTATCATACATGTAGATCAAGTCTCCCTGAGGACCGGAAGTTGCCTATTACGGAGCTAAAATGGGATGCCAGGACCGTGACGGATATTCCGGGTAATAACGCATATTGGTTTTTCGCAATCTTCTGGCTAACGAAGGGCTCCAGAGATAAAAACTAAACATATATATTAAGCAGAGACAACTGCGCAAATATTTTTTAAGGTATTTGGTTATTCGGGCCACCATGGTGACCGGAAGGGGGTGAAAACATTGGTAAACCGTTTTATTTTAACCTACCGCCGGACATTGGTTTTACATTATTTACTCCAATCAAGGGGCGTATAGACAGTCTTACTGTATATATTTATAAAGCAGAGACATGTACAAACATTTTGAGGTATAATACATGTATGTCAAGCTATCCTGGAGACCGGAAGTGGACGACAATTGAGCCATAATGGTTGTACAGCCGCCAATTTGACCTACTCAACCATGGTTTTTTACTTCTGACTTGGTCCACGGGTCCTATGGAATGATCTACGGGGAATAGTTATCAAGCAGAGGCATTGACAAACGTTTTGAGGTATCATACATGTAGATCAAGTCTCCCGGAGGACCGGAAGTTGCCTATTATGGAGCTAAAATGGGATGCCAGGACCGTGACGGATATTCCGGGAAATAACGCATATTGGTTTTTCGCATTTTTCTGGCTAACGAAGGGCTCCAGAAATAAAAACTAAACATATATATTAAGCAGAGAACTCTGCGGACAAATTTGTTAAGGTATTTGGTTATTCGGGCCGCCATGGGGACCGGAAGGGGGTGAAAACATTGGTAAACCGTTTTATTTTAACCTACCGCCGGACATTGGTTTTACATTATTTACTCCAATCAAGGGGCGTATAGACAGTCTTACTGTATATATTTATAAAGCAGAGACATGTACAAACATTTTGAGGTATAATACATGTATGTCAAGCTATCCTGGAGACCGGAAGTGGACGAAAATTGAGCTATAATGGTTGTACAGCAGGCAATTTGACCTACCCGACCATGGTTTTTTACTTCTGACTTGGTCCACAGGTCCTATGGAATGATCTACGGGGAATAGTTATCAAGCAGAGGCATTGACAAACGTTTTGAGGTATCATACATGTAGATCAAGTCTCCCTGAGGACCGGAAGTTGCCTATTACGGAGCTAAAATGGGATGCCAGGACCGTGACGGATATTCGGGTAATAACGCATATTGGTTTTTCGCATTTTTCTGGCTAACGAAGGGCTCCAGAAATAAAAACTAAACATATATATTAAGCAGAGAACCCTGCGCACAAATTTGTTAAGGTATTTGGTTATTCGGGCCGCCATGGGGACCGGAAGGGGGTGAAAACATTGGTAAACCGTTTTATTTTAACCTACCGCCGGACATTGGTTTTACATTATTTACTCCAATCAAGGGGCGTATAGACAGTCTTACTGTATATATTTATAAAGCAGAGACATGTACAAACATTTTGAGGTATAATACATGTATGTCAAGCTATCCTGGAGACCGGAAGTGGACGACAATTGAGCCATAATGGTTGTACAGCCGCCAATTTGACCTACCCGACCATGGTTTTTTACTTCTGACTTGGTCCACGGGTCCTATGGAATGATCTACGGGGAATAGTTATCAAGCAGAGGCATTGACAAACGTTTTGAGGTATCATACATGTAGATCAAGTCTCCCTGAGGACCGGAAGTTGCCTATTACGGAGCTAAAATGGGATGCCAGGACCGTGACGGATATTCGGGTAATAACGCATATTGGTTTTTCGTTTTTTTCTGGCTAACGAAGGGCTCCAGAAATAAAAACTAAACATATATATTAAGCAGAGAACCCTGCGCACAAATTTTTTAAGGTATTTGGTTATTCGGGCCGCCATGGGGACCGGAAGGGGGTGAAAACATTGGTAAACCGTTTTATTTTAACCTACCGCCGGACATTGGTTTTACATTATTTACTCCAATCAAGGGGCGTATAGACAGTCTTACTGTATATATTTATAAAGCAGCGACATGTACAAACATTTTGAGGTATAACACATGTATGTCAAGCTATCCTGGAGACCGGAAGTGGACGAAAATTGAGCTATAATGGTTGTACAGCCGGCAATTTGACCTACCCGACCATGGTTTTTTACTTCTGACTTGGTCCACAGGTCCTATGGAATGATCTACGGGGAATAGTTATCAAGCAGAAGCATTGACAAACGTTTTGAGGTATCATACATGTAGATCAAGTCTCCCGGAGGACCGGAAGTTGCCTATTACGGAGCTAAAATGGGATGCCAGGACCGTGACGGATATTCGGGTAATAACGCATATTGGTTTTTCGCATTTTTCTGGCTAACGAAGGGCTCCAGAAATAAAAACTAAACATATATATTAAGCAGAGAACCCTGCGCACAAATTTGTTAAGGTATTTGGTTATTCGGGCCGCCATGGGGACCGGAAGGGGGTGAAAACATTGGTAAACCGTTTTATTTTAACCTACCGCCGGACATTGGTTTTACATTATTTACTCCAATCAAGGGGCGTATAGACAGTCTTACTGTATATATTTATAAAGCAGAGACATGTACAAACATTTTGAGGTATAATACATGTATGTCAAGCTATCCTGGAGACCGGAAGTGGACGAAAATTGAGCTATAATGGTTGTACAGCAGGCAATTTGACCTACCCGACCATGGTTTTTTACTTCTGACTTGGTCCACAGGTCCTATGGAATGATCTACGGGGAATAGTTATTAAGCAGAGGCATTGACAAACGTTGTGAGGTATCATACATGTAGATCAAGTCTCCCTGAGGACCGGAAGTTGCCTATTACGGAGTTAAAATGGGATGCCAGGACCGTGACGGATATTCCGGGTAATAACGCATATTGGTTTTTCGCAATCTTCTGGCTAACGAAGGGCTCCAGAAATAAAAACTAAACATATATATTAAGCAGAGACAACTGCGCAAATATTTTTTAAGGTATTTGGTTATTCGGGCCACCATGGTGACCGGAAGGGGGTGAAAACATTGGTAAACCGTTTTATTTTAACCTACCGCCGGACATTGGTTTTACATTATTTACTCCAATAAAGGGGCGTATAGACAGTCTTACTGTATATATTTATAAAGCAGAGACATGTACAAACATTTTGAGGTATAATACATGTATGTCAAGCTATCCTGGAGACCGGAAGTGGACGACAATTGAGCCATAATGGTTGTACAGCCGGCAATTTGACCTACTCAACCATGGTTTTTTACTTCTGACTTGGTTCACGGGTCCTATGGAATGATCTACGGGGAATAGTTATCAAGCAGAGGCATTGACAAACGTTTTGAGGTATCATACATGTAGATCAAGTCTCCCTGAGGACCGGAAGTTGCCTATTATGGAGCTAAAATGGGATGCCAGGACCGTGACGGATATTCCGGGTAATAACGCATATTGGTTTTTCGCATTTTTCTGGCTAACGAAGGGCTCCAGAAATAAAAACTAAACATATATATTAAGCAGAGAACCCTGCGGACAAATTTGTTCAGGTATTTGGTTATTCGGGCCCCATGGGGACCGGAAGGGGGTGAAAACATTGGTAAACCGTTTTATTTTAACCTACCGCCGGACATTGGTTTTACATTATTTACTCCAATCAAGGGGCGTATAGACAGTCTTACTGTATATATTTATAAAGCAGAGACATGTACAAACATTTTGAGGTATAATACATGTATGTCAAGCTATCCTGGAGACCGGAAGTGGACGACAATTGAGCCATAATGGTTGTACAGCCGGCAATTTGATCTACCCGACCATGGTTTTTTACTTCTGACTTGGTCCACGGGTCCTATGGAATGATCTACGGGGAATAGTTATCAAGCAGAGGCATTGACAAACGTTTTGAGGTATCATACATGTAGATCAAGTCTCCCTGAGGACCGGAAGTTGCCTATTACGGAGCTAAAATGGGATGCCAGGACCGTGACGGATATTCGGGTAATAACGCATATTGGTTTTTCGCATTTTTCTGGCTAACGAAGGGCTCCAGAAATAAAAACTAAACATATATATTAAGCAGAGAACCCTGCGCACAAATTTGTTAAGGTATTTGGTTATTCGGGCCGCCATGGGGACCGGAAGGGGGTGAAAACATTGGTAAACCGTTTTATTTTAACCTACCGCCGGACATTGGTTTTACATTATTTACTCCAATCAAGGGGCGTATAGACAGTCTTACTGTATATATTTATAAAGCAGCGACATGTACAAACATTTTGTGGTATAATACATGTATGTCAAGCTATCCTGGAGACCGGAAGTGGACGAAAATTGAGCTATAATGGTTGTACAGCCGGCAATTTGACCTACCCGACCATGGTTTTTTACTTCTGACTTGGTCCACAGGTCCTATGGAATGATCTACGGGGAATAGTTATCAAGCAGAAGCATTGACAAACGTTTTGAGGTATCATACATGTAGATCAAGTCTCCCGGAGGACCGGAAGTTGCCTATTACGGAGCTAAAATGGGATGCCAGGACCGTGACGGATATTCGGGTAATAACGCATATTGGTTTTTCGCATTTTTCTGGCTAACGAAGGGCTCCAGAAATAAAAACTAAACATATATATTAAGCAGAGAACCCTGCGCACAAATTTGTTAAGGTATTTGGTTATTCGGGCCGCCATGGGGACCGGAAGGGGGTGAAAACATTGGTAAACCGTTTTATTTTAACCTACCGCCGGACATTGGTTTTACATTATTTACTCCAATCAAGGGGCGTATAGACAGTCTTACTGTATATATTTATAAAGCAGAGACATGTACAAACATTTTGAGGTATAATACATGTATGTCAAGCTATCCTGGAGACCGGAAGTGGACGAAAATTGAGCTATAATGGTTGTACAGCAGGCAATTTGACCTACCCGACCATGGTTTTTTACTTCTGACTTGGTCCACAGGTCCTATGGAATGATCTACGGGGAATAGTTATTAAGCAGAGGCATTGACAAACGTTGTGAGGTATCATACATGTAGATCAAGTCTCCCTGAGGACCGGAAGTTGCCTATTACGGAGTTAAAATGGGATGCCAGGACCGTGACGGATATTCCGGGTAATAACGCATATTGGTTTTTCGCAATCTTCTGGCTAACGAAGGGCTCCAGAAATAAAAACTAAACATATATATTAAGCAGAGACAACTGCGCAAATATTTTTTAAGGTATTTGGTTATTCGGGCCACCATGGTGACCGGAAGGGGGTGAAAACATTGGTAAACCGTTTTATTTTAACCTACCGCCGGACATTGGTTTTACATTATTTACTCCAATAAAGGGGCGTATAGACAGTCTTACTGTATATATTTATAAAGCAGAGACATGTACAAACATTTTGAGGTATAATACATGTATGTCAAGCTATCCTGGAGACCGGAAGTGGACGACAATTGAGCCATAATGGTTGTACAGCCGGCAATTTGACCTACTCAACCATGGTTTTTTACTTCTGACTTGGTTCACGGGTCCTATGGAATGATCTACGGGGAATAGTTATCAAGCAGAGGCATTGACAAACGTTTTGAGGTATCATACATGTAGATCAAGTCTCCCTGAGGACCGGAAGTTGCCTATTATGGAGCTAAAATGGGATGCCAGGACCGTGACGGATATTCCGGGTAATAACGCATATTGGTTTTTCGCATTTTTCTGGCTAACGAAGGGCTCCAGAAATAAAAACTAAACATATATATTAAGCAGAGAACCCTGCGGACAAATTTGTTCAGGTATTTGGTTATTCGGGCCCCATGGGGACCGGAAGGGGGTGAAAACATTGGTAAACCGTTTTATTTTAACCTACCGCCGGACATTGGTTTTACATTATTTACTCCAATCAAGGGGCGTATAGACAGTCTTACTGTATATATTTATAAAGCAGAGACATGTACAAACATTTTGAGGTATAATACATGTATGTCAAGCTATCCTGGAGACCGGAAGTGGACGACAATTGAGCCATAATGGTTGTACAGCCGGCAATTTGACCTACCCGACCATGGTTTTTTACTTCTGACTTGGTCCACGGGTCCTATGGAATGATCTACGGGGAATAGTTATCAAGCAGAGGCATTGACAAACGTTTTGAGGTATCATACATGTAGATCAAGTCTCCCTGAGGACCGGAAGTTGCCTATTACGGAGCTAAAATGGGATGCCAGGACCGTGACGGATATTCGGGTAATAACGCATATTGGTTTTTCGCATTTTTCTGGCTAACGAAGGGCTCCAGAAATAAAAACTAAACATATATATTAAGCAGAGAACCCTGCGCACAAATTTGTTAAGGTATTTGGTTATTCGGGCCGCCATGGGGACCGGAAGGGGGTGAAAACATTGGTAAACCGTTTTATTTTAACCTACCGCCGGACATTGGTTTTACATTATTTACTCCAATCAAGGGTCGTATAGACAGTCTTACTGTATATATTTATAAAGCAGAGACATGTACAAACATTTTGAGGTATAATACATGTATGTCAAGCTATCCTGGAGACCGGAAGTGGACGACAATTGAGCCATAATGGTTGTACAGCCGGCAATTTGACCTACCCGACCATGGTTTTTTACTTCTGACTTGGTCCACGGGTCCTATGGAATGATCTACGGGGAATAGTTATCAAGCAGAGGCATTGACAAACGTTTTGAGGTATCATACATGTAGATCAAGTCTCCCTGAGGACCGGAAGTTGCCTATTACGGAGCTAAAATGGGATGCCAGGACCGTGACGGATATTCGGGTAATAACGCATATTGGTTTTTCGCATTTTTCTGGCTAACGAAGGGCTCCAGAAATAAAAACTAAACATATATATTAAGCAGAGAACCCTGCGCACAAATTTTTTAAGGTATTTGGTTATTCGGGCCGCCATGGGGACCGGAAGGGGGTGAAAACATTGGTAAACCGTTTTATTTTAACCTACCGCCGGACATTGGTTTTACATTATTTACTCCAATCAAGGGGCGTATAGACAGTCTTACTGTATATATTTATAAAGCAGAGACATGTACAAACATTTTGAGGTATAATACATGTATGTCAAGCTATCCTGGAGACCGGAAGTGGACGAAAATTGAGCTATAATGGTTGTACAGCAGGCAATTTGACCTACCCGACCATGGTTTTTTACTTCTGACTTGGTCCACAGGTCCTATGGAATGATCTACGGGGAATAGTTATCAAGCAGAGGCATTGACAAACGTTTTGAGGTATCATACATGTAGATCAAGTCTCCCTGAGGACCGGAAGTTGCCTATTACGGAGCTAAAATGGGATGCCAGGACAGTGACGGATATTCGGGTAATAACGCATATTGGTTTTTCGCATTTTTCTGGCTAACGAAGGGCTCCAGAAATAAAAACTAAACATATATATTAAGCAGAGAACCCTGCGCACAAATTTGTTAAGGTATTTGGTTATTCGGGCCGCCATGGGGACCGGAAGGGGGTGAAAACATTGGTAAACCGTTTTATTTTAACCTACCGCCGGACATTGGTTTTACATTATTTACTCCAATCAAGGGGCGTATAGACAGTCTTACTGTATATATTTATAAAGCAGAGACATGTACAAACATTTTGTGGTATAATACATGTATGTCAAGCTATCCTGGAGACCGGAAGTGGACGAAAATTGAGCCATAATGGTTGTACAGCCGGCAATTTGACCTACCCGACCATGGTTTTTTACTTCTGACTTGGTCCACAGGTCCTATGGAATGATCTACGGGGAATAGTTATCAAGCAGAGGCATTGACAAACATTTTGAGGTATCATACATGTAGATCAAGTCTCCCGGAGGACCGGAAGTTGCCTATTACGGAGCTAAAATGGGATGCCAGGACCGTGACGGATATTCGGGTAATAACGCATATTGGTTTTTCGCATTTTTCTGGCTAACGAAGGGCTCCAGAAATAAAAACTAAACATATATATTAAGCAGAGAACCCTGCGCACAAATTTGTTAAGGTATTTGGTTATTCGGGCCGCCATGGGGACCGGAAGGGGGTGAAAACATTGGTAAACCGTTTTATTTTAACCTACCGCCGGACATTGGTTTTACATTATTTACTCCAATCAAGGGGCGTATAGACAGTCTTACTGTATATATTTATAAAGCAGCGACATGTACAAACATTTTGTGGTATAATACATGTATGTCAAGCTATCCTGGAGACCGGAAGTGGACGAAAATTGAGCTATAATGGTTGTACAGCAGGCAATTTGACCTACCCGACCATGGTTTTTTACTTCTGACTTGGTCCACAGGTCCTATGGAATGATCTACGGGGAATAGTTATCAAGCAGAGGCATTGACAAACGTTTTGAGGTATCATACATGTAGATCAAGTCTCCCGGAGGACCGGAAGTTGCCTATTACGGAGCTAAAATGGGATGCCAGGACCGTGACGGATATTCGGGTAATAACGCATATTGGTTTTTCGCATTTTTCTGGCTAACGAAGGGCTCCAGAAATAAAAACTAAACATATATATTAAGCAGAGAACCCTGCGCACAAATTTGTTAAGGTATTTGGTTATTCGGGCCGCCATGGGGACCGGAAGGGGGTGAAAACATTGGTAAACCGTTTTATTTTAACCTACCGCCGGACATTGGTTTTACATTATTTACTCCAATCAAGGGGCGTATAGACAGTCTTACTGTATATATTTATAAAGCAGAGACATGTACAAACATTTTGAGGTATAATACATGTATGTCAAGCTATCCTGGAGACCGGAAGTGGACGAAAATTGAGCTATAATGGTTGTACAGCAGGCAATTTGACCTACCCGACCATGGTTTTTTACTTCTGACTTGGTCCACAGGTCCTATGGAATGATCTACGGGGAATAGTTATTAAGCAGAGGCATTGACAAACGTTGTGAGGTATCATACATGTAGATCAAGTCTCCCTGAGGACCGGAAGTTGCCTATTACGGAGCTAAAATGGGATGCCAGGACCGTGACGGATATTCCGGGTAATAACGCATATTGGTTTTTCGCAATCTTCTGGCTAACGAAGGGCTCCAGAAATAAAAACTAAACATATATATTAAGCAGAGACAACTGCGCAAATATTTTTTAAGGTATTTGGTTATTCGGGCCACCATGGTGACCGGAAGGGGGTGAAAACATTGGTAAACCGTTTTATTTTAACCTACCGCCGGACATTGGTTTTACATTATTTACTCCAATAAAGGGGCGTATAGACAGTCTTACTGTATATATTTATAAAGCAGAGACATGTACAAACATTTTGAGGTATAATACATGTATGTCAAGCTATCCTGGAGACCGGAAGTGGACGACAATTGAGCCATAATGGTTGTACAGCCGGCAATTTGACCTACTCAACCATGGTTTTTTACTTCTGACTTGGTTCACGGGTCCTATGGAATGATCTACGGGGAATAGTTATCAAGCAGAGGCATTGACAAACGTTTTGAGGTATCATACATGTAGATCAAGTCTCCCTGAGGACCGGAAGTTGCCTATTATGGAGCTAAAATGGGATGCCAGGACCGTGACGGATATTCCGGGTAATAACGCATATTGGTTTTTCGCATTTTTCTGGCTAACGAAGGGCTCCAGAAATAAAAACTAAACATATATATTAAGCAGAGAACCCTGCGCACAAATTTGTTCAGGTATTTGGTTATTCGGGCCCCATCGGAACCGGAAGGGGGTGAAAACATTGGTAAACCGTTTTATTTTAACCTACCGCCGGACATTGGTTTTACATTATTTACTCCAATCAAGGGGCGTATAGACAGTCTTACTGTATATATTTATAAAGCAGAGACATGTACAAACATTTTGAGGTATAATACATGTATGTCAAGCTATCCTGGAGACCGGAAGTGGACGAAAATTGAGCTATAATGGTTGTACAGCCGGCAATTTGACCTACCCGACCATGGTTTTTTACTTCTGACTTGGTCCACAGGTCCTATGGAATGATCTACGGGGAATAGTTATCAAGCAGAGGCATTGACAAACGTTTTGAGGTATCATACATGTAGATCAAGTCTCCCTGAGGACCGGAAGTTGCCTATTACGGAGCTAAAATGGGATACCAGGACCGTGACGGATATTCCGGGTAATAACGCATATTGGTTTTTCGCAATCTTCTGGCTAACGAAGGGCTCCAGAAATAAAAACTAAACATATATATTAAGCAGAGAACCCTGCGGACAAATTTGTTAAGGTATTTGGTTATTCGGGCCGCCATGGGGACCGGAAGGGGGTGAAAACATTGGTAAACCGTTTTATTTTAACCTACAGCCGGACATTGGTTTTACATTATTTACTCCAATCAAGGGGCGTATAGACAGTCTTACTGTATATATTTATAAAGCAGAGACATGTACAAATATTTTGAGGTATAATACATGTATGTCAAGCTATCCTGGAGACCGGAAGTGGACGAAAATTGAGCTATAATGGTTGTACAGCAGGCAATTTGACCTACCCGACCATGGTTTTTTACTTCTGACTTGGTCCACAGGTCCTATGGAATGATCTACGGGGAATAGTTATCAAGCAGAGGCATTGACAAACGTTTTGAGGTATCATACATGTAGATCAAGTCTCCCTGAGGACCGGAAGTTGCCTATTACGGAGCTAAAATGGGATGCCAGGACCGTGACGGATATTCGGGTAATAACGCATATCGGTTTTTCGCATTTTTCTGGCTAACGAAGGGCTCCAGAAATAAAAACTAAACATATATATTAAGCAGAGAACCCTGCGGACAAATTTGTTAAGGTATTTGGTTATTCGGGCCGCCATGGGGACCGGAAGGGGGTGAAAACATTGGTAAACCGTTTTATTTTAACCTACCGCCGGACATTGGTTTTACATTATTTACTCCAATCAAGGGGCGTATAGACAGTCTTACTGTATATATTTATAAAGCAGAGACATGTACAAACATTTTGTGGTATAATACATGTATGTCAAGCTATCCTGGAGACCGGAAGTGGACGAAAATTGAGCCATAATGGTTGTACAGCAGGCAATTTGACCTACCCGACCATGGTTTTTTACTTCTGACTTGGTCCACAGGTCCTATGGAATGATCTACGGGGAATAGTTATCAAGCAGAGGCATTGACAAACGTTTTGAGGTATCATACATGTAGATCAAGTCTCCCGGAGGACCGGAAGTTGCCTATTACGGAGCTAAAATGGGATGCCAGGACCGTGACGGATATTCGGGTAATAACGCATATTGGTTTTTCGCATTTTTCTGGCTAACGAAGGGCTCCAGAAATAAAAACTAAACATATATATTAAGCAGAGAACCCTGCGCACAAATTTGTTAAGGTATTTGGTTATTCTGGCCGCCATGGGGACCGGAAGGGGGTGAAAACATTGGTAAACCGTTTTATTTTAACCTACCGCCGGACATTGGTTTTACATTATTTACTCCAATCAAGGGGCGTATAGACAGTCTTACTGTATATATTTATAAAGCAGAGACATGTACAAACATTTTGAGGTATAATACATGTATGTCAAGCTATCCTGGAGACCGGAAGTGGACGAAAATTGAGCTATAATGGTTGTACAGCCGGCAATTTGACCTACCCGACCATGGTTTTTTACTTCTGACTTGGTCCACAGGTCCTATGGAATGATCTACGGGGAATAGTTATCAAGCAGAGGCATTGACAAACGTTGTGAGGTATCATACATGTAGATCAAGTCTCCCTGAGGACCGGAAGTTGCCTATTACGGAGCTAAAATGGGATGCCAGGACCGTGACGGATATTCCTGGTAATAACGCATATTGGTTTTTCGCAATCTTCTGGCTAACGAAGGGCTCCAGAAATAAAAACTAAACATATATATTAAGCAGAGACAACTGCGCAAATATTTTTTAAGGTATTTGGTTATTCGGGCCACTATGGTGACCGGAAGGGGGTGAAAACATAGGTAAACCGTTTTATTTTAATCTACCGCCGGACATTGGTTTTACATTATTTACTCCAATCAAGGGGCGTATAGACAGTCTTACTGTATATATTTATAAAGCAGAGACATGTACAAACATTTTGAGGTATAATACATGTATGTCAAGCTATCCTGGAGACCGGAAGTGGACGACAATTGAGCCATAATGGTTGTACAGCCGGCAATTTGACCTACTCAACCATGGTTTTTTACTTCTGACTTGGTCCACGGGTCCTATGGAATGATCTACGGGGAATAGTTATCAAGCAGAGGCATTGACAAACGTTTTGAGGTATCATACATGTAGATCAAGTCTCCCTGAGGACCGGAAGTTGCCTATTATGGAGCTAAAATGGGATGCCAGGACCGTGACGGATATTCGGGTAATAACGCATATTGGTTTTTCGCATTTTTCTGGCTAACGAAGGGCTCCAGAAATAAAAACTAAACATATATATTAAGCAGAGAACCCTGCGGACAAATTTGTTAAGGTATTTGGTTATTCGGGCCCCATGGGGACCGGAAGGGGATGAAAACATTGGTAAACCGTTTTATTTTAACCTACCGCCGGACATTGGTTTTACATTATTTACTCCAATCAAGGGGCGTATAGACAGTCTTACTGTATATATTTATAAAGCAGAGACATGTACAAATATTTTGAGGTATAATACATGTATGTCAAGCTATCCTGAAGACCGGAAGTGGACGAAAATTGAGCTATAATGGTTGTACAGCAGGCAATTTGACCTACCCGACCATAGTTTTTTACTTCTGACTTGGTCCACAGGTCCTATGGAATGATCTACGGGGAATAGTTATCAAGCAGAGGCATTGACAAACGTTTTGAGGTATCATACATGTAGATCAAGTCTCCCTGAGGACCGGAAGTTGCCTATTACGGAGCTAAAATGGGATACCAGGACCGTGACGGATATTCCGGGTAATAACGCATATTGGTTTTTCGCAATCTTCTGGCTAACGAAGGGCTCCAGAAATAAAAACTAAACATATATATTAAGCAGAGAACCCTGCGCACAAATTTGTTAAGGTATTTGGTTATTCGGGCCGCCATGGGGACCGGAAGGGGGTGAAAACATTGGTAAACCGTTTTATTTTAACCTACCGCCGGACATTGGTTTTACATTATTTACTCCAATCAAGGGGCGTATAGACAGTCTTACTGTATATATTTATAAAGCAGAGACATGTACAAACATTTTGAGGTATAATACATGTATGTCAAGCTATCCTGGAGACCGGAAGTGGACGAAAATTGAGCTATAATGGTTGTACAGCAGGCAATTTGACCTACCCGACCATGGTTTTTTACTTCTGACTTGGTCCACAGGTCCTATGGAATGATCTACGGGGAATAGTTATCAAGCAGAGGCATTGACAAACGTTTTGAGGTATCATACATGTAGATCAAGTCTCCCTGAGGACCGGAAGTTGCCTATTACGGAGCTAAAATGGGATGCCAGGACCGTGACGGATATTCGGGTAATAACGCATATTGGTTTTTCGCATTTTTCTGGCTAACGAAGGGCTCCAGAAATAAAAACTAAACATATATATTAAGCAGAGAACCCTGCGGACAAATTTGTTAAGGTATTTGGTTATTCGGGCCGCCATGGGGACCGGAAGGGGGTGAATACATTGGTAAACCGTTTTATTTTAACCTACCGCCGGACATTGGTTTTACATTATTTACTCCAATCAAGGGGCGTATAGACAGTCTTACTGTATATATTTATAAAGCAGAGACATGTACAAACATTTTGAGGTATAATACATGTATGTCAAGCTATCCTGGAGACCGGAAGTGGACGAAAATTGAGCTATAATGGTTGTACAGCAGGCAATTTGATCTACCCGACCATGGTTTTTTACTTCTGACTTGGTCCACAGGTCCTATGGAATGATCTACGGGGAATAGTTATCAAGCAGAGGCATTGACAAACGTTTTGAGGTATCATACATGTAGATCAAGTCTCCCTGAGGACCGGAAGTTGTCTATTACGGAGCTAAAATGGGATGCCAGGACCGTGACGGATATTCGGGTAATAACGCATATTGGTTTTTCGCATTTTTCTGGCTAACGAAGGGCTCCAGAAATAAAAACTAAACATATATATTAAGCAGAGAACCCTGCGCACAAATTTGTTAAGGTATTTGGTTATT
This sequence comes from Bathymodiolus brooksi, assembly GCA_963680875.1. Classification (NCBI taxonomy): domain Eukaryota; kingdom Metazoa; phylum Mollusca; class Bivalvia; order Mytilida; family Modiolidae; genus Bathymodiolus; species Bathymodiolus brooksi. Next base: position 67,397,662 of record OY804587.1, read on the forward strand.
CGGGCCGCCATGGGGACCGGAAGGGGGTGAACACATTGGTAAACCGTTTTATTTTAACCTACCGCCGGACATTGGTTTTACATTATTTACTCCAATCAAGGGGCGTATAGACAGTCTTACTGTATATATTTATAAAGCAGAGACATGTACAAACATTTTGAGGTATAATACATGTATGTCAAGCTATCCTGGAGACCGGAAGTGGACGACAATTGAGCCATAATGGTTGTACAGCCGGCAATTTGACCTACTCAACCATGGTTTTTTACTTCTGACTTGGTCCACGGGTCCTATGGAATGATCTACGGGGAATAGTTATCAAGCAGAGGCATTGACAAACGTTTTGAGGTATCATACATGTAGATCAAGTCTCCCTGAGGACCGGAAGTTGCCTATTATGGAGCTAAAATGGGATGCCAGGACCGTGACGGATATTCCGGGTAATAACGCATATTGGTTTTTCGCATTTTTCTGGCTAACGAAGGGCTCCAGAAATAAAAACTAAACATATATATTAAGCAGAGAACCCTGCGGACAAATTTGTTAAGGTATTTGGTTATTCGGGCCCCATGGGGACCGGAAGGGGATGAAAACATTGGTAAACCGTTTTATTTTAACCTACCACCGGACATTGGTTTTACATTATTTACTCCAATCAAGGGGCGTATAGACAGTCTTACTGTATATATTTATAAAGCAGAGACATGTACAAATATTTTGAGGTATAATACATGTATGTCAAGCTATCCTGGAGACCGGAAGTGGACGAAAATTGAGCTATAATGGTTGTACAGCAGGCAATTTGACCTACCCGACCATGGTTTTTTACTTCTGACTTGGTCCACGGGTTCTATGGAATGATCTACGGGGAATAGTTATCAAGCAGAGGCATTGACAAACGTTTTGAGGTATCATACATGTAGATCAAGTCTCCCTGAGGACCGGAAGTTGCCTATTACGGAGCTAAAATGGGATGCCAGGACCGTGACGGATATTCCGGGTAATAACGCATATTGGTTTTTCGCAATCTTCTGGCTAACGAAGGGCTCCAGAAATAAAAACTAAACATATATATTAAGCAGAGACAACTGCGCAAATATTTTTTAAGGTATTTGGTTATTCGGGCCACCATGGTGACCGAAAGGGGGTGAAAACATTGGTAAACCGTTTTATTTTAACCTACCGCCGGACATTGGTTTTACATTATTTACTCCAATCAAGGGGCGTATAGACAGTCTTACTGTATATATTTATAAAGCAGAGACATGTACAAACATTTTGAGGTATAATACATGTATGTCAAGCTATCCTGGAGACCGGAAGTGGACGAAAATTGAGCTATAATGGTTGTACAGCAGGCAATTTGATCTACCCGACCATGGTTTTTTACTTCTGACTTGGTCCACAGGTCCTATGGAATGATCTACGGGGAATAGTTATCAAGCAGAGGCATTGACAAACGTTTTGAGGTATCATACATTTAGATCAAGTCTCCCTGAGGACCGGAAGTTGCCTATTATGGAGCTAAAATGGGATGCCAGGACCGTGACGGATATTCCGGGTAATAACGCATATTGGTTTTTCGCATTTTTCTGGCTAACGAAGAGCTCCAGAAATAAAAACTAAACATATATATTAAGCAGAGAACCCTGCGGACAAATTTGTTAAGGTATTTGGTTATTCGGACCGCCATGGGGACCGGAAGGGGGTGAAAACATTGGTAAACCGTTTTATTTTAACCTATCGCCGGACATTGGTTTTACATTATTTACTCCAATCAAGGGGCGTATAGACAGTCTTACTGTATATATTTATAAAGCAGAGACATGTACAAACATTTTGAGGTATAATACATGTATGTCAAGCTATCCTGGAGACCGGAAGTGGACGAAAATTGAGCTATAATGGTTGTACAGCCGGCAATTTGATCTACCCGACCATGGTTTTTTACTTCTGACTTGGTCCACAGGTCCTATGGAATGATCTACGGGGAATAGTTATCAAGCAGAGGCATTGACAAACGTTTTGAGGTATCATACATGTAGATCAAGTCTCCCTGAGGACCGGAAGTTGCCTATTACGGAGCTAAAATGGGATACCAGGACCGTGACGGATATTCCGGGTAATAACGCATATTGGTTTTTCGCAATCTTCTGGCTAACGAAGGGCTCCAGAAATAAAAACTAAACATATATATTAAGCAGAGAACCCTGCGCACAAATTTGTTAAGGTATTTGGTTATTCGGGCCGCCATGGGGACCGGAAGGGGGTGAAAACATTGGTAAACCGTTTTATTTTAACCTACCGCCGGACATTGGTTTTACATTATTTACTCCAATCAAGGGGCGTATAGACAGTCTTACTGTATATATTTATAAAGCAGAGACATGTACAAACATTTTGAGGTATAATACATGTATGTCAAGCTATCCTGGAGACCGGAAGTGGACGAAAATTGAGCTATAATGGTTGTACAGCCGGCAATTTGACCTACCCGACCATGGTTTTTTACTTCTGACTTGGTCCACAGGTCCTATGGAATGATCTACGGGGAATAGTTATCAAGCAGAGGCATTGACAAACGTTTTGAGGTATCATACATGTAGATCAAGTCTCCCTGAGGACCGGAAGTTGCCTATTACGGAGCTAAAATGGGATGCCAGGACCGTGACGGATATTCGGGTAATAACGCATATTGGTTTTTCGCATTTTTCTGGCTAACGAAGGGCTCCAGAAATAAAAACTAAACATATATATTAAGCAGAGAACCCTCCGCACAAATTTGCTAAGGTATTTGGTTATTCGGGCCGCCATGGGGACCGGAAGGGGGTGAAAACATTGGTAAACCGTTTTATTTTAACCTACCGCCGGACATTGGTTTTACATTATTTACTCCAATCAAGGGGCGTATAGACAGTCTTACTGTATATATTTATAAAGCAGAGACATGTACAAACATTTTGAGGTATAATACATGTATGTCAAGCTATCCTGGAGACCGGAAGTGGACGACAATTGAGCCATAATGGTTGTACAGCCGGCAATTTGACCTACCCGACCATGGTTTTTTACTTCTGACTTGGTCCACGGGTCCTATGGAATGATCTACGGGGAATAGTTATCAAGCAGAGGCATTGACAAACGTTTTGAGGTATCATACATGTAGATCAAGTCTCCCTGAGGACCGGAAGTTGCCTATTACGGAGCTAAAATGGGATGCCAGGACCGTGACGGATATTCGGGTAATAACGCATATTGGTTTTTCGCATTTTTCTGGCTAACGAAGGGCTCCAGAAATAAAAACTAAACATATATATTAAGCAGAGAACCCTGCGGACAAATTTGTTAAGGTATTTGGTTATTCGGGCCGCCATGGGGACCGGAAGGGGGTGAAAACATTGGTAAACCGTTTTATTTTAACCTACCGCCGGACATTGGTTTTACATTATTTACTCCAATCAAGGGGCGTATAGACAGTCTTACTGTATATATTTATAAAGCAGAGACATGTACAAACATTTTGAGGTATAATACATGTATGTCAAGCTATCCTGGAGACCGGAAGTGGACGAAAATTGAGCTATAATGGTTGTACAGCCGGCAATTTGATCTACCCGACCATGGTTTTTTACTTCTGACTTGGTCCACAGGTCCTATGGAATGATCTACGGGGAATAGTTATCAAGCAGAGGCATTGACAAACGTTTTGAGGTATCATACATGTAGATCAAGTCTCCCTGAGGACCGGAAGTTGCCTATTACGGAGCTAAAATGGGATGCCAGGACCGTGACGGATATTCGGGTAATAACGCATATTGGTTTTTCGCATTTTTCTGGCTAACGAAGGGCTCCAGAAATAAAAACTAAACATATATATTAAGCAGAGAACCCTGCGCACAAATTTGTTAAGGTATTTGGTTATTCGGGCCGCCATGGGGACCGGAAGGGGGTGAAAACATTGGTAAACCGTTTTATTTTAACCTACCGCCGGACATTGGTTTTACATTATTTACTCCAATCAAGGGGCGTATAGACAGTCTTACTGTATATATTTATAAAGCAGAGACATGTACAAACATTTTGAGGTATAATACATGTATGTCAAGCTATCCTGGAGACCGGAAGTGGACGAAAATTGAGCTATAATGGTTGTACAGCCGGCAATTTGACCTACCCGACCATGGTTTTTTACTTCTGACTTGGTCCACAGGTCCTATGGAATGATCTACGGGGAATAGTTATCAAGCAGAGGCATTGACAAACGTTTTGAGGTATCATACATGTAGATCAAGTCTCCCTGAGGACCGGAAGTTGCCTATTACGGAGCTAAAATGGGATGCCAGGACAGTGACGGATATTCGGGTAATAACGCATATTGGTTTTTCGCATTTTTCTGGCTAACGAAGGGCTCCAGAAATAAAAACTAAACATATATATTAAGCAGAGAACCCTGCGGACAAATTTGTTAAGGTATTTGGTTATTCGGGCCACCATGGGGACCGGAAGGGGGTGAAAACATTGGTAAACCGTTTTATTTTAACCTACCGCCGGACATTGGTTTTACATTATTTACTCCAATCAAGGGGCGTATAGACAGTCTTACTGTATATATTTATAAAGCAGAGACATGTACAAACATTTTGAGGTATAATACATGTATGTCAAGCTATCCTGGAGACCGGAAGTGGACGAAAATTGAGCTATAATGGTTGTACAGCCGGCAATTTGACCTACCCGACCATGGTTTTTTACTTCTGACTTGGTCCACAGGTCCTATGGAATGATCTACGGGGAATAGTTATCAAGCAGAGGCATTGACAAACGTTGTGAGGTATCATACATGTAGATCAAGTCTCCCTGAGGACCGGAAGTTGCCTATTACGGAGCTAAAATGGGATGCCAGGACCGTGACGGATATTCCGGGTAATAACGCATATTGGTTTTTCGCAATCTTCTGGCTAACGAAGGGCTCCAGAAATAAAAACTAAACATATATATTAAGCAGAGACAACTGCGCAAATATTTTTTAAGGTATTTGGTTATTCGGGCCACCATGGTGACCGGAAGGGGGTGAAAACATTGGTAAACCGTTTTATTTTAACCTACCGCCGGACATTGGTTTTACATTATTTACTCCAATCAAGTGGCGTATAGACAGTCTTACTGTATATATTTATAAAGCAGAGACATGTACAAACATTTTGAGGTATAATACATGTATGTCAAGCTATCCTGGAGACCGGAAGTGGACGACAATTGAGCCATAATGGTTGTACAGCCGGCAATTTGACCTACTCAACCATGGTTTTTTACTTCTGACTTGGTCCACGGGTCCTATGGAATGATCTACGGGGAATAGTTATCAAGCAGAGGCATTGACAAACGTTTTGAGGTATCATACATTTAGATCAAGTCTCCCTGAGGACCGGAAGTTGCCTATTATGGAGCTAAAATGGGATGCCAGGACCGTGACGGATATTCCGGGTAATAACGCATATTGGTTTTTCGCATTTTTCTGGCTAACGAAGGGCTCCAGAAATAAAAACTAAACATATATATTAAGCAGAGAACCCTGCGGACAAATTTGTTAAGGTATTTGGTTATTCGGGCCGCCATGGGGACCGGAAGGGGGTGAAAACATTGGTAAACCGTTTTATTTTAACCTACCGCCGGACATTGGTTTTACATTATTTACTCCAATCAAGGGGCGTATAGACAGTCTTACTGTATATATTTATAAAGCAGAGACATGTACAAACATTTTGAGGTATAATACATGTATGTCAAGCTATCCTGGAGACCGGAAGTGGACGAAAATTGAGCTATAATGGTTGTACAGCCGGCAATTTGACCTACCCAACCATGGTTTTTTACTTCTGACTTGGTCCACAGGTCCTATGGAATGATCTACGGGGAATAGTTATCAAGCAGAGGCATTGACAAACGTTTTGAGGTATCATACATGTAGATCAAGTCTCCCTGAGGACCGGAAGTTGCCTATTACGGAGCTAAAATGGGATGCCAGGACCGTGACGGATATTCGGGTAATAACGCATATTGGTTTTTCGCATTTTTCTGGCTAACGAAGGGCTCCAGAAATAAAAACTAAACATATATATTAAGCAGAGAACCCTGCGGACAAATTTGTTAAGGTATTTGGTTATTCGGGCCGCCATGGGGACCGGAAGGGGGTGAAAACATTGGTAAACCGTTTTATTTTAACCTACCGCCGGACATTGGTTTTACATTATTTACTCCAATCAAGGGGCGTATAGACAGTCTTACTGTATATATTTATAAAGCAGAGACATGTACAAACATTTTGAGGTATAATACATGTATGTCAAGCTATCCTGGAGACCGGAAGTGGACGAAAATTGAGCTATAATGGTTGTACAGCCGGCAATTTGATCTACCCGACCATGGTTTTTTACTTCTGACTTGGTCCACAGGTCCTATGGAATGATCTACGGGGAATAGTTATCAAGCAGAGGCATTGACAAAAGTTTTGAGGTATCATACATGTAGATCAAGTCTCCCTGAGGACCGGAAGTTGCCTATTACGGAGCTAAAATGGGATGCCAGGACCGTGACGGATATTCGGGTAATAACGCATATTGGTTTTTCGCATTTTTCTGGCTAACGAAGGGCTCCTGAAATAAAAACTAAACATATATATTAAGCAGAGAACCCTGCGCACAAATTTGTTAAGGTATTTGGTTATTCGGGCCGCCATGGGGACCGGAAGGGGGTGAAAACATTGGTAAACCGTTTTATTTTAACCTACCGCCGGACATTGGTTTTACATTATTTACTCCAATCAAGGGGCGTATAGACAGTCTTACTGTATATATTTATAAAGCAGAGACATGTACAAACATTTTGAGGTATAATACATGTATGTCAAGCTATCCTGGAGACCGGAAGTGGACGAAAATTGAGCTATAATGGTTGTACAGCCGGCAATTTGACCTACCCGACCATGGTTTTTTACTTCTGACTTGGTCCACAGGTCCTATGGAATGATCTACGGGGAATAGTTATCAAGCAGAGGCATTGACAAACGTTGTGAGGTATCATACATGTAGATCAAGTCTCCCTGAGGACCGGAAGTTGCCTATTACGGAGCTAAAATGGGATGCCAGGACCGTGACGGATATTCCTGGTAATAACGCATATTGGTTTTTCGCAATCTTCTGGCTAACGAAGGGCTCCAGAAATAAAAACTAAACATATATATTAAGCAGAGACAACTGCGCAAATATTTTTTAAGGTATTTGGTTATTCGGGCCACTATGGTGACCGGAAGGGGGTGAAAACATAGGTAAACCGTTTTATTTTAATCTACCGCCGGACATTGGTTTTACATTATTTACTCCAATCAAGGGGCGTATAGACAGACTTACTGTATATATTTATAAAGCAGAGACATGTACAAACATTTTGAGGTATAATACATGTATGTCAAGCTATCCTGGAGACCGGAAGTGGACGACAATTGAGCCATAATGGTTGTACAGCCGGCAATTTGACCTACTCAACCATGGTTTTTTACTTCTGACTTGGTCCACGGGTCCTATGGAATGATCTACGGGGAATAGTTATCAAGCAGAGGCATTGACAAACGTTTTGAGGTATCATACATGTAGATCAAGTCTCCCTGAGGACCGGAAGTTGCCTATTATGGAGCTAAAATGGGATGCCAGGACCGTGACGGATATTCGGGTAATAACGCATATTGGTTTTTCGCATTTTTCTGGCTAACGAAGGGCTCCAGAAATAAAAACTAAACATATATATTAAGCAGAGAACCCTGCGGACAAATTTGTTAAGGTATTTGGTTATTCGGGCCCCATGGGGACCGGAAGGGGATGAAAACATTGGTAAACCGTTTTATTTTAACCTACCGCCGGACATTGGTTTTACATTATTTACTCCAATCAAGGGGCGTATAGACAGTCTTACTGTATATATTTATAAAGCAGAGACATGTACAAATATTTTGAGGTATAATACATGTATGTCAAGCTATCCTGAAGACCGGAAGTGGACGAAAATTGAGCTATAATGGTTGTACAGCAGGCAATTTGACCTACCCGACCATAGTTTTTTACTTCTGACTTGGTCCACAGGTCCTATGGAATGATCTACGGGGAATAGTTATCAAGCAGAGGCATTGACAAACGTTTTGAGGTATCATACATGTAGATCAAGTCTCCCTGAGGACCGGAAGTTGCCTATTACGGAGCTAAAATGGGATACCAGGACCGTGACGGATATTCCGGGTAATAACGCATATTGGTTTTTCGCAATCTTCTGGCTAACGAAGGGCTCCAGAAATAAAAACTAAACATATATATTAAGCAGAGAACCCTGCGCACAAATTTGTTAAGGTATTTGGTTATTCGGGCCGCCATGGGGACCGGAAGGGGGTGAAAACATTGGTAAACCGTTTTATTTTAACCTACCGCCGGACATTGGTTTTACATTATTTACTCCAATCAAGGGGCGTATAGACAGTCTTACTGTATATATTTATAAAGCAGAGACATGTACAAACATTTTGAGGTATAATACATGTATGTCAAGCTATCCTGGAGACCGGAAGTGGACGAAAATTGAGCTATAATGGTTGTACAGCAGGCAATTTGACCTACCCGACCATGGTTTTTTACTTCTGACTTGGTCCACAGGTCCTATGGAATGATCTACGGGGAATAGTTATCAAGCAGAGGCATTGACAAACGTTTTGAGGTATCATACATGTAGATCAAGTCTCCCTGAGGACCGGAAGTTGCCTATTACGGAGCTAAAATGGGATGCCAGGACCGTGACGGATATTCGGGTAATAACGCATATTGGTTTTTCGCATTTTTCTGGCTAACGAAGGGCTCCAGAAATAAAAACTAAACATATATATTAAGCAGAGAACCCTGCGGACAAATTTGTTAAGGTATTTGGTTATTCGGGCCGCCATGGGGACCGGAAGGGGGTGAATACATTGGTAAACCGTTTTATTTTAACCTACCGCCGGACATTGGTTTTACATTATTTACTCCAATCAAGGGGCGTATAGACAGTCTTACTGTATATATTTATAAAGCAGAGACATGTACAAACATTTTGAGGTATAATACATGTATGTCAAGCTATCCTGGAGACCGGAAGTGGACGAAAATTGAGCTATAATGGTTGTACAGCAGGCAATTTGATCTACCCGACCATGGTTTTTTACTTCTGACTTGGTCCACAGGTCCTATGGAATGATCTACGGGGAATAGTTATCAAGCAGAGGCATTGACAAACGTTTTGAGGTATCATACATGTAGATCAAGTCTCCCTGAGGACCGGAAGTTGTCTATTACGGAGCTAAAATGGGATGCCAGGACCGTGACGGATATTCGGGTAATAACGCATATTGGTTTTTCGCATTTTTCTGGCTAACGAAGGGCTCCAGAAATAAAAACTAAACATATATATTAAGCAGAGAACCCTGCGCACAAATTTGTTAAGGTATTTGGTTATTCGGGCCGCCATGGGGACCGGAAGGGGGTGAACACATTGGTAAACCGTTTTATTTTAACCTACCGCCGGACATTGGTTTTACATTATTTACTCCAATCAAGGGGCGTATAGACAGTCTTACTGTATATATTTATAAAGCAGAGACATGTACAAACATTTTGAGGTATAATACATGTATGTCAAGCTATCCTGGAGACCGGAAGTGGACGACAATTGAGCCATAATGGTTGTACAGCCGGCAATTTGACCTACTCAACCATGGTTTTTTACTTCTGACTTGGTCCACGGGTCCTATGGAATGATCTACGGGGAATAGTTATCAAGCAGAGGCATTGACAAACGTTTTGAGGTATCATACATGTAGATCAAGTCTCCCTGAGGACCGGAAGTTGCCTATTATGGAGCTAAAATGGGATGCCAGGACCGTGACGGATATTCCGGGTAATAACGCATATTGGTTTTTCGCATTTTTCTGGCTAACGAAGGGCTCCAGAAATAAAAACTAAACATATATATTAAGCAGAGAACCCTGCGGATAAATTTGTTAAGGTATTTGGTTATTCGGGCCCCATGGGGACCGGAAGGGGATGAAAACATTGGTAAACCGTTTTATTTTAACCTACCACCGGACATTGGTTTTACATTATTTACTCCAATCAAGGGGCGTATAGACAGTCTTACTGTATATATTTATAAAGCAGAGACATGTACAAATATTTTGAGGTATAATACATGTATGTCAAGCTATCCTGGAGACCGGAAGTGGACGAAAATTGAGCTATAATGGTTGTACAGCAGGCAATTTGACCTACCCGACCATGGTTTTTTACTTCTGACTTGGTCCACAGGTCCTATGGAATGATCTACGGGGAATAGTTATCAAGCAGAGGCATTGACAAACGTTTTGAGGTATCATACATGTAGATCAAGTCTCCCTGAGGACCGGAAGTTGTCTATTACGGAGCTAAAATGGGATGCCAGGACCGTGACGGATATTCGGGTAATAACGCATATTGGTTTTTCGCATTTTTCTGGCTAACGAAGGGCTCCAGAAATAAAAACTAAACATATATATTAAGCAGAGAACCCTGCGCACAAATTTGTTAAGGTATTTGGTTATTCGGGCCGCCATGGGGACCGGAAGGGGGTGAACACATTGGTAAACCGTTTTATTTTAACCTACCGCCGGACATTGGTTTTACATTATTTACTCCAATCAAGGGGCGTATAGACAGTCTTACTGTATATATTTATAAAGCAGAGACATGTACAAACATTTTGAGGTATAATACATGTATGTCAAGCTATCCTGGAGACCGGAAGTGGACGACAATTGAGCCATAATGGTTGTACAGCCGGCAATTTGACCTACTCAACCATGGTTTTTTACTTCTGACTTGGTCCACGGGTCCTATGGAATGATCTACGGGGAATAGTTATCAAGCAGAGGCATTGACAAACGTTTTGAGGTATCATACATGTAGATCAAGTCTCCCTGAGGACCGGAAGTTGCCTATTATGGAGCTAAAATGGGATGCCAGGACCGTGACGGATATTCCGGGTAATAACGCATATTGGTTTTTCGCATTTTTCTGGCTAACGAAGGGCTCCAGAAATAAAAACTAAACATATATATTAAGCAGAGAACCCTGCGGACAAATTTGTTAAGGTATTTGGTTATTCGGGCCCCATGGGGACCGGAAGGGGATGAAAACATTGGTAAACCGTTTTATTTTAACCTACCACCGGACATTGGTTTTACATTATTTACTCCAATCAAGGGGCGTATAGACAGTCTTACTGTATATATTTATAAAGCAGAGACATGTACAAATATTTTGAGGTATAATACATGTATGTCAAGCTATCCTGGAGACCGGAAGTGGACGAAAATTGAGCTATAATGGTTGTACAGCAGGCAATTTGACCTACCCGACCATGGTTTTTTACTTCTGACTTGGTCCACAGGTCCTATGGAATGATCTACGGGGAATAGTTATCAAGCAGAGGCATTGACAAACGTTTTGAGGTATCATACATGTAGATCAAGTCTCCCTGAGGACCGGAAGTTGCCTATTACGGAGCTAAAATGGGATGCCAGGACCGTGACGGATATTCGGGTAATAACGCATATTGGTTTTTCGCATTTTTCTGGCTAACGAAGGGCTCCAGAAATAAAAACTAAACATATATATTAAGCAGAGAACCCTGCGGACAAATTTGTTAAGGTATTTGGTTATTCGGGTCGCCATGGGGACCGGAAGGGGGTGAAAACATTGGTAAACCGTTTTATTTTAACCTACCGCCGGACATTGGTTTTACATTATTTACTCCAATCAAGGGGCGTATAGACAGTCTTACTGTATATATTTATAAAGCAGAGACATGTACAAACATTTTGAGGTATAATACATGTATGTCAAGCTATCCTGGAGACCGGAAGTGGACGAAAATTGAGCTATAATGGTTGTACAGCAGGCAATTTGATCTACCCGACCATGGTTTTTTACTTCTGACTTGGTCCACAGGTCCTATGGAATGATCTACGGGGAATAGTTATCAAGCAGAGGCATTGACAAACGTTTTGAGGTATCATACATGTAGATCAAGTCTCCCTGAGGACCGGAAGTTGCCTATTACGGAGCTAAAATGGGATGCCAGGACCGTGACGGATATTCGGGTAATAACGCATATTGGTTTTTCGCATTTTTCTGGCTAACGAAGGGCTCCAGAAATAAAAACTAAACATATATATTAAGCAGAGAACCCTGCGCACAAATTTGTTAAGGTATTTGGTTATTCGGGCCGCCATGGGGACCGGAAGGGGGTGAACACATTGGTAAACCGTTTTATTTTAACCTACCGCCGGACATTGGTTTTACATTATTTACTCCAATCAAGGGGCGTATAGACAGTCTTGCTGTATATATTTATAAAGCAGAGACATGTACAAACATTTTGAGGTATAATACATGTATGTCAAGCTATCCTGGAGACCGGAAGTGGACGAAAATTGAGCTATAATGGTTGTACAGCCGGCAATTTGATCTACCCGACCATGGTTTTTTACTTCTGACTTGGTCCACAGGTCCTATGGAATGATCTACGGGGAATAGTTATCAAGCAGAGGCATTGACAAACGTTTTGAGGTATCATACATGTAGATCAAGTCTCCCTGAGGACCGGAAGTTGCCTATTACGGAGCTAAAATGGGATGCCAGGACCGTGACGGATATTCGGGTAATAACGCATATTGGTTTTTCGCAATCTTCTGGCTAACGAAGGGCTCCAGAAATAAAAACTAAACATATATATTAAGCAGAGACCACTGCGCAAATATTTTTAAGGTATTTGGTTATTCGGGCCACCATGGTGACCGGAAGGGGGTGAAAACATTGGTAAACCGTTTTATTTTAACCTACCGCCGGACATTGGTTTTACATTATTTACTCCAATCAAGGGGCGTATAGACAGTCTTACTGTATATATTTATAAAGCAGAGACATGTACAAACATTTTGAGGTATAATACATGTATGTCAAGCTATCCTGGAGACCGGAAGTGGACGACAATTGAGCCATAATGGTTGTACAGCCGGCAATTTGACCTACCCGACCATGGTTTTTTACTTCTGACTTGGTCCACGGGTCCTATGGAATGATCTACGGGGAATAGTTATCAAGCAGAGGCATTGGCAAACGTTTTGAGGTATCATACATGTAGATCAAGTCTCCCTGAGGACCGGAAGTTGCCTATTACGGAGCTAAAATGGGATGCCAGGACCGTGACGATATTCCGGGTAATAACGCATATTGGTTTTTCGCATTTTTCTGGCTAACGAAGGGCTCCAGAAATAAAAACTAAACATATATATTAAGCAGAGAACCCTGCGCACAAATTTGTTAAGGTATTTGGTTATTCGGGCCGCCATGGGGACCGGAAGGGGGTGAAAACATTGGTAAACCGTTTTATTTTAACCTACCGCCGGACATTGGTTTTACATTATTTACTCCAATCAAGGGGCGTATAGACAGTCTTACTGTATATATTTATAAAGCAGGGACATGTACAAACATTTTGAGGTATAATACATGTATGTCAAGCTATCCTGGAGACCGGAAGTGGACGAAAATTGAGCTATAATGGTTGTACAGCCGGCAATTTGATCTACCCGACCATGGTTTTTTACTTCTGACTTGGTCCACAGGTCCTATGGAATGATCTACGGGGAATAGTTATCAAGCAGAGGCATTGACAAACGTTTTGAGGTATCATACATGTAGATCAAGTCTCCCTGAGGACCGGAAGTTGCCTATTACGGAGCTAAAATGGGATGCCAGGACCGTGACGGATATTCGGGTAATAACGCATATTGGTTTTTCGCAATCTTCTGGCTAACGAAGGGCTCCAGAAATAAAAACTAAACATATATATTAAGCAGAGACCACTGCGCAAATATTTTTAAGGTATTTGGTTATTCGGGCCACCATGGTGACCGGAAGGGGGTGAAAACATTGGTAAACCGTTTTATTTTAACCTACCGCCGGACATTGGTTTTACATTATTTACTCCAATCAAGGGGCGTATAGACAGTCTTACTGTATATATTTATAAAGCAGAGACATGTACAAACATTTTGAGGTATAATACATGTATGTCAAGCTATCCTGGAGACCGGAAGTGGACGACAATTGAGCCATAATGGTTGTACAGCCGGCAATTTGACCTACCCGACCATGGTTTTTTACTTCTGACTTGGTCCACGGGTCCTATGGAATGATCTACGGGGAATAGTTATCAAGCAGAGGCATTGGCAAACGTTTTGAGGTATCATACATGTAGATCAAGTCTCCCTGAGGACCGGAAGTTGCCTATTACGGAGCTAAAATGGGATGCCAGGACCGTGACGATATTCCGGGTAATAACGCATATTGGTTTTTCGCATTTTTCTGGCTAACGAAGGGCTCCAGAAATAAAAACTAAACATATATATTAAGCAGAGAACCCTGCGCACAAATTTGTTAAGGTATTTGGTTATTCGGGCCGCCATGGGGACCGGAAGGGGGTGAAAACATTGGTAAACCGTTTTATTTTAACCTACCGCCGGACATTGGTTTTACATTATTTACTCCAATCAAGGGGCGTATAGACAGTCTTACTGTATATATTTATAAAGCAGAGACATGTACAAACATTTTGAGGTATAATACATGTATGTCAAGCTATCCTGGAGACCGGAAGTGGACGAAAATTGAGCTATAATGGTTGTACAGCCGGCAATTTGATCTACCCGACCATGGTTTTTTACTTCTGACTTGGTCCACAGGTCCTATGGAATGATCTACGGGGAATAGTTATCAAGCAGAGGCATTGACAAACGTTTTGAGGTATCATACATGTAGATCAAGTCTCCCTGAGGACCGGAAGTTGCCTATTACGGAGTTAAAATGGGATGCCAGGACCGTGACGGATATTCGGGTAATAACGCATATTGGTTTTTCGCAATCTCCTGGCTAACGAAGGGCTCCAGAAATAAAAACTAAACATATATATTAAGCAGAGACCACTGCGCAAATATTTTTTAAGGTATTTGGTTATTCGGGCCACCATGGTGACCGGAAGGGGGTGAAAACATTGGTAAACCGTTTTATTTTAACCTACCGCCGGACATTGGTTTTACATTATTTACTCCAATCAAGGGGCGTATAGACAGTCTTACTGTATATATTTATAAAGCAGAGACATGTACAAACATTTTGAGGTATAATACATGTATGTCAAGCTATCCTGGAGACCGGAAGTGGACGACAATTGAGCCATAATGGTTGTACAGCCGGCAATTTGACCTACCCGACCATGGTTTTGTACTTCTGACTTGGTCCACGGGTCCTATGGAATGATCTACGGGGAATAGTTATCAAGCAGAGGCATTGGCAAACGTTTTGAGGTATCATACATGTAGATCAAGTCTCCCTGAGGACCGGAAGTTGCCTATTACGGAGCTAAAATGGGATGCCAGGACCGTGACGATATTCCGGGTAATAACGCATATTGGTTTTTCGCATTTTTCTGGCTAACGAAGGGCTCCAGAAATAAAAACTAAACATATATATTAAGCAGAGAACCCTGCGCACAAATTTGTTAAGGTATTTGGTTATTCGGGCCGCCATGGGGACCGGAAGGGGGTGAAAACATTGGTAAACCGTTTTATTTTAACCTACGCCGGACATTGGTTTTACATTATTTACTCCAATCAAGGGGCGTATAGACAGTCTTACTGTATATATTTATAAAGCAGAGACATGTACAAACATTTTGAGGTATAATACATGTATGTCAAGCTATCCTGGAGACCGGAAGTGGACGACAATTGAGCCATAATGGTTGTACAGCCGGCAATTTGACCTACCCGACCATGGTTTTGTACTTCTGACTTGGTCCACGGGTCCTATGGAATGATCTACGGGGAATAGTTATCAAGCAGAGGCATTGGCAAACGTTTTGAGGTATCATACATGTAGATCAAGTCTCCCTGAGGACCGGAAGTTGCCTATTACGGAGCTAAAATGGGATGCCAGGACCGTGACGATATTCCGGGTAATAACGCATATTGGTTTTTCGCATTTTTCTGGCTAACGAAGGGCTCCAGAAATAAAAACTAAACATATATATTAAGCAGAGAACCCTGCGCACACATTTGTTAAGATATTTGGTTATTCGGGCCGCCATGGGGACCGGAAGGGGGTGAAAACATTGGTAAACCGTTTTATTTTAACCTACCGCCGGACATGGGTTTTACATTATTTACTCCAATCAAGGGGCGTATAGACAGTCTTACTGTATATATTTATAAAGCAGAGACATGTACAAACATTTTGAGGTATAATACATGTATGTCAAGCTATCCTGGAGACTGGAAGGGGACGACAATTGATCCATAATGGTTGTACAGCCGGCAATTTTGACCTACCCGACCATGGTTTTTTACTTCTTACTTGGTTCACAGGTCCTATGGAATGATCTACGGGGAATAGTTATCAAGCAGATGCATTGACAAACGTTTTGAGGTATCATACATGTAGATCAAGCCTCTCTGAGGACCGGAAGTTGCCTATTACGGAGCTAAAATGGGATGCCAGGACCGTGACGGATATTCCAGGTAATAACGCATATTGGTTTTTCGCATTTTTCTGGCTAACGAAGGGCTCCAGAAATAAAAACTAAACATATATATTAAGCAGAGACCCCTGTGCACATATTTGTTAAGGTATTTGGTTATTCGGGCCACCATGGTGACCGGAAGGGGGTGAAAACATTGGTAAACCGTTTTATTTTAACCTACCGCCGGACATTGGTTTTACATTATTTACTCCAATCAAGGGGCGTATAGACAGTCTTACTGTATATATTTATAAAGCAGAGACATGTACAAACATTTTGAGGTATAATACATGTATGTCAAGCTATCCTGGAGACCGGAAGTGGACGACAATTGAGCCATAATGGTTGTACAGCCGGCAATTTGACCTACACGACCATGGTTTTTTACTTCTGACTTGGTCCACAGGTCCTATGGAATGATCTACGGGGAATAGTTATCAAGCAGAGGCATTGACAAACGTTTTGAGGTATCATACATGTAGATCAAGTCTCCCTGAGGACCGGAAGTTGCCTATTACGGAGCTAAAATGGGATGCCAGGACCGTGACGATATTCCGGGTAATAACGCATATTGGTTTTTCGCATTTTTCTGGCTAACGAAGGGCTCCAGAAATAAAAACTAAACATATATATTAAGCAGAGAACCCTGCGCACAAATTTGTTAAGGTATTTGGTTATTCGGGCCGCCATGGGGACCGGAAGGGGGTGACAACATTGGTAAACCGTTTTATTTTAACCTACAGCCGGACATTGGTTTTACATTATTTACTCCAATCAAGGGGCGTATAGACAGTCTTACTGTATATATTTATAAAGTAGAGACATGTACAAACATTTTGAGGTATAATACATGTATGTCAAGCTATCCTGGAGACCGGAAGTGGACGACAATTGAGCCATAATGGTTGTACAGCCGGCAATTTGACCTACCCGACCATGGTTTTTTACTTCTGACTTGGTCCACAGGTCCTATGGAATGATCTACGGGGAATAGTTATCAAGCAGAGGCATTGACAAACGTTTTGAGGTATCATACATGTAGATCAAGTCTCCCTGAGGACCGGAAGTTGCCTATTACGGAGCTAAAATGGGATGCCAGGACCGTGACGATATTCCGGGTAATAACGCATATTGGTTTTTCGCATTTTTCTGGCTAACGAAGGGCTCCAGAAATAAAAACTAAACATATATATTAAGCAGAGAACCCTGCGCACACATTTGTTAAGATATTTGGTTATTCGGGCCGCCATGGGGACCGGAAGGGGGTGAAAACATTGGTAAACCGTTTTATTTTAACCTACCGCCGGACATGGGTTTTACATTATTTACTCCAATCAAGGGGCGTATAGACAGTCTTACTGTATATATTTATAAAGCAGAGACATGTACAAACATTTTGAGGTATAATACATGTATGTCAAGCTATCCTGGAGACTGGAAGGGGACGACAATTGATCCATAATGGTTGTACAGCCGGCAATTTTGACCTACCCGACCATGGTTTTTTACTTCTTACTTGGTTCACAGGTCCTATGGAATGATCTACGGGGAATAGTTATCAAGCAGATGCATTGACAAACGTTTTGAGGTATCATACATGTAGATCAAGCCTCTCTGAGGACCGGAAGTTGCCTATTACGGAGCTAAAATGGGATGCCAGGACCGTGACGGATATTCCGGGTAATAACGCATATTGGTTTTTCGCATTTTTCTGGCTAACGAAGGGCTCCAGAAATAAAAACTAAACATATATATTAAGCAGAGACCCCTGTGCACATATTTGTTAAGGTATTTGGTTATTCGGGCCACCATGGTGACCGGAAGGGGTGACAACATTGGTAAACCGTTTTATTTTAACCTACCGCCGGACATTGGTTTTACATTATTTACTCCAATCAAGGGGCGTATAGACAGTCTTACTGTATATATTTATAAAGCAGAGACATGTACAAACATTTTGAGGTATAATACATGTATGTCAAGCTATCCTGGAGACCGGAAGTGGACGAAAATTGAGCTATAATGGTTGTACAGCCGGCAATTTGACCTGCCCGGCCATGGTTTTTTACTTCTGACTTGGTCCACAGGTCCTATGGAATGATCTACGGGGAATAGTTATTAAGCAGAGGCATTGACAAACGTTTTGAGGTATCATACATGTAGATCAAATCTCCCTGAGGACCTTAAGTTGCCTATTACGGAGCTAAAATGGGATGCCAGGACCGTGACGGATATTCCGGGTAATAACGCATATTGGTTTTTCGCAATCTTCTGGCTAACGAAGGGCTCCAGAAATAAAACCTAAACATATATATTAAGCAGAGACCACTGCGCAAATATTTGTTAAGGTATTTGGTTATTCGGGCCACCATGGTGACCGGAAGGGGGTGAAAACATTGGTAAACCGTTTTATTTTAACCTACCGCCGGACATTGGTTTTACATTATTTACTCCAATCAAGGGGCGTATAGACAGTCTTACTGTATATATTTATAAAGCAGAGACATGTACAAACATTTTGAGGTATAATACATGTATGTCAAGCTATCCTGGAGACCGGAAGTGGACGACAATTGAGCCATAATGGTTGTACAGCCGGCAATTTGACCTACCCGACCATGGTTTTTTACTTCTGACTTGGTCCACAGGTCCTATGGAATGATCTACGGGGAATAGTTATCAAGCAGAGGCATTGACAAACGTTTTGAGGTATCATACATGTAGATCAAGTCTCCCTGAGGACCGGAAGTTGCCTATTACGGAGCTAAAATGGGATGCCAGGACCGTGACGATATTCGGGTAATAACGCATATTGGTTTTTCGCATTTTTCTGGCTAACGAAGGGCTCCAGAAATAAAAACTAAACATATATATTAAGCAGAGAACCCTGCGCACAAATTTGTTAAGGTATTTGGTTATTCGGGCCGCCATGGGGACCGGAAGGGGGTGACAACATTGGTAAACCGTTTTATTTTAACCTACAGCCGGACATTGGTTTTACATTATTTACTCCAATCAAGGGGCGTATAGACAGTCTTACTGTATATATTTATAAAGCAGAGACATGTACAAACATTTTGAGGTATAATACATGTATGTCAAGCTATCCTGGAGACCGGAAGTGGACGACAATTGAGCCATAATGGTTGTACAGCCGGCAATTTGACCTACCCGACCATGGTTTTTTACTTCTGACTTGGTCCACAGGTCCTATGGAATGATCTACGGGGAATAGTTATCAAGCAGAGGCATTGACAAACGTTTTGAGGTATCATACATGTAGATCAAGTCTCCCTGAGGACCGGAAGTTGCCTATTACGGAGCTAAAATGGGATGCCAGGACCGTGACGATATTCCGGGTAATAACGCATATTGGTTTTTCGCATTTTTCTGGCTAACGAAGGGCTCCAGAAATAAAAACTAAACATATATATTAAGCAGAGAACCCTGCGCACACATTTGTTAAGATATTTGGTTATTCGGGCCGCCATGGGGACCGGAAGGGGGTGAAAACATTGGTAAACCGTTTTATTTTAACCTACCGCCGGACATGGGTTTTACATTATTTACTCCAATCAAGGGGCGTATAGACAGTCTTACTGTATATATTTATAAAGCAGAGACATGTACAAACATTTTGAGGTATAATACATGTATGTCAAGCTATCCTGGAGACTGGAAGGGGACGACAATTGATCCATAATGGTTGTACAGCCGGCAATTTTGACCTACCCGACCATGGTTTTTTACTTCTTACTTGGTTCACAGGTCCTATGGAATGATCTACGGGGAATAGTTATCAAGCAGATGCATTGACAAACGTTTTGAGGTATCATACATGTAGATCAAGCCTCTCTGAGGACCGGAAGTTGCCTATTACGGAGCTAAAATGGGATGCCAGGACCGTGACGGATATTCCGGGTAATAACGCATATTGGTTTTTCGCATTTTTCTGGCTAACGAAGGGCTCCAGAAATAAAAACTAAACATATATATTAAGCAGAGACCCCTGTGCACATATTTGTTAAGGTATTTGGTTATTCGGGCCACCATGGTGACCGGAAGGGGTGACAACATTGGTAAACCGTTTTATTTTAACCTACCGCCGGACATTGGTTTTACATTATTTACTCCAATCAAGGGGCGTATAGACAGTCTTACTGTATATATTTATAAAGCAGAGACATGTACAAACATTTTGAGGTATAATACATGTATGTCAAGCTATCCTGGAGACCGGAAGTGGACGAAAATTGAGCTATAATGGTTGTACAGCCGGCAATTTGACCTGCCCGGCCATGGTTTATTACTTCTGACTTGGTCCACAGGTCCTATGGAATGATCTACGGGGAATAGTTATTAAGCAGAGGCATTGACAAACGTTTTGAGGTATCATACATGTAGATCAAATCTCCCTGAGGACCTTAAGTTGCCTATTACGGAGCTAAAATGGGATGCCAGGACCGTGACGGATATTCCGGGTAATAACGCATATTGGTTTTTCGCAATCTTCTGGCTAACGAAGGGCTCCAGAAATAAAACCTAAACATATATATTAAGCAGAGACCACTGCGCAAATATTTGTTAAGGTATTTGGTTATTCGGGCCACCATGGTGACCGGAAGGGGGTGAAAACATTGGTAAACCGTTTTATTTTAACCTACCGCCGGACATTGGTTTTACATTATTTACTCCAATCAAGGGGCGTATAGACAGTCTTACTGTATATATTTATAAAGCAGAGACATGTACAAACATTTTGAGGTATAATACATGTATGTCAAGCTATCCTGGAGACCGGAAGTGGACGACAACTGAGCCATAATGGTTGTACAGCCGGCAATTTGACCTACCCGACCATGGTTTTTTACTTCTGACTTGGTCCACAGGTCCTATGGAATGATCTACGGGGAATAGTTATCAAGCAGAGGCATTGACAAACGTTTTGAGGTATCATACATGTAGATCAAGTCTCCCTGAGGACCGGAAGTTGCCTATTACGGAGCTAAAATGGGATGCCAGGACCGTGACGGATATTCCGGGTAATAACGCATATTGGTTTTTCGCATTTTTCTGGCTAACGAAGGGCTCCAGAAATAAAAACTAAACATATATATTAAGCAGAGAACCCTGCGCACAAATTTGTTAAGGTATTTGGTTATTCGGGCCGCCATGGGGACCGGAAGGGGGTGACAACATTGGTAAACCGTTTTATTTTAACCTACAGCCGGACATTGGTTTTACATTATTTACTCCAATCAAGGGGCGTATAGACAGTCTTACTGTATATATTTATAAAGCAGAGACATGTACAAACATTTTGAGGTATAATACATGTATGTCAAGCTATCCTGGAGACCGGAAGTGGACGACAATTGAGCCATAATGGTTGTACAGCCGGCAATTTGACCTACCCGACCATGGTTTTTTACTTCTGACTTGGTCCACAGGTCCTATGGAATGATCTACGGGGAATAGTTATCAAGCAGAGGCATTGACAAACGTTTTGAGGTAACATACATGTAGATCAAGTCTCCCTGAGGACCGGAAGTTGCCTATTACGGAGCTAAAATGGGATGCCAGGACCGTGACGATATTCCGGGTAATAACGCATATTGGTTTTTCGCATTTTTCTGGCTAACGAAGGGCTCCAGAAATAAAAACTAAACATATATATTAAGCAGAGAACCCTGCGCACACATTTGTTAAGATATTTGGTTATTCGGGCCGCCATGGGGACCGGAAGGGGGTGAAAATATTGGTAAACCGTTTTATTTTAACCTACCGCCGGACATGGGTTTTACATTATTTACTCCAATCAAGGGGCGTATAGACAGTCTTACTGTATATATTTATAAAGCAGAGACATGTACAAACATTTTGAGGTATAATACATGTATGTCAAGCTATCCTGGAGACTGGAAGGGGACGACAATTGATCCATAATGGTTGTACAGCAGGCAATTTTGACCTACCCGACCATGGTTTTTTACTTCTTACTTGGTTCACAGGTCCTATGGAATGATCTACGGGGAATAGTTATCAAGCAGATGCATTGACAAACGTTTTGAGGTATCATACATGTAGATCAAGCCTCTCTGAGGACCGGAAGTTGCCTATTACGGAGCTAAAATGGGATGCCAGGACCGTGACGGATATTCCGGGTAATAACGCATATTGGTTTTTCGCATTTTTCTGGCTAACGAAGGGCTCCAGAAATAAAAACTAAACATATATATTAAGCAGAGACCACTGCGCAAATATTTGTTAAGGTATTTGGTTATTCGGGCCACCATGGTGACCGGAAGGGGGTGAAAACATTGGTAAACCGTTTTATTTTAACCTACCGCCGGACATTGGTTTTACATTATTTACTCCAATCAAGAGGCGTATAGACAGTCTTACTGTATATATTTATAAAGCAGAGACATGTACAAACATTTTGAGGTATAATACATGTATGTCAAGCTATCCTGGAGACCGGAAGTGGACGACAATTGAGCCATAATGGTTGTACAACCGGCAATTTGATCTACCCGACCATGGTTTTTTACTTCTGACTTGGTCCACAGGTCCTATGGAATGATCTACGGGGAATAGTTATCAAGCAGAGGCATTGACAAACGTTTTGAGGTAACATACATGTAGATCAAGTCTCCCTGAGGACCGGAAGTTGCCTATTACGGAGCTAAAATGGGATGCCAGGACCGTGACGATATTCCGGGTAATAACGCATATTGGTTTTTCGCATTTTTCTGGCTAACGAAGGGCTCCAGAAATAAAAACTAAACATATATATTAAGCAGAGAACCCTGCGCACACATTTGTTAAGATATTTGGTTATTCGGGCCGCCATGGGGACCGGAAGGGGGTGAAAATATTGGTAAACCGTTTTATTTTAACCTACCGCCGGACATGGGTTTTACATTATTTACTCCAATCAAGGGGCGTATAGACAGTCTTACTGTATATATTTATAAAGCAGAGACATGTACAAACATTTTGAGGTATAATACATGTATGTCAAGCTATCCTGGAGACTGGAAGGGGACGACAATTGATCCATAATGGTTGTACAGCAGGCAATTTTGACCTACCCGACCATGGTTTTTTACTTCTTACTTGGTTCACAGGTCCTATGGAATGATCTACGGGGAATAGTTATCAAGCAGATGCATTGACAAACGTTTTGAGGTATCATACATGTAGATCAAGCCTCTCTGAGGACCGGAAGTTGCCTATTACGGAGCTAAAATGGGATGCCAGGACCGTGACGGATATTCCGGGTAATAACGCATATTGGTTTTTCGCATTTTTCTGGCTAACGAAGGGCTCCAGAAATAAAAACTAAACATATATATTAAGCAGAGACCACTGCGCAAATATTTGTTAAGGTATTTGGTTATTCGGGCCACCATGGTGACCGGAAGGGGGTGAAAACATTGGTAAACCGTTTTATTTTAACCTACCGCCGGACATTGGTTTTACATTATTTACTCCAATCAAGAGGCGTATAGACAGTCTTACTGTATATATTTATAAAGCAGAGACATGTACAAACATTTTGAGGTATAATACATGTATGTCAAGCTATCCTGGAGACCGGAAGTGGACGACAATTGAGCCATAATGGTTGTACAACCGGCAATTTGATCTACCCGACCATGGTTTTTTACTTCTGACTTGGTCCACAGGTCCTATGGAATGATCTACGGGAAATAGTTATCAAGCAGAGGCATTGACAAACGTTTTGAGGTATCATACATGTAGATCAAGTCTCCCTGAGGACCGGAAGTTGCCTATTACGGAGCTAAAATGGGATGCCAGGACCGTTACGAATATTCGGGTAATAGCGCATATTGGTTTTTCGCATTTTTCTGGCTAACGAATGGCTCCAGAAATAAAAACGAAACATATATATTAAGCAGAGAACCCTGCGCACACATTTGTTTAGATATTTGGTTATTCGCGCCGCCATGGGGACCGGAAGGGGGTGAAAACATAGGTAAACCGTTTTATTTTAACCTACAGCCGGACATTGGTTTTACATTATTTACTCCAATCAAGGGGCGTATAGACAGTCTTACTGTATATATTTATAAAGCAGATACATGTACAAACATTTTGAGGTATAATACATGTATGTCAAGCTATCCTGGAGACTGGAAGGGGACGACAATTGATCCATAATCGTTGTACAGCCGGCAATTTTGACCTACCCGACCATGGTTTTTTACTTCTTACTTGGTCCACAGGTCCTATGGAATGATCTACGGGGAATAGTTATCAAGCAGATGCATTGACAAACGTTTTGAGGTATCATACATGTAGATCAAGCCTCTCTGAGGACCGGAAGTTGCCTATTACGGAGCTAAAATGGGATGCCAGGACCGTGACGGATATTCCGGGTAATACCGCATATTGGTTTTTCGCATTTTTCTGGCTAACGAAGGGCTCCAGAAATAAAAACTAAACATATATTAAGCAGAGACCCCTGCTCACATATTTGTTAAGGTATTTGGTTATTCGGGCCACCATGGTGTCCGGAAGGGGGTGACAACATTGGTAAACCGTTTTATTTTAACCTACCGCCGGACATTGGTTTTACATTATTTACTCCAATCAAGGGGCGTATAGACAGTCTTACTGTATATATTTATAAAGCAGAGACATGTACAAAATTTTGAGGTATAATACATGTATGTCAAGCTATCCTGGAGACCGGAAGTGGACGAAAATTGAGCTATAATGATTGTACAGCCGGCAATTTGACCTACCCGACCATGGTTTTTTACTTCTGACTTGTTCCACAGGTCCTATGGAATGATCTACGGGGAATAGTTATCAAGCAGAGGCATTGACAAACGTTTTGAGGTATAATACATGTAGATCAAGTCTCCCTGTGGACCGGAAGTTGCCTATTACGGAGCTAAAATGGGATGCCAGGACCGTGACGGATATTCCGGGTAATAACGCATATTGGTTTTTCGCAATCTCCTGGCTAACGAAGGGCTCCAGAAATAAAAACTAAACATATATATTAAGCAGAGACCCCTGCGCACATATTTGTTAAGGTATTTGGTTATTCGGGCCACCATGGTGACCGGAAGGGGGTGACAACATTGGTAAACCGTTTTATTTTAACCTACCGCCGGACATTGGTTTTACATTATTTACTCCAATCAAGGGGCGTATAGACAGTCTTACTGTATATATTTATAAAGCAGAGACATGTACAAACATTTTGAGGTATAATACATGTATGTCAAGCTATCCTGGAGACCTGAAGTGGACGACAATTGAGCCATAATGGTTGTACAGCCGGCAATTTGATCTACCCGACCATGGTTTTTTACTTCTGACTTGGTCCACAGGTCCTATGGAATGATCTACGGGGAATAGTTATCAAGCAGAGGCATTGACAAACGTTTTGAGGTATCATACATGTAGATCAAATCTCTCTGAGGACCGGAAGTTGCCTATTACGGAGCTAAAATGGGATGCCAGGACCGTGACGGATATTCCGGGTAATAACGCATATTGGTTTTTCGCATTTTTCTGGCTAACGAAGGGCACCAGAAATAAAAACTAAACATATATATTAAGCAGAGACCCCTGCGTATATATTTGTTAAGGTATTTGGTTATTCGGGCCGCCATGGGAACCGGAAGGGGGTGAAAACATTGGTAAACCGTTTTATTTTAACCTACCGCCGAACATTGGTTTTATATTATTTACTCCAATCAAGGGGCGTATAGACAGTCTTACTGTATATATTTATAAAGCAGAGACATGTACAAACATTTTGAGGTATAATACATGTATGTCAAGCTATCCTGGAGACCTGAAGTGGACGAAAATTGAGCTATAATGGTTGTACAGCCGGCAATTTGACCTACCCGACCATGGTTTTTTACTTCTGACTTGTTCCATAGGTCCTATGGAATGATCTACGGGGAATAGTTATCAAGCAGAGGCATTGACAAACGTTTTGAGGTATAATACATGTAGATCAAGTCTCCCTGAGGACCGGAAGTTGCCTATTACGGAGCTAAAATGGGATGCCAGGACCGTGACGGATATTCCGGGTAATAACGCATATTGGTTTTTCGCAATCTTCTGGCTAACGAAGGGCTCCAGAAATAAAAACTAAACATATATATTAAGCAGAGACCCCTGCGCACATATTTGTTAAGGTATTTGGTTATTCGGGCCACCATGGTGACCGGAAGGGGGTGAAAACATTGGTAAACGTTTTATTTTAACCTACCCCCTGACATTGGTTTTACATTATTTACTCCAATCAAGGGGCGTATAGACAGTCTTACTGTATATATTTATAAAGCAGAGACATGTACAAACATTTTGAGGTATAATACATGTATGTCAAGCTATCCTGGAGACTGGAAGGGGACGACAATTGATCCATAATCGTTGTACAGCCGGCAATTTTGACCTACCCGACGATGGTTTTTTACTTCTTACTTGGTCCACAGGTCCTATGGAATGATCTACGGGGAATAGTTATCAAGCAGATGCATTGACAAACGTTTTGAGGTATCATACATGTAGATCAAGCCTCTCTGAGGACCGGAAGTTGCCTATTACGGAGCTAAAATGGGATGCCAGGACCGTGACGGATATTCCGGGTAATAACGCATAATGGTTTTTCGCATTTTTCTGGCTAACGAAGGGCTCCAGAAATAAAAACTAAACATATATATTAAGCAGAGACCCCTGCGCACATATTTGTTAAGGTATTTGGTTATTCGGGCCACCATGGTGACCGGAAGGGGGTGAACACATTGGTAAACGTTTTATTTTAACCTACCCCCGGACATTGGTTTTACATTATTTACTCCAATCAAGGGGCGTATAGACAGTCTTACTGTATATATTTATAAAGCAGAGACATGTACAAACATTTTGAGGTATAATACATGTATGTCAAGCTATCCTGGAGACTGGAAGGGGACGACAATTGATCCATAATCGTTGTACAGCCGGCAATTTTGACCTACCCGACGATGGTTTTTTACTTCTTACTTGGTCCACAGGTCCTATGGAATGATCTACGGGGAATAGTTATCAAGCAGATGCATTGACAAACGTTTTGAGGTATCATACATGTAGATCAAGCCTCTCTGAGGACCGGAAGTTGCCTATTACGGAGCTAAAATGGGATGCCAGGACCGTGACGGATATTCCGGGTAATAACGCATATTGGTTTTTCGCATTTTTCTGGCTAACGAAGGGCTCCAGAAATAAAAACTAAACATATATATTAAGCAGAGACCCCTGCGCACATATTTGTTAAGGTATTTGGTTATTCGGGCCACCATGGTGTCTGGAAGGGGGTGACAACATTGGTAAACCGTTTTATTTTAACCTACCGCCGGACATTGGTTTTACATTATTTACTCCAATCAAGGGGCGTATAGACAGTCTTACTGTATATATTTATAAAGCAGAGACATGTACAAACATTTTGAGGTATAATACATGTATGTCAAGCTATCCTGGAGACCGGAAGTGGACGAAAATTGAGCTATAATGGTTGTACAGCCGGCAATTTTGACCTACCCGACGATGGTTTTTTACTTCTTACTTGGTCCACAGGTCCTATGGAATGATCTACGGGGAATAGTTATCAAGCAGATGCATTGACAAACGTTTTGAGGTATCATACATGTAGATCAAGCCTCTCTGAGGACCGGAAGTTGCCTATTACGGAGCTAAAATGGGATGCCAGGACCGTGACGGATATTCCGGGTAATAACGCATATTGGTTTTTCGCATTTTTCTGGCTAACGAAGGGCTCCAGAAATAAAAACTAAACATATATATTAAGCAGTGACCCCTGCGCACATATTTGTTAAGGTATTTGGTTATTCGGGCCACCATGGTGTCCGGAAGGGGGTGACAACATTGGTAAACCGTTTTATTTTAACCTACCGCCGGACATTGGTTTTACATTATTTACTCCAATCAAGGGGCGTATAGACAGTCTTACTGTATATATTTATAAAGCAGAGACATGTACAAACATTTTGAGGTATAATACATGTATGTCAAGCTATCCTGGAGACCGGAAGTGGACGAAAATTGAGCTATAATGGTTGTACAGCCGGCAATTTGACCTACCCGACCATGGTTTTTTACTTCTGACTTGTTCCACAGGTCCTATGGAATGATCTACGGGGAATAGTTATCAAGCAGAGGCATTGACAAACGTTTTGAGGTATAATACATGTAGATCAAGTCTCCCTGAGGACCGGAAGTTGCCTATTACGGAGCTAAAATGGGATGCCAGGACCGTGACGGATATTCCGGGTAATAACGCATATTGGTTTTTCGCAATCTCCTGGCTAACGAAGGGCTCCAGAAATAAAAACTAAACATATATATTAAGCAGAGACCCCTGCGCACATATTTGTTAAGGTATTTGGTTATTCGGGCCACCATGGTGACCGGAAGGGGGTGAAAACATTGGTAAACGTTTTATTTTAACCTACCGCCGGACATTGGTTTTACATTATTTACTCCAATCAAGGGGCGTATAGACAGTCTTACTGTATATATTTATAAAGCAGAGACATGTACAAACATTTTGAGGTATAATACATGTATGTCAAGCTATCCTGGAGACTGGAAGTGGACGACAATTGAGCCATAATGGTTGTACAGCCGGCAATTTGATCTACCCGACCATGGTTTTTTACTTCTGACTTGGTCCACAGGTCCTATGGAATGATCTACGGGGAATAGTTATCAAGCAGAGGCATTGACAAACGTTTTGAGGTATCATACATGTAGATCAAATCTCTCTGAGGACCGGAAGTTGCCTATTACGGAGCTAAAATGGGATGCCAGGACCGTGACGGATATTCCGGGTAATAACGCATATTGGTTTTTCGCATTTTTCTGGCTAACGAAGGGCACCAGAAATAAAAACTAAACATATATATTAAGCAGAGACCCCTGCGTATATATTTGTTAAGGTATTTGGTTATTCGGGCCGCCATGGGGACCGGAAGGGGGTGAAAACATTGGTAAACCGTTTTATTTTAACCTACCGCCGAACATTGGTTTTACATTATTTACTCCAATCAAGGGGCGTATAGACAGTCTTACTGTATATATTTATAAAGCAGAGACATGTACAAACATTTTGAGGTATAATACATGTATGTCAAGCTATCCTGGAGACTGGAAGGGGACGACAATTGATCCATAATCGTTGTACAGCCGGCAATTTTGACCTACCCGACGATGGTTTTTTACTTCTTACTTGGTCCACAGGTCCTATGGAATGATCTACGGGGAATAGTTATCAAGCAGATGCATTGACAAACGTTTTGAGGTATCATACATGTAGATCAAGCCTCTCTGAGGACCGGAAGTTGCCTATTACGGAGCTAAAATGGGATGCCAGGACCGTGACGGATATTCCGGGTAATAACGCATATTGGTTTTTCGCATTTTTCTGGCTAACGAAGGGCTCCAGAAATAAAAACTAAACATATATATTAAGCAGAGACCCCTGCGCACATATTTGTTAAGGTATTTGGTTATTCGGGCCACCATGGTGACCGGAAGGGGGTGACAACATTGGTAAACCGTTTTATTTTAACCTACCGCCGGACATTGGTTTTACATTATTTACTCCAATCAAGGGGCGTATAGACAGACTTACTGTATATATTTATAAAGCAGAGACATGTACAAACATTTTGAGGTATAATACATGTATGTCAAGCTATCCTGGAGACCTGAAGTGGACGAAAATTGAGCTATAATGGTTGTACAGCCGGCAATTTGACCTACCCGACCATGGTTTTTTACTTCTGACTTGTTCCATAGGTCCTATGGAATGATCTACGGGGAATAGTTATCAAGCAGAGGCATTGACAAACGTTTTGAGGTATAATACATGTAGATCAAGTCTCCCTGAGGACCGGAAGTTGCCTATTACGGAGCTAAAATGGGATGCCAGGACCGTGACGGATATTCCGGGTAATAACGCATATTGGTTTTTCGCAATCTTCTGGCTAACGAAGGGCTCCAGAAATAAAAACTAAACATATATATTAAGCAGAGACCCCTGCGCACATATTTGTTAAGGTATTTGGTTATTCGGGCCTCCATGGTGACCGGAAGGGGGTGAAAACATTGGTAAACGTTTTATTTTAACCTACCCCCTGACATTGGTTTTACATTATTTACTCCAATCAAGGGGCGTATAGACAGTCTTACTGTATATATTTATAAAGAAGAGACATGTACAAACATTTTGAGGTATAATACATGTATGTCAAGCTATCCTGGAGACTGGAAGGGGACGACAATTGATCCATAATCGTTGTACAGCCGGCAATTTGATCTACCCGACCATGGTTTTTTACTTCTGACTTGGTCCACAGGTCCTATGGAATGATCTACGGGGAATAGTTATCAAGCAGAGGCATTGACAAACGTTTTGAGGTATCATACATGTAGATCAAATCTCTCTGAGGACCGGAAGTTGCCTATTACGGAGCTAAAATGGGATGCCAGGACCGTGACGGATATTCCGGGTAATAACGCATATTGGTTTTTCGCATTTTTCTGGCTAACGAAGGGCTCCAGAAATAAAAACTAAACATATATATTAAGCAGAGACCCCTGCACACATATTTGTTAAGGTATTTGGTTATTCGGGCCACCATGGTGTCTGGAAGGGGGTGACAACATTGGTAAACCGTTTTATTTTAACCTACCGCCGGACATTGGTTTTACATTATTTACTCCAATCAAGGGGCGTATAGACAGTCTTACTGTATATATTTATAAAGCAGAGACATGTACAAACATTTTGAGGTATAATACATGTATGTCAAGCTATCCTGGAGACCGGAAGTGGACGAAAATTGAGCTATAATGGTTGTACAGCCGGCAATTTTGACCTACCCGACGATGGTTTTTAACTTCTTACTTGGTCCACAGGTCCTATGGAATGATCTACGGGGAATAGTTATCAAGCAGATGCATTGACAAACGTTTTGAGGTATCATACATGTAGATCAAGCCTCTCTGAGGACCGGAAGTTGCCTATTACGGAGCTAAAATGGGATGCCAGGACCGTGACGGATATTCCGGGTAATAACGCATATTGGTTTTTCGCATTTTTCTGGCTAACGAAGGGCTCCAGAAATAAAAACTAAACATATATATTAAGCAGAGACCCCTGCTCACATATTTGTTAAGGTATTTGGTTATTTGGGCCACCATGGTGTCCGGAAGGGGGTGACAACATTGGTAAACCGTTTTATTTTAACCTACCGCCGGACATTGGTTTTACATTATTTACTCCAATCAAGGGGCGTATAGACAGTCTTACTGTATATATTTATAAAGCAGAGACATGTACAAAATTTTGAGGTATAATACATGTATGTCAAGCTATCCTGGAGACCGGAAGTGGACGAAAATTGAGCTATAATGGTTGTACAGCCGGCAATTTGACCTACCCGACCATGGTTTTTTACTTCTGACTTGTTCCACAGGTCCTATGGAATGATCTACGGGGAATAGTTATCAAGCAGAGGCATTGACAAACGTTTTGAGGTATAATACATGTAGATCAAGTCTCCCTGTGGACCGGAAGTTGCCTATTACGGAGCTAAAATGGGATGCCAGGACCGTGACGGATATTCCGGGTAATAACGCATATTGGTTTTTCGCAATCTCCTGGCTAACGAAGGGCTCCAGAAATAAAAACTAAACATATATATTAAGCAGAGACCCCTGCGCACATATTTGTTAAGGTATTTGGTTATTCGGGCCACCATGGTGACCGGAAGGGGGTGACAACATTGGTAAACCGTTTTATTTTAACCTACCGCCGAACATTGGTTTTACATTATTTACTCCAATCAAGGGGCGTATAGACAGTCTTACTGTATATATTTATAAAGCAGAGACATGTACAAACATTTTGAGGTATAATACATGTATGTCAAGCTATCCTGGAGACCGGAAGTGGACGACAATTGAGCCATAATGGTTGTACAGCCGGCAATTTGATCTACCCGACCATGGTTTTTTACTTCTGACTTGGTCCACAGGTCCTATGGAATGATCTACGGGGAATAGTTATCAAGCAGAGGCATTCACAAACGTTGTGAGGTATCATACATGTAGATCAAATCTCTCTGAGGACCGGAAGTTGCCTATTACGGAGCTAAAATGGGATGCCAGGACCGTGACGGATATTCCGGGTAATAACGCATATTGGTTTTTCGCATTTTTCTGGCTAACGAAGGGCACCAGAAATAAAAACTAAACATATATATTAAGCAGAGACCCCTGCGCACATATTTGTTAAGGTATTTGGTTATTCGGGCCGCCATGGGGACCGGAAGGGGGTGAAAACATTGGTAAACCGTTTTATTTTAACCTACCGCCGAACATTGGTTTTATATTATTTACTCCAATCAAGGGGCGTATAGACAGTCTTACTGTATATATTTATAAAGCAGAGACATGTACAAACATTTTGAGGTATAATACATGTATGTCAAGCTATCCTGGAGACCTGAAGTGGACGAAAATTGAGCTATAATGGTTGTACAGCCGGCAATTTGACCTACCCGACCATGGTTTTTTACTTCTGACTTGTTCCATAGGTCCTATGGAATGATCTACGGGGAATAGTTATCAAGCAGAGGCATTGACAAACGTTTTGAGGTATAATACATGTAGATCAAGTCTCCCTGAGGACCGGAAGTTGCCTATTACGGAGCTAAAATGGGATGCCAGGACCGTGACGGATATTCCGGGTAATAACGCATATTGGTTTTTCGCAATCTTCTGGCTAACGAAGGGCTCCAGAAATAAAAACTAAACATATATATTAAGCAGAGACCCCTGTGCACATATTTGTTAAGGTATTTGGTTATTCGGGCCACCATGGTGACCGGAAGGGGGTGAAAACATTGGTAAACGTTTTATTTTAACCTACCCCCTGACATTGGTTTTACATTATTTACTCCAATCAAGGGGCGTATAGACAGTCTTACTGTATATATTTATAAAGCAGAGACATGTACAAACATTTTGAGGTATAATACATGTATGTCAAGCTATCCTGGAGACTGGAAGGGGACGATAATTGATCCATAATCGTTGTACAGCCGGCAATTTTGACCTACCCGACGATGGTTTTTTACTTCTTACTTGGTCCACAGGTCCTATGGAATGATCTACGGGGAATAGTTATCAAGCAGATGCATTGACAAACGTTTTGAGGTATCATACATGTAGATCAAGCCTCTCTGAGGACCGGAAGTTGCCTATTACGGAGCTAAAATGGGATGCCAGGACCGTGACGGATATTCCGGGTAATAACGCATATTGGTTTTTCGCATTTTTCTGGCTAACGAAGGGCTCCAGAAATAAAAACTAAACATATATATTAAGCAGAGACCCCTGCGCACATATTTGTTAAGGTATTTGGTTATTCGGGCCACCATGGTGACCGGAAGGGGGTGACAACATTGGTAAACCGTT
Organism: Bathymodiolus brooksi; assembly: GCA_963680875.1. NCBI lineage: Eukaryota > Metazoa > Mollusca > Bivalvia > Mytilida > Modiolidae > Bathymodiolus > Bathymodiolus brooksi. The sequence continues at coordinate 67,431,898 of OY804587.1, forward strand.
TTATTTTAACCTACCGCCGGACATTGGTTTTACATTATTTACTCCAATCAAGGGGCGTATAGACAGTCTTACTGTATATATTTATAAAGCAGAGACATGTACAAACATTTTGAGGTATAATACATGTATGTCAAGCTATCCTGGAGACCTGAAGTGGACGAAAATTGAGCTATAATGGTTGTACAGCCGGCAATTTGACCTACCCGACCATGGTTTTTTACTTCTGACTTGTTCCATAGGTCCTATGGAATGATCTACGGGGAATAGTTATCAAGCAGAGGCATTGACAAACGTTTTGAGGTATAATACATGTAGATCAAGTCTCCCTGAGGACCGGAAGTTGCCTATTACGGAGCTAAAATGGGATGCCAGGACCGTGACGGATATTCCGGGTAATAACGCATATTGGTTTTTCGCAATCTTCTGGCTAACGAAGGGCTCCAGAAATAAAAACTAAACATATATATTAAGCAGAGAACCCTGCGCACATATTTGTTAAGGTATTTGGTTATTCGGGCCACCATGGTGACCGGAAAGGGGTGAACACATTGGTAAACGTTTTATTTTAACCTACCCCCGGACATTGGTTTTACATTATTTACTCCAATCAAGGGGCGTATAGACAGTCTTACTGTATATATTTATAAAGCAGAGACATGTACAAACATTTTGAGGTATAATACATGTATGTCAAGCTATCCTGGAGACTGGAAGGGGACGACAATTGATCCATAATCGTTGTACAGCCGGCAATTTTGACCTACCCGACGATGGTTTTTTACTTCTTACTTGGTCCACAGGTCCTATGGAATGATCTACGGGGAATAGTTATCAAGCAGATGCATTGACAAACGTTTTGAGGTATCATACATGTAGATCAAGCCTCTCTGAGGACCGGAAGTTGCCTATTACGGAGCTAAAATGGGATGCCAGGACCGTGACGGATATTCCGGGTAATAACGCATATTGGTTTTTCGCATTTTTCTGGCTAACGAAGGGCTCCAGAAATAAAAACTAAACATATATATTAAGCAGAGACCCCTGCGCACATATTTGTTAAGGTATTTGGTTATTCGGGCCACCATGGTGTCTGGAAGGGGGTGACAACATTGGTAAACCGTTTTATTTTAACCTACCGCCGGACATTGGTTTTACATTATTTACTCCAATCAAGGGGCGTATAGACAGTCTTACTGTATATATTTATAAAGCAGAGACATGTACAAACATTTTGAGGTATAATACATGTATGTCAAGCTATCCTGGAGACCGGAAGTGGACGAAAATTGAGCTATAATGGTTGTACAGCCGCAATTTTGACCTACCCGACGATGGTTTTTTACTTCTTACTTGGTCCACAGGTCCTATGGAATGATCTACGGGGAATAGTTATCAAGCAGATGCATTGACAAACGTTTTGAGGTATCATACATGTAGATCAAGCCTCTCTGAGGACCGGAAGTTGCCTATTACGGAGCTAAAATGGGATGCCAGGACCGTGACGGATATTCCGGGTAATAACGCATATTGGTTTTTCGCATTTTTCTGGCTAACGAAGGGCTCCAGAAATAAAAACTAAACATATATATTAAGCAGAGACCCCTGCGCACATATTTGTTAAGGTATTTGGTTATTCGGGCCACCATGGTGTCCGGAAGGGGGTGACAACATTGGTAAACCGTTTTATTTTAACCTACCGCCGGACATTGGTTTTACATTATTTACTCCAATCAAGGGGCGTATAGACAGTCTTACTGTATATATTTATAAAGCAGAGACATGTACAAACATTTTGAGGTATAATACATGTATGTCAAGCTATCCTGGAGACCGGAAGTGGACGAAAATTGAGCTATAATGGTTGTACAGACGCAATTTTGACCTACCCGACGATGGTTTTTTACTTCTTACTTGGTCCACAGGTCCTATGGAATGATCTACGGGGAATAGTTATCAAGCAGATGCATTGACAAACGTTTTGAGGTATCATACATGTAGATCAAGCCTCTCTGAGGACCGGAAGTTGCCTATTACGGAGCTAAAATGGGATGCCAGGACCGTGACGGATATTCCGGGTAATAACGCATATTGGTTTTTCGCATTTTTCTGGCTAACGAAGGGCTCCAGAAATAAAAACTAAACATATATATTAAGCAGAGACCCCTGCGCACATATTTGTTAAGGTATTTGGTTATTCGGGCCACCATGGTGTCCGGAAGGGGGTGACAACATTGGTAAACCGTTTTATTTTAACCTACCGCCGGACATTGGTTTTACATTATTTACTCCAATCAAGGGGCGTATAGACAGTCTTACTGTATATATTTATAAAGCAGAGACATGTACAAACATTTTGAGGTATAATACATGTATGTCAAGCTATCCTGGAGACCGGAAGTGGACGAAAATTGAGCTATAATGGTTGTACAGCCGGCAATTTGACCTACCCGACCATGGTTTTTTACTTCTGACTTGTTCCACAGGTCCTATGGAATGATCTACGGGGAATAGTTATCAAGCAGAGGCATTGACAAACGTTTTGAGGTATAATACATGTAGATCAAGTCTCCCTGAGGACCGGAAGTTGCCTATTACGGAGCTAAAATGGGATGCCAGGACCGTGACGGATATTCCGGGTAATAACGCATATTGGTTTTTAGCAATCTCCTGGCTAACGAAGGGCTCCAGAAATAAAAACTAAACATATATATTAAGCAGAGACCCCTGCGCACATATTTGTTAAGGTATTTGGTTATTCGGGCCACCATGGTGACCGGAAGGGGGTGAAAACATTGGTAAACGTTTTATTTTAACCTACCGCCGGACATTGGTTTTACATTATTTACTCCAATCAAGGGGCGTATAGACAGTCTTACTGTATATATTTATAAAGCAGAGACATGTACAAACATTTTGAGGTATAATACATGTATGTCAAGCTATCCTGGAGACCGGAAGTGGACGACAATTGAGCCATAATGGTTGTACAGCCGGCAATTTGATCTACCCGACCATGGTTTTTTACTTCTGACTTGGTCCACAGGTCCTATGGAATGATCTACGGGGAATAGTTATCAAGCAGAGGCATTGACAAACGTTTTGAGGTATCATACATGTAGATCAAATCTCTCTGAGGACCGGAAGTTGCCTATTACGGAGCTAAAATGGGATGCCAGGACCGTGACGGATATTCCGGGTAATAACGCATATTGGTTTTTCGCAATCTTCTGGCTAACGAAGGGCACCAGAAATAAAAACTAAACATATATATTAAGCAGAGACCCCTGCGTATATATTTGTTAAGGTATTTGGTTATTCGGGCCGCCATGGGGACCGGAAGGGGGTGAAAACATTGGTAAACCGTTTTATTTTAACCTACCGCCGAACATTGGTTTTACATTATTTACTCCAATCAAGGGGCGTATAGACAGTCTTACTGTATATATTTATAAAGCAGAGACATGTACAAACATTTTGAGGTATAATACATGTATGTCAAGCTATCCTGGAGACTGGAAGGGGACGACAATTGATCCATAATGGTTGTACAGCCGGCAATTTTGACCTTCCCGACGATGGTTTTTTACTTCTTACTTGGTCCACAGGTCCTATGGAATGATCTACGGGGAATAGTTATCAAGCAGATGCATTGACAAACGTTTTGAGGTATCATACATGTAGATCAAGCCTCTCTGAGGACCGGAAGTTGCCTATTACGGAGCTAAAATGGGATGCCAGGACCGTGACGGATATTCCGGGTAATAACGCATATTGGTTTTTCGCATTTTTCTGGCTAACGAAGGGCTCCAGAAATAAAAACTAAACATATATATTAAGCAGAGACCCCTGCGCACATATTTGTTAAGGTATTTGGTTATTCGGGCCACCATGGTGACCGGAAGGGGGTGACAACATTGGTAAACCGTTTTATTTTAACCTACCGCCGGACATTGGTTTTACATTATTTACTCCAATCAAGGGGCGTATAGACAGACTTACTGTATATATTTATAAAGCAGAGACATGTACAAACATTTTGAGGTATAATACATGTATGTCAAGCTATCCTGGAGACCTGAAGTGGACGAAAATTGAGCTATAATGGTTGTACAGCCGGCAATTTGACCTACCCGACCATGGTTTTTTACTTCTGACTTGTTCCATAGGTCCTATGGAATGATCTACGGGGAATAGTTATCAAGCAGAGGCATTGACAAACGTTTTGAGGTATAATACATGTAGATCAAGTCTCCCTGAGGACCGGAAGTTGCCTATTACGGAGCTAAAATGGGATGCCAGGACCGTGACGGATATTCCGGGTAATAACGCATATTGGTTTTTCGCAATCTTCTGGCTAACGAAGGGCTCCAGAAATAAAAACTAAACATATATATTAAGCAGAGACCCCTGCGCACATATTTGTTAAGGTATTTGGTTATTCGGGCCACCATGGTGACCGGAAGGGGGTGAAAACATTGGTAAACGTTTTATTTTAACCTACTCCCTGACATTGGTTTTACATTATTTACTCCAATCAAGGGGCGTATAGACAGTCTTACTGTATATATTTATGAAGAAGAGACATGTACAAACATTTTGAGGTATAATACATGTATGTCAAGCTATCCTGGAGACTGGAAGTGGACGACAATTGAGCCATAATGGTTGTACAGCCGGCAATTTGATCTACCCGACGATGGTTTTTTACTTCTGACTTGGTCCACAGGTCCTATGGAATGATCTACGGGGAATAGTTATCAAGCAGAGGCATTGACAAACGTTTTGAGGTATCATACATGTAGATCAAATCTCTCTGAGGACCGGAAGTTGCCTATTACGGAGCTAAAATGGGATGCCAGGACCGTGACGGATATTCCGGGTAATAACGCATATTGGTTTTTCGCATTTTTCTGGCTAACGAAGGGCACCAGAAATAAAAACTAAACATATATATTAAGCAGAGACCCCTGCGTATATATTTGTTAAGGTATTTGGTTATTCGGGCCGCCATGGGGACCGGAAGGGGGTGAAAACATTGGTAAACCGTTTTATTTTAACCTACCGCCGGACATTGGTTTTACATTATTTACTCCAATCAAGGGGCGTATAGACAGACTTACTGTATATATTTATAAAGCAGAGACATGTACAAACATTTTGAGGTATAATACATGTATGTCAAGCTATCCTGGAGACCTGAAGTGGACGAAAATTGAGCTATAATGGTTGTACAGCCGGCAATTTGACCTACCCGACCATGGTTTTTTACTTCTGACTTGTTCCATAGGTCCTATGGAATGATCTACGGGGAATAGTTATCAAGCAGAGGCATTGACAAACGTTTTGAGGTATAATACATGTAGATCAAGTCTCCCTGAGGACCGGAAGTTGCCTATTACGGAGCTAAAATGGGATGCCAGGACCGTGACGGATATTCCGGGTAATAACGCATATTGGTTTTTCGCAATCTTCTGGCTAACGAAGGGCTCCAGAAATAAAAACTAAACATATATATTAAGCAGAGACCCCTGCGCACATATTTGTTAAGGTATTTGGTTATTCGGGCCACCATGGTGACCGGAAGGGGGTGAAAACATTGGTAAACGTTTTATTTTAACCTACTCCCTGACATTGGTTTTACATTATTTACTCCAATCAAGGGGCGTATAGACAGTCTTACTGTATATATTTATGAAGAAGAGACATGTACAAACATTTTGAGGTATAATACATGTATGTCAAGCTATCCTGGAGACTGGAAGTGGACGACAATTGAGCCATAATGGTTGTACAGCCGGCAATTTGATCTACCCGACGATGGTTTTTTACTTCTGACTTGGTCCACAGGTCCTATGGAATGATCTACGGGGAATAGTTATCAAGCAGAGGCATTGACAAACGTTTTGAGGTATCATACATGTAGATCAAATCTCTCTGAGGACCGGAAGTTGCCTATTACGGAGCTAAAATGGGATGCCAGGACCGTGACGGATATTCCGGGTAATAACGCATATTGGTTTTTCGCATTTTTCTGGCTAACGAAGGGCACCAGAAATAAAAACTAAACATATATATTAAGCAGAGACCCCTGCGTATATATTTGTTAAGGTATTTGGTTATTCGGGCAGCCATGGGGACCGGAAGGGGGGGAAAACATTGGTAAACCGTTTTATTTTAACCTACCGCCGAACATTGGTTTTACATTATTTACTCCAATCAAGGGGCGTATAGACAGTCTTACTGTATATATTTATAAAGCAGAGACATGTACAAACATTTTGAGGTATAATACATGTATGTCAAGCTATCCTGGAGACTGGAAGGGGACGACAATTGATCCATAATCGTTGTACAGCCGGCAATTTTGACCTACCCGACGATGGTTTTTTACTTCTTACTTGGTCCACAGGTCCTATGGAATGATCTACGGGGAATAGTTATCAAGCAGATGCATTGACAAACGTTTTGAGGTATCATACATGTAGATCAAGCCTCTCTGAGGACCGGAAGTTGCCTATTACGGAGCTAAAATGGGATGCCAGGACCGTGACGGATATTCCGGGTAATAACGCATATTGGTTTTTCGCATTTTTCTGGCTAACGAAGGGCTCCAGAAATAAAAACTAAACATATATATTAAGCAGAGACCCCTGCGCACATATTTGTTAAGGTATTTGGTTATTCGGGCCACCATGGTGACCGGAAGGGGGTGACAACATTGGTAAACCGTTTTATTTTAACCTACCGCCGGACATTGGTTTTACATTATTTACTCCAATCAAGGGGCGTATAGACAGTCTTACTGTATATATTTATAAAGCAGAGACATGTACAAACATTTTGAGGTATAATACATGTATGTCAAGCTATCCTGGAGACCTGAAGTGGACGAAAATTGAGCTATAATGGTTGTACAGCCGGCAATTTGACCTACCCGACCATGGTTTTTTACTTCTGACTTGTTCCATAGGTCCTATGGAATGATCTACGGGGAATAGTTATCAAGCAGATGCATTGACAAACGTTTTGAGGTATAATACATGTAGATCAAGTCTCCCTGAGGACCGGAAGTTGCCTATTACGGAGCTAAAATGGGATGCCAGGACCGTGACGGATATTCCGGGTAATAACGCATATTGGTTTTTCGCAATCTTCTGGCTAACGAAGGGCTCCAGAAATAAAAACTAAACATATATATTAAGCAGAGACCCCTGCGCACATATTTGTTAAGGTATTTGGTTATTCGGGCCACCATGGTGACCGGAAGGGGGTGAAAACATTGGTAAACGTTTTATTTTAACCTACCCCCTGACATTGGTTTTACATTATTTACTCCAATCAAGGGGCGTATTGACAGTCTTACTGTATATATTTATAAAGAAGAGACATGTACAAACATTTTGAGGTATAATACATGTATGTCAAGCTATCCTGGAGACTGGAAGGGGACGACAATTGATCCATAATCGTTGTACAGCCGGCAATTTTGACCTACCCGACGATGGTTTTTTACTTCTTACTTGGTCCACAGGTCCTATGGAATGATCTACGGGGAATAGTTATCAAGCAGATGCATTGACAAACGTTTTGAGGTATCATACATGTAGATCAAGCCTCTCTGAGGACCGGAAGTTGCCTATTACGGAGCTAAAATGGGATGCCAGGACCGTGACGGATATTCCGGGTAATAACGCATATTGGTTTTTCGCATTTTTCTGGCTAACGAAGGGCTCCAGAAATAAAAACTAAACATATATATTAAGCAGAGACCCCTGCGCACATATTTGTTAAGGTATTTGGTTATTCGGGCCACCATGGTGACCGGAAGGGGGTGACAACATTGGTAAACCGTTTTATTTTAACCTACCGCCGGACATTGGTTTTACATTATTTACTCCAATCAAGGGGCGTATAGACAGACTTACTGTATATATTTATAAAGCAGAGACATGTACAAACATTTTGAGGTATAATACATGTATGTCAAGCTATCCTGGAGACCTGAAGTGGACGAAAATTGAGCTATAATGGTTGTACAGCCGGCAATTTGACCTACCCGACCATGGTTTTTTACTTCTGACTTGTTCCATAGGTCCTATGGAATGATCTACGGGGAATAGTTATCAAGCAGATGCATTGACAAACGTTTTGAGGTATAATACATGTAGATCAAGTCTCCCTGAGGACCGGAAGTTGCCTATTACGGAGCTAAAATGGGATGCCAGGACCGTGACGGATATTCCGGGTAATAACGCATATTGGTTTTTCGCAATCTTCTGGCTAACGAAGGGCTCCAGAAATAAAAACTAAACATATATATTAAGCAGAGACCCCTGTGCACATATTTGTTAAGGTATTTGGTTATTCGGGCCACCATGGTGACCGGAAGGGGGTGAAAACATTGGTAAACGTTTTATTTTAACCTACTCCCTGACATTGGTTTTACATTATTTACTCCAATCAAGGGGCGTATAGACAGTCTTACTGTATATATTTATAAAGCAGAGACATGTACAAACATTTTGAGGTATAATACATGTATGTCAAGCTATACTGGAGACTGGAAGGGGACGACAATTGATCCATAATCGTTGTACAGCCGGCAATTTTGACCTACCCGACGATGGTTTTTTACTTCTTACTTGGTCCACAGGTCCTATGGAATGATCTACGGGGAATAGTTATCAAGCAGATGCATTGACAAACGTTTTGAGGTATCATACATGTAGATCAAGCCTCTCTGAGGACCGGAAGTTGCCTATTACGGAGCTAAAATGGGATGCCAGGACCGTGACGGATATTCCGGGTAATAACGCATATTGGTTTTTCGCATTTTTCTGGCTAACGAAGGGCTCCAGAAATAAAAACTAAACATATATATTAAGCAGAGACCCCTGCGCACATATTTGTTAAGGTATTTGGTTATTCGGGCCACCATGGTGACCGGAAGGGGGTGACAACATTGGTAAACCGTTTTATTTTAACCTACCGCCGGACATTGGTTTTACATTATTTACTCCAATCAAGGGGCGTATAGACAGTCTTACTGTATATATTTATAAAGCAGAGACATGTACAAACATCTTGAGGTATAATACATGTATGTTAACCTATCCTGGAGACCTGAAGTGGACGAAAATTGAGCTATAATGGTTGTACAGCCGGCAATTTGACCTACCCGACCATGGTTTTTTACTTCTGACTTGTTCCATAGGTCCTATGGAATGATCTACGGGGAATATTTATCAAGCAGAGGCATTGACAAACGTTTTGAGGTATAATACATGTAGATCAAGCCTCTCTGAGGACCGGAAGTTGCCTATTACGGAGCTAAAATGGGATGCCAGGACCGTGACGGATATTCCGGGTAATAACGCATATTGGTTTTTCGCATTTTTCTGGCTAACGAAGGGCTCCAGAAATAAAAACTAAACATATATATTAAGCAGAGACCCCTGCGCACATATTTGTTAAGGTATTTGGTTATTCGGGCCACCATGGTGTCCGGAAGGGGGTGACAACATTGGTAAACCGTTTTATTTTAACCTACCGCCGGACATTGGTTTTACATTATTTACTCCAATCAAGGGGCGTATAGACAGTCTTACTGTATATATTTATAAAGCAGAGACATGTACAAACATTTTGAGGTATAATACATGTATGTCAAGCTATCCTGGAGACCGGAAGTGGACGAAAATTGAGCTATAATGGTTGTACAGCCGGCAATTTGACCTACCCGACCATGGTTTTTTACTTCTGACTTGTTCCACAGGTCCTATGGAATGATCTACGGGGAATAGTTATCAAGCAGAGGCATTGACAAACGTTTTGAGGTATAATACATGTAGATCAAGTCTCCCTGAGGACCGGAAGTTGCCTATTACGGAGCTAAAATGGGATGCCAGGACCGTGACGGATATTCCGGGTAATAACGCATATTGGTTTTTAGCAATCTCCTGGCTAACGAAGGGCTCCAGAAATAAAAACTAAACATATATATTAAGCAGAGACCCCTGCGCACATATTTGTTAAGGTATTTGGTTATTCGGGCCACCATGGTGACCGGAAGGGGGTGAAAACATTGGTAAACGTTTTATTTTAACCTACCGCCGGACATTGGTTTTACATTATTTACTCCAATCAAGGGGCGTATAGACAGTCTTACTGTATATATTTATAAAGCAGAGACATGTACAAACATTTTGAGGTATAATACATGTATGTCAAGCTATCCTGGAGACCGGAAGTGGACGACAATTGAGCCATAATGGTTGTACAGCCGGCAATTTGATCTACCCGACCATGGTTTTTTACTTCTGACTTGGTCCACAGGTCCTATGGAATGATCTACGGGGAATAGTTATCAAGCAGAGGCATTGACAAACGTTTTGAGGTATCATACATGTAGATCAAATCTCTCTGAGGACCGGAAGTTGCCTATTACGGAGCTAAAATGGGATGCCAGGACCGTGACGGATATTCCGGGTAATAACGCATATTGGTTTTTCGCAATCTTCTGGCTAACGAAGGGCACCAGAAATAAAAACTAAACATATATATTAAGCAGAGACCCCTGCGTATATATTTGTTAAGGTATTTGGTTATTCGGGCCGCCATGGGGACCGGAAGGGGGTGAAAACATTGGTAAACCGTTTTATTTTAACCTACCGCCGAACATTGGTTTTACATTATTTACTCCAATCAAGGGGCGTATAGACAGTCTTACTGTATATATTTATAAAGCAGAGACATGTACAAACATTTTGAGGTATAATACATGTATGTCAAGCTATCCTGGAGACTGGAAGGGGACGACAATTGATCCATAATCGTTGTACAGCCGGCAATTTTGACCTTCCCGACGATGGTTTTTTACTTCTTACTTGGTCCACAGGTCCTATGGAATGATCTACGGGGAATAGTTATCAAGCAGATGCATTGACAAACGTTTTGAGGTATCATACATGTAGATCAAGCCTCTCTGAGGACCGGAAGTTGCCTATTACGGAGCTAAAATGGGATGCCAGGACCGTGACGGATATTCCGGGTAATAACGCATATTGGTTTTTCGCATTTTTCTGGCTAACGAAGGGCTCCAGAAATAAAAACTAAACATATATATTAAGCAGAGACCCCTGCGCACATATTTGTTAAGGTATTTGGTTATTCGGGCCACCATGGTGACCGGAAGGGGGTGACAACATTGGTAAACCGTTTTATTTTAACCTACCGCCGGACATTGGTTTTACATTATTTACTCCAATCAAGGGGCGTATAGACAGACTTACTGTATATATTTATAAAGCAGAGACATGTACAAACATTTTGAGGTATAATACATGTATGTCAAGCTATCCTGGAGACCTGAAGTGGACGAAAATTGAGCTATAATGGTTGTACAGCCGGCAATTTGACCTACCCGACCATGGTTTTTTACTTCTGACTTGTTCCATAGGTCCTATGGAATGATCTACGGGGAATAGTTATCAAGCAGAGGCATTGACAAACGTTTTGAGGTATAATACATGTAGATCAAGTCTCCCTGAGGACCGGAAGTTGCCTATTACGGAGCTAAAATGGGATGCCAGGACCGTGACGGATATTCCGGGTAATAACGCATATTGGTTTTTCGCAATCTTCTGGCTAACGAAGGGCTCCAGAAATAAAAACTAAACATATATATTAAGCAGAGACCCCTGCGCACATATTTGTTAAGGTATTTGGTTATTCGGGCCACCATGGTGACCGGAAGGGGGTGAAAACATTGGTAAACGTTTTATTTTAACCTACTCCCTGACATTGGTTTTACATTATTTACTCCAATCAAGGGGCGTATAGACAGTCTTACTGTATATATTTATGAAGAAGAGACATGTACAAACATTTTGAGGTATAATACATGTATGTCAAGCTATCCTGGAGACTGGAAGTGGACGACAATTGAGCCATAATGGTTGTACAGCCGGCAATTTGATCTACCCGACGATGGTTTTTTACTTCTGACTTGGTCCACAGGTCCTATGGAATGATCTACGGGGAATAGTTATCAAGCAGAGGCATTGACAAACGTTTTGAGGTATCATACATGTAGATCAAATCTCTCTGAGGACCGGAAGTTGCCTATTACGGAGCTAAAATGGGATGCCAGGACCGTGACGGATATTCCGGGTAATAACGCATATTGGTTTTTCGCATTTTTCTGGCTAACGAAGGGCACCAGAAATAAAAACTAAACATATATATTAAGCAGAGACCCCTGCGTATATATTTGTTAAGGTATTTGGTTATTCGGGCCGCCATGGGGACCGGAAGGGGGTGAAAACATTGGTAAACCGTTTTATTTTAACCTACCGCCGAACATTGGTTTTACATTATTTACTCCAATCAAGGGGCGTATAGACAGTCTTACTGTATATATTTATAAAGCAGAGACATGTACAAACATTTTGAGGTATAATACATGTATGTCAAGCTATCCTGGAGACTGGAAGGGGACGACAATTGATCCATAATCGTTGTACAGCCGGCAATTTTGACCTACCCGACCATGGCTTTTTACTTCTTACTTGGTCCACAGGTCCTATGGAATGATCTACGGGGAATAGTTATCAAGCAGATGCATTGACAAACGTTTTGAGGTATCATACATGTAGATCAAGCCTCTCTGAGGACCGGAAGTTGCCTATTACGGAGCTAAAATGGGATGCCAGGACCGTGACGGATATTCCGGGTAATAACGCATATTGGTTTTTCGCATTTTTCTGGCTAACGAAGGGCTCCAAAAATAAAAACTAAACATATATATTAAGCAGAGACCCCTGCGCACATATTTGTTAAGGTATTTGGTTATTCGGGCCACCATGGTGACCGGAAGGGGGTGACAACATTGGTAAACCGTTTTATTTTAACCTACCGCCGGACATTGGTTTTACATTATTTACTCCAATCAAGGGGCGTATAGACAGTCTTACTGTATATATTTATAAAGCAGAGACATGTACAAACATTTTGAGGTATAATACATGTATGTCAAGCTATCCTGGAGACCTGAAGTGGACGAAAATTGAGCTATAATGGTTGTACAGCCGGCAATTTGACCTACCCGACCATGGTTTTTTACTTCTGACTTGTTCCATAGGTCCTATGGAATGATCTACGGGGAATAGTTATCAAGCAGAGGCATTGACAAACGTTTTGAGGTATAATACATGTAGATCAAGTCTCCCTGAGGACCGGAAGTTGCCTATTACGGAGCTAAAATGGGATGCCAGGACCGTGACGGATATTCCGGGTAATAACGCATATTGGTTTTTCGCAATCTTCTGGCTAACGAAGGGCTCCAGAAATAAAAACTAAACATATATATTAAGCAGAGACCCCTGCGCACATATTTGTTAAGGTATTTGGTTATTCGGGCCACCATGGTGACCGGAAGGGGGTGAAAATATTGGTAAACGTTTTATTTTAACCTACCCCCTGACATTGGTTTTACATTATTTACTCCAATCAAGGGGCGTATTGACAGTCTTACTGTATATATTTATAAAGAAGAGACATGTACAAACATTTTGAGGTATAATACATGTATGTCAAGCTATCCTGGAGACTGGAAGGGGACGACAATTGATCCATAATCGTTGTACAGCCGGCAATTTTGACCTACCCGACGATGGTTTTTTACTTCTTACTTGGTCCACAGGTCCTATGGAATGATCTACGGGGAATAGTTATCAAGCAGATGCATTGACAAACGTTTTGAGGTATCATACATGTAGATCAAGCCTCTCTGAGGACCGGAAGTTGCCTATTACGGAGCTAAAATGGGATGCCAGGACCGTGACGGATATTCCGGGTAATAACGCATATTGGTTTTTCGCATTTTTCTGGCTAACGAAGGGCTCCAGAAATAAAAACTAAACATATATATTAAGCAGAGACCCCTGCGCACATATTTGTTAAGGTATTTGGTTATTCGGGCCACCATGGTGACCGGAAGGGGGTGACAACATTGGTAAACCGTTTTATTTTAACCTACCGCCGGACATTGGTTTTACATTATTTACTCCAATCAAGGGGCGTATAGACAGACTTACTGTATATATTTATAAAGCAGAGACATGTACAAACATTTTGAGGTATAATACATGTATGTCAAGCTATCCTGGAGACCGGAAGTGGACGAAAATTGAGCTATAATGGTTGTACAGCCGGCAATTTGACCTACCCGACCATGGTTTTTTACTTCTGACTTGTTCCACAGGTCCTATGGAATGATCTACGGGGAATAGTTATCAAGCAGAGGCATTGACAAACGTTTTGAGGTATAATACATGTAGATCAAGTCTCCCTGAGGACCGGAAGTTGCCTATTACGGAGCTAAAATGGGATGCCAGGACCGTGACGGATATTCCGGGTAATAACGCATATTGGTTTTTCGCAATCTCCTGGCTAACGAAGGGCTCCAGAAATAAAAACTAAACATATATATTAAGCAGAGACCCCTGCGCACATATTTGTTAAGGTATTTGGTTATTCGGGCCACCATGGTGACCGGAAGGGGGTGAAAACCTTGGTAAACGTTTTATTTTAACCTACCGCCGGACATTGGTTTTACATTATTTACTCCAATCAAGGGGCGTATAGACAGTCTTACTGTATATATTTATAAAGCAGAGACATGTACAAACATTTTGAGGTATAATACATGTATGTCAAGCTATCCTGGAGACTGGAAGTGGACGACAATTGAGCCATAATGGTTGTACAGCCGGCAATTTGATCTACCCGACCATGGTTTTTTACTTCTGACTTGGTCCACAGGTCCTATGGAATGATCTACGGGGAATAGTTATCAAGCAGAGGCATTGACAAACGTTTTGAGGTATCATACATGTAGATCAAATCTCTCTGAGGACCGGAAGTTGCCTATTACGGAGCTAAAATGGGATGCCAGGACCGTGACGGATATTCCGGGTAATAACGCATATTGGTTTTTCGCATTTTTCTGGCTAACGAAGGGCACCAGAAATAAAAACTAAACATATATATTAAGCAGAGACCCCTGCGTATATATTTGTTAAGGTATTTGGTTATTCGGGCCGCCATGGGGACCGGAAGGGGGTGAAAACATTGGTAAACCGTTTTATTTTAACCTACCGCCGGACATTGGTTTTACATTATTTACTCCAATCAAGGGGCGTATAGACAGTCTTACTGTATATATTTATAAAGCAGAGACATGTACAAACATTTTGAGGTATAATACATGTATGTCAAGCTATCCTGGAGACTGGAAGGGGACGACAATTGATCCATAATCGTTGTACAGCCGGCAATTTTGACCTACCCGACGATGGTTTTTTACTTCTTACTTGGTCCACAGGTCCTATGGAATGATCTACGGGGAATAGTTATCAAGCAGATGCATTGACAAACGTTTTGAGGTATCATACATGTAGATCAAGCCTCTCTGAGGACCGGAAGTTGCCTATTACGGAGCTAAAATGGGATGCCAGGACCGTGACGGATATTCCGGGTAATAACGCATATTGGTTTTTCGCATTTTTCTGGCTAACGAAGGGCTCCAGAAATAAAAACTAAACATATATATTAAGCAGAGACCCCTGCGCACATATTTGTTAAGGTATTTGGTTATTCGGGCCACCATGGTGACCGGAAGGGGGTGACAACATTGGTAAACCGTTTTATTTTAACCTACCGCCGGACATTGGTTTTACATTATTTACTCCAATCAAGGGGCGTATAGACAGTCTTACTGTATATATTTATAAAGCAGAGACATGTACAAACATTTTGAGGTATAATACATGTATGTCAAGCTATCCTGGAGACCTGAAGTGGACGAAAATTGAGCTATAATGGTTGTACAGCCGGCAATTTGACCTACCCGACCATGGTTTTTTACTTCTGACTTGTTCCATAGGTCCTATGGAATGATCTACGGGGAATAGTTATCAAGCAGATGCATTGACAAACGTTTTGAGGTATAATACATGTAGATCAAGTCTCCCTGAGGACCGGAAGTTGCCTATTACGGAGCTAAAATGGGATGCCAGGACCGTGACGGATATTCCGGGTAATAACGCATATTGGTTTTTCGCAATCTTCTGGCTAACGAAGGGCTCCAGAAATAAAAACTAAACATATATATTAAGCAGAGACCCCTGCGCACATATTTGTTAAGGTATTTGGTTATTCGGGCCACCATGGTGACCGGAAGGGGGTGAAAACATTGGTAAACGTTTTATTTTAACCTACCCCCTGACATTGGTTTTACATTATTTACTCCAATCAAGGGGCGTATTGACAGTCTTACTGTATATATTTATAAAGAAGAGACATGTACAAACATTTTGAGGTATAATACATGTATGTCAAGCTATCCTGGAGACTGGAAGGGGACGACAATTGATCCATAATCGTTGTACAGCCGGCAATTTTGACCTACCCGACGATGGTTTTTTACTTCTTACTTGGTCCACAGGTCCTATGGAATGATCTACGGGGAATAGTTATCAAGCAGATGCATTGACAAACGTTTTGAGGTATCATACATGTAGATCAAGCCTCTCTGAGGACCGGAAGTTGCCTATTACGGAGCTAAAATGGGATGCCAGGACCGTGACGGATATTCCGGGTAATAACGCATATTGGTTTTTCGCATTTTTCTGGCTAACGAAGGGCTCCAGAAATAAAAACTAAACATATATATTAAGCAGAGACCCCTGCGCACATATTTGTTAAGGTATTTGGTTATTCGGGCCACCATGGTGACCGGAAGGGGGTGACAACATTGGTAAACCGTTTTATTTTAACCTACCGCCGGACATTGGTTTTACATTATTTACTCCAATCAAGGGGCGTATAGACAGACTTACTGTATATATTTATAAAGCAGAGACATGTACAAACATTTTGAGGTATAATACATGTATGTCAAGCTATCCTGGAGACCTGAAGTGGACGAAAATTGAGCTATAATGGTTGTACAGCCGGCAATTTGACCTACCCGACCATGGTTTTTTACTTCTGACTTGTTCCATAGGTCCTATGGAATGATCTACGGGGAATAGTTATCAAGCAGATGCATTGACAAACGTTTTGAGGTATAATACATGTAGATCAAGTCTCCCTGAGGACCGGAAGTTGCCTATTACGGAGCTAAAATGGGATGCCAGGACCGTGACGGATATTCCGGGTAATAACGCATATTGGTTTTTCGCAATCTTCTGGCTAACGAAGGGCTCCAGAAATAAAAACTAAACATATATATTAAGCAGAGACCCCTGCGCACATATTTGTTAAGGTATTTGGTTATTCGGGCCACCATGGTGACCGGAAGGGGGTGACAACATTGGTAAACCGTTTTATTTTAACCTACCGCCGGACATTGGTTTTACATTATTTACTCCAATCAAGGGGCGTATAGACAGTCTTACTGTATATATTTATAAAGCAGAGACATGTACAAACATCTTGAGGTATAATACATGTATGTTAACCTATCCTGGAGACCTGAAGTGGACGAAAATTGAGCTATAATGGTTGTACAGCCGGCAATTTGACCTACCCGACCATGGTTTTTTACTTCTGACTTGTTCCATAGGTCCTATGGAATGATCTACGGGGAATATTTATCAAGCAGAGGCATTGACAAACGTTTTGAGGTATAATACATGTAGATCAAGTCTCCCTGAGGACCGGAAGTTGCCTATTACGGAGCTAAAATGGGATGCCAGGACCGTGACGGATATTCCGGGTAATAACGCATATTGGTTTTTCGCAATCTTCTGGCTAACGAAGGGCTCCAGAAATAAAAACTAAACATATATATTAAGCAGAGACCCCTGCGCACATATTTGTTAAGGTATTTGGTTATTCGGGCCACCATGGTGACCGGAAGGGGGTGACAACATTGGTAAACCGTTTTATTTTAACCTACCGCCGGAAATTGGTTTTACATTATTTACTCCAATCAAGGGGCGTATAGACAGTCTTACTGTATATATTTATAAAGCAGAGACATGTACAAACGTGTTGAGGTATAATACATGTATGTCAAGCTATCCTGGAGACCGGAAGTGGACGAAAATTGAGCTATAATGGTTGTACAGCCGGCAATTTGACCTACCCGACCATGGTTTTTTACTTCTGACTTGGTCCACAGGTCCTATGGAATGATCTACGGGGAATAGTTATCAAGCAGAGGCATTGACAAACGTTTTGAGGTATCATACATGTAGATCAAGTCTCTCTGAGGACCGGAAGTTGCCTATTACGGAGCTAAAATGGGATGACAGGACCGTGACGGATATTCCGGGTAATAACGCATATTGGTTATTCGCATTTTTCGGGCTAACGAAGGGCTCCAGAAATAAAAACTAAACATATATATTAAACAGAGACCCATGTGCACATATTTGTTAAGGTATTTGGTTATTCGGGCCACCATGGTGACCGGAAGGGGATGAAAACATTGGTAAACCGTTTTATTTTAACCTACAGCCGGACATTGGTTTTACATTATTTACTCCAATCAAGGGGCGTATAGACAGTCTTACTGTATATATTTATAAAGCAGAGACATGTACAAACATTTTGAGGTATAATACATGTATGTCAAGCTATCCTGGAGACCGGAAGTGGACGACAATTGAGCCATAATCGTTGTACAGCGGCAATTTGACCTACCCGACCAAGGTTTTTTACTTCTGACTTGGTCCACAGGTCCTATGGAATGATCTACGGGGAATAGTTATCAAGCAGATGCATTGACAAACGTTTTGAGGTATCATACATGTAGATCAAGCCTCTCTGAGGACCGGAAGTTGCCTATTACGGAGCTAAAATGGGATGCCAGGACCGTGACGGATATTCCGGGTAATAACGCATATTGGTTTTTCGCATTTTTCGGGCTAACGAAGGGCTCCAGAAATAAAAACTAAACATATATATTAAGCAGAGAACCCTGCGCACATATTTGTTTAGGTATTGGTTATTCGGGCCGCCATGGGGACCGGCAGGGGATGAAAACATAGGTAAACCGTTTTATTTTAACCTACCGCCGGACATTGGTTTTACATTATTTACTCCAATCAAGGGGCGTATAGACAGTCTTACTGTATATATTTATAAAGCAGAGACATGTACAAACATTTTGAGGTATAATACATGTATGTCAAGCTATCCTGGAGACCGGAAGTGGACGAAAATTGAGCTATAATGGTTGTACAGCCGGCAATTTGACCTACCCGACCATGGTTTTTTACTTCTGACTTGGTCCACAGGTCCTATGGAATGATCTACGGGGAATAGTTATCAAGCAGAGGCATTGACAAACGTTTTGAGGTATCATACATGTAGATCAAGCCTCTCTGAGGACCGGAAGTTGCCTATTACGGAGCTAAAATGGGATGCCAGGACCGTGACGGATATTCCGGGTAATAACGCATATTGGTTTTTCGCATTTTTCTGGCTAACGAAGGGCTCCAGAAATAAAAACTAAACATATATATTAAGCAGAGACCCCTGCGCACATATTTGTTAAGGTATTTGGTTATTCGGGCCACCATGGTGACCGGAAGGGGGTGAACACATTGGTTTTACATTATTTACTCCAATCAAGGGGCGTATAGACAGTCTTACTGTATATATTTATAAAGCAGAGACATGTACAAACATTTTGAGGTATAATACATGTATGTCAAGCTATCCTGGAGACCGGAAGTGGACGATAATTGAGCCATAATGGTTGTACAGCCGGCAATTTGACCTACCCGACCATGGTTTTTTACTTCTGACTTGGTCCACAGGTCCTATGGAATGATCTACGGGGAATAGTTATCAAGCAGAGGCATTGACAAACGTTTTGAGGTATCATACATGTAGATCAAGCCTCTCTGAGGACCGGAAGTTGCCTATTGTTTAGCGGCAAACGCAAACATTGTGAACGAAATCACAATTCCATAATAGTTCTTACAGTGTATCCTTACTTTCCATGCAGCAAATACACAATTCTATTAGACATTTACTATTAGAATTTGTCGCTGTGTTATTTATTTTTGCTCTGCCTTTTACTGTAAGGTAACATTCTATGCAAAAGCTTAACTTGAAGGATTTGTAGATTGGTATCCACAGATATACAAAATGGCACAGCAAAAAAAATGACATGTCTATCTTGAAAAGATATTTCAGAATCGTTTTTCCATTGTCTTATTTTCTGCATTTACTTTTTTAACTGTTACATTATCATTGCATATTGTGTCAAGCTTAGATTCACCTAAAGATATGGACGCAGAAAACTAGTTTAACCCCGCCACTTTTTATTTAGTACCTGTACTAAGCCATGACAACAAGCGTTCATGTATATGTGTGGTAGAGATATCGTATCGACTTTTCCTCTTTCTAATATTTTTGTCTGTGATATGTTTTACAGTTTTATCGTTTTGTGACAAGTCAAACCCCATACCTAGCAATTTAGATGTTCCAGAAAAGTTCCAGGATATATTTAATTCTAGCACCCTTTTCTTGAATCAGTCCTGTTCTATTTGTCAATATCTATTCTAAATCTAACACATTCAGTAAAGTGACAAAAACTTTAGAGTTATCTAAATATGTCAGGTCATCCTCCAGAAGAAACTAAATGCTAATCAACTGCCAACTGACTTCCAATGGTTTTTTTTACTATGAACGTACCTGATGAAGGTTATTCCAGGAACGCGTCGTGCGTACTATATTAGATAATTACGTTTTTATTCATGTAATTTCTCTAATCAAATAGAGCAAATATTTTCTTGAGAGGAACTTGAGCTCGAAACGAGTACAGTGAAGATACGGATATAAAGAAGAGGATGATTGGGCATGTGCTGTCAAATCTTTGACATCAGATCACAAGCATAATTAACACCGCTGACATGTGCTCGCGCCTGGATACACAACTGAAGTATTATTTTAACGAACAAAGTATCTACAATATTTCATGTATGTACATACATGGCATATTATGTAATTATAACTATCGTTGATTTTAGCGCCCTCTGTTGTGTCACATATATGCAAGCTATTCAGGCCACGGTCACCCCTTCTGTTCTGGAGTTCATAGGCTTGTGTACTTTGCTGGCGAGTTGTTATCATACAACCAAATGTATGTTTTTAGTTATTTCATCATAAATACTGTATGTTCTGTTGACATCACAACTTGTGCTTGTTTCCTATGTCTAGACGGTGTGAGATAGGTTTTCATTTCTGAATAAATGCGGGCACATGCTATGACATTGATCATCAGCTGCATGGTAGCTTTGACCCACAAGTGTTCGAAGTTAGATCTTTTTCATTATATGGTTATGCGTAACAGGAACATGAAGGCTACTATATGGCGGCCAAATTTCCAACATGGTTCATGCTCTTATCTCTGTATGGGTTAGTGTTATGGTGTTTAACGCCACTTTCAACAATATTTCAGTTATATCGAGGCGGTCAGTATTATTGGTGGAGGAAAACGGAGTACCCGGCGAAAACCACCGACCTGCCGCAAGTCACTGACAAACGTTATCACATAACGTTGTATCGATCACACATACATCGCCATGATCGAAATTAGAACTCACATCTTTAGTGGTGATAGGCGCTTATTACACAGGTACAAACAATGTATTTGTAATTCCAACTACCATACAATCACCCCTTGTAGGAGAAATGATTCAAGCTTCGTGTGTACTATTTAATTAATGCACCGAACTTGTTTTCTGGTCTTTAAGATCATTTAGAGACGTGCGGAGTGATCGTAATAACTGTTTGGAAGGTGTATTCCGGTTTCCTCCTGTCTCCAGTTACAACAAATATATATAATGAAGCAATCGAGCTAACCTTGAGTGATGTGCTTTGGAACTGACATTGTTGATATTTGGAGATCCAATTATCAAGTTGGGAGGGTTGGCATCCAATTAATCTGTTTAACACTTCATTCGTTTGCCTGCCACATGCCAATACAACATTGTGTAACATAGTCTGCCAGTAATGTCAGGTCGATGGTTTGTTTTTGGTTTTGACATATTATTTTGAGTTACTTAACTTTACAGAATATTGTCATTTGCTGCATTTCAAAATATAATTACAATCCATATTTTGGCGTTACAACTTCCACAAATTGTGATAAGAAAGTTTAAACAATTCATCTAATATCAACAAAACGAACAACAATCTCTCACCTCAAATCATTGAACACCATGATATATATGGCGTTGGAAATCCAGGTCCTACCTTGGTATGAGTATGTATTAACTACTCCCGGGTGTTTTCTATAAATCTTTGGTCAAATGAAACTTTCGCGAGATAAGATTTGAGGTATATGACCTTTATCTGACCTTGATAATTATAATTGACATACATTTATTTATATTTATATTTATAGCGGTTCCATCTTTTTCATAATTGAAAAATAGAATATGATGGGAGGAGTCAGTGTCTGAAAGAAATTTTTAAGCCAGGCATGTTTTAACTAACCTAGTATAGCCTACAACAGAGTAACATTTATAATGAATTCAATTGATAAAATAGGCCCGGGTCAGGTAGTTGGATTACCTAGCAACTCATACAAGCCTATCACCAATACGCGTGGGTTCACGCCAGGTTTTGTAAATTACAAAAAGGGTGCAATCGACTCGCAGCCGCAAGTGATAAAGTTTACCAGTTGCTTGCCCATGGTCAGTGGTTCTCTCCGGCTTCTTCCACCACTAAATCTGGTCGCCATGATATAGCTGAAATATTGCTGAAAGTAGCGTTAAACACAATAAATCAAATCAAATCATTTAATTAAAATAAAGACAAAGCACAAAATACCACATTGTCGAAACAAATCAAAAATCAAATAGAAAAATCGTGAAAACAAAGGAAAATTGATATCTCTAACATACATATACATGATACAAGCACTTCAATGAAATGCGGTTTTACATGAGTAGTATATGGGTACAGCTCAAGTCACATTTGCGGTGGTGCTGTGCGGTGGTGCTACCGGAAGTGACGTGACCGGAAGTGAGGTCAGTCGCGTGAACGAAAGTGATCCTGTCCGGAAGTAGGTTCTGCGCATACGCAACCGGAAATTGCGCCATATCCGCCCTAGTGGGGCCTTTTGACCGAAGATGACAAAGTCACGTGACCAGAAGAGGCCCTGCCCGGAAGTGTTCCTGACCGGAAGTATGTTCTGTGCATGCGCAACCTGAAGTTGCGCAATATCCACCCTAGTGTGGCCTTTTGACCGGAAGTGACAATGTCACGTGACCGGAAGAAGCCCTATCCGGAAGTGTACCTGACCGGAAGTAGGTTCTGCGCATGCCCAGGTTTTTCCCGCGCTTTTTTCTTCGTAGTAGTAACATGGCTACCGGATGTGACAGAAGGTCACTTGACCCCCTTTCGGTGTTCCCTTGGGTGTACGCAACCGGAAGTTGCACAACACCCGTAGTAGTAGTAAACAATGTTGGTTGGTAACTTCATAACTAAGGCCTTTCGTAACTTATTTCGTAACATCTTCGTACCTTTTTCGTAACTTCGTATCTTTTTCGTAACTTCATACCTTTTCGTAACTTCATACCTTTTTCGTAACTTTGTACCTTTTTCATAACTTCGTACCTTTTCGTAACTTCGTACCTTTTTCGTAATTTGTAGCCCTTTCATTTATCTATCGATCTATGGTAGTGTCAAACCTCTCAGTGAAGTCATAAGGAAGCTAGGTGACGTCAATCGATCTTCCTCGTTGATAGTATTAGAATTAACTGTTAAGAATAGACCTCACCCAGACACTTGCTTTTAGTACGAACTCTCCCGCTATTGGAGCTCGCCTAGCTTCGTAGTGGACTCTAACCCCTGTTGGCCTAGTGATCTTCCGGCTATGGGAGCTTCACTCCCATATTAAATAATATGCGTCCTATAACCTTATTATTTTCTACGAACTAGCCATTTTACTGGTTATTTGCCTCTTTCCGGCCATTTTATTTTCATTAACTGCGTCCTATAACCTTATTATTTTCAACGAACTAGCCCTTTTACTGGTTATCTGCCCCTTCCCCTCCATTTTATTTTCATTATCCGCGTCCTATAACATTATTATTTTCTACGAACTAGCCAATTCACTGGTTATCTGCCCCTTCCCCGCCATTTTATTTTCATAATTACATTATTTCCATAATTACATTTCTTACAATAGTTTGCCACCACCACCACCACCTCCACCACCACCACCACCCATTCCCCCTATCTTTTCACTATTCAACTTAACTTTTCTCTGTATTTTCCATCTCTTTTCACATTTCAACTTACTTTTCTTCCGTGTTTTCCATATCATTTCACTATTCAATTTACTTTACTTCAATATTTTCAATATTTTCCCTATCTTTTCACTATTTTCTTCCATATTTTCCATATCATTTCACAATTTTCTTCCATATTTTGCATATCATTTCACTATTCAACCTACTTTTCTTCCATATTTTTCATATCCTTTCACAATTTCTTCTGTATTTTCCAAACTTTTCACTCTTCAACTTGGGTTTCTTCCATATTTTCCCTATCATTTCACAATTTTCTTCTGTATTTTCCAAATCCTATCACTATTCAACTTGGGTTTGTTCCTTATTTTTCATATCATTTCACAATTCAACATGGGTTTCTTCCATATTTTTCATATCTTTTCACTATTCAACTTACCTTTCTTCCATATTTTACTGATCTTTTCACTATTCAACTTACTTTTCTTCTGTATTTTCCAAATCTTTTCACTATTCAACTTACCTTTCTTCGTTTCTTACTCACTCACTTACACAACTCACTCAATGATATTCCCAACATAATTAAGTTTTAAAATTCTCCTGTGATTTAAATTTATTTCAAAGAATTCCCATTGCTCTAAAATATATTGTGTTCTCCAGCTATTTGAAAAGAGTATTGGTCAATGTTTTCCAGTTATCAGAAACAAGCATTAACAGTTATGATATCTCCTTTATGTACAAACTGCCATGATATAACTGTAATATTGTTGAATGTGGCATTAAACACCATCAACCTAATCTTTTATTTACAAAGACATATACCTACCTACCTATATATCTACATTTTTATGAGAATTATAGATTTTATTCAATTTTTGCTAGTCAGTTTCAGATTTCCACAATCAAATTTATTTTACATAACAGCCTAACACAGTGTTCTATTTTTAGAGTAGTAAGAAAACTTACTTCCTGAACAGGGTTTTAGTATATTTTACCTGCCAAAGGCAAGCAAATATCTGTATATAAGTTTAAATATATCTATTTTCCTGCCAAGGGCAAGTAACTCTCTGTATATAAGTGTAACAATCGATTTCAAAATAGCCATTTCTTGATACGTATTATATAGTATTTATCTTTCTGCACAGGTATATGTCCACAGAGTTGTAACTTATTCCTCCACATAAAGAGTTATGTCCCCTACTGCAGTGTTAAACCTCCACACACAGGGTTATGTACCCCTACTGTAGTATTATCCTGGCACATACAGAGTTGTATTTTATTCCTCCACATAAAGAGTTATGTCCCCTACTGCAGTGTTAAACCTCCACATAAAGAGTTATTTCCCCTACTTTAATATTATCCTTGCACATACAGAGTTGTAACTTATTCCCCACATAAAGAGTTATGTCCCCCTATTACAGATGTATCCCTTCAGATACAGAGTTATCCCCCTTACTGTAGGGCATAATGTAAACTTAAATAAATTACAGGCAGTATTAATTGTTTTGTTAAAAAAAATACTTTTCTTCCATATTTTCCATATTTTTCATATCTTTTCACAATTTTCTTCTGTATTTTCCAAATCTTTTCACTATTCAACTTGCCTTCCTTCCATATTTTCCATATCATTTCACATTTCAACTTACCTTTCTTCCATATTTTCCATATCATTTCACAATTCAACTTTGGTTTCTTCTGTATTTTCCATATCTTTTCACTATTCAACTTTGCTTTCTTCCATATTTTCCATATCTTTTCACTATTCAACTTGGCTTTCTTCCATATTTTTCATATCATTTCACTTTTCAACTCACTTTTCTTCCATATTTTCCATATCATTTCACAATTCAACTTTGGTTTCTTCTGTATTTTCCAAATCTTATCACTATTCAACTTTCTTTCCTTCCATATGTTCCATATCTTTTTTTCATTGTTTCTAATGATTCTTTCAAATCAAATGTTCTACTCTCCATGTTTGCTGATTTTCCAAGATTAATTTTGTTTTGCTAATTCTGGAAATATAAAAGAATGATTAAAATGCTAACTTCATACGCCATGACTATGGTATTGTGGTGTTTACTCTCAGAACAGCGAAATCTATATAAACATATTAAAACTCTGTAAAACGAATATAACTTGCAAGGTTACTTGTTTTCCGCGTACATGACGTCATAAGAAATTTCATTTTACCGTACTTTTTTTCAAAGCGCAACGTTTGAAATGCAACGTAACTTCTTTTCCGCGTACGTGACGTCATTTTCCGCGTATCATTTTCCCGTACTTTAAAAAATTAAAAAAAAAATTTGTTCGTCACAATCTATTTTTTACAAGTTTATTATTTTCCTAAATTTTCATTTTCGGCCCAGAATGTATTTTACTATCAATACTACAGCATGTTATAGCTTCTCAAAGCAACCACATTAATACAATGTTGCCCAATTAGATGGTCTTAGCTCCTCTACAAAAGCTGAAGATTAAATATGAATTGTCTTACCAATGTACTACCAGGCTGAAATATATTGATACATTTGACCAATTGCTGATCATACGCCAGTGAACGTCTACGTTGATAACACTGTACGATCGTTGGTACATTTCACCATTTTTATCTGATTCTATGTAGTAAAACATTTCCCATCATTTATGAAAAAAAAATGATCATTAAATAACTGGTGTCCAATTAAAATGTGTATAGTATTACATGTGTGGATCCTGTTTATGTGACACAGACAACAATAGCAGTGACTATATTACATAAAATACATTACAGTATTGAGGTTCCCAAAACAAAAAACGGATTATTGGTTTTCAAAATATAATAGGGTTCTTCATCATTACTCTGTGAGTATTGCGGCAGCCACATGTTAGGGGTTTGATCAGTACTTCGACTGTTTTGAGGATCTGCAGGCCATCATAATTTGTGAAAGGTGTGCTACCGAAGTGACGTCACCGGAAGTCACGTGAACGGAAGTGACGTCAGTCAAGGGACCGGAAGTGACGTCATTTTCTCACGCTTTTTTTCTTCTTACTACAGTAGTAGTACAAAATGTCCCATTGTTGTTTTTCATTCGATTTACGGTTTCTGATTATTCCTTTGTTATCTTTTCGTCATTGTGTTGTTTGTTTTTTGTACTACTACTCTAGTAAGAAGAAAAAAAAGCGCGGGGAAAATGACGTCACTTCCGGTTATGATGTCACTTCCGGTCATGTGACTGACGTCACTTCCGGTCATGTGACACGTCACTTCCGTTCACGTGACGTCCTTTCCGGTGACGTCACTTCCGTTCACGTGACGTCCTTTCCGGTGACGTCACTTCCGGTAGCACACCTTTCCCAAATTATGATGGCCTGCAGATCCTCAAAAAGTACTGATCAGACCCCATTACATGCGCTGCCGCAATACTCACAGAGTAATGATGAAGAACCCTATTATATTTTGAAAACCAATAATCCGTTTTTTTGTTTTGGGAACCTCAATACTGTAATGTATTTTATGTAATATAGTCACTGCTATTGTTGTCTGTGTCACGTAAACAGGATCCACACATGTAATATTATAAACATTTTAATTGGACACCAGTTATTCAATGATGATTTTTTTTTCATAAATGATGGGAAATGTTTTACTACATAGAATCAGATAAAAATGGTGAAATGTATCAACGATCGTACAGTGTAATCAACCGTAGACGTTCACTGGTGGATGATCAGCAATTGGTCAAATTTATCAATATTTTTCAGCCTGGTAGTAGATTGGTAAGACAATTCATATTTAATCTTCAGCTTTTGTAGAGGAGCTAAGACCATCTCATTGGGCAACATTGTATTAATGTGATTGCTTTGAGAAGCTATAACATGCTGTAGTATTGATAGTAAAATACATTCTGGGCCGAAAATGAAAATTTAGGAAAATAATAAAACTTGTAAAAAATAGATTGTGACGAAATTTTTATTTTTTTTTATTTTTTAAAGTACGGGAAATGATACCCGGAAAATGACGTCACGTACGCGGAAAAGAAGTTACGTTGCATTTCAAACGTTGCGGTTTGAAAAAAAAGTACGGTAAAATGAAATTTCTTATGACGTCATGTACGCGGAAAACAAGTAACGTTGCAAGTTATATTCGTTTTACAGAGTTTTAATATGTTTATGTAGATTTCACTGTTCTGAGAGTAAACACCACAATACCATAGTCATGGCGTATGAAGTTAGCATTTTAATCATTCTTTTATATTTCCAGAATTAGCAAAACAAAATTAATCTTGGAAAATCAGCAAACATGGAGAGAAGAACATTTGATATGAAAGAATTATTAGAAACAATGAAAAAAAGATATGGAACATATGGAAGGATAGAAAGTTAAATAGTGATAAGATTTGGAAAGTATGGAAGAAAAATCAGTTGAATAGTGAAATGATATTGAAAATATGGAAGAAAGGTAAGTTGAAAAGTGAAATGATATGAAAAATATGGAAGAAAGCCAAGTTGAATAGTGAAAAAATATGGAAAATATGGAAGAAAGCAAAGTTGAATAGTGAAAAGATATGGAAAATATGGAAGAAACCAAAGTTGAATTGTGAAATGATATGGAAAATATGGAAGAAAGGCAAGTCGAATAGTGAAAAGATTTGGAAAATACAGAAGAAAATTGTGAAAAGATATGAAATATATGGAAAATATGGAAGAAAAGTATTTTTTTTAACAAAACAATTAATACTGCCTGTAATTTATTTAAGTTTACATTATGCCCTACAGTAAGGGGGATAACTCTGCATCTGAAGGGATACATCTGTAATAGGGGGACATAACTCTTTATGTGGGGAATAAGTTACAACTCTGTATGTGCAAGGATAATATTAAAGTAGGGGAAATAACTCTTTATGTGGAGGTTTAACACTGCAGTAGGGGACATAACTCTTTATGTGGAGGAATAAAATACAACTCTGTATGTGCAAGGATAATACTACAGTAGGGGTACATAACCCTGTGTGTGGAAGTTTAACACTGCAGTAGAGGACACAACTCTTTATTTGGAGGAATAAGTTACAACTCTGTATGTGGACATATACCTGTGCAGAAAGATAAATACTATATAATACGTATCAAGAAATGGCTATTTTGAAATCGATTGTTACACTTATATACAGAGAGTTACTTACCCTTAGCAGGAAAATAGATATATTTAAACTTATATACAGATATTTGCTTGCCTTTGGCAGGTAAAATATACTAAAACCCTGTTCAGGAAGTAAGTTTTCTTACTACTCTAAAAATAGAACACTGTGTTAGGCTGTTATGTAAAATAAATTTGATTGTGGAAATCTGAAACTCATCAAGATAGGAAAATGACTAGCAAAAATTGAATAAAATCTATAATTCTCATAAAATGTAGATATATAGGTAGGTAGGTATATGTCTTTTTAAATAAAAGATTAGGTTGATGGTGTTTAATGCCACTGTCAACAATATTACAGTTATATCATGGCAGTTTGTACATAAAGGAGATATCATAACTGTTAATGCTTGTTTCTGATAATTGGAAAACATTGACCAATACTCTTTTCAAATAGCTGGAGAACACAATACATTTTAGAGCAATGGGAATTCTTTGAAATAAATTTAAATCACAGGAGAATTTTAAAACTTAATTATGTTGGGAATATCATTGAGTGAGTTGTGTAAGTGAGTGAGTAAGAAACGAAGAAAGGTAAGTTGAATAGTGAAAAGATTTGGAAAATACAGAAGAAAAGTAAGTTGAATAGTGAAAAGATCGGTAAAATATGGAAGAAAGGTAAGTTGAATAGTGAAAAGATATGAAAAATATGGAAGAAACCCATGTTGAATTGTGAAATGATATGAAAAATAAGGAACAAACCCAAGTTGAATAGTGATAAGATTTGGAAAATACAGAAGAAAATTATGAAATGATAGGGAAAATATGGAAGAAACCCAAGTTGAAGAGTGAAAAGTTTGGAAAATACAGAAGAAATTGTGAAAAGATATGAAAAATATGGAAGAAAAGTAGGTTGAATAGTGAAATGATATGCAAAATATGGAAGAAAATTATGAAATGATATGGAAAATATGGAAGAAAATTATGAAATGATATGGAAAATATGGAAGAAAATAATGAAAAGATAGGGAAAATATGGAAAATATGGAAGAAAAATAAATTGAATAGTGAAATGCTTTGGAAATAATGAAAGAAAGATAAGTTGAATAGTGAAATGATATGGAAAATACGGAAGAAAAGTAAGCTGAAATGTGAAAAGAGATGGAAAATACAGAGAAAAGTTAAGTTGAATAGTGAAAAGATAGGGGGAATGGGTGGTGGTGGTGGCAAACTGTTGTAAGAAATGTAATTATTGAAATAAATAATGTAATTATGAAAATAACATGGCGGGGAAGGGGCAGATAACTGGTAAAAGGGCTAGTTCGTAGAAAATAATAAGGGTATAGGACGCAGATAATGAAAATAAAATGGCGGGAAAGAGGCAAATAACCAGTAAAAGGGCTAGTTCGTTGAAAATAATAAGGTTATAGGAAGCATATTATTTAATATGGGAGCGAAGCTCCCATAGCCGGACGATCACTAGGCCAACAGGGGTTAGGGTCCACTACGAAGTTAGGCGAGCTCCAATAGCGGGAGAGTTCGTACTAAAAGCAAGTGTCTGGGTGAGGTCTATTCTTAACAGTTAATTCTAATACTATCAATGAGGAAGATCGCTTGACGTCACCCAGCTTCCTTATGACTTCACTGAGAGGTTTGACAGTACCATAGATCGAGATAAATGCAAGGGCTACAAGCTACGAAAAAGGTACGAAGTTACAAAAAGGTACGAAGTTATGAAAAAGGTATAAAGTTACGAAAAAGGTATGAAGTTACGAAAAAGGTACGAAGTTACGAAAAAGATACGAAGCTACGAAAAAGGTACGAAGATAAGAAAAAGGTACGAAGATACGAACATGGTACGAAGCTATGAAAAAGATACGAAGTTACGAAAAATGTAAGAAGATGTTACGAAATAAGTTACGAAAGGCCTTGATTATGAAGTTACCAAGGTACGAGATAGTATCGGGATAATTCATTATGACGTATAGTGATGCATTATGGGGAAATGCCTCGGGCGACGTTGTGGTCAAGTGACCTTTGGTCACAGGTAGCCATCTTTGGCGAATGAAATATTTACGGTACTCGAAATAAATCTTTTGTTAAATTTCAAACCAGTAACGCGTATTTGAAAAAAAACGTTCAGCTGACAAAAAGCTGAAAAAGGGGTAAAGTGACCTTCGGTCACAGGTAGCCATCTCTGGCGAATGAAATATTTACGGTACTCGAAAAAAATCTTTTGCTAAATTTCAAACCAGTAACGCGTATTTGAAAAAAACGTTCAGCTGACAAAAAGCTGAAAAACAATAAAAAACAAACTGTCCCCAAAATTATCGACATCAAATGGAATAAAGGTAGAAATAAGGTAGGAACAATTCGTACATGACGTCACTTTATTTTGTCGTTCATTCACCAACGTCAGGTTAGTATGTTTTGTCTCACATTCCAATGAAATGACGTCATGGCTAAGTAATTTGGCAGAGAACGTCTCGTGCAACGTTGTGACGTCATGTTTACAGTGACGTCTTCGATTAATGCGGTTTTACACGAAGCTTATAAATAGGACGTTGGCACTCGAGGGGTGGTTTGAAAAGCCTAAAAATAGGCTCTTTGGAAAAATAAGACATTTTGGACATGTAAATAAGTAATTCATTAATATATACATGTCACAATACAAGTATTTCAAATCTGGTATAATTAATAGATCCTCACAATACATACAACAACAAAAAAATAACCGCAAGTAATTACAAATCGACCATGGAATTTATCGATATTATTTTTGTTAATTGTTGTCTTATTTTAAACATTAAAAGTGTAAAAATATAAAAAAAAACATTTTTGTAGGTGGAAATTTTCAAATGTCCTCTTAGCAGTACTACACATACAATATAGACACTATATGAAAATAAAAGGGGCAGATAACCAGGGCTAGTTCCAGTCAC
This sequence comes from Bathymodiolus brooksi, assembly GCA_963680875.1. Taxonomy (NCBI): domain Eukaryota; kingdom Metazoa; phylum Mollusca; class Bivalvia; order Mytilida; family Modiolidae; genus Bathymodiolus; species Bathymodiolus brooksi. The sequence goes on from OY804587.1 coordinate 67,464,237, forward strand.
CATGCTAAATATAGGACGCGGGTGTTTAGTTCCAGTAACCAAGCTAAATATATGACGCAGGATTTCCTAGGGTTAGAGGACGCGGACGTCGTAGAGAACACCCCCAACCAACATTGTTTACTACTACTATGGGTGTTGCACAACTTGCGGTTGCGCATGCGCACACCCAAGAGAAGCCCGAACGGGGTCAATTGACCTTCGGTAGCCATGTTACTACTACTAAGAAAAAAGCGCGGGAAAAACCCGGGCATGCACATAACCTACTTCCGGTCAGGGCTATTTCCGGTCACGTGACTTTGTCACCCCCGGTTAAAAGGCCCCACTAGGGCGGACATGGCGCAGCTTCCGGTTGCGCATGCGCAGAACCTTCATCCGGACAGGACACGTGACTGACGTCACTTCCGGTCACGTGACTTCCGGTAGCACCACCGCACAGCACCACCGCAAATGTGACTTGAGCTGTACCCATATACTACTTACATGTGTTCAACTAGTCTTATGGGCCTAAGCTTCCCATCTTCATGAATTGATGCTGTCGTGAAGGTGTTTTTTTTTCAAATGTGAGTAACATGCCCTACATACACCATCTTTTGTTAATATTTTTGTTTATTTGATGGTGCTTAGCGCCACTTTCAACACTATTTTAGTTATATCGTGGCGGAAACTGGAGGACCAAAGAAAACCACCGAACTGTCGTAAGTCACTGACAAACTTTATCACATAATATTGTACACCTGGCCCTGATGATAAACACGGATAGCATAGATAGTTGTAAATCCAGCTACCATACGATCACGGACACGACGGTTAAGAACCCTGAAGCCTAATCTTGAACTTTATACATAATATAGGTAATCGTTGTCATATTTTACTTTCATAAAAAAAAGATGGTACAAAAGATATCGGATGATATGAGATGGAAATATTAGTCAACTTTGAACCTTAAATACCAATGCCATCTGTCGTCATATGTACGCAAGTTACGGAATACTGTTCGACAAAATCTTGATATCTTGAAAGATAAGATTCCTTAACAAGAGTTTGAAGATACCGTAAATCTAAGAAGAACAGACAACACAATGGCCAAAAGAAAAAGGACAAACAACGATCTTTAGTTTTTGTGTAGTGTTTTGTAGATCGTTGTTTGACCTTTGTGTTGTCTGACCTTCTATTTACGGTTTCTGTTTACTCCTTTGGTATCTTCAAACTCTTCTTATAAAGAAAGCTTTAATCTTGTAACGTATAACATGTATTTAATCGTCGTGACTCAGAAGTTGTCATATGTACATACCGGGTTTATAATATAACTTCTATAAACAAAAACCCATGACTTGAACCACCAGGTATTAAATAGTACACAAGGTCATCGATAGACATAATAGGAACCTTACGTCAGGTCACACTCCGATACGCACCAGTGGGTCATTTGAAGGATCATGCATCGTTCTCATTAATAATTCATCTCTAATCTGATTGGCCCCGTGGCGTTCGGAGAACAGGTGTTATTTGCACCAATGTTCTAATGAGCCGGAAAATTATGATACTTTATTTTCATAATAAACGAAAAAAAGAATGGTATGTCCATTTAGCATCTTCTAAAGGGCAGAGAGTAGCCGGAGAACTCTGAATGAATTTGTTACAATTGACCCACGGTTGATGAGTGGAGACAATCCGGCTGAACTAAGTGTCATGTGGTTTATCATTTGTAATCTTGTTCTCGCCATGAATATTGCTGAAATACTGCATATTTGACGTTATACTGCAATAAATCAATCAATCAGTTATACTGCAATCAATCAATCACTCAATCAATCAATCAATCATCAATCAACCAATAAACATATCAATATACTGGCGAATAAAAGGCCAATCAGAACGCTTAGTTTAAATATTTAATAGGTAACCATAGAACATCCTGTGGCCAGTTATCAGACATTTCTAGTTTTAATGGAGATTCTGATTTCTGATGCATTAAGAAAGGTTTAAATTTAAATTCTTTCATAATTGATTTTATGATATTTGCTGATGGACGTTTAACATGCCACGCCCATTCCATAACTATACCATGAACATCTATCCGTTTGAAAAATTCTCTTGCATCAAGTAAAACACGATGTTCGGGACCTTCTATGTCCATTTTAATAAAAAAAAAATTGAAACGGTGAATGTGTGGAAGATCTAACAGATCGTTTAACGTGACAGAATTCTGTGGAATTGTATATTTCTGAAAATATCCGTCATATTGTTTCTTCATCTTATCCCAAATACCATCAGAATCCACGTGAACAGATCCATAATCACCTCCTTTACTATAACGAAAGTCATGTTTTTCGTGATTATCCGATATTATGTTATGAATGAGTGTAATTTTTCGTCCCAAATTTAAATAATGGGCCGAAGCACACACGTGTTCTATATTAGCTTCTGCTGCGTCTATAGCGATAGAATCCCTTCCAATTAGGGCAGCAGCTAGACAGTGTTGACTTACATGTGTCCCAAAATCAATGAGATTAAGCTGTTTGTCTATTTCTAACTCGTAGAGTATTCTATTTATTGTTTTCACTTCAAAAGCCCCTGTTCTATTTATAACAGCGGATATTCCATCCTTCTTTACATCATGTATGAATATGTTTACGGTTCCTGCGTTTGACGTGTATTTACTTAAAGGAAAATCCCTATTATGAACAAAAAATGTATATGGTTTGCAAAGCTTAGTCAATTTCCACTTATTATCCACAAAAGTAAAAGCGTGAGAAAGATTTGTTTCCTTCTTTCTACGTTCAATATTGCGTCCTTCCGCTAACGTTTCAATTTTCATATCGTTCTGCGTGTCACCTTGTTGACTGCATGATTGTTCTATTCTGTTTCTAGATATTTGAAAAGCACTATAGAAAATCACACATGCACAGGCAAATTTAACGAGAAAGGCTTTCCATCTTACATCGTACAGCAATCTCTGAAAGAAAACCAAACATTATTATATAAATGTTATACAGCTACCTTCAGTTTTCACCTGTTTAAATACTATTTAATTATAGAACAATTAATTAATGTGAAATTAAATATTTTCTTAATATTGATTTTATCAATATGTTTTGTTATTTTCATATCAATCCATAATATTGTTTGTATATGTACCATTATATCATTCATGTTTTATAGCCAAATAACGACCCATCGTGATCGTATGGTAGTTGAATTTACAACTACCTGTGCAATCAGTGCCCATCACCACTAAAGTTGTGTGTTCGAACCCCGTTCATGGCAAGATGTACTCGATACAACTTTATGTGATAAAGTTTGTCATTGACTTTCGACAGGTCGGTGGTATTCTCCGGTTCCAACAGTGGCACCCGTCGTGTTAAATGCCACGAACATCATGTGATGTGAAAATCGTGTTGGACCCCAGTATAAATAAACAAAAACAAATAACATAGATAAAACATGAACCCCAACAAAACAAATGGAAGCAAAGACGAACCGAACATTGTTTTTACTCGGAAATCGCAAAAGATTTTATGGGTGTAGAAGATAATTTGCAACAACTTCTATTGACCATGTTTGTTAGGAGTAATCGTTGAAGATATGTTGCGAGGCGAAATGTTCCGATCTTGTACAGTATGCCCTCTTTTTCATATGATAATCACTACTTGTGTTAATAACTCGAACCCAGTTCAACCTTTTTACCTGCATGATCTGCTTTTTATGAACTTGTTCTTGTCATGAACATAGCTGAAATTCTTTTCATTTGAAGTTAAGTAATTAATCATTCAACCCTTACTCTATATAATCACTTTATTTTTTTCATTCATGGGGGCTTTTGGCCCATAATACTAGTTTGACCATGCCACTTTTCTAGGGCTGAAATAATCGATTTGTGCGAAAATGTTTAGTCATTTTTGGCTATAATTAAATACATAGTTATAGAGCAAGACATTTATTGTTTTAATGTGCAAATCCAATAAATGCATTTTTTAACACTTTCAATATCATATCAATATATATTCAATAAAACAGTTTCGTTCACCATGTTTGTAAGCACAGTTTTCCGGAAATTCATGAAGTGGACTTAAGAACATTGATGGAAAGGCATGTAACAACATTCAGGAAGCAGTTAATAAACTTGCTTGATCGGCCCATTTGGGCAATTCTTTTGAAAGTATGTATACAATCAAGATTAAAACTCAGCGCTCTCACAGTTCTGTGTGAGGGTTGGTATTTAACTCACATCTGAAAACCACCTGCATGACCGCATCATTGCACTGAAGGGGGAACCACAATACTTATTTAACCGCGCCACTTTTATTTAATATTGAAGTACCAGGAAATTGAATCGTCATGTAATAAGTGTGTAAGGGGTATCAATTTTGTCTCTATTTATGCGATTTTTCGATTGGATTTTGGAACTGTTCTGGTGTTTTTTTATTTATTGAATAACGCTCTTTATCAGACATAATAAACAATGGCGGATTCAGATTTTCCCTTTGGTATATTAAAACTTTTAAAAATTATACATTCTACAATTCATAAAATATTACACCCAAACAACTTGCACTCTCTCCATTTAATAAGATATTGCCTCCCGTAAAATAATACCATCTCCAGTTCATAAAATGCTACTTCCCTTAAAATTATATCTTCTGTTCATAAAATAATGCTCAATAAAAATGTACCACCCAGGAAAATGAGCCATCATGTATATATGTGTTAGGGGTAACACTTTTGCCTCTTTTTAACGATTTTCAACATGTGATGTGCGACGAATAGATCAATGAGTAATGTATGTCATTCTCTATATAAAAGTATCGCAAATTTGAATCATCTGACGATACATACGTATGTGAACCACGCGAGAATAGCATACCAAAACTTATTTTCATAGATATCGAAATATAGATATTGCAAAGCCCCATGTGCTAGCGAAATAAATACAGCCAATAGGCCCTATGCGGCACCAGTATCAACATAGTCATCTGAAGATACAAATGTATATATACAGTCCGATCCTATGGTACCTCGAATTCTATGATACCGTGTATTCATGTGCTACTTCAACAAATTTCTGCCGTCATCTAACTACCACGTTGACATAGGATTCGGATTATAGTGTTTAACGCCACTTTCAACAATATTTCAGTTATATCATGGAAGTCAGTTTTATTGGTGGAGGAAATCGGACTTCCCGGAGAAAACAACCGACCTGCCGCAAATCACCAACAAACGTTATCACCTAGTGTTGTATCAAGTACATCTCGCAGTGACCACGATTCGACCTCCCAACGCTAGTGGTGATAGGCACTGATTGCATAGGCTGTTGTAAATCCAACTACCATACGATCACGACGATCCTCGTTCACAATAGGACCCCAATATACATTGTATATTCCAATAATTAAATTAAATTGGAAAGTAAAAACGAAGACATATTCCAAGGACAGGATTCAACATTTATTGTTTACAAAACAGGATAACTCATATTAAAGATTCTCTACAGAAGGAGTGGCGCATAGATATGTTATTTTTGTACTGAAACCAAGATCGACCAATCTCTAGATACATTTTTTTACACAATTAAATCACATGTATGCAAAAGGCAGTGCTGAAGTTGAATGGTTTAAAACGAATTGGGAAATATCATAATCTATTGGCAATATTTTGTATATAGTATTATTTTAATTTGTCAACTTTTATATTTTTTCCTTTAGTTTCACGTTTTGTGGTGAAATAAGCACCAAGAAACGTGCAAATTTAGAACATAGCATCAACATGTATATCAAATGAAAATAAGAGAACTGATGAACAGTTGCTTGAAACATTTAAGAAGCTGTCATTAAAAAAATGTTCAGATTTTTATTCGACTACGTAAAATCATTTCTGACGTTTTTGTAATCTATAAATACACATCACAGACAGTTTTATACACGTAAGTTATGTATATAATTGGCCCCAGAAAATATCCTATGTGACCCCTATTAAAATGGTTAATGTATTAATTATACATTTATCAAGTCTTTGGTGACGATATTTATTTTCAGCGTGACACAATGCACATTGCATCATTTAAGGAATAACAGTACTGTATTTGAAGAGTTGGAGGTGTCAATTGTGGATTTGACTGTCGCAAATACGCGCTAGACACAAATCGTATCATAAACGTAGGTGGAGAAATGTCTCAGATTAACATTCTTAATTTGTACTTTCACGCCAAAATTATGATTCCAATTACTTATTTGATGTTTTCTTTTTTATTTTATAGTATATGATAGTTTATATCAATGACAACTGTTGGTAACTTAACGTAGATCGGAAAATAGCTCATGCATATTAAGGAGGAAGAACACGTGTATTTGAAACATGTTTATATTCCGGTTATCCTTTTAACAATCAGTTAATATCATAAGTTTAAGTACAAGTATACGGTAACAATTCGCACTGTGTGTGTGTTTATGTGTAGGTGTTGCGGTCACATATTAATTTGTATCATATTAATTTTAATATCAATCACACTCAGCTGGGATATATACTAAGAAAGATAACCCAAATTGCATATGTTCGTTATTGCCTCAACAAGTATGTTTTGAAAAGTTATACGTGGAAATAGGCGGTTTACTATTTTTAGGGAGTTAGGGTTATGATGTTTAACGCCACTTTCAACAATATTCCATTAATATCGTGGCGGTCAGTTTTATTGATGGAGGAAACCCGAGTATCCGGAGAGAAAAAAACAGACCTGCCGCAAGTCACTGACAAACTGTATCACATAATGTTGCATCGAATATACCTCTCCATGAGTGGGATTCGAACTCATAACTTTAGTGGTGATAGGCGTTGATTACATAGGCATTCGTAAATCCAGCTACCAAATGATCATGACCACCACGGTCCCCTTGGAAATCCGAAATGTTTTATTTACGAATGATATCTGCAGGTATATATTGCATATATGCAATATATACCTGCAGATATCATTTTGCTATAGTAAGTATATATACTTACTATATAGTAAGTATATATACTTACTATAACAAAATACAGCTATAGTTTGATTTTGTTTGTAAGCAATTACCGCGTCCAAATCTTGACTTTGAAAATGCTTTAAAACGTATATCGTGTTACCTTTGACATATATAATTCCAATATAGTATGCACACTTATAAAATAGGGCTAGATTTCGACCATTTAACCATTCAAGAGTTATACTCTTGATGATTGTTCTACTAAAATATTTCCTTTCCTGATGACATCTGTATCAAATCATTTTCTCAGTATCCATGCATTTGTCTATGATAAAATGCAGGGAAAAAACACACTGTTGAAACATTTCCAAAAGAAAATTCGTAGAAAGAGGAGGCAGAATCGATACCCCAACACACAAATACATGACCACTCACTTCCCTGGCTTGGTACATGCTCCTCTTGTATAGATGGTTAATTTTATAAACTTCTGTGACACTGGTATGTTGGTTCATACATATCTAGTATACATGTATGTATGTGTCTCTTCTAATATTTGACAGATTTATAGCATTGTATTGTCATATTCTAGGGTTGGGACATGGAGACATGGGAGCATCTGTATGGTTTACTGTGTTGTAATTTATATATGTTGTCAAGGTATTTGAAAATCAATGATTGTAATTTTGTACTTGATAATAATATTTATACCATATTCACTATTTGTAATATTGGTTATTATTCTTAAATAGTATTATTTAAGTGTTGGCAAGATACCATCGTGGTTGTGATCGTATGGTTGTTGGATTTACAACTACCTATGCAATCAGTGCCTATCACTACTAACGTTGTGAATTCGAATCTTGCTCATGGTGAGGTGTATTCGATAACACATTTTGTGATAAAGTTTGTTAGTGACTTGCGGCAGGTCAGTGGTTTTCTCGGGGTACTCCCGTTTTCTCCACCAATAAAACTGACAGCCACGAAATAACTGAAATAATATTGAAAATAGCGTTAAACACCATAACCCTAACCCATAATTGTTAGCGTTTGGTTAATATGTTTATTAATGCAGAAGCAAAATTAATCTTACTGGTGGGTCGTGTCAATCGAATTAGTTTGTTCAAAAACTGACATTTTTATCGTTAAAAAAACCACCAATCAAGTGAAAAACAAAAAAATACCACACAGTTCCAAAGTCCATTTGAAAAACCAGTGGCAAACGGTATCAAGTAATATGACACCCACCATGTTTCTTATATAGTCAATACGTGTTGGACACAAGTATACTCAAACAAACACAAGTAACACATATAACACGTGCGCACTCCTACAAACAACTGGAGGTAAAAACGAATCGAACATAAAACATTGATGGATGACAATACCAACAACAAACATGAACCAACTCATTGACTCGTCTTAAGCTCTTAACATGTAACAAGTTTGTATTTTATTTGTATCTAAACAAACAACTTTAGTTTATAGGACATACAGGTGTATCACACATGAACGGACTGAATATAATCATATTGGTCATTTCCAAATAGACTGTCATCTGAATCTGTGTTTTCTGATTTTCTCTTTCCACCAACATGTGAGAATGGTCCTTCAAATGATGACGGTCTTGATTTAACACTGTGATTAGGACAATGGCTTTTTCTCCACTTTTCTCTTTTAATTAATTTATCATTGTTAGTTTGTGAATAAGATGTATTATGCCAAACAGTGTCTCCTATTTCCCAGTAACCACTTTTGCCATTGTCTGTAAGTTCTGAATACATATTTTCAATTGATTCGTGTGCTTTATGCTTTTCTAAGCTGTATATGTATGGTTGTGCCTGGTATGGCAACGTGTCGTATACTTCCGCGTAAGCAGACGACTGTGAAATTTGGTCAGTACATCCTTGAGCAATGTCGTCTGCTACCACACCGTATCCATCCATTAAAGATGGCGAATTTGTTAGGTGTGAATGTTGATTTGCAACTGGTGGAAGTAGACGATTGCAATTGAACGAAGCATGATATGTCGATGGAATTGCTGAATGGTCGATAATAGGTCCATTTGCTTTAAGACGTCACTGCCTTCTACAAATGACAAATACAAATATATTCATTAATAATTCAGAGTAGTTATACATTTGATCGGTACGTGTACAATAACTTAACATTAGAAGTTAGTAGTGCTTTATAATATTAACCGTGAATGCAGTGACCTATATCTACTATACCTGCATATGCCATTAGCCATTTAACATTTAAAATTGTTATGTGATCAATATTGTCAGAGAATTGCGACAGGTAGGTGGTTTTCACTGGGTACTCCGGTTTCCTCCACGAATAAACCTGACCGCTTCGATATAACTGAAATAGTGTTGAAAGTGGCATTAAACACCCTAACCCGTAACATTGTTCTATATATATGAAAACAAAAATAGTTTTCTTCTCTGTATATTCTAACGAAAACGTCATTGATATCGAGTCATTTACGGTGCTAACATAGATTGGAACATTTAGTGCATTATAATATGTATTTCGCTTTTGTACTTCCAAAATGTTTATCATTTTGTATATTAATTATATATTTAGCAAATCACAACTGTGATTTAGGAATTTGCCTGTGTATTCGTGTACACGATGTAGCATGATGTAGTACAGTTTGTCGACTTATGTCGATCGGTGTTTTATTTTGGGTATTCCAATCTTCTCCACATATAGCACCGAACACAACGATATAACTGAAATATTGTTGAATGTGGCGTTAACCACCCATAATCATACATTAATGAAAATTGTTACAGATCAGTCTATTTTTTACGAATGTATCGCTTCGTACCACTGGGTACTGGTGACGATTCACACGGTTCAACCCATAGAGCTATCTGTCCTTGGTTTACCTCTTTGGTATCTTCAAACTATTTTGTTATAACCATCGCATCCCCATGATGCGGATCGTCATGTTATATTAAGGAAAACCTGACCGTAGACCATAGTCGGTACTGGGTGTGGAAAATTGCACATTATAAACTACTAGTATAGATTTCGAATTGAGAAGTTGGCATATTGTAGCCGCTACAAAATATACATACAAGGTATTCCTCGCGTCTCTACCTAACTTTCAAAAAGTGTTTGCATTGGTTATCTCATCACTATTTCATTTCAATATATATGTTGTTTTAAAATTATGTTATTGTTCATAATAGATGTATGCTTGAACTTTCTGCCACTGGACATTGAACAACTAATAATTAATGAAACATTTCATACCACCATTGTTATCACAGGGGTTAGGGTTATGGTGTTTAATGCCACTTTGAATAGTATTGCAGTTATATAATGGCGGTTAGTTTTACTGGTGGAGGAAACAAGAGTACCCAGTGAAAACACTGGCCTGTCACATGCCACTGATAAATTGTATCACACAATGTGGCATCGCGTACACCTAGGCATGAGTGGAACTCGAACTTACAATCTTATAATGGTGATCGGCACTGATTGCATAGGCTGTTGTAGTCCAACTATCATACGATCACGACCACGACAGCCTCGTTTTATCAAAGGTAGTACATAAGGGTAATAACAAAATTACCGAACTCCGAACAATCTTACAAAGGGAAAGTCAAAATTCATAAGTATATAAACAGACAAAATCAGTCAACAACCGGAAAACTGTGAAAACCGTAATGACCCTGACTTGGTACAGACATTTCTAAAGAAATGGTGGGTTGACGTGATATACATAACTATATTGATGACTTACTGATTCATATTATTGTTACAAGTATTAATCCATTTAAGCTTAGAAATGCTACAGCAATGGCCACATAAAATACTGTAAATAGAAAACAAACACATATTCAGGTCAATTCATAAAAGTTCCATTTCCGAATTAGAGTTATCTTTCGTATAAAATATATTGATACCATTACAATATCTATTTGTAGATGTTACAGATGTGCATTGTTACATGTAATGGTAGATGTTGTTTTACTTATGTTTGTTTTAGAAATGTACAGTCTTAAATGTAATGCAATATCCTAAATCAGAGCAATGTTTGATGTTCTTATCTCTTCTCTGTAAAGTACTGGTTGTCAAAACGTATTCCAAAATAGTGAACATAAATTTGCTTTCATTCTAACATTTTAAAGTACTTTAACTGTAACATATGGATAATACATTAAATTTAAACTAATCACATGTCTTATAGATTCTAAATAAAAAAATAATTACTTGTACTGCAGATTTCGAAAACAAATTTACCATCTATATATTAATGTTCATAAAGGTTGTACTTACTCATTCTTTCTGCAGAGTTGCTGCCACTAGTCTACTTGGTTCCAATTTTGTCAATGGCCGTTTCATTATCAAAATGTATTGCTGAAATTATTTAAAAAGTCTATGAACGGTGATAACAAATGCTTACAATTACATTGTAACAAAAGTAAAGACAAAAATGTATGTTTTATCCCTAGTTGATCCAAATATGGTCATTTTTATTAGCATTTGTAGTGTAAACATTCAAAAACCAATACATATATAACTAAATATTTGGGGGTCGTCGTTGTCGTGATCGCATGGTAGTTGGATTTACCTAAGCAATCGGTACCTATCACCACTATCGTTGACAGTTTGAATTACGCTCATGTCGAGATGTACGCGATACAACATTAAGTGATACAGTTTGACAGTAACTTGTGGCAGTGTGGTGTTTTGCTCCGCATACTCTGGTGTACTCCACCAATAAAACTGAAAGACACGATATTACTGATATATTGTTGAAAGTAGCGTTAAACATTCTAACCTTAACATAATAAAGTATTTAGAAAAATGTACTGAGGGTAAATTGTATATGATAGTTCGTGTTATCATTTCCTAGCTTTCTTTCTTTTATTGCAATGTTTATTTTAAGGTTTAAGCTTGGTAATAATGGCAACAGAACACACAACGGTAAAGTATTAGAGTTAACCGTTTTCAGACAGAGGCTAAGTATGTTAATTACCGCTAAAATATACAGTCATCACGGTAAATGTGAAAAGGTTTATCACACGTATAAAATATGTCACCCCATAGTTTCACACTGTAAATCACACGTTATCACCAGATTTGATGTCTTGCATGTTTGTCATCATAAGGAACTCCTTATTTAATTGTGGAATAAACATGTGAGCAGTGGTATCATTATTGATCGGTAGCTTGTTGTTTAACGTCACACCTAACAGTATGTCAACTATAGTTATGACAACAACACGTTTACAGACAATGCATCGTCAAGGTAAATAGACGGCACTTAGATGGACCAATAGAGGGGTGCTTGATTGCCAGAAGGAATAATGAGTAGATAGATAGGGCAGGCAATTACCTGTAATCTCTGATAAAAAGCGTATTACTTTGCAGCCAAATTCCCAAACACTTCAATAATGTTACGAGACAACAAAAACAACATCATACTTTATGATATGCATTCACCTCAAAGATATGCTAATAGAAATGCCACGTTCAATTCGTCCTGTTTTCTATTGCCTGATGTTTTGTCTCGATGTTTCATTATATCATAGCCGTGATATGTAGCATTTTGTCAACTGTAGACGACTATACAGTGGAGTTTACTCATAATTTTAAAGAGTGATAATGTTATTTTGATTGTTTCACCAATGCATATACACAGTCCTTAAGAGCACTGTTATATTATTTCAACTTAATTTTCCATTATAATAAACACAGTCAATCCTACTCATGCGATCACCTCTAAAAAGTAGTCACCTGTATTTAAAGGTTTAAACATTTTCGTGTCCTGCTATAGAAAATGTCAAATGAACTGAACCTCTTTTAAGAAGTCATATGTCTTATAAGACCCTGGTGTGACCTCTTAATATAAGTTTGATTGTATAATAAATATTTAATATATAAAACTAGGGAGTGAGTTTCGAGTGGATGGGTGATCAGGATACAAACACAACAACTACTGAGAATAGAAAACCTTAGGTTTGAATTTGAAAAAAAATAACCAGTAACGTACATATTTCAATCTAGCGCAGAACTTTGTCAACCAAATTTAAGTACTACACATTTAATAAACTAATATGAATAATAAAAGAATACCACTAACATATATACACATGACCGCTCACAGTAGAGGACATGCACTTCAATAACAAAGTGACTGGGTAAAACTATTTTGACGGACCACTCATGAAATGAGGTGGTTATGAAAGTGTAATCAAAATGTGAGTAAAATGTCGATCCTAATAAATAACTGACCAGCAGTAAAAACCCAATCCTCAAATACTAAAAACAAAATAAGACAATAAACTCTGGTTCCATTAATGATCATTGGAGTCCTAAAATCAGTTATGGAAACAGTTATCTACGGGCTTAAAGAGATAAAAGACATCTGCAATGGGTAGAAACAAATCAACAATCACTTATAACACTACAAGCAGCTATTTACTGACGCTAGGGGGTAATCTATGAGTTTTTATATAACTGTTTATTAAGAATTGTAGTGCACTCACTTGTGTTTAATATGCTGACTGTTCGTGTTATATTGATAGGTGGAATGACTTGTATCTTTTTAACACTTTGTTCTGTTTCAACACAGGTGGCATGACTGGTTCTCTTTTTTACTTCCTGTTTCTTTTCAGTACCCTCAGGACAGGAATACTGTGCCCTATTTTCCAGATGCGACATTTTGAACATAGGAAAAACTATGAAAAGAATATGTTTACATTGATTAATATTCAATAGTTCATGTCAATTCAGAAACTCGTGTGTTGATTGAAACATAAAGACATTTTGTTAATTTAATTACAAATGTAGCTATGAAGATGTGATACTGGTAAACTCTTACTTTATTTTATTGACTGTATTTGTATGTTGTTAAATCAACCCATATTTTTCTATTATGGATTCGAGTATGATATAATTTCTGATATGATACACCTAATGTTTGTATTCCCTTCTGGAGCACATCAGTTCACCGCCCGTTTTAGTGTGGTTCGCGTTGCTCTATCTTTAGTTTTATGTGCACTGTTTTGTAGATCGTTGTTTGTCCCTTTTGTTTTGGCCATTGTGTTGTCCGTGCTCCAATTTAACGGCTTCTTATTATCTGTTGGTACCTGCAAACACTTCTTACGTATCATGTTTAATGACAACATATAAATTCATTTCTGTCAATCGTTCAGTGTGCCAGTATAGATGCAAAATTGTTAACAACTAAGAATTTATACGTTTCATACAAATGAAATACATGTACACATTACACATTTATATTAGGGTATGCGATATGCTCATTGTTGAAGACGCTACTACGAGTGTAGCACTTCATTTTGTGTCTAAGTTTAATGTTGAATAGTCTCGCATCTTCATTTACATTCATACAGTTTATGAATTCAGTTAAATTTTAATTAACCCATACCTTGGTATGATATCCAAAATCTCAATCCAGATATCATATTTGTAACGAGATCAACATCAACGTCACCGCACGCTCTATATACAATGGATTGTTTCTTTAATTTACATATAAGTTCTGCCGGAATAGAATTATTCGGACAATTTTGTCTGGCTCTAATTTGTAGACCACCGTTACAGTTATCGACTTGTCTTTCCAGATAATACACCGTTATAACAGCAAAGTGGTCACGTGGAACTGCAATTCGCCATGAGCAGGTCACAATTACTATAGCTGGATACCTTGGACTCAGGATAACTCCATGTTCTTGGTTCAGAACCATGATATCACTCGTACATGTCTCTAATGGTTCTGCTGGAGGTACTGTAAGTATACAAAACTTGTATATGCATTAAACGTATCAAGTACAGCATTGTAAAAGTGAATATCGGTGTCGAAAATGACCACGGATACGTTCCGTTTGTTGTAATCACAATCCGTTCTTTCTACATTCATGATTTATAACTGTTTCTGTAACAAGAGAACAACTAGTGGAGCAGGAATTGCTGAACCTGTGTTTATTGTGTAGTGTTTCGTAGAACATTGTTTGTCTATTTGTTCCTATTATTTTGGCCACTGTATTTTATTTCCTTCAATTTACGGCTTCTAATTATCACTATATTTAAAGTTTTTCTACTCGACAATATAACCTTCATATATCCTAAAACTTAAACATCATTGTAAAACGGTTTAGATAGGACATTTCAATTTTGTACCCATAAATATTCTACTTTCCCCAAAATACATGATGAACTAGTTACACATATGCTACTCGTAGCTGAATTTCATTACGTTTATACACATTGTGAATACAGTCAAACTTGCTTTAAAAGACACCTCTATATAACAAATCACTGTCTATCAAAGGCAGTCTCATTTTTCCCATTAATGAATAGTACATATAATTTTAACGTGTATAGCAAGGGTAACTGCTCATAAAGGTAATATTTTCAGGTTCCCTTGAGTGACCTTTATATACACGCTTCACTGTATATCACTTTGAAGCTTCGAGTTGGATCCAGATAAGACTCACTATATTTTACTGGATAAGATTTAAATAAGACTTACTGATAAATTTAACATCTTTAATCTTTGTCTGAGAGTTCACATTTGCTATCTTCGATACAATCTAATATATATAATAGGTACTTATTGAAATTGTTTTCGGGATCTACTAATATAAGTAATGGATCGCCTAAACAAAAGCAAAAATATTTTATTAGATTGCGGTTGATGTGGATTAAGATATATTACATTAAAGCAATTATAATTTGTTGTTTCAAATGATTCATTCGTGATTTTGTACCAACAAATTAAAATCGAATAAATTTCCCGCCTTCTTGATACTGACGACTAGCTTCCATGTTGTTTTCGTTTTCTCTCTTTTTTTAATATTTCAATGGCATTAAAGATTGCATACCAATCTATTAAGACATATTTAAGTCTCCCTTTGTACTTACGTATGTTGCATGTGTAGGATACTCTTATACATTTTCTTGTGTATCTCAATGGGATTAGAGATTGTATACCTATATATTAAAACATATTTAATGCATTCTCTCTTTTACTTAGATATGTTGCATGTGTAGGATACTCTGATACATTTTTTTGTTTATCTCAATGACATTAAAGATTGCATACCAATCTATAAGACATATTTAATTCTCCCTTTGTACTTACGTATGTTAAATGTGTATGATACTCTTATATTTTGATTCCTTGGGTCTTGACATATGCGATATATGTCACATGACGTTTTGCCAGTACATATACGTCTAAGGCTGAACAATGTTCTATCTATCCCCGTCACATTCTCAAACAGAATTCTCCCCATGTCACATTTATTAAAGCTACTGTCGTTCTGCTTCCTTCTACAAATAGTTACGCCACACAAACTGGAAGTGACTGCAAGAGAGAAATAGTATGACAGTGAGTTAGTAAATCAAGGAAGTGCAGCTGCTACAATGTCATACTCTATATAGGATAATGCTCGATTGCAGTTCTTTCTCCTACTATGTTAGACTCTCTGTGGGGCAATGCTAGAATGCAGTTTCGTTTCATTTCCAAATTTGCAATGCAGACCTGAATCCTTCCTATGCATGTAGTTAACTTTATTTCAGTTAAGATTTACAATATTTCAAGCTTACGTTTTACACAATATTTCTGTTTATTTTATTTTTTCCGACATTTTAAATGCAGTGTTATATATATAAAACTCTACGTACAATTAGGTGTTCATCATATACAATAAACTTTAATTATTAAACTATGATAAAACTATCCTACAATTTCAGTATATCCAACTACCATACGATCATGATTACGACGGTCCATAGTTGTAAATCCAACTACCATACTATCACGACGGTCTCTGAATTGGGTATAAGAAGCAATGTAAAACCCATTTATTAAGAGTTGCTTCCCTTTACAGCATTAAAATGATAAAAATTCCTATGTGTATTTCATTTTTTATTTGACTAATCAGAAATGCATTGTACAGCATGGTGATTTGTGACAAGAATACAAAGTTTTCTGGTGAATTATTGGTTACCTTACGTTACCCCAATTTACCAAAGTCCTCAAATATTAGTGGGGCAGTTACTAAATATAAAAAAAAAAACAATAAAAGATCAAACAAATATCTTTCTGTTCGTCTTTGTGTATTGTACCTGTATTTTTCCCCTTGTCCACCAATGTATATGGGTTTTTTTAAAGCATTTTCTTGTTTTAAAAGGATTAGTTTTACCTTTTCGCCCCTCATTTTTTAACAGGTGGAGTGAATTAACGTGAATTGATCATATTATAACGTACAGACGGACATGGACTGGAACTGAGTCAAAATCTCAAAGAGGCCTTTCACCTCGTAAGTTACAATGGTGACTTATGTCAACATACACAAAAAACAACAACAAACAAACAAGCAGAAATCAAACACGATATGGTCTTTATCAATATGTATTACTATTAGTAATACAATAAAAGAACATATGTATTACAATCCTGGTTTTCTGTCACAGTTAGTGTGTAATACATATAGTAGTTTGTGGTTTGTTAGACGTTATGTTTCTTTTTTGCTACATTAGGATATATACATGATTAATACAATAAATCTAATAAAAAAGTAATATACGAAAAGTTTGAAGATATCATAGGGGTAATCAGAACCCGTAAATCAATTGATTGATTAATGTTTGGTGTTTAACGACACTTTCTGCAATATTTCAGCTATATCATGGCGGACAGTTTTAGTGGTGGAAGAGGCCCGAGTACCCGGAGACAACCACTTACCATGAACAAGCAACTGGTAAACTTTATCACTTGCGGTTAGGAGTCGAGTGCTGCCTTTTTGTAATTTAGAAAGCCGGGCGCGAACCCACGCCGTATTGGTGATAGGCTTGTATGATTTGTTAGGTAAACGCATTGAGCCACCCGGGTCCTTATTCGTCTTGGTTCCTTCCTTTACATTAAATCTTACCGTAAATCGAAGAAAAACAGACAACACAATGGTCAAAAGAAAAGGGACAGACAACGATCTACAAAAGATAACATAGAAAACTAAAGATCAAGCAACACGAATCCCACAAAAAAACGTGGGTGAACTCAGGTGTTCCGAACGGATTAACAGTTCCTACAACACATGTGACACTCCACCCGTGTTGTTACTGTTAAACGACACGTATATGTTTGATTTATGTATTGTGCTCGTGCATATTCATACGGGGCGTACGTACCCACCTCCTAACAATAAAAAAACAACAGTCAGATATCAAATGCTGATTGTCTTGTTAAATCAGTGAACATGCTATCTTCTTTATAACAATTTACATCTTCTGATTTCTAATTCTCGGGAACTCACGGGGTTTGACCCCAATCGGACACTCCCACCGGGGACTAAAGCTGTCCCCATATTTCTGGTCTAAACTAGAACTGTGAGTGACCTCACTGAGTGATACTACCCGCTTGCAATACTATGATGTTCAAGCTTTGGAATGCAGGTATATTAGCAAGTTACCTATGAAAAAAGAACGGATATAGATTAATGTCAAGGAGACAACATCCCATCTCCAAAATAAACTAACCAAGAACATACATCTAGGGGTCGCCACAAGGTCTTCACCAAAGTGGGATTGTTTAAAACCAATACGGTTTCATCAGTATACATGAGGATTACAACATTTCCTATCTTTTGTACTAGAGGATATAGGTCACATCAAATGTTATTGATTCAAAATTAATTATTTATTCTTGAGTAGTTTTTATATTGCAAATATCCAGATGTGAAAAGGTCAATTAAAATCTTATTTCATTCAGGAATAGTTATGCTTACATCACCTTCCAAATTTTTGACGAGAACCGTATTCCTTCATGCACATCTGCAGGCAGTGTATTACAACTGTGTAAAGTTTCATTTAAATCCAATGAGCCGCTTAGGAGTAGTTGCGCTTACAAGCCCATCTCTCCATACAGAACGTATTTCAGAGTATAACTTAAATCATCCCCCCTTCCAAATTTTGGACAGCAACCATATTCCTTCATGCACATCTGCAGGTAGTGTATTACAACTGTGTAAAGTTTCATAAAAATCCAATAAGCTGTTTAGGAGGAGTTGTGCTTACAAGGTGCATGCCCTCCTTCTTTTCGTGAAAGTACAAGTTGCATTATCTCCCCTTCCAAATTTTGGACAGCGACCATATGTCTTCATGCACATATGCAGGTAATGTACTACAACTGTGTAAAGTTTCACAAAAATCCAATAAGCCGCTTAGGAGGAGTTGCGTTTACAAGGTACATGCCCTCCCCCCTTTTCGTGAAAGTACAAGTTGAATTATCTCCCCTTTTAAATTTTGGACAGCAACCATATTCCTTCATTCACATCTGCAGGTAGTGTACTACAAATGTGTAAAGTGTCATAAAAATCCAATAAGTCGTTTAGGAGGAGTTGCGCTTACAAGGTACATGGACGGACGGACAGACGGATGGACGAACGGACAGACGAATGGACGGACGGACAGGGTGATTCCTATATAGCCCCCATACTTTGTTTGCGGGGGGTATAAAAATGCACCCCCTAGCAAAATCCTGTATCCAAGCCTAATGTGTGAGACAATTGTACATATTTAATGCCTGCAGTAGTTATACCCACTTCTAAAAACAAAATGTATTTGTAGATGAATATCTGATACATATGATACCCCCACACACCTAAGAAACAAGACAAGGCAAAGTCGTGCACAGTGTATTACCGGTATAATGTAACCGATAAAAGATCGTGCATGTGCATGTCCTAAATCTGATGTTAACAGGCAAAATATATTGCATGCAAAAAAGATGAATTCATCAAAGGTCGATAGGAATCTCTCGTGTCTCCTGGGACCAGCCATATATCAATATAAACTACATACTTTTTACATATATTTTGTTTGTTCATGACAAGGGTACAAGTTATTCAAGGATATCTCTTAGCTTTCAGATTTTTTTTAAAATTACTTGGTTCGTTTTACATATTGATATATCATGACGTTGTTATTTGTACTTGGCTAATAAAATGAACCAAAACAAAAACGACACATTATCCAAACAGTTCCAAAGCTTAATCGGAAAATCGTACAATGGTACAAAATCGATATCTCTAACACACCTATACATTATCTGACTTGACACAGGCACTTCAATAAAAAGTGGCGGGGTTAAACAAAAGTTTGGATTTTAATTTTTGAACTTGAATTTCTTCTTATTAATTGTGAGTTATATTTTTGTCAATAACACTCTCTTTTTTGTGGTTATCTAACAACTGAATATGGGATTTGGTATTTTTATACGAGTACAAAAGGAGATGAAAACATTATCAGTATGGAAGCACTATATACCCACCATTGGCGTAACTAACAGTAACGCAACAACAATATCTAGGTTTATGTTTATGGTGTTTAACGCCACTTTCAACACTATTTCAGTTATATGGTGGCGGTCAGTTTTATAGGTTGAGGAAAACGGAGTACCCGGAGAAAACCTCCGACCTGCCGGAAGTCACTGACAAACTTGATCACATGAGCGTCAATTTTTGAAAAGTAAAGAACAGGTAGTTATATCATACCATTGACGTATATAAAAATGGATTACGTAATTTTCACAGTTTTATCAATACTGCCAAGTATTTCTGTTATATGGATTGAAGTAAACAATTTAATAAGATTTTGTTTTTCATTATTAAAAAATGTTGATTAAAAGAAATTTTTTTTTCAATTTATTTTTATTTTTTTTTATAATAATTATTTAGACACGAAACTCGATAATACAAATAACACTTTAACATGTAAGATTTTGTTTTTCTTGAAATATAATAAAAATGTTAAATTCAGCTTACCTCTTGCAAATCAAAAAAAATGTACTCTTGTTAATTTTTTGCGCGATTAAATTTTCAATTTCTATTTGCAATTTCTATTTGCATCGAGATTTTTGTCATATTTAGAAAAAAAAATAGTTTGTCCTGCTTATCAGTTTATGATTCATCTGTGATGTAACAGGATCAATACAAAAGAATCCATTTGCCGTCAGAAAAAAACGTAATACCGGTATGTTTTTTGTGACTAATCATTGGTCATTAAATCAATTTTTATTGACTAATAAATATAACGTAGACATATTTTAAAATAATCGAAGCTTATTATGCTGTCATGGCGAGCTGATATACCAAATACAGGCTTTTGAGTTTTCTGTATAAAGGCTTTATTTTCGGATGAAAAATTGAATAAGAACATAACATAGACATATTTTAAAATATCAAAATACAATGCACATTTAATGTAGCCATGCAAACGGAAATAAATCGCTATTCAATTACACTAAATATGTTAGGAACTCCCATTACAGAGACGAGGGGTAGGGATAAAGAAAAGGGTATTATCTACATGGTTGTTTATGTCGGAAATATCGGAAAAGGGTTGGGTGAGGAGGGGGGCTTGTTTTTACATTGAAAATGTTAATAACTCCCATTACAGAGACAAGAGGTAGGGGTAAATAAAAGGTTATAATTTTCTTAACTGTCTATGTAGAAAATATCGGAAAGGGCTTGGGTTGGGGGCTGGGTTTATATAAAGAGTAGTCTTTAGAATAAAATGCAATTCTCAGTTATGGAGTAATATTTTCAATAATTGATGGAACCAACTGTAGTCCCAAAGCGGTTCTGGCGTGTAGGTTGGTAAACCTTGTTTTCATTTCAATTAGCGTACAGTAGAGAAAAGGTACAGTTATTAACTTCCTAAAGTAGTCTTCCGGACTCTCTGCTTCAACATTATCTCTCAATATTTGTCTCCCGCATATTCTAGGTTTTTTAACCTCTATGTCTAGCGATTCACATATTTTAGCACTCCTCTCAAAACACTGGTGGTTGAATTGTTCAACATTTGGTCTGCAGTCTCTGAAATAAATTTACGCTTTTTAAGGCTCTGCCTATGTCAAGTGATCTCTCTTGTAGTGATCTTGTAGAGGACTTTGTTAGTTGGAATAACTTGTGTCCGATCCAAATGTTATATACAGAAAATGTAGTTAACAATTTAATCTAAATCTAGTGATCTGCTGAGCCCTTTCTTAAAAGCTAGGCACCTTTGAACAATAACAATGGTTAGGGACCGATCATTTAACTTGCAGGGGGGGTTATGGTTTTTTGTTTCGTTCAGAATTATTTTTTTTGACAACGCGAGAGTTAAAAATTTTTTTTTCTCTCCAGAATTCAACATTAGGTTATGACAAAAACTCTGAATCAGATTGTTTTTTCCTCCACCAAAATCAGAATATATTATTCAGCAACATTGGGAATCAGAATATTTTTTTAGAAAAAAACCATACCCCCCAAAAGGAAGTTAAATGGTCCGTCCCTTTCGACAAAATCAAAGCTGCAAATGGAATTCAACAAAGAAGTTACATCAGCTTCTTCTGGTCTGGTGTATGTGTGTTTTGGCAGTTTTGTAAAATGCTCAAGGGTTTGAGCAATAGCAGGGAAAAAAATCTAATTTAATTAAGTTATTTTATTTCTAATTAATTTTAATTATTTTATATGTATTTATATTTTCATTTAGAGTTTAAAATATGCTGTATTCATATATTTTCAAAACGGAAACTCGTGTATTTTTTTTTTTTGTAATACAGCAACATTTGCCTTTAATTTTTTTGTAAAAATAAAGGATATTTAAAAAAGAATTTCCTTGAAAGAGCCTCAATTTACAGGTGTTGGTGGTTATACCTATATATGAAATTGTGACACTAGACATGTTTATATAACGGTTTAGACAATACCTGATTAATTGGTATTTTGACAATACATTCATAAAAACTTCAAATAAACTTGAAAATTTGATTTAGCATAATTACTTATAATTACCCCTTTGAAGATTAATTCAATACACAGAAATTAATTTGTATTTTCGTTTACTTTCATCACACAGATCGAAACCATTCGATTAAAAGCCATATCGTGACGTTAACTAACCTTGAAAAGCGTATGTTAATATACGTGCTTGACTTATTCGACGGGGGTGCTGAAGCCCCCAAAGCCCCCCCCCCCCCCCCCCCCCCTGAATCCGCCACTGTACTATGGCGCTAGCAGACGATACATCTCACGTGGGGAAGTGAGTCACATGATCAATATGTACACCATAAACAATTTGAATGACAGACCCCACATCTAGAACAATAACATATGCTGTGTGTTTGTTGTCACCATTTAATTAGTGTGGTCATTTTTGAAAAAATAGACAAACACTACTTAATGAAATATTTGTGGATGAAATAAATGAAAGGTTAATTATTTTTTGTTTCCGTAGTTAATGATGTAGAACTTGTCGATAAGATCTTAAACTTGATACAGCTGTTTACCACAAGGAAATCAAATATGCCAGTTATTTCAAATATAGACTTTCACTTTAAACATGATTTACTAAGCATCATAAATATAACGAAAACGGCTATGTGCGTGATATGTTATATGTCGTAATCATTTTTTCAATGATTTATGCATTTAATTGAAGTTTCAATTTTGCTTTGAAATATTCTTATATAGAACTTACACATTTTAACATTATTAAACTGTTCATATGAACAAATAAATACTTAGCATAAAGTTATACCTTAGAGGTTAGAGTTACGGTTATGGTGTTTAGCGCCACTTTCAACAATATTTCAGTTATATCGAAAGTTATACCTATAATGACGATAATTTCCAACAACACGTGTAGCCGAATATGTATATTGTGTGATAAATACTTCAAGGTATAATGTCGTTGATATTGGTGATTTTTTTTTATCCAGATATTTTGTACAAGGAGTATATTAAAAACATAAAGCAACACCAATTATCGAGCTTTAAAGTGAAACGTCCATCCATTCTATTTTATTTTCATGAAAACCATCTCGAACATAAATTCCTGTCTGTACGACAAAAACGTCTGCCGATGGACAACCTGCAGCGGTTGTACGAGAATTTAACTGATTCTGCTAGAAAAGGAAACAGAAAAGAAGTTTTGTCGAATTATAATAAAACAAGAATTAACATAGACTACCAACATGACAGTTGGATGGAATTGAAGGAAGCGTTGAGAGTTCAAATTCATGCTGAAGTGTAAACCTCAGTGCCGTTGTGCATGTAGTTCGGAAATTGGGACATGCATATTTAATGATACTGGTAGTCTGTGTCTCTAGAATGTCCATTATTGAGTACCCCTTCGGTTTGCTCTTGCATTCATTTTTCTATTTATTTGGATTGTTTTATGTCGGACTTTATTGAACAGAAATAAGGTAAAATTAGTACAATGTCATTTGCTCCAATTTTTCAGCTGAAACCAGATATCCATTTGGGGGGGGGGGGGGGGGGGGGGGGCGGGGGGGTTATCTTATTCTTTTTTAATGGACATTCCGGAATATTACAACAATGTTAGATATAACTATAACATATAATGGACTTGCACTATTCCGCGGTCATTGTTTGGTTGCATCTAGACAATCTTTAGGACATCATTATAATACATTTGGTATGGTGCATGTGGACATTGACATATTCATTTCACATCAGTATTTTAGTTGTCGAAACACAGCCAGCTAGAGATAAAACAAATATATACATTATTATACAATTATTGTGTTAATGTTTTAAGCAGTATTGACATCATGATACCATAAGTCCCAATATCAATGAACAAACAATGTAAAAATAGTAAGAAACAAGTCGAGCACATTTTTAAAAAAACTCTACACCAAAATATATTACAACCATTCTTCACTCTGAGACACAATTAGTATCTACATATAGTAACATTAGTATATCTTCCTATAGTCAAATATATCGCATCATCATTGACAAACATAGTATTGCTATTTTTCTGATAATTAGGAAAACAAATAGTAATTCCCCTGTTAAAAACAAACATTTGTGATCCATAAATTGGTAATTTTTTTTGCCATATTAATTTCTGTGATAGTAAGCTAAATCTACATGTAATCAAAATTATCACCGGGTTTGTAACTATACTAACACAGAGGGTGCCACTAGTGGAGCAGGAACTGCTTGCCTCCCGGAGCACCTGAGGTAACCCCGTTTTTCGTGGGGTTCATGTTACTCGATCTTTAGTTTTTATGTGTATGTTTTGTAGATTGCTGTTTGTCTTTTTGTACTCTTTTTTTCTTCTTTTATATACGGATTCTGATTACCCCTTTGTATCTTCAAACTCTTCTTAAAGCGAAAGCTTATTTTACTGGAAATCAACATTTATTTAGCTTGTGTATTTGTGTTATATTACAAATTTGGCATTTTAAGAAATTCAAAGTTTGACTATAACATTTATATAAAGATAACATGCACATTTTCTTACGTTTTTTTTCATTCTCAAATTGTTTATGCTATCAAATGCATCAATGTATTTGTTTATCAACACACAGGGGGCCGTCGTGGCGGTGAATATATGGTAGTTGGATTTACAACTACCTATGTAATCAGTGGCTATCACCACTGATGTGAGTTCGAATCTCGATCAGGGCGAGATGTACAATATTATGTGATAAAGTTTTTCAGTGACTTGCGACAGGTCGATTATTTTCCCCGGGTCCTCCGGTTTCCTCCACCAATAAAACTGACGTCCACGATATAATTGAAATATTGTTGAAAGTGGCGTTAAACAGTATCAAGCAAACACGGAAACATCAACACGCAGACACAGGTATTGTGAAGTTTGAATATTTCAAAGTTGTAGCATTAAAAAGATCTATAAATACTATCAGGCAATAGTATACAGTTATTTAATGAGAGTGCAGGCAATAAATCAAAATATTTTTCCCGAGGTATTGGTAATGACAAAAGTGCTAATTTGCCCGAGGTCAACGACCGAGTGCAACAGAACACTTTGGTCTTTCCCAATACCGAGGGGAAAATTGTTTGATTAATTATAATTGTTTTAGACAAATTAAAAAGAACTACTGTTTTCAATATTTAAATATTGTTTAACAATTTTAACAAATAACACAAATTATGTTTTCATAATAAACATGAAGATTTTTAAATTTGTTAAATCTGCGCTTATTTTTAGACTGTGCGAGGGACATATATGTCCCTTGTTGATAGACTGTGCTAGGGTTATATATGTCCTTTTGGAATGGAATATTACGTTTATTTTCTTTAAGAATAAGCTACGCAAATACGCTATAATTAGGTTGCACCATATGAAGTTATATACAGTTATTGCACATATAGAACCTCTTCAGAATTAAAAAGAGGTACGTCACATTGCTGTTAAAATGACGCCACTCTGCTGAAAGAACCATCACGCCAGGAATTGTACCGCACACACAGTTATGATTATACACGAAACGTCACAGTCAAAAGGTTAAATCGTTTTAGAATACGACGCTTTCATAAGGTGTAATCCGGTGTCGACTAGACAAGATTTCGGATTTGTAATAAATATTCATGAGATTGTTTTGACCAATCACAGTAAAGGTTAAAGGTACCCGAGCAATAGAACACCAGGCAATAGAAAACCAGGCAATAGATCACCAGGCAATAGAACACTAGAAAGCGCCAAAACCCCAAAAATAGTTGAAAATAAAACATACTTTATAGAACATGTAAAACTTTACAATTAGGTAATAACATATTACAATACATGAATATTCATAACAATAATATTTTTATTCAAGGGATGTAACTCACATAGAAAGCTTTCTGTTAAACCTCCATTACCATATTAATTCGATCGCTACATTTGAACCTGTTATCTCCTATAAATAGACAAAAAACAAAATGAAGTGAGTGAGTGATTGTTGTTTAACGCCAATAACAAAATAAATATAATGCTATACAAATATTTCATGTGATTGTGGTCAATATACAAGAATATTTTCCAGAGGTACCATTGGCAATATAACACATTCATGCAATTCAATGTACCGAAGGAAAATGTTCTTGTATATTGACCACAGTCACATCGAATATTTGTTATAATATATTTTAATAGTAAAATAATTAATCAAGGTTAAAAAAAAAATTAATAAGTGTAACTTGACATACAATAGATTAATTTCCAGTTGAAACCGGAAATCGTCACCAGGCAATATAAACTCACGCGCGGGAATTTCAAATGTGAAAACATCCCGCACGAGGTTATATTTCCTGGTTGGCGTGCAAGTGAAACTAGAATAGAAAAAAATATTGAATTTCAAACATTTAAAGAAATTTAGTTCTATAATATAACATACAACATTATATTTGACGAAAAGACGATAACGGAAGTGAACTTTTGATAATAAACTAAAAAGTATATTATTCTAATGTGTCAGGTTTATGAAACTCGGATAACATGCACATGAGTTTTCTTCACTTTTAGTAAGAAAATAGTAAAACTAAATCTTTCAAAATATTTCAGAGAATTAAGTTATACTCGAACAGTATACATGTATGCTATTAATAATTAAAGTATATTGAAATAATTATCCAGGGGTCAACTCTTTACATTACAAAAACCTCACACGATGGACAAAAAACATATACTGATACTATATTATATTTCCGATAATGTTAATCTGAAAAATAAATAATACACATATTAGATCATACATACATGTACATTCTATATATACTAAATGTAGCTTATTTATTAATTTATTTATTAAATATTTTATTTTTTATTTTATTTTTTATTTATTTATTCATTCATTCATTTATTATCTATGTAATATATTTGCATGTAATGTTAAACTAATTGATTTAATTTCTTTCAAATTAATTATTCAACAAAATATAATAAGAATTAAATAAAATATAAACTGTTCACTATTTTGCTCATAAAATGATATAAATATTGAATATATATTTCATCACAGTAATAAAATATTGACTACGAGATATTTACTGATATTGATGGTTGACATAGTATTTTGTCTTGATTAGTAAAGTGTTCTAAAGTCTTTAGTAACTACATACAGCTATTAGCGAAGCAGTGCATGATAAATATGTAATACATTATGTTATATAGAATATAATTACATAGAATATAATTAATTGTTTAACAAATAGACTATATATGTATATAGCATAAACAACATCAAGGTGATGAGTACAACAAAAGCACATGAAGCTCGTTGTATTATGTTAAGTTAAATGATAAAACAACGAGCATGCGCAACAAATATCAGGAAGTCAAACCAAATCGAATATTAATATGAAAAAAAAATACTACATTGTCTGTCGGAACATTTCCAAAATCAAATATCAAAATCGTAGAAATAGGCAAAATCGATACTCCTAACACACAAATACACGGCCTCACACTTTCCTTGCTTGGCATAGGCACTTCAATAGAAAGTGGCGGGGTTAGACTAGTCTGCCCAAGCCTTGAATAAATTCATAAACGATGACAGAATACAATGAAAGAAACAGTAACGATAGATGTATATGAATATTGTGATGAAGTTAAATTATTATCAGACAATTCACCAATTAAGGATAAGGGATATGGTATTGATAGCCACTTTCAACACTATTTCAGTTATATCGTGGCGGTCAGTTTTATTGGTGGAGGAAATGACGTTGTGATTAACAAATATGACGTTTATTTTTCGGAAAATTGTCAATGTCATACCAGGTTTGTACTAAGTCCTCAAATATATTTCCACTGAGAAAATATGTACTAACAGAAGCGCGTTTTAGTAGAATTCAGCATATAATTTGTTTCATGGACGTTGTTTCCTATGATATAAATGAAAAAGCTGACACATGTTTCCCCTAAGTAATCACACATTTCTATCTTGCTATGGAACCATTCAAAATTCTTGATTTTAATCAGAGTTTAAAATGATCAAATTGTACATCATGCCCAACTGATTTTACTATATTTACATGATAACATATGGGCGTGTGGTATACATGTATTTCTGAAGACAAATTTGGCTTAAAGAATGTGATTCTGTCCTTCTCGAGTAGACATTTTAAGGGAGGTGAAATATAATTGATGATACTATCAAAACGTAAAACTAATAAATACTCACTAAAGCAATGGCTAAAACTAGACGGTTGTAAGTTTTCCAGGTAAGTTCCACTATAGTCATTGCAAATTACAGATCTTGAAAACTTCTGGTTTACTCTGAGCCATCTCCAGAATGGAACATTATAACAACCACCGCAATACATATCAAAATTACTGAAAATACAAATATCAATTTAGTGTAATATAGCCGCACCTGTATTAAGAGGTCACATTTGGAACAAATAAAAATATGGCCTTTCTTTACAGGTGACTTCTTAATAGATGTTCCTTTCATATGAAATGTTCTATGACATGATAAGGAAATGTTACCTTTGATTACAGGAGACTGCTTAATAGAGATGACCACATGGACATGTTTGACTATACAGTATAGTGTTACTTTTAATTCCAACATGTAGAATAGACATAGAAAGAGATACTTACACACAACACATATATTTGTGGCTATATACTGTATCTAAATGGACATAAACTGAGTTGCATATAACATAAAAATGTCATTCAGGAAGATTGAATACAACTGACAATGTAAAACCTTGCTTAACAGGGCTAAATATTTGAAACCTGTGAAACATTACCATATTTTATATTTTAGCTTTAAAGCAGGTAGTAGTCATGGTTTGTATTGTCCCACGAGTAATGGTCAGTAAAAAGCATATTCCACCGCAGTAAATTACTCGCATTCACTGCTATTGTACTGACAATACATTTTATTTATGTATTTATTTTGTCATTAATGTTGTGTATGTGCTCTTTTTGAGTGGAAGCAAATCTGCAATTCTTTAAATTAATTGTTTATATCTGTATTGGCGTTGGAGGGGTTGAGATCCCATTACCGGTTTAATTCCGCCACACTTTTGTGCTGATCCGATAATTGGACATGGATTTTCAGCGCCATATGTCGTGCTCTCTTTGTGTTGAATGGTTTCAGGAGAGAGGTTGCTATTCGTTTTGTTGATATTGGTGGAATTGTTCACTATGATTTTAAGTGCATTTTTTTTACCAATAAAAGAGTCAAATAAACTCTAATGTTATTTAAAACTAGTAAAGCTGTTTTGGCACTTTATTCATGCAATGTAAAGCGATAAATGAAAAATTTAACAGTATAAGCATGGAAATGAAAAATGATTAGAACTTAAGAACGACGCTATGTTCTGCCATAACAGTAAAACTTGGCAGTCCTTTTTGAGCTTTGACATTGCAATATAAATACAATAGAGATGTACTGCTAATGGAAAACAAAATTGGAAATACGTATGAAACAACCCAAAACACCTCGTCAAAGGCTCGGGCTTCTACTTATTTCAACAGGGCATAATGCAACTATATAACTTTAACTGCAACTTCATAGCGTACATTATAACTATATAGCGTACACTACAACTACATAGCATACACTACAACTATATTGCGTACACTACAAATACATAGCGTGCATTACATACTGAATATTACATGTCAAAATCTGTATCACATGCCGTATCAACCCGAGAACCTTATATCACCCCAAGGGTCACCGGCCCGAGGAGTGATATAGGTCGAGGGTTGATACGACATGTGATACAGATTTTGACATGTAATGTTCATTATATCATATATTTCAACCATGCCTTTGATAATACATGTATTTTATTAAAATTTTTAATTTTTTTGAAATTATATGTATGTTATATAGTTGTAGTGTATGCTATGTAGTTGTAATGTACGCTAAATATGCATAGTGTACGTTTCATAGTGGTAGTGTATGATATGTAGTTATAGTCTACGCTATATTGTTGTAGTGTACATTATATAGTTATATCATAAATTTAGATTAAAATACAGGTGTTTTGTATATGCATTATCAATCATTGTCTCAAGCCTATATCGTTTATACCCTATATCGCATACCCTATATGGCCCTTGGGGTGATATAGGGTTCTCGGGTTGATACAGCATGTGATACAGATTTTGACATGTAATATTCAGTATATAGCGTGTATTACAACTATTTAGTACATAACATAAAGAAATAGTAAATGTTCATTGGTTGTTAGCTAGGAACTATATTTCAACAGTATAGTTCATTTCTTGACTACGGGAGACTATACTTCGCAACAGGCACTATACTAAAATGACCATTCTTCCCGCGGGACTATACCAAATTTCCCGCGAATTGACGTGATGAATTTTCAATAAAAGTTACTTCCCTTGATAAGGCGCTACGATTAACAGTTGATTACGTCATTGCTTACATTGCCGACATGGCTGCCAGATTCGGCAACACGGATGCCGACGAATTCACATTGCAACAGCAAAATGTAAAGACAAAAGCGGCCACCAAATATGCAGTTAAAGTTCTCTCGGACTTCATGTTGGAATAAAATTATGACGGGGAGATATGCACAATGGATATTGTTGTACTCAGTGGCATTTTACAAGACTTTTACGATAATGTCAGAACCAGCAAGTGGAGATTCTAAAAGTTCATTAGTTGCCATTAGGCATTAGACATGTTATGTACTAAATTTATTATGTACTTCTCCCTCGGGAACCGTTCTCCTATAGTGTTGTCTGGGAAGGTATAGTGCCATCGCCTACCGGCTTGGGCACTATACCTACCCAGACAACACTATAGGAGAACGGTTCCCTTGTGAGAAGTCCATAATAGGATAATAGCGTGCATTACTATTCTATTATTTTCTACTCCTGAGGGAACTGTTCTCCTACAGTTATGTCTGGTGAGGTATAGTGCCTGAGCCACCAACGAAGGCACTATACCTCACCAGACAACACTATGATATAGGAAAACTGTTCTCGAGGGAGAAGACAATAACATATTTAGTACATAACATCCCATTCCAGACAAAAAAGAAAAACACACTCAAATTCAATATAATAATAATAAAATTTACAATGTAACATTATGTTTGCATTCCCAAACCTGGCCATGTTGATAGCGGACTACAGCGCGAGTCTATTTTAAGGGAGATAAATCTTGACAAAAATATATAAAAATTACGCAGGAAAATCTATGTCACAGGTATATTCCCCGCGGGAAATCTTTTGAAAGTGGTATAGTTCCCGTCGTTAGGTTTAGTCACCCGTTGTCAAGTGTACTGTTCAAAAATAGTACACACTGATTATGCAATCAAAATACAGCATTTTCATATGTTAGGTACTAAAACTATATAGCGGACATTACTATTCTATTGTTTTCTACTCCTGAGGGACCTGTTCTCCTATAGTGTTGTCTGGTGAGGTATAGTGCCTGAGCCAACGGAGAGGGCACTATACCTCACCAGACAACACTATATGAAAACTGTTCTCGAGGGAGAAGACAATAATATATTTAGTACATAACATCCCATTCCATAAAAAAAAACCACACACTCAAATTCAACATAATAATAATTATAAAATTTATAATGTAATATTATATTTGCATTGCCAAACCAGGCCATGTTGACAGCAGACTACAGCGCGAGTCTATTTTAAGGGAGATAAATCTTGACAAAAATATAAAAAAAATTACGAGGGAAAATCTATACCACAGGTATAGTCCCCGCGGGAAATTGTTTCAAACTGGTATAGTTCCCGTCGCTAGGTATAGTCACCCGTTGTCAAGTGTACTGTTCAAAAATAGTACACACTGATTATCCAATCAAAATACAGCATTTTCATATGTTATGTACTAAAACCATATAGCGTACACTACAACTACATATAGCATACATTACCACTATAAAACGTACCCTATAACTATATAGCGTACACTACCACTATATATTGTACACTACGACTATAACATGTAAAATGCAAATATATAAAGCAATATTACTTACAGTGTAGTTAGCTGTGGTAGATTCTCAAACGTCATATTGCTGACAAATGATATATTGTTGTTCCTTATGTTTCTGAAATTAGTATCCACATTTACAAAAGCAGCAAAGAAAATTAAATTATTGTGAAAAACTCAACATGTCTAATGAGAAACGTCTGAAGATACCAAAGAGGTAACCAGAAGAAATAAATCAATCGAAGAATAACAAACAATATAATGTCCTAAAGAAATAGGACAAAAAGACAAATGCTGATCTACAAAAATTACACAATAAACTAAATATTGAGCAACAGGAAGGCCACAAAAACGTGGATGAGCTCGGCGACCCCGGAAGGGCAAGACGTTTCTGCTCCACTAGCGGCATCCGTCGTGCTACTCTTGTTAAAAACCCTGAAGCTACTAAGTCTCTTGACACCACAGCCAAGTCTTAGTCATCTACATAAGTTACTTACTAAGTCACTTCCCACCACATCTTAGTCTTAATCGTCTCCGTACGTTACTTATTAAGTTACTTCCCACCAGGGCCTGCGTCATCTCCGCGCGTTACTTACGAAGTTATTTCCCATCAAGGCCTAGGCTTAGTCATCTATGCAAGTTACTTACAAACTCACTTCCCACCACGGGCTGAGTCATCTACGTTAGTTACTTCCCATCAGATCCTGGACAATAATCTACGTAAGTTATTTACTAAGTCACGTCCAACCACATACTAGTCTTAATCGTCTCCGTACGTTACTTACAAAGTAACAGTCCGCCACGGTCTTAGTCATCTAGGTAAGTTACTTACTAAGTCACTTCTCACCACAGCCTAGTCTTATTCGTCTCCATACGTTACTTACTAAGTAACTTCCCACCATGGCCTGAGTCATCTACGCAAGTTACTTTCCATCACAGCCTAGTCATAATGATCTACGTAAGTTACTTAAAGGGACATTAGCTACGATTTTGACCAAAAAAATATATGTCTTGGAAATTGGTAAATAGCTTTAAAATGAATTAATAAAGGTAAATATTTCACATTAAACAGCTTATTGAACCACTTTTCGCCTTTTGAGAACGAAAATTACCATCGATTAATTATGTCCTTGCAATCAAATAATTTGACTTCGTTTTTTCCGTATGCAACTGACCTTACTAAGTGACAGGTAAAAACGAATAATTTGTATTTTGTCGCTTATTAACTGCAAACTTGTATGGTTCTTTGTCCGTAATTAACACCGACTAAAAGCAGATTCACAAAAAATAAGAAATATCTGCATTGTTGTACTGATTTAATGACAATTCGACAAACTCCGTAAACAATGTCGATAATTAATAAGATGGCGTCCATTTCTTGATCGATCTCAAAACACGAGCAGTTGCACGTTTTTTCCCCGATGCGCGTACATTTCATATCATTTGAAAGTTACAGAAACACGTTTTATTAAGGCATCAATCATATCTGATAGTTTCTATGGGTAACAAAATTTACGATTATGGCAGATAATGCCCCTTTAAGTTACTTACTAAGTCACTTCCCACAACATCATAATCTTAATCGTCTCCGTACGTTACTTACTAAGTAACTTCCCACCACGACCTGAGTCATCTATGTAAGTTACTTCTCACCATAGCCTAGTCATAGTCATTACCGTAAGTCACTTCCCGCCACATCCTAATCTTAATCGTCTCCGTACGTTACTTACTACTCAATTCCCACCATGGCCTGAGTCATCTACGTAAGTTACTTCCCACAACAGTCTTAGTTATCTACATAAGTTACTTACTAAG
Source organism: Bathymodiolus brooksi (assembly GCA_963680875.1). Lineage (NCBI taxonomy): Eukaryota > Metazoa > Mollusca > Bivalvia > Mytilida > Modiolidae > Bathymodiolus > Bathymodiolus brooksi. The sequence goes on from OY804587.1 coordinate 67,498,759, forward strand.
TCACTTCCCACTACATCCTAGTCTTAATCGTCTCCGTACTTTTACTTACTAAGTCACTTCCCACAACGGCCTTAGTCATCTACGTAAGCTACTTTCCACAACAGTCTTAGTGATCTACTAAGTCAAATCCCACAACGGCCTTAGTCATCTACGTAAGTTACTTCCCACAACGGTCTTAGTGATCTACTAAGTCACTTCCCACCACATCCTAGTCTTAATCGTCTTCGTACGTTACTTACTAAGTCACCTCTCACAAGGGCTTAGTCATCTACGTAAGTTATTTACTAAGTCACTTCCCACCACATCCTAGACTTAATCGTCTTCGTACGTTACTTACATGTACTTAGTTATTTCCCACCACGGCCAGATTCATCTCCGTACGGTACTTACAAAGTCTCTTCCCACAAGGGCCTTAGTCATCTGCGTAAGTTACTTCCCACCACAGCCTAGTCCTAGTCATCTACGTAAGTTACTTAGTAAGTCACTTCCCACCACATCATAGTCAAAGTCATCTCCGTACGCTACATACAGTCACTTCCCACCACGGCCTTAGTCATCTACGTAAGTTACTTCCCACTACAGCCTAGTCATAGTCATCTACGTAAGTTATTTATTAAGTCACTTCCCACCACATCCTAGACTTAATCGTCTCCGTACGTTACTTACTAAATCACTTTCCACTACGACCTGAGTCATCTACGTAACCTACTTACTAAGTCACTTCCAACCACGGCGTGAGTCATCTACGTAAGTTACTTACTAATTCACTTCTCACCACAGCCTAGTCGTAGTCGTTTCCGTACGCTACTTACTAAGTTATTTCCCTCCAAGACCTGTCTCGTTTACGTAAGTTACTTACTAAATCACTATCCACTACAGTCTTAGTCATCTACGTAAGATACTTATTAAATCACTTCCCATCACGGCCTTAGTCATCTACGTAAGGTACTTACTAAGTTACTTCCCACCATGGCCTAATCTTAATCGTCTCCGTACGTTACTTACTGAGTTACTTCCCATCATGGCCTGATTCATCTCCGTACGTTAGTTTTTTGCGCTTTTTTAATATACCATAACTCATTCTAAAATGCTTAAATTTTAATTGAGGGTCGGAACATTGACATTTATTATAGTTATGGTGTTTTTCATCTAAACTATAAAACTTTGGTTTCTAACGACCACGGCCTTAGTTGTCTTCATAAATTAAATGCTAGCAATGTTCAAACCAGACTGGTTAATGTACGACCAACTCAAAACAGCCTTCATAATTCAATTCGTACAACTTTAACCCAACGATAACAACCACAACCTATTGGATGGCCCAAGACACGACTACGTTACGTGTCGTATTCAGATGAATCCAGTTTTCCCCCATTAGCTTTCAGATGAACGTTTATCTTCCAGAGACATCACACTAGATCGTACATAGTCTATTACATTACCCGAAAGCAGTAACTATAATATGTATTATATTGATATATTGACTATACTCAAATTATACTCAATAATACTTACAGATAATACAAACTTGGTAGATTGATGAAAGCGTTGTCCCCGATAACTGATATTTTATTGTAGTCTAAACGTCTGTAAATAATCAATTTATACATATATATATATAAGTTACTTAGTATATATCGTCCATATATTTCCACTCCTTTTTAATCATTAAATATCACCAAAACAGCTTGGTTGATGTGTTTTTTTAATATACTATAACTCATTGTAAAATGTTTAATTATTAATTGAGTGTCGGAACATTGACTTTATTTCATAGTCGTCGTGCTTTTTATCTATACTATAAAAACATTGGTTACTTATCAAGTTACTAACGACCACGCCTTAGTTGGCTTCATAAACTAAATACTATTATTGTTCAAACCAGACTGGTTAATGTACGAACAACTCAAAAGTGGCTTCATAATTCAACTCGTACAACTTTAACCCAACGATAACAGCCACAACCGATATGGATGGACCAAGACACGACTACGTTACGTGTCGTATTCAGATGAATCCAATTTCCCCTCTTTAGCTTTCAGATGGATATGTATCTTCCAGAGAAATCACACTAGATCGTACCTATTCTATTACATTACTCGAAAGCATTAACTATAATATGCATTGTATTGATATATTGACTTTATACTCAAATTATACTCAATAATACTTACAGCTCATACAAAAGTGGTAGATTGTTGAAAGCGTTGCTCCCTATAACTGATATTTTATTGTTGTATAAATATCTGTAAATAATCAATTTATATCCACAGTTTACTCAGTATATAGCGTTCATAGTTTTCTACTCCTTTTTAACTATTAAATAATTCAAATATTACCAAAACAGGTGGGTTGTTTTTGTGCTTTTTTTTAATATACTATAACTCATTGTAAAATGCTTAAATGTTAAATGTGAGTCGGAACATTGGCATTATTTAATAATCGTGGTACTTTTCATCTATAATATAAAAACATTGGTTACTTATCAAGTTACTAACGACCACGGCCTTAATTGTCTTCATAAATTAAATATTAGTAATGTTCAAACCAGACTGGTTAATGAACGAACAACTCAAAAGAGGCTTCATCATTAAACTTGTACAACTTTAACCCAATGATAACAACCACAACATCTTGGATGGACCAAGATACGACTACGTTAAGTAATGTATTCAGATGAATCCAGTTCCCCCCTTTAGCTTTCAGATGGACGTGTAGCATCCAGAGACATCACACTAGATCGTACCTAGTGTATTACATTACTCGAAAGCATTAACTGTAATATGCATTGTATTGATATATTGGCTTTATATTCAAATTATACTCAATAATATTTAGAGTAGTCAAACTTGTTAGATTGTTGAAAGTGTTTTCCTCTATAACTGATATTTTATTGTTGTATAAATATCTGTAAATAATTAATTTATATCCAGTTTACTCAGTATATAGCGTCCATAGTTTCTACTCTTTTTCAACCAATAAATAATATAAATATTTCTACAATAGGTTCTGTTTATTTGTGTTTTTTTCAATATACTATAACACATTGTAAAATGTTTAAATTTTATTTGCGAGTCGGAACATTGACATTATGTTATAGTCGTGGTACTTTTCATCTATAATATAAAAACATTGGTTACTTATTGTTCAAACCAGACTGTTTAATGTACGAACAACTCAAAAGAGGCTTCAAAATTCAACTCGTACAACTTTAACCCAACGATAATAACCACAGCCTCTTGGAAGGATCAAGATACGACTACGTTAGGTGTCGTATTCAGATGAATCCAGTTTCCCACTTTAGCTTTCAAAAGGACGTGTAGCATCCAGAGACATCACACTAGATCGTGCCTAGTCTATTACACTATCGAAAGCATTAACTATAATTTATCCTGCAATCAGTACATTTGCTGTACAAATATGCTATACGAATACATTTTTGCTTTATTCGTACTAGACGAATAAACTTTCCTGGTACCCTGTAGCTATGTAGAGCGGAGGGTGAAGACAAGTATGAAACTGGTACTAATGTAACGCGGACCACGAAGAAGACACCCTTGACAACATTTATGAAAGGCGAGGAATGACGCTTGTTTCTGTCCTTTTTGTTTAAATCTGACAAGTTTTCCGACTTTTTTGACATTGCAGGATAAACACAATATACGTACATTGTCGTTAAATATAAAATTCATTTGTACTCGCTGCGAAACAGGCCGGAAAAGCTCGCCGAAGGCTCGCTATTCTGCCTGTTTCTAAAGCTCGTACAAATAAATTTTATATTTACCGACAATGTACGTATATTGTATATATGCATTGTAGAGATATATTGGCTTTATACTCAAATTATACTCAATAATACTTACAGAGTAGTCAAATTTGTTAGAATGTTGAAAGTGTTTTCCTCTATAACAGATATTTCATTATATTGCAAACGTCTGTAAATAATCAAGATTTATATCTAAAATTTACTCAGTATATAGCGTTCATAGTTTCAACTGCTTTTCAATCATTGAGTAAATTAAATATTACCAAATTAGGTTCTGTTTATATTTGTGTTTTTTTAATATACAATAACTCATTGCAAAATGTTAAAATTTTAATTGTGAATCGGAACATTGATATTATTTTGTAGTTGTGGTGCTTTTCATCTATACTATAACACATTGGTTACTTATCAAGTTACTAACGACCACGGCCTTAGTTGTCTTCATAAATTAAATACTAGTATTGTTCAAACCAGATTGGTTAATGTACGAACAACTCAAAAGAGGCTTCATCATTCAAGAAAATATAGAAGAAAATTGTGAAATTATATGGAAAATATGGAAGAAATTTAAGTTGAATAGTGAAAAGATATGAAAGAAAATATTCAACTTGCCTTTCTTCTATATTTTCCAAATCTTTTCACTATTCAACTTGAGCTTCTTCCATAATTTCCATATCTTATCACTATTCAACTTACTTTTCTTCTGTATTTTCCCTATTTTTCTACTATTTTCTTCTGTATTTTTCATATCATTTCACTATTCAACTTGCCTTTCTTCCATATATCCCAAATCTTTTCACTATTTGACTTGCCTTTGTTCCATATTTTCCATATCATTTCACATTTCAATTTACTTTTCTTTCATATTTTCCATATCATTTCACTATTCAATTGTAGCATCCAGAGGGATCACACTAGATCGTACCTAGTCTATTACATTACTCGAAATCACTAATTATAATATGTATTGTATTGATATATTGGCTTTTTGCTCAATAATACTTACAGATCATACAAACGTGGTAGATTGTTGAAAGTGTTGTCCCCTATAACTGATATTTTATTGTTGTATAAATATCTGTAAATAATCAATTTATATATAAAAGTATATAGAGTCCAAAGTTTCTACTGCTTTTCGACCAATAAATAATTTAAATATTACCAAAATAGGTTCTGTTTATTTTTGTTTTGTTTTCAATATAGTATAACTCATTGTCAAAAGTTTAAATTTTTATTGTGAGTCGGAAATTTGACATTTTTGTAGTCATCGTGCTTTTCATCTATACTATAAAACATGAATTATTTATCAAGTTGCTAACGACCACGGCTGTTGTTGTCTTCATAAATTAAATACTAGTATTGTTCAAGCCAGACCGGTTAATGTACGAACAACTCAAAAGAGGCTTCATAATTCAACTCGTACAACTTTAACCCAACGATAACGACCACATTCTCTTGGATGGACCAAGAAATGACTACGCTACGTGTCGTATTCAGATCAATCCAGTATTCCCCTTTAGCTTTCAAATGGACGTGTAGCATCCATAGGCATCACACTAGATCGTACCTAATCTATTACATTGCTCGAAAGCATTAACTATAATATGTATTGTATTGATATATTGGTTTTATACTCATATTATACTCAATAATACTTACAGATAACACAAATTTGGTAGATTGTTGAACGCGTTGTGTTCTACAACTGATATTTTATTGTTGTGTAAAACTCTGTAAATATTCAATTTATATATCAAAGCTACTCAGCATATAGCGTCGATAGTTTCTACTCCTTTTCATCCATTAAATAATTTAAATATTACCAAAATAGGTTCTGTTTATTTTTGTTATGTTTTAATATACTATGACTCATTGTAAAATGTTTAAATTTTAATTGTGAGTCGGAACATTGATATTATTTTATAATCGTGGTGCTTTTCATCTATAATATAAAAAAAAACAGTTGTTACTTATCACGTTACTTACGACCACGGCCGTAATTGTCTTCGTAAATTAAATACTATTATTATATAGATAGCTGTTAATAACCGAATTTTCTGAGTGAAATAAAAACGATAATTTCACTCTCGCTATATTTCGCGCCATTTCTTTGTCGACGTCATATGAAGACATTCAGTTTGAAACGTAAAGATTAGACGTTATTTGGCTTCGTGTACGCTTCAATTTTGATTAAATTTAACTAAAATACTATTTCAAGGTAAACATTTTAATTATTTTATTGTCGTAGGTGGCGCCATGTCTTTTGAAGCGATACACATTATAGTGCATCTCCACGCTACACATGTAATATAGTGCAATTAAGATCATTTTACATTAAATTCGATTCGAAACATTTATTTTTATCTATATAATAAATACTATAACTAATTGACCAGTTTCATTATCAAAAATATGTCACTCATGACCAAATAAACGTTGCAACTCACTCACGCGCTGCGCACATTCGTGAGTTAATGCGTTATTTGGTCATTCGTGACACAATTTTTATAAGGAAACTTGTCAATTAGCTATAGTATAAATATTGTTCAAACCAGACTGGTTAATGTACGAATAACTCAAAGGAGCCTTCATAATCCAAATCGTCCAACTTTAACTCAACGACATCAAGCGAAACCTCTTGGATGGATCAAGACACGACTACGTAAGGGGTCGTATTTAGAGGAATCCAGCTTCCCACCTTTAGCTTTCAGATGAACGTGTATCATCCAGAGACATCACACTAGATCGTACCTAGTATATTACATTACTCGAAAGCATTAACTATAATATGTATTGTATTGATATATTTGCTTTATACTCAAATTATACTCAATAATACTTACAGCCTATACAAACGTGGTAGATTGTTGAAAGCGTTGTCCTCTATAACTGATATTTCATTATACTGTAAGTGTCTGTAAATAATCAAGATGTATATCTAAAATTTACTCAGTATATAGAGTCCAAAGTTTGTACTGATTTTTGACCAATAAATAATTTAAATATTACCAAAATAGGTTCTGTTTATTTTTGTTTGTTTTAAATATGCTATAGCTCATTGCAGAATGTTTCAATTTTAATTATTAGTCGGAACATTGACATTATTTTGTAGTTGTGGTGCTTTTTATCTATACAGTAAAACATTGGTTACTTATCAAGTTACTAACGACCACGGCCTTAGTTGTCGTCATCAATTAAATATCAGTTTTGTTAAAACCAGACTGGTTAATGTACGAACAGCCCAAAAGATGCTTCATAATCAAAATCCGCCAACCTTAACCTAACGACAACAAACACAACCTCTAGGATGGATAATGACACGACTACGTTGCGTGTCGTATTCAGATGAATCTAATTTCCCACGTTTAGCTTTCAGATGGACGTGCATCATCCAGAGACATCACACTAGATCGTACCTAGTCTATTACATTACTCGAAAGCATTAACCATAATATGCATTGTATTGATATATTGGCTTTATACTTAAATTATGCTCAATAATACTCACATAGAATCCAAACTACGTAGATTGTTGAAAGTGTTGCTCCCGATAACTGATATTTTATTGTTGTATATATATCTGTAAATAATCAATTTATATATAAAAGTTACTCAGTATATAGAGTCCAAAGTTTCTACTGCTTTTCGACCAATAAATAATTTAAATATTACCAAAATAGATTCTGTTTATTTTTGATTTGTTTTTAATATAGCATAACTCATTGTAAAATGTTTAAATTGTAATTGCGAGTCGGAAATTTGACATTTTTGTAGTCATCGTGCTTTTTATCTATACTATAAAACATTGGTTACTTACCAAGTTGCTAACGACCACAGCCTACTTGTCTTCATAAATTAAATACTAGTAATGTTCAAACCAGACCGGTTAATGTACGAACAACTCAAAAGAGGCTTCATAATTCAACTCGTACAACTTTAACCCAACGATAAGAACCACATTCTCTTGGATGGACCAAGACATGACTACGTTATGTGTCGTATTCAGATGAATCCAGTTTTTCCCTTTAGCTTTCAAATGGACGTGCAGCATCCGGAGGCATCACACTAGATCGTACCTAGTCTATTACATTAGTCGAAAGCATTAACTATAATATGTATTGTATTGCTATATTGGCTTTATACTCAAATTATACTCAATAATACTTACAGATAACACAAATTTGGTAGATTGTTGAACGCGTTGTGTTCTACAACTGATATTTTATTGTTGTGTAAAAATCTGTAAATAATCAATTTATATATAAAAGTTACTCAGTATATAGCGTCGATAGTTTCTACTCTTTTTCAACCATTAAATAATTCAAATATTACCAAAATAGGTTGTTTATTTTTGTTTTGCTTTTAATATACTATAATTCAATGTAAAATGTTTAAATTTTAATTACGAGTCGCAACATTGATATTATTTTATAATCGTGGTGCTTTTCATCTATAATATAGAACACATTTGTTGCTTATCAAGTTACTTACGACCACGGCCTTAGTTGTCTACATAGATTAAATACTATTATTATATAGATAGCTGTTAATTACCGAATTTTCCGACTTAAATAAAAACGATAATTTCACAGTGAAATTATCGTTTTTAATTTCACTCTCGCTATATTTCGTGCCATTTTGTTGTCGACGTCATATGAATACTTTTGGCTTCGTGTATGCTTCAATTTTGATTAAATTTAACTAAAATACTATTTCAAGGTAAGCATTTTAATTAATTTATTGTCGTAGATAGCGCCATGTTTTTTGAAGCGATACACATTATAGTGCATCTCTACGCTACACACGTAATATAGTGAAATTAAGCTAATTGTATATTAAATTCGATTCGAAACATTTATTTTTATCTATATAATAAATACTATAACAAATTCACGAGTTTGATTATCAAAAATATGTCACTCATGACCAAATAAACGTTGTAATCCACTCATACGCTGCGCCCATTCGTGAGTTAATGCGTTATTTGGTCATTCGTGGTGACATATTTTTTATAATGAAACTTATCAATTAGTTATATTATAAATATTGTTCAAATCATACTGATTAATATACGAACAACTCAAAAGAGCCTTCATAATCCAAAATCGTCCACTTTTAACTCAACTACATCAAGCGAAACCTCTTGGATGGATCAAGACACGACTACGTAAAGGGTCGTATTCAGATGAATCCAGTTTCCCACCTTTAGGTTTCAGATGGACGTGTATCATCCAGAGACATCACACTAGATCGTACCTAGTCTATTACATTACTTGAAAGCATTAACTATAATATGTTTTGTATTGATATATTGGCTTTATACTCAAATTATACTCAATAATACTTACAGACCACACAAACGTGGTAAATTGTTGAAAGTGTTGTCCTCTATAACTGATATTTCATTATACTGTAAGTCTCTGTAAATAATCATGATTTATATCTTAAATGTAATCAGTATATAGAGTCCAAAGTTGCTACTGCTTTTCGACCAATAAATAATTTAAATATTACCAAAATAGGTTTTGTTTATTTTTGTTTTGTTTTTAATATACTATAACTCATGGTAAAATATTTAAATTTTAATTGTGAGTCGGAATATTGACTTTTTTTGTAGTCGTCGTGTTTTTCATCTATACTATAAAACATTGGTTACTTATGAAGTTGCTAACGACCACGGCCTTAGTTGTTTTCATAAATTAAATACTAGTATTGTTGAAACCAGACTAGCTAATGTACGAACAACTCAAAAGAGCCTTCATAATCCAAAATCGTACAACTTTAACTCAACAACAAGCCAAACCTCTTGGATGGATTAAGGCATGACTACGCTAGGTGTCGTATTCAGATGAATCCAATTTCCCCCTTTAGCTTTCAGATGGACGTGTAGCATCCAGAGACATCACACTAGATCGTACCTAGTCTATTACATTACTTGAAAGCATTAACTATAATATGTATTGTATTGATATATTGGCTTTATACTCAAATTATGCTCAATAATACTTACAGCTGATACAAACTTGGTAGATTGTTGAAAGCGTTGTGCTCTATAAATGATATTTTACTGTTCTGTAAATATCTGTAAATAATAAATTGATATCTACAATTTACTCAGTATATAGCGTCCAAAGTGTGTACTCTTTTTCAACCAATAAATAATTTAAATAATACCAAAATAGGTTCTGTTCATCTTTGTTTTGTTTTTAATATACTATAACTCTTGTAAAATGTTTAAATTTTAATTGTGAGTCGGAACATTGACATTATTTTATAGTCGTGGTGCTTTTCATCTATACTATAAAAACATTGGTTACTTATCAAGTTACTAACGACCACGGCCTTAATTGTCTTCATAAATTAAATACTAGTATTGTTCAAACCATACTGGTTAATGTACGAACAACTCAAAAGAGGCTTAATAATATAAATCGGCCAACCTTAACATAACGAAAACAACCGAAATCTCTTGGATGGACCAAGACACGACTACGTTAAGTAACGTATTCAGATGAATCCAGTTTCCCCCTATAGATGGACGTGTAGTATCCAGAGACATCACACTAGATCGTACCTAGTGTATTACATTACTCGAAAGCATTAACTATAATATGTATTGTATTGATATATTGGCTTTATACTCAAATTATGGTCAATAATACTTACAGTCTATACAAACTTGATAGATTGTTGAAAGCGTTGTCCTCTATAACTGGTATTTTATTCTTGGATAAAAATCTGTAAATAATCAATTTAGATATAAAAGTAACTCAGTATATCGAGTTCAAAGTTTTTACTCCATTTCAACCAATAAATAATTTAAATATTACGAAAATAGGTTCTGTTTATTTTTGTTTTGTTTTAATATACTATAACTCATTGCAAGATGTTTAAATTTTAATTGTTAGTCGGAACATTGACAATATTTTGTAGTTGTAGTGCTTTTCATCTATACTATAAAAACATTGGTTACTTATCAAATTACTAACGACCACGGCCTTAGTTGTCTTCATAAATTAAATACCAGTATTGTTAAAACCAGACTGGTTAATGAACGAACAACTCAAAAGAGGATTCATAATCAAAATCTTAACCTAACGACAACAAACACAACCTCTTGGATGGATAAAGACACGATTACGTTGCGTGTCGTATTCAGATGTATCTAGTTTCCCCCTTTAGCTTTCAGATGGACGTGTAGCATCCAGAGACATCACACTAGATTGTACCTAGTCTATTACATTACTCGAAAGCATTAACTATAATATGTATTGTATTGATATATTGGCTTTATACTCAAATTATGCTCAATCATACTTACATAGTATGCAAACTTGGTAGATTGCTGAAAGTGTTGTTCCCTATAACTGATATTTTATTGTTTTGTGAATATCTGTAAATAATCAATTTATATATAAAAGTTACTCAGTATATAGAGTCCAATCTTTCTCCTTCTTTTCAACCAATAAATAATTTAAATATTACCAAAATATGTTGTTTTTTGAGTTTTTTTAATATACTGTAACTCATTGTAAAATGTTTAAATTTTAATTGTGAGTCGGAACATTGACATTTTTGTAGTCATCGTGTTTTTCATCTATACTAAAAAAAACATTGGCTACGTATCAAGTTACTAACGACCACGGCCTTAGTTGTCTTCATAAATTAAATACTAGCATTGTTCAAACCAGACTGGTTAATGTACGAACAACTCAAAAGTGGCTTCATAATGCAACTTGTACAACTTTAACCCAACGATTACAACCACATCCTGTTGGATGGACCAAGACACAACTACGTTAGATGTCGTATTTAGATGAATCCAGTTTCCTCCTTTAGCTGTTAGATGGAAGGGTAGCATCTAGAGACACCACACTAGATCGTACCTATACTGTTACATTACTCGAAAGCATTAACTATAATATGTATTGTGTTGATATATTGGCTTTATACTCAAATTATACTGAATAATACTTACAGAGTAGTCAAATATGGTAGATTGTTGAAAGAATAGTCCTCTATAACTGATATGATATTGTCGTGTAAAGATCTGTAAATAATCAATTTATATCTACAGTTTACTCAGTATATAGCGTCCATAGTTTTCTACTCCCTTTTACACCAATATATTTAAATATTACCAAAATATGTTGTGTTTATTTTTGTTTTGTTTTAATATACTATAACTCATTGTAAAATGTTTAAATTTTAATTGTGAGTCGGAACATTGACATTATTTTGTAGTTGTGGTGTTTTTCCTCTATAATATAAAAACAAATGCATAGACAATATCAAAATAAAGTTTATGTCTATGAGGCTTAAACATTTGGATAAAGTCGCCGTTCACCGAGCATTTTCTTACTTCTGAGCCGAATATTCAATAACATTTATAACAAGAATTCTGAGAGTATTGCACATAGCAATACATTGTCCCCTACCGGCCGCAAAAATCAGAGGACCTAAAATATTAGAAGTATCACCTCGCAGTGACTAGATTTTAAAATACAAGTTCAAGGGCCATAACTCAGCCAAAAATTCGAACATAAACTGTAACTCATCTAGATATAGGCACATACCAAATATCAAGTCAATAATCCGGACAACTTAAAATTTGAACAAAAAATACAAGTTCAAGGGCCATAACTCAGCCAAAAATCATTCAACCGGAACGAAATTTGAACTTAAACTGTAACTCATCTAGATATAGCCGCATACCAAATATCAAGTCAATATATCAAAGGACGTCAAAAATAAGTCCGGACAACTTAAAACGTTAATGTGACGGACGGAACCTAAAACTAGTCCCCTTCGGCATTCGCCGGTATGGGACTAATTAAAGACACTGTCTTACTATTGTGTTGATCTTGCAGAAAATAAGCACATTAATCCATCGACGTTTATATTTTGAATTACAATGTAAATAATAAAATTATACTATTATCCATTAAGCTTGATGGGCCATTTTGATATTTTTCAAGAAGTGAACATGTAACATGTGACAGGGGTACAAGAAAAGCTATGTTTCGGTCAGTGACAGTACATACCAAAAGTGTATCCAGTTAATGCTATTTGACTGCCCAAATGGAATCAGTGCAACACTATTTCAGTTATATCGTGGCGGTCAGTTTTATTGCTGAAGGAAACCGGAGTATCCAGAGAAAACCATGTCACTAACAAACTTTATCACATAATGCTATATCGAGTACACCTCGCCATGAGGATGAATTTAATACACCACGGGTATTACTTACAATCTATAAAGGTTCGGTAAGTCTTTGAATGCTTCTGATAGGATTGTTGTAATTTGATTGTATTCCAAATGACTGCAAGATGTAAAAGAGAAAAACACAAACATGTTTAGAATGAAATTCGTCCAGAATAAACTAAATATAAATGGCATTTAATTTTACACATGAGCACTGTCATAACTTTGAGTGCCGTTCATGTCATTGATGATCATCATAAATAAATATACAGTACAGTTCAACCTGTCCATGTGGTCACCTCTATTAAGTCACCCGTTTTAAAAGGTCACTTTTTTCTTCTCCTTTCATAGAAAGATTCATATGAATTGATCCTCTTTTAAGAGGTAACCTGTCTTATGAGGCCAAATGTGACCTCTTAATACAGGCTTGACTGTATATTAAAAAATCGGTACATTACGCTAGTTCTATGTTAATTTCGTTAGTAGTAAAAAATATTAAATAAAAATATAATACACAATAGTTCAAAAATAATATACTATAATGAAGAACACTATCGAAACACTTCCAAAATCCCCCCCCCCCCAAAAAAAAAAAAAACGTGGAAAGAAACAAAATCAATACCCTTTACACACAAATACATGACCTTCCAGGCACTTCAATCAAAAGTAGCAGGATAAAGCTAGTTTGATGGCCCAAACCTATAAATCATTGAAAACATACAATATATTCATCGTAATTTTCAGTATGTAATTCATAATATACCACACATATAGCATAGTATACAATACATAAAGTATACATAAACGATAATTCAATCTGATCTCGAAATTACTCCCCCTTAACTGATCTGGAGAAACCCCATTACGGGTCACATGCGAGTGACCTTATGTCATGAATATTATAATGATATAATAAATACGGTAATGACCTTTTTACTGCCAATAGAATTGCTTGTAGCATAAAAGCATTTTAGTAATACTTTCGTAGTATCGCTATCGCCATTTTCATTGGTAATAGGGCTTATTCAGACTCCACACCGCGACATGTCAGCAAAGGGGAGCAAGGGCTAGATCTTATTTTAAGCAGACTTTTACAAATCATGATATTCGTAATCATTCTGTTTCCCCCTTGATAAAACCAATGATACCATCATGAGGTACACGTAATGCTATCCTAAAAAGATTTTGCAATTGAAAGTTAAGCAAATTTGAACACTTTCAGAATCAGCTCTCAGTAGCAGATCCAGTGAACACACTTTTGGATATCGTGAGTTGTAGCTGGGTTTGTAACAAAAGTAAAACGAATGGTACCACTAGTGGAGCAGGAACAACACAATGGCAGAAGGAAAAAGGACAAACAACGATCCACAATACATAACACACAAGAACCCTACAACAAACTGGGGTTAACTTGGACAATCTAGAAGGGTAAGCAATTTTTGCTCCAATAGAGCCCCCGTCGTGTTATTCTTGTTGAAAACGCGGTGATAAGTCATGAATGGAGAACGAACCGGATTGTGATTACGACAAACGAAACATATCCCTGGTCATTTGTGACACAATTATGCAGTAGCTATAACCACTAGGAACTCTTGGTTAAGTAGTTTTCCTGTTAGCAACAATCCTATTTATCCAGTAATTCATGATGGGAATCACAAGCTCTGTAATATCGTATCAGCTGAGAGATGTATACTCCTTATGCAGTTGCTGCTGAAATGTTGCTACGCATAAATGGAACTCCACAATGGGAAAACAGAAATAATCTCTTTTGTTGTAAAGTTTCGTTCTTAAGAGGCCATCATTGTTAATTTGGAGGTGTAGGTCAAGATATGAAGCAGACCTATCTGTATCAGTGGTATCCTTTATTTCAAGATCAATGGGATAGATGCGATGAATAAAATTAACAAACTTAGAATTATTTAGTGAAGCGACATCATATGTATAGCAGAACGTGAATATAACGGACTAGGCTAGCTTCTATTGAAGTCCCTGTATGAAACAACGAGTAGGACTGTCGACTGTCTGCTGAAATACACATCCACCAAACATAACAAATATGTTGTGAATCAAAAACTCGAGCCTTTTGATGAAAACAGTTTGAGAGTCATGATTATAATGGGGTTCCTTATCAACAACGTATTCGTCGAGTTCGGTGGCCACATAGTTAACAAAATAGAACAAACTGTGCCCTACTCCCTGACATTAATATTCCAAACTGTGATGGATACCTCCATGAACTTGAAATAAGAGATATCTTAATCTGCCCCTTTTGCTACCAATTACTTGACGCCAATGGTAATCTTTCTAACATACGATGACAAAAGAGACGTCTTCAATTTGACAAATATCAATTTTCCATACCTTGATAGTAAAATAGCAACCGCTCCCGTGTATAGAGGTTACATTTCACAACTCTAATGTAAGAAGTCAAGGTAATTCAATAAAAGAAAAAAAGAAGTCACATCGTATCTTTCAAAAAGACTTTCAGAAAATATCAACACCTCGTTTGAAAAGTATTCTGGTCACTTGTGTACAGATGACGAAAGATCATCGTGGCAATTCGATTTTGATTCTTTGATTTTAGTTGACTATTGTTTCCTTATTATGTCTTCCGGTGGCCTTGTGTACTATTTAGGATTCAAGCAACGGCTTATGTCATCGGTTTTCTTTTAGAGAATTAATTTTATACAAACGACAATATTATTTCCATGAAGATTAATAAACTTTATTATGATTGTAAACATTTAATCAGGTGATTGTTTCAATTATTGTCGGTGTCAGCTTGGTACAATTATATTTCTTGATCTGGAGTAATTGTAATTAACAGGTAAAAATCATCATGCCACAGCTAAATAACCTTTAATTGTTGTGTAAACATTTATATAGTACCAGGTTTTGTTTCTCTGGATATAGTAATTACGACTAATTAAATATTTGACACTTACGGCAGAATCGGAGTTAGAGTTTGAAAACGTATTTTGTACGGGACATTAAACATTTATTTTACATAATATTCTGCGATTTTAATTTCTGCGGTCCGGAGTTGACCGCAGAATACCGCAGAAATTATATTGCCGCAGAAATTACCGGTTATACGGTATAACAAGCATTAAGACCGAGCGTTCTTTACAACAACACTGTTCACCCAGTTATATGAGTGTTGACATTTTTCTCAAATGTGGAAAACAGTGGAATTACCGCATCATTTCAGTAAGTGGGGGGGTTTGTGCTTATACGAATTCTAATTCAACCACTTTTTATTGAAGTGCCTGTCCCAATCCCAGAAATGCATGAAGTGAGCATTCATGTATATGTGTTTTAAGGGTATCGATTTTTCCTGTTACGATAAATTTGCTTTTTAATGTTTGAACTACTCATTTAATGACAATCATATATATTAAAAAACAATCTGCTTGAATGGATATGGCAAACTTTCATTATCTTTCTAATATCATTATAATAGTACATATGAGTGAGTGAGTGATTCTTGTTTAACGCCAACTCAGCATTTGTTCAGCTATATCGTGGATAGAACAAGTTAATTTTCAATGAGAGGATGATGAGATCTGCTTTGTACCAGACCAACACGCTTAGCTGGACTTTTAAAGTGCTTGCTCACTGAAACAACAGTCCATGGTTAGACATTTCGCCTCACTCGGACACATTATCCTGATCCGAGCAAACCAGTCGTTGCTCTTTCTCCTTAATGCTTTGTGCTTAGTGGAGAAATTACAAGTACCAATTTCATAGTCTCTGGTTTGACCCGATTGGGGTCGAACCAACGATTTACCGCACTCGAGGCTTGCACGCTAACAATCGCGGTTTTAATAGTATATATACTAACATCTTCAAAACTACTAAAGGACAACAACTGTTGGACTGATTGCCACACGAAACATTGTATTGTAGATGATCGATTGATTCGGAATGTGATGCTTTGCAACGACCAACATGTTTCTCATTGAGTCGCTTCAAGTGAAGAGTGTGGCATTCTCCATACTCGAGGCACTCCATCGCTTCCCGTCCTAAGGGCAGTTGATGTGTATGCACACCCTCTCCCTGTTGGAAGGTTGTACCCCAAGACTGGATTACTGTGTCATATTTCTGTTCTCCGGAGTTTTCCCCAGAGAGAACAATTAACTGTTTACTGTATGTTCACTTAAAGAAAAGTTTTTTTGTATTGACGGTTCAGGAAAAAAATTATTATTATTTATTTTTAGGATGATTTAAAAAAAATTATAAATATGACTTGTGCCTTAGTTGAATATATTATTTTCTGATAAAAGTGTAGAAAATAAATACCATACGTATACTTACATTTCAAACAATGCATTCATATTCTGAAAAGTGGCTCGACCAATCTCGGTTATTTCATTATAGTTGAAATATCTACAACGATAAATTCAAATATTTTAATAGAGTGCTTGCATTTTAAAACTTTTAAAGTAATATTTGAGTTTATAGTGAGTGAGTGATTGTATGCGTCTCGGTCTGATATGGGAGTCTCGGGATGACACCCATGCTGATGAAATAAAAAAGGTCATGTGTTAATCTCTATGTATTGATATTGGTATTGTTCAATGAACATACTGTTTTAGCTATATAAATGGGATCACATTTACTTCCGTAAATGACATTTTCAGTCATACAAATCAAGGTTTGGGGTAGGGTTATGGTGTTCAACGCCACTTTTAACAATATTTCAGTTACATCGTGACGGTCAGTTTTATTGATGGAGGAAACCGGAATACCCGGAGAAAACCACAGTTCTGCCGCAAGTTGCATTAGTTACGGCTCGCCATGAATGGGAATCGAATTCATAAATTTAGTAGTGATAGGCACTGATTGCACAGGTAGTAGTATACCCAACTACCAGAACATCACGAGCACGACGGCCCGGTACAATTCAGAGGTTCTATCGTGTCAATAAGAAAAGGTGGTATTGAGTTCAACTAGCCTCACGGGCTTAACACGTCCATGACACTAGATGTACTCATTACCATTTTTTATTGAAGTGCAGGTACCGAGGCGTGTTAGTTGAAATTGAAATATTCATCACCATCTTAGAATGCTAATAAAATATATACCATAGAAAAAGAAAATTTTGATTTCAATATTGACCATCATTGCATTTTTGGGGGGATATTATTACAAAAAAGCTGGTATTAATGGCATGCCTCACATTTTTAACTTAAAACTTTTAACGGACTTGACACTGTGAAACACGGTCGGCTTCTTACAAGACACTGGAACCGCATACCCTTCACGAGTAGCTGTGTTCACCTCGGGGTTTTTGGTCGGATCTGTGTTAGTCATATTTTTACCTTTGTGTTTTGATATTGTTCTGTTCCTTGTGTGCCCGAAGTTGCATGTGTTTCTAGATTATCCGTACTTGATTGCTGCTTAGGGCTTCTCTGACTTGTATTTACTCATTCACAACTACTCTACTGTAGGCAATCGTACATATCATTACCGTTTCATGTTTTTTTTTTCATTTTGAGTTTCCTATTTATTTTTTTAACTGGGTCTTATCACAAGAGATTACTATAGGTTTAGGTTTATGGTGTTTAACGCCACTTTGAACAATATTTCACTTATATCGTTGCGGTCAGTTTTAATGGTAGAGGTAATCGGAATACCCGGAGAAAATCTCCGACCTGCCGTAAGTCACTGACAATTTGTATCATATTTTATCGAGTACATCTCGCTTGAACGGGATTCAAACTCACAACGTTAGTGGTGATAGGCGCAGATTGCATAGAAAGTTGTAAATCCAACTACCATACGATCACAACCACGACGGCCCCTAGCTTATTATAGTTGGTTATTTACCACAAATATACTTACACGGCAAGCAAAGCAGTTGTGTTGTCATGGCGTATTCAGGTTGGATATTTGAGAGAGAAAAAAACATAATAAATTTTGACATTAATTGAATCCATATTTGGCAATAAAGATATAGCATCATAAGTATACTTACAATCTGCTCAATACAGTCATTTTCCGCAAAACAGCTGGATCAATCTTTGTTATTCCATTATCGTCAAAACGCCTACAAAGGTAAATATCAATAAGGGTAATAACAAAATTACCGAACTCCGAACTATCTTTCAAAGGGAAAGGCAAAACTCATAAGTATATAAACAGACAAAATCAGTCAACAACCGGAAAACTGTGAAAACCGTAATGACCCTGACTTGCTACAGGCATTTCTAAAGAAATGATGGGTTGAATCAGATTTTAAAGCGCCAAACCTCCCGCTTTCATTACGGCTCAAAGGTTCCGGCTTTCACTATAATAGTATTAATAACAATACTGGAACAAAATAGGTAAAATAGTTGTCAAAGCAGTACCAAATTCAGTGAGGAGGATGGAACATCTATCGTGAACCAGTGCTTAAGCTTGTAAATTTTTCCATATTTCCATATAGTTTTCCATAGCTATTTGTCATAGGAAAAGTCATGGATTACTTTAATTAAACCTTTACTCGAAAATACATCTGTTATTAGTAAGACAGTGCAGACATGTTATTTAGAGGTTGTATCTTCATACTTATCTACTAAGTAAAAACAAATCTACTTGTAAAATGATTGAAAATCGTATTTGCAAATGCTCAGATGTGGACACTTTGAGGCAGCTTTTTAATGCTCTGATTTTACACCTAGTAGGTCTAATTAGCAACTTAATCAGTACATTTATATATACATGACCGCTTTATGTCACTAAGAGGTAAGTTTTAGACCCATAAAACGAGCACAACCCCCGCCACTTTTCATTGAAGTATCTGTCCCAAGCCAGTAAAGTGCCTCTGTTTCTAGGGTTTTCCGATTACAATTTGGAACTGTTCCGACAGTGTTGATATTGTTTTGCTTTAATTTTATTCCTTTCCTCATTCGTGACTTATCACCGGGTTTGTAACAAGAGTAGCACGAAGGGTACCACATGTGGACCAGACACTATTTATTCTTCCGGGGCACCATTATTAACACCCAGTATTTAGTAAAGATGTGTATTGCTTCTTCTTCGATTAATGGCTTCTGGCCGCTCATTTGGTATTTTCAAACTTTTTGTGTTCATTTAATTACTAGCATTCATTGAATCCGCTATTGTGCTGTTCATGTTTATGTTGTCATTCATTTTGTGATAGCATATGTTTTTTGTGAGTGGAAGCGAATATGTGCAGAATTGACGTCGTATGCTTATAATAAAAAAAAGTTCAAATAGGGATGGTAAGCAATACCACCAATATCAAGACAACGAGCAATCAACTCTTATCTTCTCACTGAACAAAAAAAGACCACGCCATATCACGCTGAAAATCCACGTCCGAGCTTGGAACAGGCACAAACAGGTGGCGAGATTAATCCAGTTAATGAGATTCCAACCCCCCCCCCCCCCCCCCCCCTTGATAGATGAATCTCAAACGGCAATGCATATGTAAGTCTTTGGTTTGCTCAATCTTTTTTCCCCATTGCATTGCAAAAACGTCAACTGAGTTCGTATCACATCGTCATTTCACTAAGGAGAGGTCTTAGCCAATAAAACTAGTTTAACCCCGACACTCTTAATTGAAGTGCCTGTGTCAAATCAAGGAAAGTGAGCGTTCATGTTTTTGTGTTAGGAGTATCCATTTTACCTTTTTCCACTATTTTAATTAGATTTTGGAACTGGTCCTACAATGTGGTATTTTTATTTTTCGTTTTATTATATACTTGAAATGATAAAGGGTCAAATACAACGTAACATTTTCTTAATCACAGACTTACAATTTATAAGTATTGTTTGGTAAATCTGATGGCATACTATCTAGTCCCTTCTGCATGCAATCAACGAAAAGTCCTTCTGAAACGGTAGTACAGCTACAGACATTAGGACATGATGCTGCCACACCGACAAATACAACTAGTCCAAATATTGCAGTTATAAATAACTGCATTTTGAGTCGTCAGTCTACAAATACAAAAGCATAAAAAATAAAACCATTTGAATAAGTAGTTATTGTCAAATGCTGATATGCAAATGTAATTTATGAAGATATAGATGGTAAGAATATTTATATTACAGTAAGATTATATATAATTTTCAGTCTATTGTAGATGTTTTGTATCAAATGTAAAATTACTGTGTCAACTGTCTATAAATGTATATCAATAAATACACATTAGTAATGCATAACAACACATGTAATTTTAATTTCAATGTAACCATAACGGCCTTTTTTTGTATCTATTTGAAGAGTTCGTTTTTCTTTCTTTCTTTCGTCTTCAGTAATAGTCATAGAAATAAACTGAAAAACAACAAAAACACAACACTGTCGGTACAGTTCCAAAATCGAATTGACAAATCGTAGAAAGATGCAAAATTGGAACCTCTAAACCTCTAACAAATATTTACATGACCGTTCACTTTCCTGGCTTGGTACAAGCACATCAATAAAAAGTGGCAAAGGCCTTTCATCATTCATGACTTATCCCCGGGTTTGTAACTAGATTACAACGACGGGTGGCACTAGTGGAGAATGAACTGCCCACCCTTCCGGAGAACCTGAGTTCACCCCCGTTTTTAGTGGGGTTCGTGTTACTCGATCTTTAGTAATATGTGTATGTTTTGTAGATCGTAGTTTGTCCTTTTGTACTTTTTTTTGCCACTGCGTTGTCTGTTCTTCGATATACGGATTCTGATTACCCTTTTGGTATCTTCAATCTCTTCTTAAACAAGTGATATGGGCCCATGACACTCCTATTAGTAAACTGGTGCGGTCATGCAGGTGTTTTCTACATGTGAGTACAATGCTAAAACTCACATATAACCGAGAGAACAGCGTTGTTATAATGATCGTTCTAATCTTGAACATTATACATAATATTATTAAACTCTAACTCCAGGAGTACAGACGAAGAGAACATCGTTTTTAAGCAAACATCGTAACATCATATATCACACCACGGAACTGAAAACGAGAAGACATCATTGGTACATTTTATTTAAGCTTGAACGATATGGGTTAGGAGTTATGGAGTACTTCTACTTTAGCGAACCCTTACCCTTGTGTTGTCATATATCCGCATGGTAACGAAATGAAAGGTTATGGGTCATGCACGTTGATTATTACAATATCTGATTTCCAGGGTCTGCCAAAGTAGATTCTCCCCGTAGTCATAGTATTTAACGTCACTTTTAACAGTTTTCAGTTATATCGAGGTGGATAGTTTTATTGGTGGAGTAAACCGAAGTATCCGGAGAACACCACTGACCTGCCGTAAGTCACTAACAAACTCTGACACATAATGTTGTATCACGTACACCTCGCCATGAGTTGGGTTCGAACTCACAATTTTAGTGGTGATAGGCACTGATTGTATAGGTAGTTGCAAATTCAACTACCATACGATCACGACCATGGCGACCCCTCATAGCCAGAAATGATGGATACTTTGCTCATTTGCATATCTAAGATGGGGACGCCGGGACGTCTGCAATTTTCATATGGATGTAGACGATATCATTCCTAATTGCATGTGGCGGTCAGCTTTATTGGTGGAGCAAACTGGAGTACCCGGAGAAAACCATCGACCTGTCACTGACAAACTTTATCACATAATGTTGTATCAAGTACACCTCGCCATGAATAGGGTTCGAACTAACAACGTTAGTGATGATAGGCACTGATTGCACAGGTGGTTGTAAATCCAACTACAATACGATCACGACCACGATGGCCTCTAAATAAATAACGGTTGAATCATCCTTAACAGAATTAATATTATACATATGAAAATGTCTGCCTCACTAATATTATATAAATTATGTATAATGTTCAAGATTATCGAGTTCTTAATTAAAAACGTTGCTAGCTTGGTAGTATGTGAGGGTTGTGGAAAGCAATTGTATGAACCATTATTTCACTAAGAGGGCCAATAAAACTATATGAACCCCGCCATTTGTGTGTTCCTCCGGACAGGGCTATCGATTTTTCCTCTTTCTGCTATTTTGTTATTGGATTTTGGAACTGTTCCGAAAGTGTGGTTTTCTTTGTTTTTCGTAATCAACAAAAATAACCCACAAAAATGAATGTCCTTGATTACAATATTTTATCGATGTTATATTGCACAGGTAGCAATGACATAGGTAGATATAGTTAATTAAATTTACAGGTGGATGATTACAGGTAAATGTTTTTTTCTCCCTCTGACGTTCCCCAATCCTGAACATAATTGTCAATGTACATCATATTATATCTGTAGCATACGAGAAGAACTCAGAGTTAAATATCAAAATATCACAAGTATGAGTTCAAACTTTTTGTATTGTTCAACTTTATTGCAAGATGCGAGTATAATACACATTAATTGAAAACCTGAATTTAAGAAACATATTTGATCACCAAATGCAACATTTTCTTTTCTTTTTTTATTTATAATTAAGTATTAAATATGCTTCAATAGTGCATACTTAAGATGACTTTCTTAACTCAGAACAAAAATTACAATATCCGAGACATTTTGTGAGCTCTGTCAACGTATCCGTCCGATGATTCAAAGAATATTATGTATCAAGCGGACCAAACTATCAAATAAGTAGCTACAAAAAGCATAATAATTGTTTCATATTATCTGTATAAAGAAAATCTCACCTTAACGGTGTCTTTCACACCAGTTAATCTTAATTGTCACAAGAATTACACGGCGAGAAATGTGTTCATCAGAAGTCCCTACAGTATATACTCTTGTAATTTAATCCGACTTCCTTGTTCCTGATATTCACATTGTATACAAACACAGATGATTGGTTTAAATTATTAAACGCTCAAGTTAATTTCTATAACATGTCATAAAGAATTTATGAATTTTAAAATACCCTTTCTTAACAACATAATATCACAACCAATTGATCACAATAGGTATTCAAAAATTCAGTTAACGATACCGAAATGGCTACATTAGTTATAGACAAGTTTTCTTTTACTAATTTTGAAATTTATACATTTTCTTTTTTAACTTTAACAATAATAAATAAAACAATGATAATGATAAAAAAAAATGAACAAGTTTTCATGAAATGACTTTGTCCAAATGATTAAAGTCAGTCGTAGCTTTACATTAACTCATCGCGATTTACAATATGACATAAAATAAAAATAAAAATATATATGTGAAAAAAATCAGTTATTTTTAATCATTTACAACAAGCTTGTCACCTACAATTGAACAACAAATATCATTAAAACACCCCAAAAAATAAATAAACAATTCAATATTATTCATAAACCTATAATACGCGAATTCTATCTGTAAGCGAGCGCATACTATGTTTCTAGATTCCACCAGTGGATCTGCCTCTCCTCCGCCAGATCTCGTGTGTTGGAAAGTTGCGTAGATTGTATGTTATAAAGAACCAAAGAAATACACGAACATGTGACTGTAAAAGGCAAGTCTAATGTGACAGGTTATTTATTTGAATTTAATTGATGCTTTACTACGAATGGCTAAATCTGTGTTTCCAATTGTTTAAAAATAGTAGAGAAATGATATTCAACGTCACTTTTAACAATATGTCAATTATATCGTGGCGGTCAGTTTTATTGGTGGAGGAAACCGGAGAAAACCACCGACCTGTCGCAAGTAACCTACAAACTTTATCACATAAATTTGTACACTTCGCCCTGATCGAGATTTGAACTCACAACATCAGTGGTGATAAGCACCGATTTCATAGGTAGTTGGAAATCCAACTACCATACGATCACGGCCCCAATGATGTACAACACACACACGATAGATGAAAACTACACAAGATAATACACATAAAAAAATACAACAAAAAACACGAGGTAACCGAGACCCCATGTAATTACAAGAATTCTCATTTACATTATCACCTATTTATATATTGTATCATCTTAATATTACTAGGATATGATTCTCGAATGCTACAAGAGTTATCTCTCTTACGTAGAATGGAAGAGTAATATATTCATTTAAAAACTGTTTAGCGGCAAACGCAAACATTGTGAACGAAATCACAATTCCATAATAGATCTTACAGTGTATCCTTACTTTCCATGCAGCAAATAAACAATTCTATTAGACATTTACTATTATAATTTGTCGCTGTGTTATTTATTTTTGCTCTGCCTTTTACTGTAAGGTAACATTCTATGCAAAAGCTTAACTTGAAGGCTTTGTAGATTGGTATCCACAGTTATACAAAATGGAACAGAAAAAAATGCCATGTCAATCTTGAAAAGATATTTCAGAATCGTTTTAAAATCTGATTCAACCCACCATTTCTTTAGAAATGCCTGTACCAAGTCAGGGTCATTACGGTTTTCACAGTTTTCCGGTTGTTGACTGATTTTGTCTGTTTATATGATTATGAGTTTTGACTTTCCCTTTGTAAGATTGTTCGGAGTTCGGTAATTTTGTTATTACCCTTATTTTCCATTGTCTTATTTTCTGCATTTACTTTTTTAACTGTTACATTATCATTGCATATTGTGTCAAGCTTAGATTCACCTAAAGATATGGACGCATAAAACTAGTTTAACCCCGCCACTTTTTATTTAGTACCTGTACTAAGCAAAGACAACAAGCGTTCATGTATATGTGTGGTAGAGACATCGTATCAACTTTTCCTCTTTCTACTATTTTTCTATTATTAATCCATTCTTTAAAGCGCTATACTTTTAAGTATTGTTGTCTGTGATATGTTTTACAGTTTTATCGTTTTGTGACAAGTCAAACCCCATACCTAGCAATTTAGATGTTCCAGAAAAGTTCCAGGATATATTTAATTCTAGCACCCTTTTCTTGAATCAGTCCTGTTCTGTTTGTCAATATCTATTCTAAATCTAACACATTCAGTAAAGTGACAAAAACTTTAGAGTTATCTAAATATGTCAGGTCATCCTCCAGAAGAAACTAAATGCTAATCAACTGCCAACTGACTTCCAATGTTTTTTACTATGAACGTACCTGATGAAGGTTATTCCAGGAACGCGTCGTGCGCACTAAATTAGATAATTACGTTTTTATTCATGTAACGTCTCGAATCAAATAGAGCAAATATTTTCTCGAGAGGAACTTGAGCTCGAAACGAGTACAGTGAAGATACGGATATAAAGAAGAGGATGATTGGGCATGTGCTGTCAAATCTTTGACATCAGATCACAAGCATAATTAACACAGCTGACATGTGCTCGCGCCTGGATACACAACTGAAGTATTATTTTAACGAACAAAGTATCTAAAATATGTCATGTATGTACATACATGGCATATTATGTAATTATAGCTATCGTTGATTTTAGCGCCCTCTGTTGTGTCACGTATATGCAAGCTATTCAGGCCACGGTCACCTCTTCTGTTCTGGAGTTTATAGGCTTGTGTACTTTGCTGGCGAGTTGTTATCATACATCCAAATGTATGTTTTTAGTTATTTCATCATAAATACTGTATGTTCTGTTGACATCACAACTTGTGTTTGTTTCCTATGTCTAGACGGTTTTCATTTCTGAATAAATGCGGGCACATGCTATGACATTGATCATCAGCTGCATGGTAGCTGTGACCCACAAGTGTTCGAAGTTAGATCTTGTTCATTATATGGTTATGCGTAACAGGAACATGAAGGCTACTATATGGCGGCCAAATTTCCAACATGGTTCATGCTCTTATCTCTGTATGAGAAAGGGGCTAGGGTTAGTGTTATGGTGTTTAACGCCACTTTCAACAATATTTCAGTTATATCGAGGCGGTCAGTATTATTGGTGGAGGAAAACGGAGTACCCGGCGAAAACCACCGACCTGCCGCAAGTCACTGACAAACGTTATCACATAAAGTTGTATCGATCACACATACATCGCCATGATCGAAATTAGAACTCGCATCTTTAGTGGTGATATGCGCTTATTACACAGGTACAACAAATGTATTTGTAATTCCAACTACCATACAATCACCCCTTGTAGGAGAAAGGATTCAAGCTTCGTGTGTACTATTTAATTAATGCACCGAACTTGTTTTCTGGTCTTTAAGATCATTTAGAGACGTGCGGAGTGATCGTAATAACTGTTTGGAAGGTGTATTTCCGGTTTCCTCCTGTCTCCAGTTACACCAAATATATCTAATGAAGCAATCGAGCTAACCTTGAGTGATGTGCTTTGGAACTGACATTGTTGATATTTGGAGATTCAATTATCAAGATGGGAAGGTTGGCATCCAATTAATCGCTTTAACACTTCATTCGTTTGCCTGCCACATGCCAATACAACATTGTGTAACATAGTCTGCCAGTAATGGCAGGTCGATGGTTTGTTTTTGGTTTTGACATATTATTTTGAGTTACTTAACTTTACAGAATATTGTCATTTGTTGCATTTCAAAATATAATTACAATCCATATTTTGGGGTTACAACTTCCACAAATTGTGATAAGAAAGTTTATAAACAATTCATCTAATATCAACAAAGCGAACAACAATCTATCACCTCAAATCATTGAACACCACGATATATATGGCGTTGGAAATCCAGGTCCTACCTTGGCATGAGTATGTATTAACTACTCCCGGGTGTTTTCTATAAAACTTTGGTCAAATGAAACTTTCGCGAGATAAGATTTGAGGTACATGTATATGACCTTTATCTTACCTTGATAATTATAATTGACATATTTATATTTGTATTTATAACGGTTCAATCTTTTTCATAGTTGAAAAATAGAATATGATTGGAGGAGTCAGTGTCTGAAAGAAATTATTAAGCGAGGCATGTTTTAAATAACCTAGTATAGCCTACAGCAGAGTAACATTTATAATGAATTCAATTGATAAAAAGGCCCGGGTCAGGTAGTTGGATTACCTAGCAACTCATACAAGCCTATCATCAATACGCCAGGTTTTGTAAATTACAAAAAGGGTGCACTCGACTCGCAGCCGCAAGTGATAAAGCTTACCAGTTGCTTGCCCATGGTCGGTGGTTCTCTCCTGCTTCTTCCACCACTAAATCTGGTCGCCATGATACAGCTGAAATATTGCTGAAAGTAGCGTTAAACACAATAAATCAAATCAAATCATGTAATTAAAATAAAGACAAAGCACAAAATACCACATTGTCGAAACAAATCAAAAATCAAATAGAAAAATCGTGAAAACAAAGCAAAATTGATATCTCTAACATACATATACATGATACAAACACTTCAATGAAATGCTGTTGTACATGTGTTCAACTAGTCTTATGGGCCTAAACCTCCCATCTTCGTGAATTGATGCTGTCGTGAAGGTGTTTGTTTTGCAAATGTGAGTAACATGCCCTACATACACCATCTTTTGTTAATATTTTTGTTTATTTGATGGTGCTTAGCGCCACATTCAACACTATTTTAGTTATATCGTGGCGGAAACTGGAGGACCCAAAGAAAACCACCGACCTGTCGCAAGTCACTGACAAACTTTATCACATAATATTGTACACCTCGGCCTGATGATAGACACGGATAGCATAGGTAGTTGTAAATCCAGCTACCATACGATCACGGACACGACGGTTAAGAACCCTGAAGCCTAATCTTCAACTTTTTGGACTGTTTGGACACATGCATACCTAATTCCGGAACGGAACCGGACTGCACAAAGCAAGAAGAAGGTAAGCATTCTGTTTGTTTATTTGTTTTTTGCATAAACTTTGGGGAAATAAATGCTTTATTAACCATTTCCTGCTGTCAGATGAAACATTTTGGCTTTGTCATCGTATATTAATTGAGAAATAAGCGATAATGTGCCGCAAAATGACGATCAGCTTGACCCCAACCCCGAATTTCGCTCAGTTTCTCTTTGAATAGCTCGAATTGAATGGAACGAAATGTATTGCAGGAACGATTGGTGAATAAAGATGACAAGAATCGTCACTGTGTGCTTTTAATTATTGATATAAGTAAGCACGGGGCGAAAGAAATGGGTAATGTCAAAATGGCAGGACCCGGTTTCGCGAAAGATGTTACAGCATGATGACCCGGATTTGTTCCAAAACATTTATGAACAAACAGGAACCGGTTTCGACATATAAACATATGTGTATTACTGACGTGCTAATCTAAAGAATTATGAACAATTTATACTAAACATTTACGGATGATTTTCTCTAGAATGTTTTAATAAGTCATCGAATTGTGGAAATGTTGTATCACAGTATAAACAATGGTGGCTGTGGATTTCTGTTGGGTGCTTTTTCATTTGATCGAGTCGTGCAAAGGTCGCATTGCAGTAATAACAGTGGTAAGGTAAAGGGCTTTCCATGTTTGTTAGTACCCTGCTAATAAAACAAAATATACAAAGAAAGTGTACATCACTTAACCGACAAACTAACTAAGATTGTGGATTAACATGACGTTGTCTGGTTGTATATCTAGTTATACACAAATGTAAAACTGGACCAAAGGCATTAAAAAGTAAAATGTTCGTGAATCTGGGATCTCAGTCTGGGATATTCATTGTATCAAATTATAATAACAATATCCAATTTTTTTTCTGGCACTGAGTTCCAATGCATGATATATATACCAAAGAATAAAATATTCAATCTATTGCAGTTTTGGAGACTAAAATTGACAAGAAACAAAATGCCTGATACGCGTCAAAAGTAAACTTTTGATGCCTAACAGGCATCGTGTTTCTCGTAAATGTTTAGTATAAATTGTTCATAATTCTTTAGATTAGCACGTCAGTAATACACATATGTTTATATGTCGAAACCGGTTCCTGTTTGTTCATAAATTGTTTGGAACAAAACCGGGTCATCATGCTGTAACATCATTCACGAAACCGGGTCCTGCCATTTTGACATTACCCATTTCTTTCGCCCCGTGCTTACTTGTATCAATAATTAAAAGCACACAGTGACGATTCTTGTCATCTTTATTCACCAATCGTTCCTTCAATACATTTCGTTCCATTCAATTCGAGCTATTCAAAGAGAAACTGAGCGAAATTCGGGGTTGGGGTCAAGCTGATCGTCATTTTGCGGCACATTATCGCTTATTTCTCAATTAATATACGATGACATAGCCAAAATGTTTCATCTGACAGCAGGAAATGGTTAATAAAGCATTTATTTCCCCAAAGTTCATGCAAAAAACAAATAAATAAACAGAATTCTTACCTTCTTCTTGCCTTGTTGCAGTCCGGTTCCGTTCCGGAATTAGATATGCATGTGTCCAAACCTTTTTTGCCGGGTCAGTTTATACACAGTGATAATGGCCAAAAGAAAAAGGACAAACAACGATCTTTAGTTTTTGTGTAGTGTTTTGTAGATCGTTGTTTGACCTTTGTGTTGTCTGACCTTCTATTTACGGATTATGTTTACTCCTTTGGTATCTTCAAACTCTTCTTATAAAGAAAGCTTTAATCTTGTAACTTATAACATGTATGTAATCGTCGTGACTCAGAAGTTGTCATATGTACATACCGGGTATATAATATAACTTCTATAAACGAAAGCCCATGACTTGAACCACCAGGTATTACATAGTACACAAGGCCAACGATAGACATAATAGGGACCCTACGTCAACTCACACTCCGATACGCACCAGTGGGTCATTTGAAGGAACATACATCGTTCTCATTAATAATTCATCTCTAATCTGATTGGCCCCGTGGCGTTCGGAGAACGGGTGTTATTTGCACCAATGTTCTAATGAGCCGGAAAATTATGATACTTTATTTTCATAATAAACGAAAAAAAGAATGGTATGTCCATTTAGCATCTTCTAAAGGGCAGAGAGTAGCCGGAGAACTCTGAATGAATTTGTTTCAATTGACCCACGTATGATGAGTGGAGACAATCCGGCTGATCTAAGTGTCACGTGGTTTATCGTTTGTAATCTTGTTCTCGCCATGAATATTGCTGAAATACTGCATATTTGACGTTATACTGCAATCAATCAATCATCAATCAACCAATAAACATATCAATATACTGGCGAATAAAAGGCCAATCAGAACGCTTAGTTTAAATATTTAATAGGTAACCATAGAACATCATGTGGCCAGTTATTAGACATTTCTAGTTTTAATGGCGATTCTGTTTTCTGATGCATTAAGAAAGGTTTAAATTTAAATTCTTTCATAATTGATTTTATGATATTTGCTGATGGACGTTTAACATGCCACACCCATTCCATAACTATACCATGGACATCTATCCGTTTGAAAAATTCTCTTGCACCAAGTAAAACACGATGTTCGTGACCTTCTACGTCCATTTTAATAAAAACTTTTTTGAAACGGTGAATTTGAGGAAGATCTAACAGATCGTTTAACGTGACAGAATTCTGTGGAATTGTATATTTCTGAAAATATCCGTCATATTGTTTCTTCATCTTATCCCAAATACCATCAGATTCCACGTGAACAGACCCATACCCGCCTCCTTTACTATAGCGAAAGTCATGTTTTTCGTGATTATCCGATATTATGTTATGAATGAGTGTAATTTTTCGTCCCAAATTTAAATAATGGGCCGAAGCACACACGTGTTCTATATTAGCTTCTGCTGCGTCTATAGCGATAGAGTCCCTTCCAATTAGGGCGGCAGCTAGACAGTGTTGACCTACATGTGTTCCAATATCAATGAGATTAAGCTGTTTGTCTAATTCTAACTCGTAGAGTATTCTATTTATTGTTTTCACTTCAAAAGCCCCTGTTCTATTTATAACAGCGGATATTCCGTCCTTCTTTACATCATGTGTGAATATGTTTACGGTTCCCGCGTTTGACGTGTATTTACTTAAAGGAAAATCCCTATTATGAACAAAAAATGTATATGGTTTGCAAAGCTTAGTCAATTTCCACTTATTATCCACAAAAGTAAAAGCATGAGAAAGATTTGTTTCCTTCTTTCTACGTTCAATGTTGCGTCCTTCCGCTAACGTTTCAATTTTCATATCGATCTCCGTATCACCTTGTTGACTGAATGATTGTACTATTCTGTTTCTAGATATTTGAAAAGCACTATAGAAAATCACACATGCACAGGCAAATTTAACGAGAAAGGCTTTCCATCTTACATCGTACAGCATTCTCTGAAAGAAAACCAAACATTATTATATAAATGTTATACAGCTACCTTCAGTTTTCACCTGTTTAAATACTATTTAATTATAGAACAATTAATTAATGTGAAATTAAATATTTTCTTAATATTGATTTTATCAATATGTTTTGTTATTTTCATATCAATCCATAATATTGTTTGTATATGTACCATTATATCATTCATGTTTTATAACCAAATAACGGACCCGTCGTGATCGTATGGTAGTTGGATTTACAACTACCTGTGCAATCAGTGCCTATCACCACTAAAGTTGTGTGTTCGAACCCCGTTCATGGCAAGATGTACTCGATACAACATTATGTGATAAAGTTTGTCAGTGACTTTCGACATGTCGGTGGTTTTCTCCGGTTCCACCCGTCGTGTTAAATGACACGAACATCATGTGATGTGGAAATCGTGTTGGACCCCAGTATAAATAAACAAAAACAAATAACATAAATAAAACATGAACCCCAACAAAACAAATGGAAGCAAAGACGAACCGAACATTGTTTTACTCGGAAATCGCAAAAGATTTTATGGGTGTAGAAGATAATTTGCAACAACTTCTATTGACCATGTTTGTTAGGAGTAGTCGTTGAAGATATGTTGCGAGGCGAAATGTTCCGATCTTGTACAGTATACCCTCTTTTTCATATGATAATCACTACTTGTGTTAATAACTCGAACCCAGTTCAACCTTTTTACCTGCATGATCTGCTTTTTATGAACTTGTTCTTGTCATGAATATAGCTGAAATTCTTTTCATTTGAAGCTAAGTAATTAATCATTCAACCCTTACTCTATATAATCACTTTATTTTTTTCATTCATGGGGGCTTTGGGCCTATCATGCTAGTTTGACCATGCCACTTTTCTTTTTTCTTTTTTTTTTAATTGAAAGTGCATGCACCAAGCCAGGACGCCGATAGGCTCAATGGATGATATATGAACAAGGGCTGATAAAGGGTATAATATGAAAAATGATATATTGTGATATGTTTATCATATACTTCAACAGAGGAAATAATCGATTTGTACGAAAATGTTTAGTCATTTTTGGCTATAATTAAATACATAGTCAATATCATATCAATATATATTCAATACAACAGTTTCGTCCACCATGTTTGTAAGCACAGTTTTCCGGAAATTCATGAAGTGGACTTACGAACATTGATGGAAAGGCATGTAACAACATTCAGGAAGCAGTTAATAAACTTGCTTGATCGGCCCATTTGGGCAATTCCTTTGAAAGTATGTATACAAATCAATATTAAAACTCAGCGCTCTCACAGTTCTATGTGAGGGTCGGTATTTAACTCACATCTGAAAAACACCTGCATGACCGCATCATTGATCCATTGCACTGAAGGGGGAACCACACTACTAATTTAACCGCGCCACCTTTTATTTACTATTGAAGTACCAGGAAAGTGAATTGTTATGTAATAAGTGTGTAAGGGGTATAAATTTTGCCTCTATTTATGCGATTTTTCAATTGCATTTTGGAACTGTTCTGGTGTTTTTTTATTTATTGAATAACGCTCTTTATCAGACATAATACACAATGGCAGATTCTGATTTTCCCTTTGGTATCTTCAAACTCTTAAAATTATACACTCTACAATTCATAAAATATTACACTCAAACAACTTGCACTCTCTCCAGTTAATAAGATATTGCATCCCGTTAAATTATACCATCTCCAGTTCATAAAATGCTACTTCCCTTAAAATTATATCTTCTGTTCATAAAATAATGCTCAATAAAACATGTACCACCAAGGAAAATGAGCCATCATGTATATGTGTGTTAGGGGTATCAATTTTGCCTCATTTTACGATTTTCAACATGTGCTGTGCGACGAATAGATCAATCAGTAATGTATGTCATTCTCTATATAAAAGTATGGCAAATTTGAATCATCTGACGATACATACGTCTGTGAACCACGCGAGAATAGCATATCAAAACTTATTTTCATAGATATCCAAATATAGATATGTCAAAGCCCCATGTGCTAGCGAAATTATTACAGCCAATAGGCCCTATACGTCACCAGTATCAACATAGTCATCTGAAGATACAAATGTATATATATAGTCCGATCCTATGGTACCTCGAATTATAGTATACCGTGTATTCATGTGCTACTTCAACCAGTTTCCGCGGTCATTTACCTACCACGTTGACATAGGATTAGGATTATAGTGTTTAACGCCACTTTCAACAATATTTCAGTTATATCATGGAAGTCAGTTTTATTGGTGGAGGAAATCGGACTTCCCGGAGAAAACCACCGACCTGCCGCAAGTCACCAACAAACTGTATTACCTAGTGTTGTATCAAGTACACCTCGCAGTGACCATGATTCGACCTCCCAACGCTAGTCGTGATAGGCACTGATTGCATACGCAGTTGTAAATCCAACTACCATACGATCATGACGGTCCTCGTTCACAATAGAACCCCAATATACATTGTATATTCCAATAATTAAATTAAGTTGGAAAGTAAAACCCAAGACATATTCCTAGGACAGGATTCAACATTTACTGTTTACATAACAGGATAACTCATATTAAAGATTCTCTACAGAAGGAGTGACGCATAGATATGTAATGTTTGTACTGAAACCAAGATCGACCAATCTCTAGATACATTGTTTTACACAATTAGATCACATGTATGCAAAAGGGCAGTGCAGAAGTTGAATGGTTTAAAACGAATTGGGAAATATCGTAATATATTTTTTCCTTTAGTTTCACATTTTGTGGCGAAATGAGCACCAAGAAACGTGCACATTTAGAAGATAGCATCAACATGTATATCAAATGAAAATAAGAGAACTTATGAAGTTGCTTGAAAAATTTAGGAAGCTGTCATTAAAAAATGTTCGGATTTTTATTCGACCACGTAAAATCATTTCTGGCGTTTTTGTAATCTATAAATACACATCACAGACAGTTTTATACACGTAAGTTATGTATATAATTGGCTCCAGAAAATATCCTATGTGACCCCTAAAAGAATGGTTAATGTATTAATTATACATTTATCAAGTCTTTGGTGATGATATTTATTTTCAACGTGACACGATGCACATTGCATCATTCAAGGAATAACAGTACTGTATTTGAAGAGTTGGAGGTGTCAGTTGTGGATTTGACGGTCGCAAATTACGAGCTAGACACAAATCGTATCATAAACATAGGTGGAGAAATGTCTCAGATTAATATTCTTAGTTTGTTTATAAGAATTATTAAATGTGAATAACAGTCATATATAATAATGTGGGGTGAAACAAATAAAATATTTCATTTACGGACGAGTATAAATATCAAAGTTTAAAATGTATCCGGTCAAACAATGCTAGATCCATCCATAACACGGCCTAGTACTTTCACGCCAAAATTATGATTCCAATTACTTATTTGATCTTTTCTTGTTTATTTTATAGTACATGCTAGTTTATATCACTAATTGTGTTAAGAATTGAATGCGTTCAATTCATATAATTATATTTAAATCACACCAAAATTTAATATAGTTTAATTTTTCGTTGTGAATTTTATTTGTGTTAGATTATTTGCTGTTGGAAATTACTGCGCCATTGATTGTTTACATCTGACGTCGTCATGGAGGCACGTGCAAGTTCGGATTTGAGTTTCATTGGGATGTGAAACATTTCTTTTATAATCATGTGACCACTTCATAGCCAATCATATTGTAACATTTCAATAAAATACGGAAGTAGTGTAATTATTATAATACAACTGTTGGTAACTTAACGTAGATCGATAATAGATCATGCATATTTAGGACGAAGAAAACGTGTATTTGAAACATGTTTACATTCCGGTTATCCTTTTAACAATTAGTTGATATCATAAGCCTAAGTACAAGTATGCGGTAGCAATTCGCACTGTGTGTATGTCTATGTGTAGGTGTTGCGTCACATATTAATTTGTATTATATTAATTTTAATATTAATCACACTCAGCTGTGATACATACTAAGAAAGATAACCAAAATTGCATATGTTCGTTATTGCCTCAACAAGTCTGTTTTGAAAAGTTATACGTGGAAATAGGTGGTTTACTATCTTTAGGGAGTTAGGAGTTATTTTACTTATTCTTACTATAACTTATATACTTACTATAGCAAAATACAGGTCTAGTTTGATTTTGTTTGTAAGCAATTACTGCGCCCGAATCATGACTGAAAATGCTTTAAAAATTAAACATCGTGTTACCTTTGACATATATAATTCCAATATAGTATGCACACTTATAAAATAGGGCTAGATTTCGACCCTATAGCCATTCAAGAGTTATACCCTTGATGATTGTTCTACTAAAATATTTCCTGTCCTGATGACATCTGAATCAAATCATTTTCTCAGTATCCATGGATTTATCTATGATAAAATGCAGGAGAAAAACACACTGTCGAAACATTTCCAAACTAAAATTCATAGAAAGAGGAGGCAGAATCGATACCCCAACACACAAATACATGACCGCTCACTTTCCTAGCTTGGTACATGATCCTCTTGTATAGATGGTAAATTGTATAAGCTTTTGTGACACTGGTATGTTGGTTCATGCATATCTAGTATACATGTACGTATGTGTCTCTTCTAATATTTGACAGATATATAGCATTGCATAGCCATATTCTAGGGTTGGGACATGGAAGCATCTGTATGGTTTACTATGTTGTAATTTATATACATGTATGTTGTCAAGGTATTTGAAAATCAGTGATTGTAATTTTGTATTTAGGTACATGATAATAATATTTATACCATATTCACTATTTGTAATATTGGTTATTATTCTTAAATAGTATAATCTAAATGTTGGCAAGATATCATCGTGGTTGTGCTCGTATGGTTGTTGGATTTACAACTACCTATGCGATCAGTTGCTTTCACTACTAACGTTGTGAATTCGAATCTTGCCCATGGCAAGGTGTATTCGATACAACATTATGTGATAAAGTTTGTCAGTGACTTGCGTCAGGTCGGTGGTTTTCTCGGGGTACTCCCGTTTCTTCCACCAATAAAACTGACGGCCACGAAATAACTGAAATAATATTGAAAATAGCGTTAAACACCATAACTCTAACCCATAATTGTTAGCGTTTGGTTAATATGTTAATTAATGCAGAAGCAAAATTAATCGTACTGGTGGGTCGTATCAATCGAATTAGTTTGTTCAAAAACTGACATTTTTATCGTTAAAAAAACACCAATAAAGTGAAAAAAATAAAAATACCACACTGTCGGCACAGTTCCAAAATGCAGTCGAAAAAACGAAGAAACAGTGGCAAACGGTATCAAGTAAAATGACACCCACAATGTTTCTTATATAGTCAATACGTGCTGGACACAAGTATACTCAAACAAACACAAATAACACATATAACACGTGCGCACTCCTACAAACAACTGGTTGTAAAGACGAATCGAACATAAAACATTGATGGATGACAATACCAACAACAAACATGAACCAACTCATTGACTCCTCTTAAGCTCTTAACATGTAACAAGTTTGTATTTTATTTGTATCTAAACAAACAACTTTAGTTTATAGGACATATAGGTGTATCACACATGAACGGACTGAATATAATCATATTGGGCATTTCCAAATAGACTGTCATCTGAATCTGTGTTTTCACTAAGTTCTGATTTTCTCTTTCCACAAAAATGTGAGAATGGTCCTTCAAATGATGACGGTCTTGATTTAACACTGTGATTAGGACAATGGCTTTTTCTCCACTTTTCTCATTTAATTAATTTATCATTGTTAGTTTGTGAATAAGGTGTATTATGCCAAACAGTGTCTCCTATTTCCCAGTAACCACTTTTGCCATTGTCTATAAGTTCTGAATACATATTTTCAATTGATTCGTGTGCTTTATGCTTTTCTAAGCTGTATAAGCAGACGACTGTGACATTTGGTCAGTACATCCTTGAGCAATGTCGTCTGCTACCACACCGTATCCATCCATTAAAGATGGCGAATTTGTTAGCTGTGACTGTTGATTTGCAACTGGTGGAAGTAGACGGTTCCAATTGAGCGAAGCATGATATGTCGATGGAATTGCTGAATAGTCGATAATAGGTCCATTTGCTTTAAGACGTCACTGCCTTCTACAAATGAAAAATACAAATATATTCATTAATAATTCAGAGTAGTTATACATTTGATCGGTACGTGTACAATAACTTAACATTAGAAGTTAGTAGTGCTTTATAATATTGGCCGTGAATTCAGTGACCTATATCTACTATACCTGTATATGCCATTAGCCATTTAACATTTAAAATTGTTATGTGATCAATATTTTCAGTGAATTGCGACAGGTAGGTGGTTTTCTCCGGGTACTCCGGTTTCCTCCACGAATAAACCTGATCGCTATGATATAACTGAAATAGTGTTGAAAGTGGCATTAAACACCCTAACCCGTAACATTATTCTATATATATGAAAACAAAAATAGTTTTCTTCTCTGTATATTCTAACGAAAACTTCATTGATATCGAGTCATTTGCGGTGCTAACATAGATTGAAGGAACATTTAGTGCATTATAATATTTATTTCGCTTTTGTACTTCCAAAATGTTTATCATTTTGTATATTAATTATATATTTAGCAAATCACATCGGTGATTTAGGAATTTGCCTGTGTATTCGTGTACACGATATAGCATGATGTAGTACAGTTTGTCGACTTATGTCGATCGGTGTTTTATTTTGTGTATTCCAATCTTCTCCACATATAGCACCGAACACAACGATATAACTGAAATATTGTTGAATGTGGCGCTAACCACCCATAATCATACATTAATGAAAATAGTTACAGATAAATCTATAATTTACGAATGTATCGCTTCGTACCACTGGGTACTGGTGACGATTCACACGGTTCAACCCATAGAGTTATCTGTCCTTGGTTTACCTCTTTGGTATCTTCAAACTATTTTGTTATAACCATCGCATCCCCATGATGGGAATCGTCATGTTATATTAAGGAAAACCTGACCGTAGACCATGGTCGGTAATGGGTGTGGAAAATTGCACATTATAAACAACTAGTATAGATTTCGAATCGAGAAGTTGGCATATTGTAGCCGCTACAAAATATACATACAAGGTATTCCTCGCGTCTCTACTTAACTTTCAAAAAGTGTTTGTATGGGTTATCTCATCACTATTTCATTTCAATATATATGTTGTTTTAAAATTATGTTATTGTCCATAATAGATGTATGCTTGAACTTTCTGCCACTGGACATTGAGCAACTAATAATTAATGAAACATTTCATACCACCATTGTTATCACAGGGGTTAGGGTTATGGTGTTTAATGCCACTTTCAACAGTATTGCAGTTATATAGTGGCGGTTAGTTTTACTGTTGGAGGAAACCAGAGTACCCGGAGAAAACACTGGCCTGTCACATGCCACTGATAAATTGCATCACATAATGTGGCATCGCGTACACCTAGGCATGAGTGGAACTCGAACTTACAATCTTATAATGGTGATCGGCACTGATTGCATAGGCTGTTGTAGTCCAACTATCATACGATCACGACCACGACAGCCTCGTTTTATCAAAGGTAGTACATAAGGGTAATAACAAAATTATCGAACTCCGAACAATCTTACAAAGGGAAAGTCAAAATTCATAAGTATATAAACAGACAAAATCAGTCAACAACCGGAAAACTGTGAAAACCGTAATGACCCTGACTTGGTACAGACATTTCTAAAGTAATGGTGGGTTGACGTGATATACATAACTATATTGATGACTTACCTGATTCATATTACTGTTACAAGTATTAATCCATTTAAGCTTAGAAATGCTACAGCAATGGCCACGTAAAATACTGTAAAAAGAAAACAAACACATATTTAGGTCAATTCATAAAAGTTCCATTTCCGAATTAGAGTTATCTTTCGTAGAAAATATATTGATACCATTACAATATCTATTTGTAGATGTTACAGATGTGCATTGTTACATGTAATGGTAGATGATGTTTTACTTATGTCTGTTTTAGAAATGTACAGTCTTAAATGTAATGCAATATCCTAAATCAGAGCAATGTTTGATGTTCTTATCTCTTCCCTGTAAAATACTGGTTGTCAAAACGTATTCCAAAATAGTGAACATAAATTTGCATTCATTCTAATATTTTAAAGTACTTTAACTGTAACATATGGATAATACATTAAATTTAAACTATTCACATGTCTTATAGATTCTAAATAAAAAAATAATTACTTGTACTGCAGATTTCGAAAACAAATTTACCATCTATATATCAATGTTCATAAAGGTTGTACTTACTCATTCTTTCTGCAGAGTTGCTGCCACTAGTTTACTTGGTTCCAATTTTGTCAATGGCCGTTTCATTATCAAAATGTATTGCTGAAATTATTTAAAAGTCTATGAACGGTGATAACCAATGCTTACAATTACATTGTAACAAAAGCAAAGACAAAAATGTATGTTTTATCCCTAGTTGATCCAAATATGGTCATCTTTATTAGCATTTGTAGTGTAAGCATTCAAAAACCAATACATATATAACTAAGTATTTGGGGGTCGTCGTTGTCGTGATCGCATGGTAGTTGGATTTACCTAAGCAATCGGTACCTATCACCACTATCGTTGACAGTTTGAATTACGCTCATGTCGAGATGTACGCGATACAACATTAAGTGATACAGTTTGACAGTAACTTGTGGCAGTGTGGTGTTTTGCTCCGCATACTCTGGTGTACTCCACCAATAAAACTGAAAGCCACGATATTACTGATATATTGTTGAAAGTGGCGTTAAACATTCTAACCTTAACACAACAAAGTATTTAGAAAAATGTACTGAGGGTAAATTGTATATGATAGTTCGTGTTATCATTTCCTAGCTTTCTTTCTTTTATTGCAATGTTTATTTTAAGGTTTAAGCTTGGTAATAATGGCAACAGAACACACAACGGTAAAGTATTAGAGTTAACCGTTTTCAGACAGAGGCTAAGTATGTTAATTACCGCTAAAATATACAGTCATCACGGTAAATGTGAAAAGGTTTATCACACGTATATAATATGTCACCCCATAGTTTCATACTGTAAATCACACGTTATCACCAGATTTGATGTCTTGCATTTTTGTCATCATATGGAACTCCTTATTTAATTGTGGAATAAACATGTGAGCAGTGGTATCATTATTGATCGGTAGCTTGTTGTTTAACGTCACACCTAACAGCATGTCAACTATAGTTATGACAACAACACGTTTACAGACAATACATCGTCAAGGTAAATAGACGGCACTTAGATGGACCAATAGAGGGGTGCTTGATTGCCAGAAGGAATAATGAGTAGATAGATAGGGCAGGCAATTACCTGTAATCTCTGATAAAAAACGTATTACTTTGCAGCCAAATTCCCAAACACTTCAATAATGTTACGAGACAACAAAAACAACATCATACTTTATGATATGCGTTCACCTCAAAGATATGCTAATAGAAATGCCACGTCCAATTCGTCCTGTTTTCTATTGCCTGATGTTTTGTCTCAATGTTTCATTTTATCTTAGCCGTGATATGTAGCATTTTGTCAACTGTAGACGACTATACAGTGGAGTTTACTCATAATTTTAAAGAGTGATAATGTTATTTTGATTGTTTCACCAATGCATATACACAGTCCTTAAGAGCACTATTATATTATTTCAACTTAATTTTCCATTATAATAAACACAGTCAATCCTACTCATGCGATCACCTCTAAAAAGTAGTCACCTGTATTTAAAGGTTTAAACATTTTCGTGTCCTGCTATAGAAAATGTCAAATGAACTGAACCTCTTTTAAGAAGTCATATGTCTTATAAGACCCTGGTGTGACCTCTTAATATAAGTTTGATTGTATAATAAATATTTAATATATAAAACTAAGGAGTGAGTTTCGAGTGGATGGGTGATCAGGATACAAACACAACAACTATTGAGAATAGAAAACCTTAGGTTTGAATTTGAAAAAAAATAACCAGTAACGTACATATATCAATCTAGCGCAGAACTTCTTCAACCAAATTTAAGTACTACACATTTAATAAACTAATATGAATAATAAAAGAATACCACACCGTCAGAATAGTTCCAAAATCCAATCCGAAAAATGGTAGAAAAAGAGAAAAATCGACTGTAGAGGACATGCACTTCAATAACAAAGTGACTGGGTAAAACTATTTTGACGGACCACTCATGAAATAAGGTGGTTATGAAAGTGTAATCAAACTGAGTAAAATGTCGATCCTAATAAATAACCGACCAGCAGTAAAAACCCAATCCTGAAATACTAAAAACAAAATAAGACAATAAACTCTGGTTCCATTAATGATCATTGGAGTCCTAAAATCAGTTATGGAAATAGTTATATACGGGCTTAAATGGATAAAAGACATCTGCAATTGGTAGATGCAAAAAATCAACAATCACGTATAACACTACAATCAGCTATTTACTGACGCTAGGGGGTAATCCATGAGTTTTTATATAAATGTTTATTAAGCATTGTAGTGCACTCACTTGTGTTTAATATGCTGACTGTTCGTGTTATAATGATAGGTGGAATGACTTGTATCTTTTTAACTATTTGTTCCGTTTTAACACCAGGTGGCATGACTGGTTCTCTTTTTACTTCCGGTTTCGTTTCAGTACCCTCAAGACAGGAATATTGTGCCCTATATTCCAGATGCGGCGTTTTGAACATAGGAAAAACTATGAAAAGAATATGTTTACATTGATTAATACTGGTAAACTCTTACCGTACTTTATTTTATTGGCTGTATTTGTATGTTGTTAAATCAACCCATATATTTCTATTATGGATTCGAATATGATATAATTTCTAATATGATACACCTAATGTTTGTATTCCCTTCAGGAGAACCTGAGTTCACCGCCTGCTTTAGTGTGGTTCATGTTGCTCTATCTTTAGTTTTATGTGCACTGTTTTGTAGATCGTTGTTTGTCCCTTTTCTTTTGGTCATTGCGTTGTCCGTCCGCCAATTTACGACTTCTTATTATCCGTTGGTATCTGCAAACACTTCTTACGTATTATGTTCAATGACAATATATAAATTCATTTCTGTCAATCGTTCAGTGTGCCAGTATAGATGCAAATTGTTAACAACTAAGAATGTTTACGTTTCATACAAATGAAATACATGTACACATTACACATTTATAATAGGGTATGACATATGCTCATTGTTGAAGACGCTACTACGACTGTAACACTTTATTTTGTATCTAAGTGTAATGTTGAATAGTCTCGCATCTTCATTTACATCCATACAGTTTATGAATTCAGTTAAATTTTAATTAACCCATACCTTGGTATGATATCCAAAATCTCAATCCAGATATCATATTTGTAACGAGATCAACATCAACGTCACCGCACGCTCTATATATAATGGAATGTTTCTTTAATTTACATATTAGTTCTGCCGGAATATAATTATTCGGACAATTTTGTCTGGCTCTAATTTGTAGACCACCGTTACGGTTATCGACTTGTCTTTCCAGATCATGCACCGTTATAACAGCAAAGTGGTCACGTGAAGCTGCAATTCGCCATGAACAGGACACAATTACAATATCTGGATACC
Source organism: Bathymodiolus brooksi (assembly GCA_963680875.1). Classification (NCBI taxonomy): domain Eukaryota; kingdom Metazoa; phylum Mollusca; class Bivalvia; order Mytilida; family Modiolidae; genus Bathymodiolus; species Bathymodiolus brooksi. The sequence goes on from OY804587.1 coordinate 67,542,545, forward strand.
TTGGACTCAGGATAACTCCATGTTCTTGGTTCAGAACCATGATATCACTCGTACATGTCTCTAATGGTGCTGTTGGAGGTACTGTAAGTATACAAAACTTGTATATGTATTAAACGTAACAAATACATCATTATAAAAGTGAATATCGGTGTCAGAAATGACCACGGATACGTTTCGTTTGTTGTAATCACAATTCGGTTCTTTCTACATTCATGACTTATAACTGTTTCTGTAACAAGAGAGCAACTAGTGGAGCAGGAATTGCTGAACCAGTGTTTATTGTGTAGTGTTTCGTAGAACATTGTTTGTCTATTTGTTCCTATTATTTTGGCCACTGTATTTTATTTCCTTCAATTTACGACTTCTGATTATCACTATATTCAAAGTTTTTCTACTCGACAATATAACCTTCATCTATCCTAAAACTTAAACATCATTGTAAAACGGTTTAGATAGAACATTTCAATTTTGTACCCATAAATATTCTACTTTCCCCAAAATACATGATGAACTAGTTACACATATGCTACTCGTAGCTGAATTTCATTACGTTTATACACATTGTGAATACAGTCAAACTTGCTTTAAAAGGCACCTCTATATAACAAATCACTGTCTATCAAAGGCAGTCTCATTTTTCCAATTAATGAATAGTACATATAATGTTAACGTGTATAACAAGGGTAACTGCTCATAAAGGTAATATTTTCAGGTTCCCTTGAGTGACCTTTATATACAGGCTTCACTGTATATCACTTTGAAGCTTCGAGTTGGATCTAGATAAGACTCACTATATTTTACTGGATAAGATTTAAATAAGACTTACTGATAAATTTAACATCTTTAATCTTTGTCTGAGAGTTCACATTTGCTATCTTCGATACAATCCAATATATATAATAGGTACTTATTGAAATTGTTTTCGGGATCTACTAATATAAGTAATGGATCGCCAAAACAAAAGCAAAAATATTTAATTAGATTGCGGTTGATGTGGATTAAGATATATTACATTAAAGCAATTATAATTTGTTGTTTCAAATGATTCATTCGTGATTTTGTACCAGCAAATTAAAATCGAATAAATTTCCCGCCTTCTTGATATGGACGCTAGCCTCCATGTTGTATTGTTTTCTCTCTTTTTTTAATATTTCAATGGCATTAAAGATTGCATACCAATCTATTAAGACATATTTAAGTCTCCCTTTGTACTTACGTATGTTGCATGTGTAGGATACTCTTATACATTTTTTTGTGTATCTCAATGGGATTAGCGATTGTATACCTATCTATTAAAACATATTTAATGCATTCTCCCTTTTACTTAGATATGTTGCATGTGTAGGGTACTCTGATACATTTATTTGTTTATCTCAATGACATTAAAGACTGCATACCAATCTACAAGACATATTTAATTCTCCTTTTGTACTTACGTATGTTAAATGTGTATGATACTCTTATATTTTGATTCCTTGGGTCTTGACATATGCGATATATGTCACATGACTTTTTGCCAGTACATATACGTCTAAGGCTGGAAAATGTTCTATCTATCCCCGTCACATTCTCAAACAGAATTCTCCCCATGTCACATTTATTAAAGCTACTGTCGTTCTGCTTCCTTCTACAAATAGTTACGCCACACAAAGTGGAAGTGACTGCAAGAGAGAAATAGTATGACAGTGAGTTAGTAAATCAAGGAAGTGCAGCTGCTACAATGTCATACTCTATATAGGATAATGCTCGATTGCAGTTCTTTCTCCTACTATGTTAGACTCTCTGTGGGGCAATGCCAGAATACAGTTTCGTTTCATTTCCAAATTTGCAATGCAGACCTGAATCCTTCCTATGCATGTAGTTAACTTTATTTCAGTTAAGATTTACAATATTTCAAACTTACGCTTTACACAATATTTCTGTTTATTTTATTTTTTCCGACATTTTAAATGCAGTGTTATATATATAAAACTCTACGTACAATTAGGTGTTCATCATGTACAATAAACTTTAATTATTAAACTATGATAAAACTATCCTACAATTTCAGTATATCCAACTACCATACGATCATGATTACGACGGTCCATAGTTGTAAATCCAACTACCATACTATCACGACGGTCTCTGAATTGGGTATAAGAAGCAATGTAAAACCCATTTATTAAGAGTTGCTTCCCTTTACAGCATTACAATGATAAAAATTCCTATGTGTATTTCATTTTTTATTTGTCTAATCAGAAATGCATTGTACAGCATGGTGATTTGTGACAAGAGTACAAAGTTTTCTGGTGAATTATTGGTTACCTTACGTTACCCCAATTTACCAAAGTCGTCAAATATTAGTGGGGCAGTTACTAGATAAAACAATAAAAGATCAAACAAATATCTTTCTGTTCGTCTTTGTGTATTGTACCTGTATTTTTCCCCTTGTCCACCAATGTATATGGGGGTTTTTAAAGCATTTTCTTGTTTTAAAAGGATTCGTTTTACCTTTTCGCCCCTCATTTTTTAACAGGTGGAGTGAATTAACGTGAATTGATCATATTATAACGTACAGACGGACATGGACTGGAACTGAGTCAAAATCTCAAAGAGGCCTTTCACCTCGTAAGTTACAATGGTGACTTATGTCAACATACACAAAAAACAACAACAAACAAACAAGCAGAAATCAAACACGATATGGTCTTTATCAATATGTATTACTATTAGTAATACAATAAAAGAACATATGTATTACAATCCTGGTTTTCTGTCACAGTTAGTGTGTAATACATATAGTAGTTTGTGGTTTTGTTAGACGTTATGTTTCTATTTTGTTACATTAGGATATATACATGATTAATACAATAAATCTAATAAATAAGTAATATACGAAAAGTTTGAAGATATCAAAGGGGTAATCAGAAGCCGTAAATCGATTGATTGACTGATTTTTGGTGTTTAACGACACTTTCAGCAATATTTCAGCTATATCATGGGGACCAGTTTTAGTGGTGGAATAAGCAAGAGTACCCGCAGAGAACCATCGACCATGGGCAAGCAACTGGTAAACTGTATTACTTGCGGTTGCAAGTAGAGTGCTCCTTTTTGTAATTTACAAAGCCGGGCGCGAACCCAGGCCGTATTGGCGATCGGCTTATATGAGTTGTTAGGTAATCCAGCTACCTAACTCATTGTGCCACCCAGGTCCTTGTTCGTCTTGGTCCCTTCCTTTACATTAAATATTACGTAAATCGAAGAAAAACAGACAACACAATGGTCAAAAGAAAAGGGACAAACAACGATTTACAAAACATAACATAGAAAACTAAAGATCAAGCAACGCGAATCCCACTAAAAACCGTGGGTGAACTCAGGTGTTCCGAAAGGATTAACAGTTCCTACTCCACATGTGACACCCCACTCGTGTTGTTTCTGTTAAACGACACGTATAATTATGTTTGATTTATGCATTGTCCTTGTACATATTCATACGGGGCGTTCGTACCCACCTCCTAACAATAAAAAACAACAGCCAGATATTGGATGCCGATCGTCTTGTTAAATCAGTGACAATGCTATCTTCTTTATAACAATTTACATCTTCTGATTTCTAATTCTTGGGAACTCACGGGGTTTGACCACAATCGGGCACTCCCACCGGGGACTAAAGCTGTCCCCATATTTCTGGTCTACAAAATGCGCCCCCCTGAACATAAAATACTGTATCCTTACCTAAGGTGTGAGACGATTGTACATATTTAATGCATGCAGTAGTTATAGAGAATACCCACTTCTAAAAACAAAATGTATTTGTAGATGAATATCTGATACATATGATACCCCCACCCACCTAAGAAACAAGACAAGGCAAAGTCGTGCACAGTGTAGTATACTCTAACCGATAAAACATCGTGCATGTACATGTCCTAAATCTGATGTTTAGAGGCAAAATATATTACATACAAAAGAGCTGAAGTCATCAAAGGTCGATAGGAATCTCTCGTGCCTGCTGTGACCAGCCATATATCTATCTATATAAACTACATACTTTTCACATATATTGTGCTTGTTCATGACGAGGGTACAAGTTATTCAAGGGTATCTCTTAGCTTTCAGATTTTTTTTTATAATTACTTAGTTCGTTTTACATATATATCATGATGTTGTTATTTGTACTAATATTTACTTGGCTAATAAAATGAAACAAAACAAAAACGACACATTATCCAAACAGTTCCAAAACTTAATCGGAAAATCGTACAATGGTACAACATCGATATCTCTAACCCACCTATACATTATATGACTTGATACAGGCACTTCAATAAAAAGTGGTGGGTTAAAACAAATTTGGATTTTAATTTTTGAACTTGAATTTCTTCTTATTAATTGTGAGTTATATTTTTGTCAATAACACTATCTTTAGTGTGGTTATCTAACAACTGAATATGTGATTTGGTATTTTTATACGAGTACAAAAGGAGATGAAGACATTATCAGTATGGAAGCACTATAAACCCACCATTTGAGTAGCTAACAGTAACGCAACAACATTATCTAGGTTTAGGTTTATGGTATTTAACGCCACTTTCAACACTATTTCAGTTTTATCGTGGCGGTCAGTTGTATTGGTGGAGGAAACCGGAGTACCAGGAGAAAAGCACCGACCTATCGCAAGTCACTGACAAACTTTATCACATAATGACAACAAAAAAGTGTAGTGGGTTTAACATTGGCAATGGTTATGTATACCAGCCAACCCCTTCACATGTTAAACACATTCTTAGTAAAACCACATTATGTATTATAGCGGTCTGACGTAAATAATGTGTGTTTACACTTTCTCTATTGTGAAGGCGTGATTGACTATTGGCTGCCAAGTATATGTATATTGTAAGGGAACGACCATTTAACTGTTTAATTTTGTATTTGGGGAGGGGGGGTGGGCGGAGTATGCTTATTTTCAACTCTGTCGCCAAAAAATGAAAGATGCAGAATATAACTAATTAGAACCTGCAAAATTAATTAGCAATTCATACTACAATTGAAACAGCCGGCCCATTATGGCAGTTGAATGCATCGGAGTGGGAATACCAAAATACATATTTCATGTCAAGACTTTACAATTGAACGATAAATGTCTTATCCTCATGGATGTGGATTTAGCGACTAGAAAATGTCAAACAAGCAGTAAAACTTACTTGAAATGACCAATAGTATTTTTTTCTTCATAATCTATCTCTGCTGTTGTTAAATAGATGGGATTAACATTTTACTTCAATTGTTGAAAAGTTAGGGGGTTGTGGCTAAGGTGTTTAAGTCAGTTTTATAGGTTGAGGAAACCGGAGTACCCGGAGAAAACCTCCGACCTGCCGCAAGTCACTCACAAACTTGATCACATGAACGTCAATTATTGAAAAGTAAAGAACAGGTAGTTATTTCATACCATTGACGTATATAAAAATGCATTACGTAATTTTCAGTTTTATCAATACTGCCAAGTATTTCTGTTATATGGATCTAAGTAAACAATTTAATAAGATTTGTTTTTCATTATCAAAAAATGTTAGGTAAAAGATTTTTTTTTTCAAATTTTGTCGTCTTTTTTTTATAATAATTGTTTAGACACGAAACCCGATAATAAAGATAACACTTTTACATGTAAGATTTTGTTTTTGTAGAAAAATAATAAAAATGTTAAATTCAGCTTACTTCTTGCAAATCAAAAAAATTTACCCTTGTTAAGTTTTCTTCACGATTAAATTTTCAATTTCTATTTGCATCGAGATTTTTGTCACATTTAGAAAAAAAATAGTTTGTCCTGCTTATCAGTTTATGATTCATCTGTAATGTAACAGGATCAATACAAAACAATCCATTTGCCGTCGGACAAAACATAATACTGGTATGTTTTGTGTGACTAATCATTGGTTATTAAATCAATTTTGATTGACTAATAAATATAATGTAGAAATATTTTAAAATAATCGAAGCTTATCATGTTGTCATGGCGAACTGATACACCAAATACAAGCTTTTGAGTTTTTTGTATAAAGGCTTTATTTTCAGTTGAAATATTGAATAAGAACATAACATAGACATATTTTAAAATATCAAAATACAATGCACATTTAATGTAGCCTTGCAAACGGAAATAAATCGCTATGCAATTACACTAAATATGTTAGGAACTCCCATTACAGAGACAAGGGGTAAGGATAAAGAAAAGGGTAATATCTTCATGGCTGTTTCTGTCGGAAATATCGGAAAGGGGTTGGGTGGGGAGGGGGGCTGGGTTTACATTGAAAATGTTAACAACTCCCATTATAGAGACAAGAGGTACGGGTAAATAAAAGGTTTTAATTTTCTTAGCTGTTTATGTAGAAAATATCGGAAAGGGCTTGGGTTGGGGGATGGGTTTATATAAAAGTAATCTTTAGAATAAAATGCAATTCTCAACTAAGAAATTTCAGTAAATGTTTTTAAGAATAAACGTCATATAATTTTTTTCTTAGATATTTAGCAAAATATTAACTTACCGAAATAGAATATCCCATTAAACACAAGAAAATATAAAACCACTTTCACTAAATTGAACATTTTCTAATACTTTCACGCGATATAACATTACTATGGTACTAGCAGACGATGGGAGCAGGATAATAGCCCCCCGGACAATAGCCCCCGGACAATTGCCCCCTAGGACAATAGCTCCCCTAGGATAATTTCCACCCCACAAATTGTTTTTTCAGTTTTATATTTAGTTTCTGATTACCACTTTCTGACTCTATGAACTCCATTGCACTACTATGCTTTCACTTCAAAATACACTCCTATTTAAGCCAGTTCTAAGCTTGTACTTTGCTTGCAATCATTTTTTCTCAAAATTCTTTTTAATTATTAACCTTTGCACTTAGCTTTGATCATTGTTTAATCAAATTCCGTTTTATAATTTTTCTTTGAAGACAAATTTTGTAAGGTAATTAAACTTAATTGGAAAATCATTAAACTCTATCTAAATATAAAATATCTATAAATAATAAGAGAAAGTTATTTTTATCATCGCTTGTCCAAGCTGTATAATCCTTTTGATGATTAATATCACAGGGGCTTGAATCGCTTTCATAGAGATCATACAGCCTATACACCATACATAGCTTGAATCGTTTTCATAGAGATCACACAGCCTATACACCATATATAGCTTGAATCGCTTTCATAGAAGTCACGCGGCCTATATACAATATATACTAACGTTAGTATATTATATGTTATTCAGCTATCAGACAGGGTATATAATGTAAGATCCTAAGCCGGGAATGTCACATTGCATACCCTGTCTGATAGCTGAATAACAGATATATTACGGATTTAACCTTTTTTTTTAAATACAACATCCAACTGTATTAAATAAATTTGCCTCTTTTATTTTCATTTTTCGTATCTCTAGATGTCCGTTTCCGTACCTTTGACGTCATTCTTCAATGAGTCAACATATGTGTCACGACATATTTCATGTATAGGGTGTCTCATGAAGGAAAATACTGTATTAAATTTCTAAAACAATACAGTTTCATATGTAAATTTTATAAATTTTATAAATATAACATTAATATATCACATAACAAAACAACGGGTTTGCGAAACAGTTTGAATAATTTAAATGTTAACTACATGTAAATAAAACCTTGGTGTGGCCCCATGACGTCGAAAGTTTTCAAGGCTCAACGTTTTGTTTATTTGTTATGGTACAGCCGTGGAACATAGGAGTTTGCTGAATCGATCAGGTATTTGTGACGGAATTAACCGTTGTAATATTTTTTTGTTCATGCAGCCGTTTTGAGTATAAAAACAGCATTTAATTTGTTAAAAATACATTTATTATTCCGTATTATACCATTGATTCAGTGAAGCGTGATGCTTTGTCGTCCATGTTTTAATCTTTTTTGGAGACTGAAATATATACCCCGTCTGTTTTCCGAATATATGTTGACATTCAGGGCTGAGGAACCAATGAAAATATGTGTAACAAACTAAATTCGTAATATAACCATATATACTAACGTTAGTATATATATATATGGTATATAGGCCGTGTGACCTCTATGAGAGCGAATCAAGCCCCTGTGATTAATATACAAAGAAGAAAATCAAGCTTAAAAGTAATTTGAATAATTTAATCTGAGTTTATGCATATTTATTTCTCATTTAAAAAATAAATAAAAATTAAATAAAAACATTGGGGAATGGGGGCAATTGAGCGGGGGGCTCCTGTCCTAGGGGGGCAATTGTCCGGGGGCTATTGTCCAGGGGGCAATTGTCCTAGACCCGCAGACGGTACATCTCACGTGGGGAAGTGAGTCACATGATCAATATGTACACCTAAACAATTTGAATGACAGACCCCACATTTAGAACAATAACCAATTATGTGTGTTTGTTGTCATCATTTAATTAGTGTGGTCATTTTTGAAAAATTAGACAGACCCTACTTAATGAAATATTTGTGGATGAAATAAATGAAATGTTAATTATTTTTTGTTTCCGTAGTTAATGATGTAGAACTTGTCGATAAGATCTTAAACTTGACACAGCTGTTTACCACAAGGAAGTCAAATATGCCAGTTATTTCAAATATTGACTTTCACTTTAAGCATGATTTACTAATCATCATAAATATAACGAAAACGGCTATGTGCGTGATATTTTATATGTCGTAATCATTTTTTCAATGATTTATGCATTTAATTCAAGTTTAAATTTTGCTTTGAAATATTCTTATTTAGAACTGACACATTTTAACATTATTAAACTGTTCATATGAAAAAATAAATACTTAGCATGAAGTTATACCTTAGGGGTTAGGGTTACGGTTATGGTGTTTAGCGCCACTTTCAACAATATTTCAGTTATATCGAAAGTTATACCTGTAATGACGATAATTTCCAACAACACGTGTAACCGAATATGTATATTGTGTGATAAATACTTCAAGGTATAATGTCGTTGATATTGGTGATTTTTTTGTTTTGGTCCAGATATTTTTTACAAGGAGTATATTAAAAACATAAAGCAACACTAATTATCGAGCTTTAAAGTGAAACGTCCATCCATTCTATTTTATTTTCATGAAAACCATCTCGAACATAAATTCCTGTCTGTACGACAAAAACGTCTGCCGATGGAAAACTTGCACGCGGTTGTACGAGAATTTAACTGATTCTGCTAGAAAAGGAAACAGGAAAGAAGTTTTGGCGAAATATAATAAAACAAGAATTAACATAGACTACCAACATGACAGTTGGATGGAATTGAAGGAAGCGTTGAGAGTTCAAATTCATGTTGAAGTGTAAACATCAGTGCCTGGGTGCATGTAGTTCGGAAACTGGGACATGCATACTTAATGATACTGGTAGACAAAAAACAACGAAAATACACGTTTTATACTCATGTTATGAAGGTAAATATTAACTTCAACGCAAAATATGAACTTTAAACAAAAATTCCAAACACAACGACATTATACCTTTAAAGTATTTTCCCATTAATCCAAAAACGTTCATTGTCAATATTTTGCAGAGGATCCCATAAACACAATTCTTGCAAAGGTCAGCTGCATATGGCCTGTTTGGGATACAATCAAAGTGTGAAATATTAACGACGACGGACGGACGGACAATAGAGTAAGCGATGCCACCTACCGGTGGGAATGAAATAGTTGTTATGCTTGGCTCTGTTTGGGTCTGTGTCTCTAGAATATCCATTCTTGAGTGCTCCTTCAGTTTTCTCTTACATTCATTTTTCAATTTACTTGGAGTGTTTGATGTCGGACTTTATTGAACAGAAATAAGGTAAAATTAGTACAATGTCACTTGCTCCAATTTTTCAGCTGAAACCAGAAATCCATTGGGGGGGGGGGGGGTTGGTTATCTTATTCTTTTTTAATGGACATTCCGTAATATTACAACAATGTTAAATATAACTATAGCATATAATGGACTTACACTATTCCGCGGTCATTATTTGGTTACATCTAGACAATCTTTTGGAAATCATTATAATACATTTGGTATAGTGCATATGGACATTGACAGATTCATTTCACATCAGTATTTTAGCTGTCGAAACACAGCCAGCTAGAGATAAAACAAATATATACTTTATTATACAATTATTGTGTTAATGTTTTAAGCAGCATTGACATCATGATACCATAAGTCCCATTATCAATGAACAAATAATGTAAAAATAGTAAGAAACAAGTCGAGCACATTTTTAAAAAAACTCTAAACTAAAATATATTACAACCATTCTTCACTCTAAGACACAATTAACATCTACATATAGTAACATTAGTATATCTTCATATAGTCAAAAATATCACATCATCCATTGACAAACATAGTATGCTATTTTTCTGATAATTAGGAAAACAAACAGTAATTCCCTATTAATAACAAATATTTGTGATCCAATTTGCCATATTAATTTCTGTGATAGTAAGTTAAATGTACATGTAATCAAAATGATCACCGGGTTTGTAACTATATTAACACGGAGGGTGCCACTAGTGGAGCATAAACTGCTTTGCTTCCCGGAACACCTGAGTTAACCCCCGGTTTTTCCTGGGGTTCATCTTACTCGATCTTTAGTTTTATGTGTATGTTTTGTAGATTTATGTTTGTCTTTTTGTACTTTTTGTTCTTCTTCTATATACGGATTCTGAGTACCCCTTTGATGTCTTCAAACTCTTCTTAAAACGAAATTTCACTTTACTGGAAAATTACATTTGGTTAGCTTGTGTATTTGTGCTATATTACAATTTTGCATTTTAAGAAATTCAAAGTTTGACTATGAACTTTATTTAAAGTTTAACATGCACGTTTTATTACGTTTGTTTTTCATTCTCAAATTGTTTATGCTATCAAATGCATGAATGTATTTGTTTATCAACACACAGGGGGCCGTCGTGGCCGTGATCATATGGTAGTTGGATTGATAACTACCTATGTAATCAGTGGCTATCACCACTGATGCAGTGAGTGCGAATCTCGATCAGGGCGAGGTGTACAATATTATGTGATAAAGTTTTTCAGTGGCTTGCGACAGGTCGATTATTTTCCCTTGGTCCTCCGGTTTCCTACACCAATAAAACTGACGTCCACGATATAACTGAAATATTGTTGAAAGTGACGGTAAACACTATCAAACAAACACGGAAACATCAACACGCAGACACAGGTATTGTGAAGTTTGAATATTTCAAAGTTGTAGCATTAACAACATATATAAATACTATCAGGCAATAGCATATTACAATACATGAATATTCATAACAATAATATTTGTATCTAAGGGATGTAATTCACATAGAAAGTTTTCTGTTAAACTGCCATTATCATATGAATTCGATTGCTATATTTTAACCTGTTATCTCCTATAAATAGACAAAAAAATAAATAAATATAATACTATACAAATATTCCATGTGATTGTGGTCAACATACAAGAATATTTTCCCGAGGTACCACTGGCAATAAAACACATTCATGCTAGGTACCGAGGGAACATGTTCTTGTATATTGACCACAGTCACATCGAATATTTGGTATATTATATTTTAATAGTAAAATAATTAATCAAACTAAAAAAAAATGAATAAGTGTAACTTGACATACATTAGAATAATTTCCGGTTTAAACCGGAAATCGTCATCATGCAATATAACACACGCGCGGGAATTTCAAACGTGAACAAATCCTACACGAGGTTATATTTCCTGGTGGGCGTGACAAGTGAAGCTAGAATAGAAAAAAAATATTGAATTTCTAACATTTAAAGAAATTTAGTTCTAAAATATAATATACAACACTATATTTGACGATAATACAACGGAAATGAACTTTTGACAATAAACTAAAAAGTATATTATTCTAATGTGTCAGGTTTATAAAACTCGGATAACATGCAAATGGGGTTTCTTCACTTTTGGAAATAAGGGTAATAACAAAATTACCGAACTCCGAACAATCTTACAAAGGGAAAGTCAAAACTCATAAGTATATAAACAGACAAAATCAGTCAACAACCGGAAAACTGTGAAAACTAAGAAATAGTAAAATTAAATCTCTCAAAATATTTCAGAGAATTAAGTTATACCCGAACATTATATGCTATTGATAATTAAAGTATATTGAAATAATTAGCCAAGGGTCATCTCTTTACATTACAAAAACCTCACATGATGTACAAAAAACATATACTGATACTATATTATAGTTCCGATAATGTTAATCTGAAAAATAAATAATACACATATTAGATCATACATTTGTACATATATGTACATACTATATATACTAAATGTAGCATATTTATTTATTTATTTATTTATTCATTATTTTTTTTATATATTCATTCATTCATTCATTCATTCATTTATTTATTATTTATGTAATCAATTTTCATGTAATGTTAAACTAATTGATTTAATTTCTTTCAAATTAATAATTAAAGAAAATATAATAAGAATTAAATAAAATATAAACTGTTCACTATTTTGCTCATAAAATGATATAAATATTGAATATATATTTCATCACAGTAATAAAATATTGACTACGTGATATTTACTGATATTGATGGTTGATATAGTATTTTGTCTTGAATATTAAAGTGTTCTAACGTCTTTAGTAACTACATACAGCTATTAGCGAAGCAGTGCATGATAAATGTGTAATGCATTATGTTATATAGAATATAATTACATATAATATAATTAATTGTTTAACAAATAGACTATATATGTATATAGCATAAACAACATCAATATGATGAGTACAACAAAAACACATGAAGCTCGTTGTATTATGTTAAGTTAATGATAAAACAACGAGCATGCGCGACAAATATCAGGAAGTCAAGCCAAACCGAATATTAAAATGAAAAAAAAATAATAAACAAAATACCACATTGTCTGTCGGACCATTTCCAAAATCAAATATCAAAATCGTAGAAATAGGCAAAATCGATGCTTCTAACACACAAATACACGGCCGCTCACTTTCCTTGCTTGGTATAGGTACTTCAAAATAAGTGGCGGGTTTAGACTAGTTTGTCCAATCCTTGAATAAATTCATAAACGATGACAGAATACAATATTGTGATGAAGTTAAATTCTTATCAGACAATTCACCAATTAAGGATTAGGGCTATGGTGTTTAACGCCACTTTCAACAATATTTCAGTTATATCGTGGCGGTCAGTTTTATTGGTGGAGGAAATGACGTTGTGATAAACAAATATGACGTTTATTTATCGGAAAATTGTCAATGTCATACCAGGTTTGTACTAAGTCCTCAAATATATTTCCACTGAGGAAATATGTACTAACAGAAGCGCGTTTTGGAAATAGAGTATTGTTTTAGTTGAATTCAGCAATATAATGTGTTTCATGGACGTTACTTCCTATGATATAAATATAAAAGCTGACACATGTTTCCCCTCAGTAATCACACATTTCTATCTTGCTATGGAACCATTCAAAATTCTTGATATTAATCAGAGTTTAGCATGATCAAATTATACATCATGTCCAACTCATTTTACTATGTTTAAATGACAACATATGGGCGTGTGGTATACATGTATTTCTGAAGACAAATTTGGCTTAATGAATGCGATTCTATCCTCGAGTGGACATTTTAAGGGAGGTGAAATATAACTGATGATACTATCAAAACGTAAAACTAACAAATACTCACTAAAGCAATGGCTAAAACTAGAAGGTTGTAAGTTTTCCAGGTAAGTTCTACTATAGTCATTACACGTTACAGATCTTGAAAACTTCTGGTTTACTCTGAGCCATCTCCAAAATGGAACATTATAACAACCACCGCAATACATATCAAAATTACTGAAAATACAAATATCAATTTAGTGCAATATAGCCACACCTGTATTAAGAGGTCACATTTGGGACAAATAAAAATATGGCCTTTCTTTACAGGTGACTCCTTAATAGATGTTTCAATTGAAATGTTCTATGACAGGGCAGGAAGATGCTATCTTTGATTACAGGAGACTGTTTAATAGAGGCGACCACATGGACATGTTTGACTATACATTATAATGTTACTTTTGATTCCAACATGTAGAATAGACATAGAAAGAGATACTTACACACAACACATATATTTGTGGCTAAATACTGTATCTAAATGGACATAAACTGAGTTGCATATAACATAAAACTGTCATTCAGGAAGATTGAATACAACTGACAATGTAAAACCTTGTTTAACGGGGCTAAATATTTGAAACCTGTGAAACATTACCATATTTTATATCTTAGCTTTAAAGCAGGTAGTAGTCATGATTTGCATTGTCCACGAGTAATGGTCAGTAAAAAGCATATTCCACCGCAGTAAATTACTCGTATTCACTGCTATTGTACTGACAATACATTTTATTTATGTATTTATTTTGTCATTAATGTTGTGTATGTGTTCTTTTTGAGTGGAAGCAAATCTGGAATTCTTCAAATTATTTGTTTATATCTGTATTGGCGTTGGAGGGAGATGAGATCCCATTACCGATTTAACCCCGCCACATGTGTGTGCTTATCTGGACATGGATTTTCAACGCCATATGTCGTGATCTCTTTGTGTCGAATGGTTTCAGGAGAGGGGTTGTTATTCGTTTTGTTGATATTGGTGGAATTGTTGATTATGATTTTAAGTACATTTTTGTAACAATAAAGGAGTCAAATAAACTCTAATGTTATTTAAGACATTGGCCTAGTAAAGCTTGTTTGGCAATTTATGCATGCAATGTAAAGCGATAAATGAAAAATTTAACAGTATAAGCATGGAAATGAAAAACGATTAGAGCTTAAGATATGTTCTGCCATAACAGAAAAACTTGGCAGTCCTTTTTGAGTTTTGACATTGCAATATAAATACAATACAGATGCACTACCAATGGAAAAGAAAATTGGAAATACGCATGAAACAACTCAAAGCACCTCATCAAAGGCTCGGTCTTCTACTTATTTCAACAGGGCATAGTGCAACTATATAGCGTACACTACAACTATATAGCGTACACTGCAACTCAATAGCATACACTACAACTGCATAGCATACACTACAACTACTTATCATACACTACAACTATATAGCGTACACTACAACTATATAGCGTACACTACAACTATATATCATACACTACAACTATATAGCGTACACTACAACAATATAGCGTGCATTACAACTATATACCATACACTACAACTACAATGTAGATACCATACACTACAACTATAAAACGTATACTACAACTATATAGCATACACTACAACTATATAGCATACACTACAACTATATAGCATACACTATAACTATATCAAATACACTATAACTGGATATCACACACTACAAATACATAACTTACACTACATTCATATAAAGCACACTACAACTAGCTCACGTAGACTATTATACAATTATCAACCTTGTAAGAGTGTGATATGACGGAGTGTCTCACAGAGAAAGATTATGTCACCCAAGAGCTTGCCCGAGGGTGACATTAAGTTAAATTGTTTAATTACATCGAATATCATACACAGTGCCATAATTATTTGGTCTAGTTCAAATCTGTCAACAGATACCAAGTGATCCATATTCAGTACGTCTGCACTTATTTTCACAATGAAGTATGCAATCGCCACGTGATATTATACAATTATCGCGTGCAGTTGATATAACCATGCGAACTAACGTCCAACGGTTGATATAACGGAATATCAAATGTCATGTGACGTTCTTTAGACTAATCAAATTCAAGATATCTATATGAGTATGTAATAAAACTACATAGCATACACTACCACTATAAAACGTACACTATACATACTTAACGTGCACTACGTCTACATAGCATACACTACAACTATTTAGCGTGTACATTGTATTACAATTATATAGCGTGGACACTGTATTACAATTATATAGCGTGTATTACAACTATATAGCGTGCATTACAACAATATAGCATACTCTACAACTATATAGCGGACATTACAACTACATAACGTGCAATACAACTATATAGCATACACTACAACTATATAGCATACACTACAACTATATAGCATACACTACAACTAAGTAGCGTGCATTACAACTCTATAGCGTGCATTACAACTATGTAGCGTACATTACAACTAAATAGCGTGCAATACAACTATATAGCGGACATTACAACTATATACCGTGCACTACAACTATATAGTGTGCATTGCAACTATATAGAGTACATTGCAACTATATAGCGTGCAATACAACTATAAAGCGGACATTACAGCCACATAGCGTAGATTACAGCTGTATAACGTACATTACACCTACATAGCGCGCATTACAACTATGTAGCGTGCATTACAACTATATAGCGGACATTACAACTATATAAAGTGCATTACAACTATATAGCGTGCATTACAACTATGTAGCGTGCATTAAAACTATGTAGCGTGCATTACAACTATGTAGCGTGCATTACAACTATATAGCGGACATTACAACTATATAAAGTGCATTACAACTATATAGCGTGCATTACAACTATGTAGCGTGCATTACAACTATATAGCGTGCAATACAACTATATATCAGACATTACAACTATATAGCGTACATTACAGCTGTATAACGTACAATACAACTACATAGCATACACTACCACTATAACACATATACCATAACTATTTAGCGTACACTACCACTGTAACACGTAAAATGCAAATATATAAAACAGAATATTACTTACAGTGAAGCCAGCCGTGGTAGATTCTCAAACGTCTGATTGCTGACAAATGATATATTGTTGTTCCCTATGGATCTGAAATTAGTATCCACATTTACAAAAGCAGCATACAAAAATTAAAGTATTGTGAATAATTCAACATGTCCAATGAGAAACGTCTGAAGATAACAAAGAGGTAACCAGAAGACGTAAATCAAGCAAAAAATAACAAACAATATAATGTCCAAAAGAAATAGGACCGAAAGACAAATGCTGATCTACAAAAACTACACAAAAAACTAAATATTGAGTAACAGGAATGCCACAAAAAACCGGGGATGACCTCAGCTGCCACGAAAGGGTAATAAGGTTCAATTCAATTGCAATTCAATTCAATTCAAATATCTTATTGAATAAATGCATAAATACAATATCCAATGGGATTGCACATCAGGCATAGCCTATGTAAGTGCTATCCCTCAATAACTAAGGACATCAAGTATAATGATAAAAATAATTAATTAATTTACATTGTAATTAGTGTTCAAAGCATTTTTACTTAGGAGAAATTCAATTTTTTAAAATAATTTTAAAACTGTCCATTTATTCATTATAATTGTGAAATTTGCCATTTTAGAGTGTGAATAAGTCTACTTGTAATTAATATATTCTTCTGTATATAAAGGATACATATGTACATGTATAAATAGGCACATAAGAAGGCATATTCATACATATGCAAACATATACACATGTACACATAAATATAGATATGTATTTGCTTAAACATCTTAAGCAATACATTAAAAAAGATTCAATGCAAATAATACAAAATCAAATTAAAAAATGTTAATATTAATAGTCAAGTCTTTGGTTCCACAAATAAAGGTGTGGACAGAGTTCAAAATAAGTACATTATCATCAAAAGAAAGGTCAGGTGATCCCTTTAATAGTACATCAATGTTTAGGAAGACGGCTAAACCTCTCAGTTGAGTAAACAGCAAAATTATTTGGCAAATGAAAAGTGGACAGACATAAAAGTAGTGAAAGTTGTCTTCAACATCATCCCCACAAGGACACCCTGAACCATCTGACAAGTGTGACAAGAACTTGTGTTGATTCAAGTTACTTGCTAAGTTTCTAAGTTAACAATGGAATATGTTGTATTTTCATGTATCCAAGGCAAAATAGGGGAGGGGGGGCGGGACAGATATATTAGATATTATTTGCTTTTTGAACATTAGTTTACTGTGTTGATTTTGCGTGTCTACATCAAGTAAATTCCAACTGTCAATTACATTAGGGATAAAACTGCATTTGTAAGAAGTTTCTGCTCCACTAGTGGCATCCGTCGTGTTACTCTTGTTACAAACCCTGAAGTTACTAAGTCTCTTCCCACCATAGCCTAGTCTTATTCGTCTACGTAAGATACTTCCCACCACAGCCAAGTCTTAGTCGTATACGTGAGTTACTTCCCACCACAGCCTAGTCTTAATCATCTACGTAAGTTACTTCCCATCACAGCCAAGTGTTAGTCATCTACATAAGTTACTTACAAAGTCACTTCCCACCACATCATAGTCTTAATCGTCTCCGTATATTAATTACTAAGTCACCTCCCACTACTGCCTTAGCCATCTACGTAAGTTACTTACTAAGTCACTTCCCACCACATCATAGTCGTAATCGTCCTCGTACGTTATTTACTAAGATATTTCCCACCACGGTCTGAGTCATCTCCGTACGTTACTTACAAAGTCACTTACTACCACATCCTAATCTTCATCGTCTCCCTACGTTACTTACTAAGTAATTTCCACAATAGCCCGAGTCATCTCCGTACGTTACTTACTAAGTAACTTCCCACCACGGCATGAATCATCTCCGTATGTTACTTACTAAATCACTTCCCAGCACATCCTAGTCTTAATCCTCTCCGTACGTTACTTACTAAGTTATGTCCCACCATGGCCTGAGTCATCTCCGTACGTTACTTCCCACCAATGTCTAGTCTTAGTCATCTACGTATGCTACAAAGTCACTTCCTCCCACCACATCCTAGTCTTAATCGTCCCCGTACGTTACGTACTAAGTTGTTTCCCACCATGGCCCGAGTCATTTCTTTACGTTACTTACTAAGTTACTTCCCACCATGGCCTGCGTCATCACCGTACGTTAATTACTAATTCATTTCCTACCACGGCCTTAGTCATCTACGCAAGTTACTTCCAACCACAGCCTAATCATAGTCATCTACGTAAGTTACTTACTAATTCACTTCCCACCACATCCTAATCTTAATCGTCTCCGTACGTTACTTACTAAGCAATTCCCACCATGACCCGAGTCATTTATGGACGTTACTTACTAAATCACTTTCTACCACAGTCTTAGTCATCTACGTAAGTTACTTCCCACAACAGTCTTAGTCATTCACGTAAGTTACTTACTAAGTCACTTCCCACCATATCCTATTCCTAGTCACCTCCGTACGTTACTTTCAAAGTCACTTCCCACCACATCCTTCTTCTTAATTGTTTCCGAACGTTACTTACTAAGTTACGTCCCACTACGACCGGATTCATCACCGTGCGTTACTCACTAAGTTACTTATCACCACAGTGTTAGTCATCTACATAAGCTACTTCCCACCACAGATTAGTCTTTGTCATCTCCGCACGTTACTTGCAAAGTCACTACCCACCACAACCTAGTCTTAATCGTTTCCGTACATTATTTATTAAGTTACTTCCCATCAAGACCGGATTCATCTCCGTACATTACTTACTAAGTTACTTATCACCACAGTCTTAGTCATCTACGTAAGTTATTTCCCACCACAGACTGGTCTTTATTGTTTCCGTACGCCACTTACAAAGTCACTTCCCACCACGAACATAGTCATCTACGTAAGTTACTTCCCACCACAACCTAATCATAGTCATCTACGTAAGTTACTTACAAAGTCACATCCCACCACATGTTAGTCTTAATAGTCTCCGTACGTTACTTACTAAGCTACTTCTCACCACGGCCTTAGTTATCTACGTAAGTTACTTACTAAGTCACGTCCTACCACATCTTAGTCTTAATCGTCTCCGTGCGTTACTTACAAAATCACTTCCCACCACGACCTTAGTCATCTAAATAAGTTACTTCCCATCACAGCCTATTCTTAATCGTCTCCGTACGTTACTTACAAAGTCACTTCCCACCACGGCCTTAGTCATTTAAGTAAGTCACTTCCCACCGCAGTCTAGTCTTAGTCATCTATGTAAGTAACTGACTAAGTCACTTCCCACCACATCCTAGTCTTAATCGTCTCCGTACGATACTTACAAAGTCACTCCTCAAGGCCTTAGTCATCTACCTAAGTTACTTACTAAGGTTCTTCTCACCACGGCCTTAGTGTTGTGCCTAAATTACTTATTTGTTTACTTACCTCCATGACCCTAATCATCTACCTAAGTTACTTACTAAGTTACTTCCCAGCACGGCTTTAGCCATCTATGTAAGTTACTTACTATATTACTCCCCAGCACGGCTTTAGTCATCTATGTACGTCATTTATTAGACCAAAGCCTTAGTCGTCCACGCAAGTCACTTACTAGGTTACTTACCACCACGGCCTTAATCAGCTACATGGATTACTTATTAAGTTACTTACGATCATGGGCTTCATAGATTAAATACTAGCATTGCTCAAGCCAATACTGGTGAAAAAAGTATGAATTTTTTATTGTAGGACTAGGGACAGTGCAAACATTGAAGGCGAACTAGTATTAATACGCGGGTGGCATCAACCATTAGAAAGGGGTATTAAACGCCAGTGTATGTAAAATGAATGTATAGTCTTTTAAGTCATAAGAAAAGAGTTTTATTACGAAAATAGCAGTTAATACAACCAACATACAAAAGTAATATTATATGCCATGATATGTACAGCCGATACATGGTTATGAAGTATAAATGATGAAAGACGTATGTCAGGGTAGTCTTATCAGCATTAACTAATTCAAATATTACCAAAATATGTTCTGTTTATTTGTGTTTTATTTAATATACTATAGCATTGACATTAGTGTATAGTCGTCGTCCTTTTCATCTATTATACAAACACATTGGTTACTTATCAAGTTACTAACGACCACGCATTAGTTGTCTTCATAAATTAAATACTTGTAATGTTCAAACCAGACTGGCTAATGTACGAACAAATCAAAAGAGGCTTCATAATCCAAATCGTACAACTTTAACCTAACGACAACACCCACAACCTTTTGAATGAATCAAGAAACGACTACGTTGCGTGTCGTATTCAGATGAATCCAGTTATCCCCTTTAACTTTCAGATGGACGTGTAGCATCCAGAGACATCACACTAGATCGTACCTATTCTATTCCATTACTCGAAAGCATTAACTATAATATGTATTGTATTGATATATTGGCTTTCTACTCAAATTATACACAATCATACTTACAGAGTAGTCAAACTTGTTAGATTGTTGAAAGTGTTGTCCTCTATAACTGATATTTTATTGTGATCTAAGCGTCTGTAAATAATCAATGTATATCTACAGTTTACACAGTACATAGCGTCCATAGTTTCTACTCCTTTTCAACCAATACATAATTCAAATATTACCAAAATAAGTCATGCTTATTTTTGTTTTGTTTTAAAATACTATAACTCATTGCAAAATGCTTAAATTTTAACTGTGAGTCGGAAAATTGACATTATTTTATAGTCGTCGTGCTTTTCATCTATGCTATAAAAACATTGGTTACTTATCAAGTTACTAACGACCAAGGTCTTAGTTGTCTTTATCAATTAAATACTAGCATTGTTCAAACCAGACTGGTTAATGTACGAACAACTCATAATCCAAATCGCACAACATTAACCCAACAACAACATGCGAAACCACTTGGAAGAATCAAGATACGACGACGTTAGATGTGGTATTCAGATGAATCCAGTTTCCTACCTTTTGCTTTCAGATGAACGCATAGCATCCAGAAACATCATACTAGATTGTACCTAATCTATTACATTACTCGAAAGCATTAACTATAATATGTATTGTATTGATATATTAACTTTATACTCAAATCATACACAATCATACTTACAGAGTAGTCAAACTTGGTAGATTGTTGAAAGCGTAGTCCTCTATAACTGATATTTTATTGTAGTCTAAATGTCTGTAAATAATCAATTTATATCTACAGTTTTCTCAGTTTATAGCGTCCATAGTTTCAACTCCTTTTTAACCATTAAATAATTTAAATATTACCAAAACAGATTGGTTGTTTTTGTGTTTTTTTTTGATATACTATAATTCATTGTAAAATGTTTAAATTTTAATTGTGAGTTGGAACATTGATATAATTGTATAGTTGTCGTGTATTTCATCTATAGTATAAGCAAATTGGGTACTTATCAAGTTACTAACGACCACGGCCTTAGTTGTCTTCATAAATTAAATACTAGTATTGTTCAAACCAGACTGGTTAATGATCGACGAACTGAAAAGAGGCTTCATCAATGCACTCGTACAACTTTAACCTAACGATAACACCCACAACCTCTTGCATGAATCAAGACACGACTACGTTGCGTGTCGTATTCAGATCAATCCAGTTATCCCCCTTTAGCTTTCAGATGGACGTGTAGCATCCAGAGACATCACACTAGATCGTACCTAGTCTATTACATTACTCGAAAGCATTAACTATAATATGTATTGTATTGATATATTGGCTTTATACTCAAATTATACACAATAATACGTACAGCTCATTCAAACTTGGTAGATTGTTGAAAGTGTTGTCCTTTATAACCGATATTTTATTGTGGTCTAAACGTCTGTAAATAATCAATTTATATCTACCGTTTACTCAGTAGATAGCGTCCATAGTTTCTACTCCTTTTCAACCAATAAATAATTTAAATATTACCAAAATATGTTTTGTTTATTTTTGTTTTGTTTTAATATACTATAACTCATTGCAAAATGCTTAAATTTTAATTGTGAGTCAGAACATTGACATTATATGATAGTCGTTGTGTTTTTCATCTATACTATGAAAAAACATTGATTACTTATCAAGTTACTAACGACAAAGGCCTTAGTTTTCTTCATAAATTAAATACTAGCATTGTTCAAACCAGACTGGTTAATGTACAAACAACTCAAAATCCAATTCGCACAACTTTAACACAACGACAACATGTGAAAGCTCTTGGAAGAATCACGACACGACGACGTTAGGTGTGGTATTCAGATGAATCCAGTTTCCTCCCTTTAGCTTTCAGATGAACGTGTATCATCCAGAGACATCACACTAGATCGTCCCTAATCTATTACTTTACTCGAAAGCATTAACTATGATATGTATTGTATTGATATATTGGCTTTATACTCAAATTATACAAAATCATACTTACAGAGTAGTCAAACTTGGTAGATTGTTGAAAGCGTTGTCCTCTAAAACCGATATTTTATTGAAGCCTAAATATCTGTAAATAATCAATTTATATATATATATATATATCAGTTACTTAGTATATAACATCCATAGTTTCTACTCCCTTTTAACCATTAAATAATTTAAATATTACCAAAACAGGTTGGTTCTTTGTTTTTTTCTTCTTAATATACTATACAACTTTAACCCAACAATAACAAGCACAATCTCTTGGAAGGATCAAGATACGACTACGTTAAGTAATGTGTTCAGATGAATCCAGTTTCCCACGTTTAGCCTTCAGATGGACGTGTAGCATCCTGAGACACACAACTAGATTGTTCCTGGTCTATTAGATTACTCGAAAGCATTAACTATGATTTGTATTGCATTGATATTTTGACTTTATGCTCAAATTATACTCAACAATACTTACACAGTAGTCAAACTTGGTAGATTGTTGAAAGTGTTGTCCTTTATAACTGATATTTTATTGCTGTCTAAATGTCTGTAAATAATTAATTTATATCTACAGTTTACTCAGTATATAGCGTCCATAGTTTCTACTCCTATTTAAACTAATACATTTAAACATTACGAAAATATTGTCTTTTTCTGCTTAATATACTATAACTCATTGTAAAATGTTTAAATTTTAATTGTGAGTTAGGAAAATTGGCATTTCTTTGTATGAGGCTTATTTTTACTTCTGACCCGAATAAATATAAAGTTTATCATTAAAGACACTGTATTAATATTGTGTTTATCTTGCAGAAAAAGCACATTAATCCATCGACGTTTATAGTTTGAATTACAATGTAAATAATAAAATACACTACGATCCATTAAGCTTGATTGGCCATTTTGATACTAGATAGCGCCCACTACAACTATATAGCGTACACTACAACTATATAATGTACACTATAACTACATAGCATACACTACAATCATATAGCGTACACTACAATTACATAGCATACACTACAACTATATAAGGTACACTACAACTATATAAGGTACACTACAACTATATAAGGTACACTACAACTATATAGCATACACTACAACTATATAACGTACACTACAAATATATAACGTACAGTACAACCATATAGCGTACACTACAGCTACATAGTATACACTACAACCGTATAGAGTACACTATATCTACATAGCGTACTCTACCACTATATAACACACACTACAAATATATAGCACACACTATAACTATATAGCATACACTACAACTATATAGCATGCACTACAACTACATAGCATACACTACAACTGCATAGCGTATGCTACAACTATATAGCATACTCTACAACTATATACCGTACACTATAATTACATAGCATGTA
The DNA here is from genome assembly GCA_963680875.1 of Bathymodiolus brooksi. Classification (NCBI taxonomy): domain Eukaryota; kingdom Metazoa; phylum Mollusca; class Bivalvia; order Mytilida; family Modiolidae; genus Bathymodiolus; species Bathymodiolus brooksi. The sequence goes on from OY804587.1 coordinate 67,567,177, forward strand.
CTACAACTCTATAACGTACACTACAAATACATAGCATACAGTACAACTATATAGCGAACACTACAACCATATAGCATAAACTACAACTATATAACACACACTATGATTACATAACATGCACTACAATTATATAGCGTACACTACAACCATATAGCATACACTACATCTATATAGCTTACACTACAACTACACTAGTTCCAAGTCTTTCTGTCCTTCCACTATAAAGTTGTGGAATTCCTTACCTGATAGTGTAAAATCTCTACCCACTTTTCCCAAATTAAAAAAAAAACATTCAGCCTTTTCAAATTCCGGTGGCTTCATTTTACAATAGTGGCGATAGGAAAATTAACATAATACATACTAAGCTAAGACATAGATGTTGTGGCCTTAATGCCGATTTATAACGAGTAAATTTGAAGAATGATCCACGTTGTGTATGTGGTCATTTATTTGAGGATACTATTCATTTTTTTCTTGAATGTCCACTTTATCAACACGATATCATTTCTCTGTTTAACTATTTTAATAACATTGTTCCCATCTCTATGGAATATATACTCTTTGGATGTAGCGAAATTAGTGAAGAATTGAATACTTTATTGTTCCAATCAGTGCAAAAATGTATTCGACAAACTTGTAGATTTAATAATTAATTATCCCCAACCGTGATATTATCTCAACACAATTAATTAGTTTTACCCCCCTCCTTTTTTTCTGTTAAATATTAAAACAATATTTAATATGCATGCTTAGTTTGACATGATGACGATGTTGCTTAATTTACTAATTATAATTGATATAGTCTGTATATTTGCTGTCATTTGATTTGTTTTGCTTATGCTATTAATGTATTTGCATGGAGAGGGACTAGTAAGTTTAATTACTTGTTCCCAATCCAATTGTATATATATATATTGACAATGAAATCATTATAAAGTAAAAACTACATAGCATACACTACAGGTATATAACGTACACTACAACTACATAGCATACACTACAACTATATAACGTACACTACAACGATATAACATACACTACAACTATATAGCATACACTACAACTATATAGTATACACTACAACTATATAACGTACACTACAACTACATAGTATACACTACAACTATATAACGTACACTACAACGATATAACATACACTACAACTATATAACATACACTACAACTATATAACATACACTACAACTACATAGCATACACTACAACTATATAACGTACACTACAACGATATAACATACACTACAACTATATAACGTACACTACAACTACATATCATACACTACAACTATATAACGTACACTACAACGACATAACATACACTACAACTATATAGCATACACTACAACTACATAGTATACACTTACAACTGTATAACGTACACTACAACTATATAGCATATACTACAACTATATAACGTACACTACAACTACAGTGCCATGCCATATATATTTTCCCAAAATGGCTGACGTTAAGGCTGTCAGCATACTATGACATCATAATTGTTCATAATTGACCTAGTAATAGTATCAGTAATTGTGTAAACATTTTCCTGAATAATTTTGAGGTGCATTAATTTCACCAGACACTGTAAATAAGGTTAAATGGGCTGAAATTTGGAAGACCACAGCGTTTATAAAAATTATGCGAGACGGGAAGAAGTAGTCTACTGACCTGAAAGAAAATGTCATGGGGCTTGATCAAGAAGGGTATAGTTCTTGTAAGATTGCATAATTTTTGTCTTTAGACCGGAGAACAGTTTATTACATCATAAAACGTTACCGGGAACGAGGCACTGTAGAAAATCTTCCGAGAAGCGGCCGGAAAAAAGAAGACAAATGTCAGGACTAATCGTCTGCTTCTACGTATGGCTAAAACCAACAGGAGACAGACCCTAGGAGATCTTACCTATACATTTAATAATAGCACACCTTACAAACTTTCACAAAGAACAGTCCAGAGGCGTTTACACGATGCTGGATTCAAATGGAGAAGAATTGCGAAGTCTATTACGATTCGAGGTGTCAACCGAGGTAAGAGGGGAGCGTTTTGCAGATCAAAATATCACTAGAATGTAAGGGAATCATTTTTTAAGATGAAACGCAAGTTATTATTGGAAAAACAAGAAAGTATATGTGTGGCGTCGCTCACATGAAACTGTTATGCCTCAATGTTTAGGGCAGTATGGTGACCAGGATCGTCAGTCGGCTGTGTCTGTGTTGTTTTGGGGCTGCATTACTTACAGAGGTGTTGGAAAACTTGTACCAGTAGAAGGAAATATGAATTCTGAGAAGTATACAAATGTGCTGGATGAATGTTTATGGCCAGTTGTTACTAAGCATTTTCCTACGGACCGTTGGACACTACAGAAGAACAACGCACCATGTCATGTCTCCGTAAGGACCACCCATTGGAAAAGAGACAAATCACATTCCCACTCTTCCTGTGCCACCTCAGAACCCTGATCTCAATATCATAGAAAATGTTTGGCGGATACTTAAAATTCAACTCAAGAGGAGGGTGAATGATATCAATACTAAGCAAGATTTGAAAGATGCTGTCAAGGATATTTGGTATAAACTTCCACTTCACTATATACAGAGTCCATTTCAAAGTATTCCAACCCGAATGAGAGCCGTTATGAAGGGAAAGGGACAAATAACTCAATACTGAAAGATGAGGTATGTACCTTTTTTCATTTACATTGCAATAGCCTGGTCAATTAGTTGATACTTGTACTGATGAATAATTAACGTCGCCATTTTGGGAAAATATATATGGCACGGCAGTGTACATAGCATACACTTCAATTATACAACGTACACTACAACCATATAGCATACACTGCAACTACATAGCGTACACTACAACTACATAGCATACACTACAATTATATAGCTTACACTACCACTATCCAGTTCCCCCATTTAGCTTTCAGATGGACGTGTAGCATTCAGTGACATCACACTAGATCGTACCTAGTCTATTGCATTACTCGAAAGCATTAACTATGATGTGTATTGTATTGATATATTGAGTTATAAGTTAATTACGAACACGGCCTTAGTTGTCTTCATAAATTAAATACAAGTATTTTTCAAATTTTTCAATTCAATTCTTTAATAGACATATCTTTACACACATCACATATATTTGTGACTATATACTGTATCTAAATGGACATAAACTGAGTTGCATATAACATAAAAATGTCATTCAGGAAGATTGAATACAACTAATAATGTAAACCCTAGTATAACGGGGCTAAATATTTGAAACCTGTGAAACATTACCATATTTTATATCTTAGCTTTAAAGCAGGTAGTAGTCATGATTTGTATTGTCCACGAGTAATGGTCAGTATAAAGCATATTCCACCACAGTAAATTACTCGTATTCACTGCAATTGTACTGACAATACATTTTATTTATGTATTTATTTTGTCATTAATGTTGTGCATGTGCTCTTTTTGAGTGGAAGCAAATCTGCAATTCTTGAAATTATTTGTTTATATCTGTATTGGCATTGGCTGGGGATGAGATCCCATACCGATTTAATCCCGCCACATGTTTGTGCTTATCCGAAAATTGGACATAGATTTTCGACGCCATATGTCGTGATCTTTTTGTGCTGAATGGTTTCAGGAGAGAAGTTGTTATTCGATTTGTTGATATTGATGGAATTGTTGATTATGATTATAAGTACATGTTTTTTAACAATAAAGAAGTCAAATAAATTCTAATGTTATTTAAGACATTGGCCTCGTAAAGGTTTTTTGGCACTTTATTCATGCAATCTAAAACGATAAATGAAAAAATTAACAGTATAAGCATGGAAATGAAAAACGATTAAAACTTAAGAACGACGCTATGTTCTCCCATAACAGTATTACTTGGCAGTCCTTTTTGAGTTTTGACATTGTAAAATAGATACAATACAGATGCACTGCCAATGGAAAACAAAATGGAATTACGTATGAAACAACCCAAAACACCTCGTCAAAGGCTCGGTCTTCTACTCATTTCAACAGGGCATAATGCAACTATATAACGTAAACTGCAGCTTTATAGCGTACACTACAACTATATTACGTATACTATAACTTCATAGCGCACACTATAACTTTATAGCGCACCCTACCATTATATAATATACACTTCAACTATGAAACGCATACTGCAACTATGTAGCTTACCCTGCAACTGTATAACGTATACTACAACTTTACAGCGTACACTACAACAACAAAACATGCACTACAACCATATAGCGTACACTACAACTAAATATCATAAACTACAACTACATATCGTACACTACAACTACATACCATACACTACAAGTACATACAATAAACTACAACTATAAAACGCATACTGCAACTATGTAACGTCCACTACAACTAAATAGCGTACACTGCAACCATATAACGTACACTACAATTATATAGTATACACTACAAATACATAGAATACACTACAACTATATAGCGTACACTACAACCATATAACGTACACTACAATTATATAGTATACACTACAACTACATAGAATACACTACAACTATATAGCGTACACTACAACTATATAACGTACACTACAACTACATAGCATACACTACAACTACATATCATACACTACAACTATATAGCGTACACTACAACTACATAGCATAGAATACAACTATATAGCGTACACTACAACTATATAGCGTACACTACAACTGCATAACGTACACTACAACCATATAGTGTACACTACAACTATATAGCATACACTACAACTACATAGCATACACTACAACTATATAAAATACACTACATCTACATAGCGTGCATTACAACTACATAGCATACAAATTGCAAATAATTTTGTTTCCAATTTGGTTTCAAAAATATACCAAACAATGTCGATCTGTACAATAACGTTAGAAACTGTTTTTAAAAATCTACCCAAGACGTTGACATTTGAATGGAAATTCCCATTCAACACGTCGTATACATTTGAACTAATTACATGTGTATTCCGTTTCAAGTCATTTAAACTTTATTCCAGTATATTGAAATGTGTTAATTTGATTGAAATACGATTTTATGCATATCGTTATGCGTCATCTTTATATGTACTTTGACATATAATTTTTGAGACCACTGCGCAGATACCGGAAGTTGAATTCGGGGGCAAATACGGATATTTGTCCCGTATTTGTCCTGAGCGCAAATAACCAACACTGACTTCTAGTTATTATTGGACATGCAAAAACAAACATATTGCAACAAAATATATGATAAAAAGGAATATTACTTACAGTGAAGTCAGCTGTGGTAGATTCTCAAACGTCTTATTGCTGACAAATGATATATTGTTGTTCCCCATGTATCTGAAATTATTATCCACATTTACAGAAGCAGCATAAGAAATATAAAGTAATGTGAATAACTCAACACGAGAAACGTCTGAAGATACCAAAGAGGTAACAAGAGACGTAAATCAATCAAAGAATCACAAACAATATAATGTCCAAAAGAAATAGGACAATAAGACAAATGATGATCTACAAAAACTACACACAAAACTAAATATCGGTAGTTCTCTCCGGGGTTTCCGGCTTCTTGCACCACTAAGCCTGGTCGCCATGATATAGCTGAAATATTACTGAAAGTAGCGTTAAGCACAATAAATCAAATCAAATCAACCAAATCGGTCAACTTTAACCCAACTGCTACAAAGACAACCTCTTGGATGGACCAAGACACGACTACGTAAAGTGTCGTATTCAGATGAACCCAGTTTCCCACCTTTAGCTTTTAGATGGAGTTGTAGCATCCAAACACATCGTTCTCCTCTATAACTGATATTATATTGTTGTATAAATTTCTGTAATTATTATATAGATAGCTGTGAATTACAGAATTTTCCGAATTAAATAAAAACGAAAATTTCACTCTCGCTATATGTCGCGCCATTTCCGTGTCGGAACTATATTTATGACAACGAAATGGCCCGAAATATAGCGAGATTGAAATTAAAAACGATAATTTCACTGTGAAATTATCGTTTTTTATTTAAGGCGGACAATTCTGTAATTCCACGCTACACACATAATATAATGCAATTAAACTCATTTTATATTAGATTCGATTCGAAGCATTTTTTTATCTATATAGTAAATACTATAACTAATTGGCGAGTTTCATTATCAAAAATATGTCGCTCATGACCAAATAACGCTGTAACTCACTCATGCGCTGTTTGATAATGAAACTCGTCAATTAATTATAATATAAATAATTAATTTATATCTACAGTTTACTTAGTGCATAGCGTCCATAGTTTTCTACTCCTTTTTAACCATTAAATAATTTAAATATTACCAAAACAGGTGGGTTGTTTTTGTGTTTCTTTTTAATATACTATAACACATTGTAAAATGTTTAAATTTTAATTGTGAGTCGGAACATTGACATTATTGTAAAAAAAAACACTGGTTACTTATCAAGTTACTAACGACCACGTCCTTAGTTGTCTTCATAAATTAAATACTAGTAATGTTCAAACCAGACTGGTTAATGTTCGAACAACTCAAAAGAGGCTTCATAATTGAACTCGTACATCTTTAACCCAACGATAAGGGTAATAACAAAATTACCGAACTCCGAACAATCTTACAAAGGGAAAGTCAAAACTCATAACAACCACAATCTATTGGATGGACCAAGATACGACTACGATAAGTAACGTGTTCATATGAATCCCGTTTCCCACGTTTAGCTTTCAGATGGACGTGTAGCATCCAGAGACACAACGATAGATCGTACCTAGTCTATTACATTAACTATAATATGTATTGTATTGATATATTGACTTTATCCTCAAATTATACTCAATAATACTTACAGATAAGTCAAACTTGGTAGATTGTTGAAAGTGTTGTCCTTTATAACTGATATTTTATTGACGCTTAAATGTCTGTAAATAATCAATGTATATCTATAGTTTACTCTGTTTATAGCGCCTATAGTTTCTACTCCTTTTTAAACCAATACATTTAAACATTACGAAAATATTGTCTTTTTTTACTTAATATACTATAACTCATTGTAAAAAGTTTTTTTTAATTTGAATTGTGAGTCGGAACATTGACATAATTGTATAGCCGTGGTCTTTTACATCTTTACTATAAAACATTGGTTACTTATCAAATTACTAACGAATACGGCCTTGGTTGTCGTCATAAATTAAATACTAGTATTGTTCAAACAATTCATAATTCAAATCGTACAACTTTAATGCATCGATTACAACCACAACATCGTGGATGGACCAAGGCACGACTACATTAGGTGTCGTATTCAGATGAATCCAGCTTCACCCTTTAGCTTTCAGATGAACGTGTATCATCCTGAGACATCACACTAGATCGTACCTAGTCTATTGCATTATTCGAAAGCATTAACCATGATATGCATTGTATTGATATATTGACTTTATTTTCTAATTATACTCAATAATACTTACAGAGTAGTCAAACTTGGTAGATTGTTGAAAGCGTTGTCCCCTATAGCTGAGATTTTATTGTTGTATAAATATCTGTAAATAATCAATGGATGGATATATACAATTTACTAAGTATATAGAGTCGACAGTTTCTACTCCTTTTCCACCAATGAATAATTTAAATACTACTTTAACCCAACTACAACAACCACAATCAATTTATATCCACAGTTTACTCAGTATATAGCGTCCATAGTTTTCTACTCCTTTTCAACCCATACATTTAAATATTATCAAAATATGTTGTTTTTTGTGTTTTTTTAATATACTATAACTCATTGTAAAATGTTTTTTAAATTTTAATTGTGAGTTGGAACATTGATATTATTGTATAGTTGTCGTGTTTTTCATCTATAGTATGAAAACATTGGTTACTTATCAAGCTACTAACGACCACGACCTTAATTGTCTTCATAAATTAAATACTAGTAATGTTCAAACCAGACTGGTTAATGTTCGAACAACTCAAAAGAGGCTTCATAATTGAATTCGTACAACTGTAACCCAACGATAACAACCACAATCTCTTGGAAGGATCAAGATACGACTACGTTAAGTAATGTGTTCAGATGAATCCAGTTTCTCACTTTAGCTTCATAATCCACATCGTACAGCTTTAACCCAGTGATAACAACCACAATCTCTTGGATGGAGCAATAAACGACAACGTTAGGTGTTTTACTCAGATGAATCCAGCTTCCCAGCTTTAGCTTTCAGATGAACGTGTAGCATCCAGAGACATCACACTAGATCTTACCTAGTCTATTACATTACTCGAAAGCATTAACTATAATATGTATTGTTTTGATATATTGACTTTATACTCAAATTATACTCAATAATACTTACAGAGTAGTCAAACTTGGTAGATTGTTGAAAGCGTTGTCCTCTATAACTGATATTTTATTGTAGTGTAAATATCTGTAAATAATCAATTTATATATACAAGTTACCCAGTATACAGCGTCCAAAGTTTCTACTCCTTTTCAACCAATAAATAATTTAAATATTACCAATATAGGTTCTGTTTATTTTTGTTTTGTTTTTGATATACAATAACTCAATGTAAAATATTTAAATTTTAATTGTGAGTTGGAATATTGACATTATGTTATAGTTGTCGTGCTTTTCATCTATACTATAAAAACATTGGTTACTTATCAAGTTACTAACGACCACAGCCTTAGTTGTCTTCATAAATTAAATACTAGTATTGTTCAAACCAGACTGGTTAATATTCGAACAACTCAAAAGAGGCTTCATAAACAAAATCTGATATTTTGTTTTGGTCTAAATGTCTGTAAATAATCAATTTATATCTACAGTTTACTCAGTATATAGCGTCCATAGTTTTCTACTCCTTTTTAAACCAATACATTTAAGCATTACGAAAATATTGTCTTTGTTTTGCTTAATGTACTATAGCTCATTGTAAAATGTTTTTTGATATTGTAATTGTGAGTCGGAACATTGACATTATTTTATAGTTGTGGTGTTTTACATCTATACTAATAAAACATTGGTTACTTATCAAGTAAAGTACGGCTTGGTTGTCATCATAAATTAAATACTAGTCTTATTCAAATCAGACTGGTTAATGTACGAACAACTCATAATCCAAATCGTACAACTTTAACCCATTGATTACAACCACAACATCTTGGATAGATCAAGACACGACTACGTTAAGTAACGTATTCCTAGGAATCCAGTTTTCCCCCTTTATCATTCAGATGGACGTGTAGCATCCAGCGACATCTCACTAGATCGTACCTAGTCTATTGCATTACTCGAAAGCATTAACTATAATATGCATTGTATTGATATATTGACTTTATACTCAAATTATACTCAACAATACTTACAGTACATGCAAACTTGGTAGATTGTTGAAAGTGTTGTCCCGTATAACTGATATTTTATTGTTTTGTAAATATCTGTAAATAATCAATTTATATATTAAAAAGTTAATCAGAATATACTCAGTTTCTACTGCTTTTCGACCAATACATAATTGAAATATTACCAACATAGGTTCTGTTTATTTTCGTTTTGTTTTCAATATACTATAAATCATTGTAAAATGTTTAAATTTTAATTGTGAGTCGGAACATTGACATTATTTTGTAGCTGTGGTGTTTTTCACCTTATACTATTAACACATTGGTTACTTATCAAGTTACTAACGACCACGGCCTTAGTTGTCTTCATAAATTAAATACTAGCATTGCCCAAGCCAGACTGGTTAAAGTACGAACAACTCAAGAGAGGCTTCATAATTCAAGTCGTACAACTTTGACCCAACGATTACAACCACATTCTTTTGGATAGATCAGGACACGTCTACGTTAGGTGTCGTATTCAGATGAATTCATGAATCCAGTTGTTCCCCTTTAGCTTTCAGATGGACGTGTATCATCCAGAGACATCACACTAGATCGTACCTAGTCTATTACATTACTCGAAAGCATTAACTATTATATGCTTTGTATCGATATATTGGCTGTATACTCAAATCACACTCAATAATACTTAGTACTTACAGATAATACAAACTATGTAGATTATAGAAAGTGTTGTTCTGTATAATTGATATTTTATTGTTGTCTAATGTTTTGTAAATATTCAATGTAAATCTATAATTTACAGGGTATATATCCTCCATAGCTTCTACTCTTTATTAAACAATAAATAACTTAAATATTATCAAAACTATAATTCATTGTAAAATGTTTACATTTTATTTGCGAGTCGGAACATTGACATTATTTTATATTCGTCGTGCTTTTCATCTATACTATGAAAACATTGGTTACTTATCAAGTTACTAACGGTCACGGCCTTAGTTGTCTTCATAAATTAAATACTAGTATTGTTCAAATCAGACTGGTTAATGCAGGAACAACTCAAAATAGGTTTTATAATTCAACTCGTACAACTGTAACCCACCGACAACAACCGAAACCTCTTGGATGGACCAAGACACGACTACGTTAGGTGTCGTATGCAGATGAATCCAGTTTCCCCCTTTAACTTTCAGATGGACGTGTAGGAGTCAGAGACATCACACTAGATCGATCCTAATATATTACAATGCTCGAAGGCATTAACTATAATATGCATTGTATTGCTATATTGGCTTTATACTCAATAATACTTACAGAGTATACAAGCTTGTTAGATTGTTGAAAGTGTTGTCCTTTATAACTGAGAGTTTTTAAGTCAGTGTAAAATGTTTAGATTTTAATTGTGAGCCGGAACATTTGTTACTTATTACTTGTCTTCATAAATTAAATACTAGTAATGTTCAAACCAGACTGGTTAATGTTCGAATAACTCAAAGGAAGCCTCATAATCAAAATCTGATATTTTATTTTGGTCTAAAGGACTGTAAATAATAAATTTATACCTACAGTTTACTCAGTATATATCGTCCATAGTTTCTACTCCTTTTTAAATCAATACATTTAAACATTACGACAATAATGTCTTTTTTGTTGCTTAATATAATATAACGCATTGATAAATTCTTAAATTTTAATTGTGAGTCGGAACATTAACATTATTTATATTCGTGGTGTTTTTCATCTATAATAGAAAAACATTTATATAGACAATATTAGTGCAGAGTCTTAATATATACAGTTTATGTGTATGAGGCTTAAATATTTGGATAAAGATCCTTTTGTTTATTTCTGAGACGAATACACATAAAGTTTATCATTAAAGACACTGTATTAATATTGTGCTTTTCTTGCAGAAAAAAACACATTAATCCATCCACGTTGATATTTTGAATTACAATGTAAATAATAAAATTATACTATGATCCATTAAGCTTGATGGGCCATTTGGATACTACATAGCGTGCACTGCAACTATACTGCATACACTACAACTATATAACGTGCAGTCCAACAATACAACGTACACTACAACTACAACTACATAGCATATACTACAACTACATAGCGTGCAGTACAACTATATAACGTACACTACAACTACATAGCATACAGAACAACTACATAGCATAAGCTATAACTATATAACGTACACTACAACCATATATTGTACACTACAACTACATAGCGTACACTACAACTACATAGCATAAACTACAACTGTATTACGTACACTACAAATATATAGCGTACACTACAAATATATAGCGTACACTACAACTATATAGCGTACCCTACAACTATATAGCGTACACTACAACTACATAGCATACACTACAACCATATAGCGTACAATACAACTACATAGCGTACACTACAACCATATAGCGAAAACCACAACTATATATCGTACACTACAACTATATAGCGTACACTACAACTATATAGCATACATTACAACTATATAACGCACACTACAACTATATAGCGTACCCTACCACATATAGCGTACACTACACCCTATTACATGTACACTATTATTATATAAAGTACACTACAACTATATACCACCGCCAGATTCATCTGCGTACGTTACTTACAAAGTCACTTCCCACCATGGCCTTTGTCATTTATGTAAGTTACTTCCCACCAAAACCTGGTCTTAGTCATCTACGTAAGTTACTTACTAAGTCACTTCCCACCACTTCCTAGTCTTAATCGTCTACGTACGTTACTTACTAAGTAATTAAAATTTGTTTTTGCCCGCAAAAACGTATGTCTCCCTCCGACCCACAAACTGTAGCCATAGGTAAAAAATCTAGTTGGGTAACAAATAAAATCAAGCTTCAATGAATAACAAAAAAAAACCTGTTTTTGATCCACGAAACACAAAAAAAATTGATCAAAAGTGCTAAAGCAAGGGATACAGGTACTATTCCATATTGTCATGGCAAAGTTCCCCAATCCAGAAAATTGCTCAGCCTATGTTCCAATGATTTTAAAGGAGTTTTGTTCTTTTAAAATCAATGGATTGCTGATGAAAACTTTTTCAGGGAAATAATGACATTATGATAGACTCTTGTACATATTATCAGTTATATAGGCTTTAGACAGGTAATACGGGCTCATATAACCTGTCTGTGTTTTATATTTCCTGAGCCGAAGGCGAGGGAAATATAAACACAGACAGGTTATATAAGCCCGTATTACCTGTCTAAAGCCTATATAACGAATTGGTCATACTGCAATACCATGGGTCCATATTACCTGTGTAAAGCCTAAATAAAGAACATGACTAGAGTCTACTATACATGTATTGTCTCATGAACATGTAACCCCAGATATGACTTTGCTTTAAAGAAGAAATTAATTCTTTAATATATTTAATAAACAACTTAACAATTTTAACAGAAAAATAACAAATGATTTAAAATTGCCTCAATATCGGCGTCAGCGTGACAGGCGAACCTGGGGGTCGCCATCTTGATTACGTATGATTTCAAAATTAGTTATCTTTCTTGGCACGTGCTTTCATATTACCGGCTAGAGCCGGATAATATGGATTAATAAAATCGAGTAAATAACCAATCGGATCACTTAGATTTTCTATTGCAGTATGACAAATATATATATACAAGTTTCAGTAAGGGATATTACACTAGAGTGTTTGCAAATAACTCCCACACAATTTAGGGGATCAACATTTCCTGGTAATATGCACAACTACATATGGTGTCCTTATTACCTACGAAGTTTCATGAAATTCTGTTCAGTAATTTCAGAGGAGTTGTGCTGACAAGCAGCTTCAGAAGTAAATTTCGGGAAATTTTAAGTTCAAAGGGGCATAACTCCCACAAAATTTAGGGGATCAACATTTTCTGATCATATGCACAACTACATATGGTGTCCTTACTACCTACAAGTTTCATAAAATTATGTTCAGTAGTTTCAGAGGAGTTGCGCTGACAAGCTGCTTCAGTAGTAAATTTCGGGAAATTTCTAAGTTCAAAGGGGCATAACTCCCACAAAATTTAGGGGATCAAATTTCCTGGTAATATGCACAACTACATATGATGTCCTTACTATCTACCAAGTTTCATGAAATTCTGTTCAGTAGTTTCAGGGGAGTTGCGCTGAGAAACTGTGTGACGGACAGACGGAGAAGACGGACAGACGGAGAAGACGGTCAGACGGACAGGACAAAAGCAATATGTCTCCCCACCAAAGTGGGGGAGACATAATTCTCAACATGGCCCGAGTCAACTACGTACGTTATTTACTAAATCGGTTTCCACCACCATCTTAGTAATCTACGTAAGTTACTTCCCACAACAGTATTAGTCATCTACGTAAGTTAATTACTAAGTCACTTCCCACCATATCCTATTCTTAGTCAACTTCGTACGTTACTAACAGAGTCACTTCCCACCAAATCATAGTCTTAATCGTCTCGGTACGCTACTTACTAAGTTATTTCCCACCACGGCCTGAGTAATCTCCGTACGTTATTTGCTAAGCATCTTCCCACCACGGCCTGAGTCATCTCCGTACGTTATTTACTAAATTACTTCCCACCACGGCCTTAGTCATCTACGTAAGTTACTTCCAACCACAGCCTAATCATAGTCATCTACGCAAGTTAGTTACTAAGTCACTTCCCACCACATCATAGTCTTAATCGTCATCTAGTCATCTAGGAAAGTGACTTCCCACAACAGTCTTAGTGATCCACGTGAGTTACTTATTAAGTTACTTCCCACCACAACTTAGTTTTAATCGTCTACGTATGTTACATACAAAGTCACTTCCCACCACGGCCTTAATCATCTACATAAGTTACTTTCCACCAAAGTCTAGTATTAGTAATCTACGTACGTTACTTACTAAGTCACTTCCCACCACATCCACGTCTTAATCGTCTCCGTACATTATTTACAAAGTTACTTCTCAAGACCTTAGGAAACTACGTAATATACTTACTAGTTTATTTCCCAGGACAGCTTAGTCTTAGTCATCGATCTAAATTACTAGTTTACTTCCCACTACAGCCTAGTCTTAGTCATTTATCTACGCTACTTACTAAGTTTCGTCTCACCACGACCTTAGTGTTCTGCCTAAATTACTTACTAGTTTACTTACCACCATGACCCTAGTCATCTACCTAAGTTACTTACTAAGCTACTTCCCAGCACGGCTTTAGTCATCTAAGTAAGTAACTTACTATGTTACTTGCCAGCACGGCTTTTGTCATCTATGTAAGTCATTTATTAGACCACTTACATACACAACCTTAGTCGTCCATGAAGGTCACTTACTAGGTTACTTACCACCACGGCCTTAATCAGCTACAAAGATTACTTTTCAAGTTACTTACGATCAGGGCTTCATAGATTAAATACTAGTATTGCTGAAGCCAATACTCCTGAGAGTACGAACAACTTGAAAGGGACTTCATAATACAAATCGGCCAACCTTTACCCAGATACTTACGACCACAGCCTTAGTTGTCTTCATAAATTAAATACTAGTCTTTTTCAAACCAAACTGGTTAATGAACGAACAACTCAAAAGAGGTTTCAACAACCGAAACCTCTTGGATGGATCAAGACACGACTACGTAAGGGATAGTATTGAGATGAATCTAGTTACCCGCGTTTAGCTTTCAGATGAACGTGTATCATCCAGAGACATCGCACTAGATCGTACCTAGTCTATTACATTACTCGAAAGCATTAACTATAATATGTATTGTATTGATATATAGACCCTATACTCCAATTATACTCAATAATACTTACAGAGTATTCAAACTTGTTAGATTGTTGAAAGTGTAGTCCTCTATAGCTGATAGTTTATTGCCGTCTAAATATCTGTAAATAATACATTTATACATACAAGCTACCCAGTATATAACGTCCAAAGTTTCTACTCCTTTTCAACCAATAAATAATATAAATATTACCAAAATATGTTGTTTTTTCGTTTTTTTTTAAAATACTATAGCTCATTGTAAAATGTTTAAATTTTAATTGTGAATCGGAACATTGACATTATTTTTATAGTCATCGTGCTTTTCATCTATACTATAAAAACATTGGTTACTTATCAAGTTACTAACGACCACGGCCTTATTTCTCTTCATAAATTAAATACTAACATTGCTCAAACCAGACTGGTTAATGAACGAACAACTCAATAGTGGCTTCATAATTCATTCCACTTGTACAACTTAAACCCAACGATTACAACCACATCCTGTTGGATGGACCAAGACAAGACTACGTTACGTGTCGTACTCAGATGAATCCAGTTTCCCCCTTTAACTTTCAGATAGACTTGTTGCATCCAGAGACATCACACTAGATCGTACCTAGTCTATTACTTTACTCGAAAGCATTAACTATAATATGCATTGTATTGATATATTGGCTTTATATTCAAATTATACTCAATAATTCTTATAGCTCATTCACTATATAGCGTAGACTAGCACTATATAATGTACACGACGATTATAACACGTAATATGCAAATATATAATAAGAGATTATTACATTACATTTTCTATATCGGCCCTGGTATTAACCCGAGACTCCCATATGAACCCCGACAGCGAAGTAGGAGGGCTGATATGGGTCGAGGGTTGATACCAGTGACAATATGAAAAATGTCATGTCATTATCTTTTTATCACATATTTTACATT
This sequence comes from Bathymodiolus brooksi, assembly GCA_963680875.1. Lineage (NCBI taxonomy): Eukaryota > Metazoa > Mollusca > Bivalvia > Mytilida > Modiolidae > Bathymodiolus > Bathymodiolus brooksi. The sequence goes on from OY804587.1 coordinate 67,583,358, forward strand.
GACCTTTTCTAAGCATTGACTTTTATATTGCAAATAACATTTTTGAGCTGACAAATTGCGAAAATATTTTTTTAAGAGAGTTGCCTTTGTTCAAATTGCAAATAATTTTGTTTCGAATTTGGATTCAAAAATATACCAAACAATGTCGATCTGTACATTGACGTTAGAAAATGTTTTTTAAAAATCTACCCAATACGTTGACATTCGAACAACTCAAAAGAGGCTTCATAATTGAACTCGTACATCTTTAACCCAACGATAAGGGTAATAACAAAATTACCGAACTCCGAACAATCTTACAAAGGGAAAGTCAAAACTCATAACAACCACAATCTATTGGATGGACCAAGATACGACTACGATAAGTAACGTGTTCATATGAATCCCGTTTCCCACGTTTAGCTTTCAGATGGACGTGTAGCATCCAGAGACACAACGATAGATCGTACCTAGTCTATTACATTACTCGGGAGTATTAACTATAATATGTATTGTATTGATATATTGACTTTATACTCAAATTATACTCAATAATACTTACAGAGTAGTCAAACTTGGTAGATTGTTGAAAGCGTTGTCCTCTATAACTGATATTTTATTGTAGTGTAAATATCTGTAAATTATCAATTCATATATACAAGTTACCCAGTATACAGCGTCCAAAGTATCTACTCCTTTTCAACCAATAAATAATTTAAATATTACCAATATAGGTTTATTTTTGTTTTGTTTTTGATATACAATAACTCAATGTAAAATATTTAAATTTTAATTGTGAGTTGGAATATTGACATTATGTTATAGTTGTCGTGCTTTTCATCTATACTATAAAAACATTGGTTACTTATCAAGTTACTAACGACCACAGCCTTAGTTGTCTTCATAAATTAAATACTAGTATTGTTCAAACCAGACTGGTTAATATTCGAACAACTCAAAAGAGGCTTCATAAACAAAATCTGATATTTTGTTTTGGTCTAAATGTCTGTAAATAATCAATTTATATCTACAGTTTACTCAGTATATAGCGTCCATAGTTTCTACTCCTTTTTAAACCAATACATTTAAGCATTACGAAAATATTGTCTTTGTTTTGCTTAATGTACTATAGCTCATTGTAAAATGTTTTTTGATATTGTAATTGTGAGTCGGAATATTGACATTATTTTATAGTTGTGGTGTTTTACATCTATACTAATAAAACATTGGTTACTTATCAAGTTACTAACGACTACGGCTTGGTTGTCATCATAAATTAAATACTAGTCTTATTCAAATCAGACTGGTTAATGTACGAACAACTCATAATCCAAATCGTACAACTTTAACCCATTGATTACAACCACAACATCTTGGATAGATCAAGACACGACTACGTTAAGTAACGTATTCCTAGGAATCCAGTTTTCCCCCTTTATCATTCAGATGGACGTGTAGCATCCAGCGACAACTCACTAGATCGTACCTAGTCTATTGCATTACTCGAAAGCATTAACTATAATATGCATTGTATTGATATATTGACTTTATACTCAAATTATACTCAACAATACTTACAGTACATGCAAACTTGGTAGATTGTTGAAAGTGTTGTCCCGTATAACTGATATTTTATTGTTTTGTAAATATCTGTAAATAATCAATTTATATATAAAAAAGTTAATCAGAATATACTCAGTTTCTACTGCTTTTCGACCAATACATAATTGAAATATTACCAACATAGGTTCTGTTTATTTTCGTTTTGTTTTCAATATACTATAAATCATTGTAAAATGTTTAAATTTTAATTGTGAGTCGGAACATTGACATTATTTTGTAGTTGTGGTGTTTTTCACCTTATACTATTAACATTGGTTACTTATCAAGTTACTAACGACCACGGCCTTAGTTGTCTTCATAAATTAAATACTAGCATTGCCCAAGCCAGACTGGTTAAAGTACGAACAACTCAAGAGAGGCTTCATAATTCAAGTCGTACAACTTTGACCCAACGATTACAACCACATTCTCTTGGATAGATCAGGACACGTCTACGTTAGGTGTCGTATTCAGATGAATTCATGAATCCAGTTGTTCCCCTTTCGCTTTCAGATGGACGTGTATCATCCAGAGACATCACACTAGATCGTACCTAGTCTATTACATTACTCGAAAGCATTAACTATTATATGCTTTGTATCGATATATTGGCTGTATACTCAAATCATACTCAATAATACTTAGTACTTACAGATAATACAAACTATGTAGATTATAGAAAGTGTTGTTCTGTATAATTGATATTTTATTGTTGTCTAATGTTTTGTAAATATTCAATATAAATCTATAATTTAGAGGGTATATATCCTCCATAGCTTCTACTCTTTTTTAAACAATAAATAACTTAAATATTACCAAAACTATAATTCATTGTAAAATGTTTACATTTTATTTGTGAGTCGGAACATTGACATTATTTTTTATTCGTCGTTTTTTACATCTATACTATGAAAACATTGGTTACTTATCAAGTTACTAACGGTCACGGCCTTAGTTTTCTTCATAAATTAAATACTAGTATTGTTCAAATCAGACTGGTTAATGTAGGAACAACTCAAAATAGGTTTTATAATTCAACTCGTACAACTGTAACCCACCGACAACAACCGAAACCTCTTGGATGGACCAAGACACGACTACGTTAGGTGTCGTATGAAGATGAATCCAGTTTCCCCCTTTAACTTTCAGATGGACGTGTAGGAGTCAGAGACATCACACTAGATCGATCCTAATATATTACATTGCTCGAAGGCATTAACTATAATATGCATTGTATTGCTATATTGGCTTTATACTCAATAGTATACAAGCTTGTTAGATTGTTGATAGTGTTGTCCTTTATAGCTGAGAGTTTTTAAGTCAGTGTAAAATGTTTAGATTTTAATTGTGAGCCGGAACATTTGTTACTTATTACTTGTCTTCATAAATTAAATACTAGTAATGTTCAAACCAGACTGGTTAATGTTCGAATAACTCAAAGGAAGCCTCATAATCAAAATCTGATATTTTATTTTGGTCTAAAGGACTGTAAATAATAAATTTATACCTACAGTTTACTCAGTATATATCGTCCATAGTTTCTACTCCTTTTTAAATCAATACAATTAATCATTAAGACAATAATGTCTTTTTTTTTGCTTAATATAATATAATGCATTGCTAAATTCTTAAATTTTAATTGTGAGTCGGAACATTAACATTATTTTGTAATCGTGGTGTTTTTCATCTATAATAGAAAAACATATATATAGACAATATTAGTGCAGAGTCTTAATATATACAGTTTATGTGTATGAGGCTTAAATATTTGGATAAAGGCGCAGTTCACTGAGCCTTTGGTGTACTTCTGAGCCGAATACACATAAAGATTATCATTAAAGACACTGTATTAATATTGTGTTTTTCTTGCAGAAATAAAGCACATTAATACATCAACGTTTATATTTTGAATTACAATGTAAATAATAAAATTATGCTATGATCCAATAAGCTTGATGGGCCATTTTGATACTACATAGCATACACTACAACTATATAACGTACATTATAACTATGTAACGTACATTACAACCATATATAGTACACTACAGCTATATAACGTACATTACAACCACATATTATACACTACAACTATATAACGTGCACTACAACTACAAAAGATACACTACAACTACATAGCGTACAGTACAAATATATAACGTAAATTACAACCATATATTGTAAACTACAACTACATACAATACACTACAACTATATAAGGTAAACTGCAACTATATAGCGTACACTACAACTACATAGCGTACACTACAACACAGCGTACACTGCAACTTTATAACGTACACTGCAACTCTCTAGCGTACACTACAACTATATAACGTACACTGCAACTCTATAGCGTACACTACAACTGTATAATGTACACTACACCAATATAACGTACACTGCAACTATGTAGCGTACACTACAACTATATAGCGTAAACTGCAACTACATATCGCACACTACAACGATATAACGTACATTACAACTGCGTAGCGTACACTACAACTATATAGCCTACCCTACAACTATATAGCGTACACTACAACTATATAGTGTACACTACAACTATATAACGTACACTACAACTATATAACGTACACTACAACTATATAGCATACACTACAAGTATATAACATACACTACAACTATATAGCATACACTACAACTACATAGCCTACCCTACAACTATATAGCGTACACTACAACTATATAGCGTACACTACAACTATATAGCGTACACTATAACTACATAGCGTACACTACAACTACATAGTATACATTACAACTAAATAAGGTACACTACGACCACATAGCCTACACTACAACTATATAACATACACTGCAACTCTCTAGAGTACACTACAACTATAAAACGTACACTGCAACTCTATAGCGTAAACTACAACTGCATAATGTACACTACAACAATATAACGTACACTACCACTATATAGCGTAAACTGCAACTACATATTGCACATTACAACGATATAACGTACATTACAACTATATGGCATACACTATAACTATATAAAGTAAACTACAACTATATAGCGTACCCTACAACTATATAGCGTACACTACAACTATATAGCGTACACTACAACTATATAACGTACACTGCAACTCGATAGCATACACTACAACTGTATAATGTACACTACAACAATATAACGTACACTGCAACTATGTAACGTACACTACAACTATATAATGTACACTACAACTATATAGCGTACACTACAACTATATAGCTTACACTACAACTATATAGCGTACACTACAACTATATAACGTACACTACAACTATATAACATTCACCACAACTATATAACGTACACTACAACTACATAGCGTACACTACAACTACATAGCATGCACTACAACTGTATAACGTACACTACAACTATATAGGTACACTACAGCTATATAACATACACTACAACTATATAACGTACACTACAACTATATAGCGTAAACTACAACTACATAGCGTACACTGTAACTATATAAAGTACATTACAACTATATAGCATACACTATGACTATAATGCGTACACTATAACTATATAATGTACACTACAACTGCATAGCGTACACTACAACTATATAGCGTACACTACAACTACATAGCGTACACTACAACAATACAGCATGCACTACAACTATATAGCGTACACTACAACTATATAGCGTACACTACAATCACATAGCGAACACTACAACTACATACCATACACTACCACTGCATACCTTATACTACCACTATATAACGTACACTATTACTACATTTGTATATAACGTAGACTACAACTGTATATCATAAACTACAATTATTTAGTGTACACTACAATTGTATAGCGTACACTACATCTTCATACCGTACACTACCACTTTATAATGTACACTACGACAATAACACGTACAATACATATATATAAAACGGATTATTACTAACAGTGAATTCAGCTGTAGTAGATTCTCAAAACGTCTTATTGCTGACAAATGATATATTGCTGTGCCCAATATATTTGAAATTATTATCAACATTTACAAAGCAGCATCATAAAATTAAAGTATGGTGAATAACTCAACATGTCTAATGAGAAACGTCTGAAGATACCATAGAGGTAACCAGAAGACGTAAATCAATCAAAGAATAACAAATAATATAATGTCCAAAAGAAATAGGACAAAAAGACAAATGCTTTAGATGGACGTGTCGCATCCAGAGACATCACACTAGATCGTACCTAGTCTATTACATTACTCGAAAGCATTAACTATAATATGTATTGTATTGATATATTGGCTTTATACTCAAATTATTCTCAATAATACTTACAGATAATGCAAACTTGGTAGATTGATGAAAGAGTTGTCCTCGATAACTAATATTCTATTGTAGTCTAAGCGTCTGTAAATAATCAATTTATATCCACAATTTACTCAGTGTATAGTGTCCATAGTTTCTACTCCTTTTCAACCAATAAATAATTTAAATATTCCCAAAATATATTGTTTTTTGTGGGTTTTTTTTAATATATTAAAAGTCATTGCAAAAATTTTTCCCCTTTAGCTTTCAGATGGACGTGTAGCATTCAGAGACCTAGTCTATTACATTGCTCGAAAGCATTAACTGTAATATGTATTGTATTGATATATTGGCTGTATACTCAAATTATACTCAATAATACTTACAGATAAGACAAACGAGGTAGATTGTTGAAAGTATGGTCCCCTATAGCTGATATTTTATTGTTGTGTAAATATCTGTAAATAGTGAATTTATATATACAAGTTACCCAGTATACAGCATCCGAAGTTTCTACTCCTTTTCAACCAATAAATAATTTAAATATTACCAAAATAGGTTCTGTTTATTTTTGTTTTTAATATACTATAACTCATTGTAAAATGTTTAAAAATTGTGAATCGGAACATTGACTTTATTTTGTAGTTGTGGCGTTTTTCATCAATATTATAAAAACATTGGTTACTTATCAAGTTACTAACGACCACCGCCTTAGTTGTCTTCATAAATTAAATACTAGTATTGTTCAAACTATACTGGTTAATGTTCGAACAGCTCAAAAGAGGCTTCATAATCAAAATCTGATATTTTATTTTGGCCTAAATGTCTGTAAATAATCAATTTATATCTACAGTTTACTCAGAATATAGCGTCCATAGTTTCTACTCCTTTTTAAACATTTGGTTAAAGAGCCTTTTGTTTACTTCTGAGACGAATACACATAAAGTTTATCATTAAAGACACTGTATTAATATTGTGTTTTTCTTGCAGAAAAAAACACATTAATCCATCCACGTTGATATTTTGAATTACAATGTAAATAATAAAATTATACTATGATCCATTAAGCTTGATGGGCCATTTGGATACTACATAGCGTGCACTGCAACTATACTGCATACACTACAACTATATAACGTGCAGTCCAACAATACAACGTACACTACAACTACAACTACATAACATATACTACAACTACATAGCGTGCAGTACAACTATATAACGTACACTACAACTACATAGCATACAGAACAACTACATAGCATAAGCTATAACTATATAACGTACCCTACAACCATATATTGTACACTACAACAACATAGCGTACACTACAACTACATAGCATAAACTACAACTGTATTACGTACACTACACATATATAGCGTACACTACAAATATATAGCGTACACTACAACTATATAGCGTACCCTACAACTATATAACGTACACTACAACTACATAGCATACACTACAACCATATAGCGTACAATACAACTACATAGCGTACACTACAACCATATAGCGAAAACCACAACAATATATCGTACACTACAACTATATAGCGTACACTACAACTATATAGCATACATTACAACTATATAACGCACACTACAACTATATAGCGTACCCTACCACAAATAGCGTACACTACACCCTATAACATGTACACTATTATTATATAGAGTACACTACAACTATATACCACCGCTAGATTCATCTGCGTAAGTTACTTACAAAGTCACTTCCCACCATGGCCTTTGTCATTTATGTAAGTTACTTCCCACCAAAACCTGGTCTTAGTCATCTACGTAAGTTACTTACTAAGTCACTTCCCACCACTTCCTAGTCTTAATCGTCTACGTACGTTACTTACTAAGTAATTAAAATTTGTTTTTGCCCGCAAAAACGTATGTCTCCCTCCGACCCACAAATTGTAGCCATAGGTAAAACATATATTTGGGTAACAAATAAAATCAAGCTTCAATGAATAACAAAAAAAAACCTGTTTTTGATCCATGAAACACAAACAAAATTGATCAAAAGTGCTAAAGCAAGGGATACAGGTACTATTCCATATTGTCATGGCAAAGTTCCCCAATCCAGAAAATTGCTCAGCCTATGTTCCAATGATTTTAAAGGAGTTTTGTTCTTTTAAAATCAATGGATTGCTGATGAAAACTTTTTCAGGGAAATAGTGACATTATGATAGACTCTTGTACATATTATCAGTTATATAGGCTTTAGACAGGTAATACGGGCTCATATAACATGTCTGTGTTTTATATTTCCTGAGCCGAAGGCGAGGGAAATATAAACACAGACAGGTTATATGAGCCCGTATTACCTGTCTAAAGCCTATAAAACGTATTGGTCATACTGCAATACCATGTGTCCATATTACCTGTGTAAAGCCTAAATAAAGAACATGACTAGAGTCTACTATACATATATTGTCTCATGAACATGTATCCCCAGATATGACTTTGCTTTAAAGAAGAAATTAATTCTTTAATATATTTAATAAACAACTTAACAATTTTAACAGAAAAATAACAAATGATTTAAAATTGCCTCAATATCGGCGTCAGCGTGACAGGCGAACCCGGGGGTCGCCATCTTGATTACGTATGATTTCAAAATTAGTTATCTTTCTTGGCACGTGCTTTCATATTACCGGCTAGAGCCGGATAATATGGATTAGTAAAATCGAGTAAATAACCAATCGGATCACTTAGATTTTCTATTGCAGTATGACAAATATATATATATACAAATTTCAGTAAGGGATATTACACTAGAGTGTTTGCTAATAACTCCCACACAATTTAGGGGATCAACATTTCCTGGTAATATGCACAACTACATATGGTGTCCTTATTACCTACGAAGTTTCATGAAATTCTTTTCAGTAATTTCAGAGGAGTTGTGCTGACAAGCTGCTTCAGAAGTAAATTTCGGGAAATTTTAAGTTCAAAGGGGCATAACTCCCACAAAATTTAGGGGATCAACATTTCCTGATCATATGCACAACTACATATGGTGTCCTTACTACCTACAAGTTTCATAAAATTCTGTTCAGTAGTTTCAGAGGAGTTGCGCTGAGAAACTGTGTGACGGACAGACGGAGAAGACGGACAGACGGAGAAGACGGTCAGACGGACAGGACAAAAGCAATATGTCTCCCCACCAAAGTGGGGGAGACATAATTCTCACCATGGCCCGAATCAACTACGTACGTTATTTACTAAATCGGTTTCCACCACCATCTTAGTAATCTACGTAAGTTACTTCCCACAACAGTATTAGTCATCTACGTAAGTTAATTACTAAGTCACTTCCCACCATATCCTATTCTTAGTCAACTTCGTACGTTACTAACAGAGTCACTTCCCACCAAATCATAGTCTTAATCGTCTCGGTACGCTACTTACTAAGTTATTTCCCACCACGGCCTGAGTAATCTCCGTACGTTATTTACTAAGCATCTTCCCACCACGGCCTGAGTCATCTCCGTACGTTATTTACTAAATTACTTCCCACCACGGCCTTAGTCATCTACGTAAGTTACTTCCAACCACAGCCTAATCATAGTCATCTACGCAAGTTAGTTACTAAGTCACTTCCCACCACATCATAGTCTTAATCGTCATCTAGTCATCTAGGAAAGTGACTTCCCACAACAGTCTTAGTGATCCACGTGAGTTACTTATTAAGTTACTTCCCCCCACAACTTAGTTTTAATCGTCTACGTATGTTACATACAAAGTCACTTCCCACCACGGCCTTAATCATCTACATAAGTTACTTTCCACCAAAGTCTAGTATTAGTAATCTACGTACGTTACTTACTAAGTCACTTCCCACCACATCCACGTCTTAATCGTCTCCGTACATTACTTACAAAGTTACTTCTCAAGACCTTAGGAATCTACGTAATATACTTACTAGTTTATTTCCCAGGACAGCTTAGTCTTAGTCATCGATCTAAATTACTAGTTTACTTCCCACTACAGCCTAGTCTTAGTCATTTATCTACGCTACTTACTAAGTTTCGTCTCCCATGACCTTAGTGTTCTGCCTAAATTACTTACTAGTTTACTTACCACCATGACCCTAGTCATCTACCTAAGTTACTTACTAAGTTACTTCCCAGCACGGCTTTAGTTATCTAAGTAAGTAACTTACTATGTTACTTGCCAGCACGGCTTTTGTCATCTATGTAAGTCATTTATTAGACCACTTACATACACAACCTTAGTCGTCCATGAAGGTCACTTACTAGGTTACTTACCACCACGGCCTTAATCAGCTACAAAGGTTACTTTTCAAGTTACTTACGATCACGGGCTTCATAGATTAAATACTAGTATTGCTGAAGCCAATACTCCTGAGAGTACGAACAACTTGAAAGGGACTTCATAATACAAATCGGCCAACCTTTACCCAGTTACTTACGACCACAGCCTTAGTTGTCTTCATAAATTAAATACTAGTCTTTTTCAAACCAAACTGGTTAATGAACGAACAACTCAAAAGAGGTTTCAACAACCGAAACCTCTTGGATGGATCAAGACACGACTACGTAAGGTATAGTATTGAGATGAATCTAGTTACCCGCGTTTAGCTTTCAGATGAACGTGTATCATCCAGAGACATCGCACTAGATCATACCTAGTCTATTACATTACTCGAAAGCATTAACTATAATATGTATTGTATTGATATATAGACCCTATACTCAAATTATACTCAATAATACTTACAGAGTATTCAAACTTGTTAGATTGTTGAAAGTGTAGTCCTCTATAACTGATAGTTTATTGCCGTCTAAATATCTGTAAATAATACATTTATACATACAAGCTACCCAGTATATAACGTCCAAAGTTTCTACTCCTTTTCAACCAATAAATAATTTAAATATTACCAAAATATGTTGTTTTTTCGTTTTTTTTTAAAATACTATAGCTCATTGTAAAATGTTTAAATTTTAATTGTGATTCGGAACATTGACATTATTTTTATAGTCATCGTGCTGTTCATCTATACTATACAAACATTGGTTACTTATCAAGTTACTAACGACCACGGCCTTATTTCTCTTCATAAATTAAATACTAGCATTGCTCAAACCAGACTGGTTAATGTACGAACAACTCAAATGTGGCTTCATAATTCATTCCACTTGTACAACTTAAACCCAACGATTACAACCACATCCTGTTGGATGGACCAAGACACGACTAACCACATCCTGTTGGATGGACCAAGACAAGACTACGTTACCTCAGATGAATCCAGTTTTCCCCTTTATCTTTCAGATGGACGTATAGCATCCAGAGATATCACACTAGATCGTACCTAGTCTATTACATTACTCGAAAGCATTAACTATAATATGTATTGTATTGCTATATTGGCTATATATTCAAATTATACTCAATAATTCTTATAGCTCATTCAAGCTTGGTAGATTGTTGAAAGTGTTGTCCTTTATAACTGATTTTTTTAATGCCGTCTAAATGTCTGTAAATAATCAATTTATATCTACAGTTTACTCAGTATATAGCGTCCATAGTTTTCTACTATTTTTTAAACCAGTGCATTTAAACATTACGAAAATATTGTGTTTTGCTTAGTATACTATAACTCATTGTAAAATGTTTAAATTTTAATTGTGAGTTGGAAGATTTACATTATTTTGCAGTCGTTGTGATTTTCATCTGTAATATTAAAACAAATATATAGACAATATTACTCCAGAGTCTTAATATATAAAGTTTATGTGTATGAGGCTTAAACATTTGCATAAAGGCGCAGTCCAGAGAATCTTTTTTGCATACATCTGAGGCGAATACACATACAGTTTGTCATTAAAGTCACTGTATTAATATTGTGTTTATCTTGCAGAAAAAGGACATTAATACATCAAAGTTTATATTTTGAATTACAATGTAAATAATAAAATTATACTATGATCCATTAAGCTCGATTGGCAATTTGGATACTACATAGCATACACTACAACTATATAGAGTACACTACATCTATATAGCGTACACTACAACTACATAGCGTACACTATGACTACATAGCATACATTACAACTATATAGCGTACACTACAACTATATAGCGTACACTACAACTATATAGCGTACACTACAACTATATAGAGTACAATACAACTACATAACATACACTACAACTATATGGCATACACTACAACTATGCAACGTACACTACAACAATATAGCATACATTACAACTATGCAACGTACACTACAACTTTATAGCATACATTACAACTATAGAACGTACACTACAACTATATAACGTATACTGCAATTATACAGAGTACAATACAACTACATAGCATACACTACAACTACATAGCATACATTACAACTATAGAACGTACACTACAACTATATAGCGCACACTACAACTATATAGCGTACACTACAACTATATAGAGTACATTACAACTACATAACATACACTACAACTACATAGCATACATTACAACTATAGAACGTACACAACAACTATATAGCGTTCACTACAACTATATAGCGTACACTACAATTATATAGAGTACAATACAACTACATAACATACACTACAACTACATAACATACACTACAACTATATAGCGCACACTACATCTACATAACGTACACTGCAACTACTTAGCATACATTATGACTATATAACATACACTACAACTACATAGCGTACAGTACAACTATACAACGTACACTACAACTACACAGCGCACAGTACCACTACATAGCGTACACTACATCTGTATAGCGTACATTACAACCATATATCGCACATTACAACTACATAGCATACACTACAACTACATAGCATCAACTACAACTATATAGCGTACACTACAACTATATAGCGAACACTACAATTATATAGAGTACACTACAACTACATAGCATACACTACAACTATATAACGTACACTACAATCATATAGCTTACACTACAACTACATACCATACACTACCATTTTAAAACGTACACTACAACTACATTTGTACTTAGCGTACTCTACAACTATATATCATAAACTACAGCTAGATATCGTACACTACAATTATATAGTATACACTACAACCATATAGCGTACACTACAACTTCATGCCATACACTACTGCTATATAATGGACACTACAACAATAACGCGCACTATGCATATATATAAAACAGAATATTACTTACAGTGAAGTCAGCTGTATTAGATTCTCAAACATCTTATTGCTGACAAATGATATATTGTTGTGCCCAATGTTTCTGAAATTAATATCAACATTTACAAAATCAGCATCAGAAAATTAAATTATTGTGAATACCTCAACATGTCAAATAAGAAACGTCTGAAGATACCAAAGAGGTAACCAGAAGACGTAAATCAATCGAAAAATAACAAACAATATAATGTCCAAAAGAAATAGGACAAAAATATTGTCTTTTTTTTATTAATATACTATAACTCATTGTAACATGTTTAATTTTAATTGTGAGTCGAAACATTTACATTATTTTGTAGTCGTTGTGATTTTCATCTGTAATATTAAAGCAAATATATAGACAATATTACTCCAGAGTGTTAATATATAAAGTTTATGTGTATGAGGCTTACACATTTGCATAGAGGCGCAGTCCAGATAGTCTTTTTTTTTACTTCTGAGCCGAATACACATAAAGTTTATCATTATTCCATCGACGTTTATATATTGAATTACAATGTAAATAATAAAATTATACTATGATCCATTAAGCTTGATTGGCAATTTGGATACAACATAGCATACACTACAACTATATAACGTACACTACAACTATATAAGGTACACTACAACTTGTTAACGTACACTACAACTATATAACATACACTACAACTACATAGCATACACTACAACTATGCAACGTACACTACAACTATATAGCGTACTCTACAACAATAGAACGTACACTACAACTATATATCATACACTACAACTATATAGCGTACACTACAACTATATTGTATACACTACAACTATAGAACCTACGCTACAACTATATAGCATGCACTACAACTACACAGTCTTAATCATCTACGTAAGTTACTTCCCACAAGTCTTAGTCATCTACGTAAGTTACTTACTAAGTCATTTCCCTCCATATCCTAGTCTTAATCGTTTCCGTACATTACTTACTAAGCTACTTGATACCACGGCCAGATTCATCTCCGTACGTTACTTACAAAGTCACTTCCCACCATGGCCTTAGTCATCTATGTAAGTTACTTCCCACCAAAGCCTGGTCTTAGTCATCTACGTAAGTTACTTACTAAGTCACTTCCCACCACTTCCTAGTCTTAATCGTCTACGTACGTTACTTATTAAGTAATTAAAGTTTGTTTTTGCCCGCAAAAACGTATGTCTCCCCCCGTCCCACAAACTGTAGTCAAAGGTAAAAAATGTATTTGGGTAACAAATAAAATTAAACTTCAATGAATAAAAAAAAACTGTTTTTAATCCATGAAACACAAAAAAAATTGATCAAAAGTGCTAAAGCAAGGGTTACAGGTACTATTCCATATTGTCATGGCAAAGTTCCCCATTCCAGATAATTTCTCAGCCTATGTTCCAATGATTTTAAAGGAGGTTTGTTCTTCTAAAATCAATGGATTGGTGATGAAAACTTGTTCAGGGAAATAGTGACATTATGATAGACTCTTGTACATATATATATATATATACAAGTTTCAGTAAGGGATATTATACTAGAGTGTTTGCAAATAACTCCCACAAAATTTAGGGGATCAAAATTTCCTGGTAATATGCACAACTACATATGGTGTCCTTACTACCTATGAAGTTTCATGCAATTCTGTTCAGTAGTGTCAGAGGAATTGTGCTGACAAGCTGCTTCAGAATTATATTTCGTGAAAATTCAAGTTCAAAGGGGCATAACTCCCACAAAATTTAGAAGATCAACATTTATTGATAATATGCACAACTACATATGGTGTCCTTACTACCTACCAACATTCATGAAATTCTGTTCAGTAGTTTCAGAGGAGTTGCGCTGACAAGCTGCTTCAGAAGTATATTTGGGAAAATTTTTAAGTTCAAAGTGGCATAACTCCCACAAAGTTTAGGGGATCAAATTTCCTCGTAATATGCACAACTACATATGGTGTCCTTACTACCTTCCAAGTTTCATGAAATTCTGTTCAGTAGTTTCAGAGGAGTTGCGCTGACAAGCTGCTTCAGAAGTATATTTGGGGAAATATTTAAGTTCAAAGGGGCATAACGCCCACAAAATTTAGGAGATCAAATTTCCTGGTAATATGCACAACTACATATGATGTCCAACCACAACCTAATCATAGTCATCTACCTAAGTTAGTTACTAAGTCACTTCCCACCACATCCTAGTCTTAATCGTCTCCGTACGTTACATACAAAGTAATTCCCATCATGGACCGAGTCATCTACGTACGTTACTTACTAAAGCACTTTCCACCAGTTTTAGTTTTCTAGGTAGGTGACTTCCCACAACCGTCTTAGTCATCCACTTGAGTTACTTACTAAGTCACTTCCCACCACTTCCTAGTCTTAATCGTCTACGTACGTTACTTATTAAGTAATTAAAGTTTGTTTTTGCCCGCAAAAACGTATGTCTCCCCCCGTCCCACAAACTGTAGTCAAAGGTAAAAAATGTATTTGGGTAACAAATAAAATTAAACTTCAATGAATAAAAAAAAACTGTTTTTAATCCATGAAACACAAAAAAAATTGATCAAAAGTGCTAAAGCAAGGGTTACAGGTACTATTCCATATTGTCATGGCAAAGTTCCCCATTCCAGATAATTTCTCAACCTATGTTCCAATGATTTTAAAGGAGTTTTGTTCTTCTAAAATCAATGGATTGGTGATAAAAACTTGTTCAGGGAAATAGTGACATTATGATAGACTCTTGTACATATATATATATATATATACAAGTTTCAGTAAGGGATATTATACTAGAGTGTTTGCAAATAACTCCCACAAAATTTAGGGGATCAAAATTTCCTGGTAATATGCACAACTACATATGGTGTCCTTACTACCTACGAAGTTTCATGCAATTCTGTTCAGTAGTGTCAGAGGAATTGTGCTGACAAGCTGCTTCAGAATTATATTTCGTGAAAATTCAAGTTCAAAGGGGCATAACTCCCACAAAATTTAGAAGATCAACATTTATTGATAATATGCACAACTACATATGGTGTCCTTACTACCTACCAACATTCATGAAATTCTGTTCAGTAGTTTCAGAGGAGTTGCGCTGACAAGCTGCTTCAGAAGTATATTTGGGAAAATTTTTAAGTTCAAAGTGGCATAACTCCCACAAAGTTTAGGGGATCAAATTTCCTCGTAATATGCACAACTACATATGGTGTCCTTACTACCTTCCAAGTTTCATGAAATTCTGTTCAGTAGTTTCAGAGGAGTTGCGCTGACAAGCTGCTTCAGAAGTATATTTGGGGAAATTTTTAAGTTCAAAGGGGCATAACGCCCACAAAATTTAGGAGATCAAATTTCCTGGTAATATGCACAACTACATATGATGTCCAACCACAACCTAATCATAGTCATCTACCTAAGTTAGTTACTAAGTCACTTCCCACCACATCCTAGTCTTAATCGTCTCCGTACGTTACATACAAAGTAATTCCCATCATGGACCGAGTCATCTACGTACGTTACTTACAAAAGCACTTTCCACCAGTTTTAGTTTTCTAGGTAGGTGACTTCCCACAACCGTCTTAGTCATCCACTTGAGTTACTTACTAAGTTACTTCCCACCACAACTTAGTCTTAATCGTCTACGGACGCTACATACAAAGTCACTTCCCACCACGGCCTTAATCATCTACATAAGTTACTTCCCACAAAAGTCTAGTATGAGTCATCTACGTACGTTACTTACTAAGTCACTTCCCACCACATCCACGTCTTAATCGTCTCCGTACGATACTTACAAAGTCACTTCCCAAGACCTTAGAAATCTACGTAATATACTTACTAGTTTATTTCCCAGGACAACCTAGTCTTAGTCATCGATCTAAATTACTAGTTTACTTCCCACTACAGCCTAGTCTTAGTCATTTATCTACGCTACTTACTAAGTTTCGTCTCACCATGACCTTAGTGTTCTGCCTAAATTACTTACTAGTTTACTTACCACCATGACCCTAGTCATCTACCTAAGTTACTTACTAAGTTACTTCCCAGCACGGCTTTAGTCATCTAAGTAAGTAACTTACTATGTTACTTGCCAGCACGGCTTTAGTCATCTATGTAAGTCATTTATTAGACCACTTACATACACAGCCTTAGTCGTCCATGCAGGTCACTTACTAGGTTACTTACCACCACGGCCGTAATCAGCTACAAAGGTTACTTTTTAAGTTACTTACGATCACGGGCTTCATAGATTACATACTAGTATTGCTGCAGCCAATACTCCTGAGAGTACGAACAATCCGAAAGGGACTTCATAATACAAATCGGCCAACCTTAACCCAAGTTACTTACGACCACAGCCTTAGTTGTCTTCATAAATTAAATACTAGTATTTTTCAAACCACACTGGTTAATGAATGAACAACTCAAAAGAGGTTTCAACAACCGAAACCTCTTGGATGGATCAAGACACGACTACGTAAGGTGTAGTATTGAGATGAATCTAGTTTCCCACGTTTAGCTTTCAGATGACGTCGCATTAGATCATACCTAGTCTATTACATTACTCGAAAGCAATAACTATAATATGTATTGTATTGATATATAGACCCTATGCTCAAATTATACTCAATAATACTTACAGAGTATTCAAACTTGTTAGATTGTTGAAAGTGTAGTCCTCTATAACTGATAGTTTATTGCCGTCTAAATATCTGTAAATAATAAATTTATACATACAAGCTACTCAGTATATAACGTCCAAAGTTTCTACTCCCTTTCAACCAATAAATAATTTAAATGTTACCAAAATATGTTGTTTTTTCGTTTTTTTTTATATACTATAACTCATTGTAAAATGTTTAAATTTTAATTGTGATTCGGAACATTGACATTATTTTTATAGTCATCGTGCTTTTCATCTATACTATAAAAACATTGGTTACTTATCAAGTTACTAACGACCACGGCCTTATTTCTCTTCATCAATTAAATACTAGCATTGCTCAAACCAGATTGGTTAATGTACGAACAACTCAAAAGTGTCTTCATAATTCATGCCACTTGTACAACTTAAACCCAACGATTACAAGCACATCCTGTTGGATGGACCAAGACACGACTAACCACATCCTGTTGGATGGACCAATACAAGACTACGTTACGTGTCGTACTCAGATGAATCTAGTTTCCCCCTTTATCTTTCAGATGAACGTGTAACATCCAGAGACATCACACTAGATCGTACCTAGTCTATTACATTACTTGAAAGCATTAACTATAATATGATAATAGGTGTTACCTAACTTGGGACGAAGTCCAATATTTAAAAAAAAAAATTAACTCCGATATATGGACATATAATGTTTTTTTCAAAGTAGACCGGTGGCGGATCCAGACTTTCTTAAAAGAGGGGGCAAATAGGGGGACCCAAACCCAACGTCTCAATTTCATAGAAAATATTATTTCGGACAGGAGGAGGAAGAAATGAAACTCTGTTTAATGATATTGTCAGTCCCATGGTATATGCTTAATGGGCTAGAACACATTGCGAATTTGAGTCATTTTTTAACATTCATAACCGGAAGTAGTTCCAGAGTTTCAACTCTACATACAACATTTTAATTAACGAGTTTATTACAAATCTATGAGTTGAAAAGAAGGTACGAAACGTCTCACTATACATTTTTACCTCGGTACGAAACGACCTGGTACGAAACGACCAGGTTACGAAACGTCCTGCACCCTTCCATATTACTGCGCATCCGATTTTCTGCAGATTTAACCATGTATTGGTTTCCGGTGTATCATTTCCGGTGCAAGGAATTTAAGCAATTAGTGATATGGAAAATATTGCTATTTCTATCATAGTTGGGACTTCGTCCCATATAACATTATTGTACAAGTTAGATAAACTACTATGAAACAAAAGAAGTTACCCGTATTGCGGGATATTCAATATGGGCCGCTTCTTCTTTTTTCTATGGTACTGTATCTATATCTTATACTTACAACCATTGCGCTGGAACAGTTGACTACAGAACGACAGGGATATTAGGTTATTAATTAAATTCCTAACGGTGTATAGGTGTATCACATTTCATTTCTTTGCATTAGCATTAGGGGAAAAGGGTGTATTTTATTCTGATAAAAAGATTTCGATGCTACATTTTTGTACCTGAAAATAAAAATGCACTCTGAAACAGAATTTTTGTTCTGGGAAAAAATTGTCCCTTTATGACTAATAATACAAATCTGGGTAAAAGGATAAAAAATAATTTTTGCTTCAATTTTTAGCTTAAGCCACACAAAAAAAATCTTTTTAGATCCTCATCCCCTCCCTTCCCACTTTTTACCATTAAATTCACGATTTTCTATTTTCAATCAATTCATTTTCAAAATTTAACAAATTCTTCATTAGGGTATCAGTATACCAAATAAACTATATCTTTTTTATTATGTGATGTTCTATCACGATAGTTACCATATGTATCTAGTTCTACAATATTTACCTCAGTAGTCCGTAAGGAGCCTTTGTGGTCGTGATCGTTTGGTAGCTGGATTTACAACTACCTATTCAATCAGTACCTATCACCACTAACGAGTTCGAGTTCATAACGAGTTCGAATCTAGCTCAGGCGATACAACATTATGTGATAAAGTTTGCCAGTGACTTGTGGCAGGCTCGTGGTTTTCTCTGTGCTCTCCATTTTACTCCACCAATAAAACTGACCCCAATTGAAATTTGTTGAAAGTGGTGTTAAACACCAAACACAGTAGTCCGTACGTTTCCAATCGTGTACGTTTACATCTTTTATGGTTTTTTTTTATTGTATAAAGAACGCTGGGTTTTATGCAAATTCCCGATTTCTTTCGTAGCATTACTGAAATTGTAGTTTAAATCGTTTGACTGTTCATTTCAATAACAGGTAGCTAACTAAAGTTATCAATAACGTTTTTACCTGCATTAGAATGGAATAAACCTACAGAAATCTTTAGTCCTTTACCATTGAAAAGTTCATTATGCCAAATAATTGTAATCTTCAATATATTTTTACATATATATTACAATGAAATAAATTTGATAATTGGGATAGTATAGTTGTGCGTGTATAGGTCAACAGATAAGAAAAGTTTGTCGGAAGTCATAAATCGAAGAAGGGCAGGCAATGCAATGGCCAAACGAAAAAGGACAAAATGATAAACAGTGGTCTACAAAAAACTACACAGAAAACTGAAGTTTGAGCAGCAAAAACCCACTTAAAACCTGGACGGAACTCTGTCGGTGACAACTTGAGTCTTTAGTTTTACATTGTATGGCAGTTCCAGGTTTTTTACGATGATCCGCCAGTCTGATTGTACAAAATATTTGAATGTTACCAAAATTTGTCGAAAATAATTTAAAATAGTAAGAAACAACGAATTTTCTTTATCTAAGTATTTATTATGCCATTCATAATGCATCTGCTCAAAATCTTTCTAAAATAAATGCTATGATTAACCCGCTTGTTGTCGAATCTTTAACAGTTAATGACACTACACGAAGAAGGAATATATTATCTGTATAATTTTGTACCAAATCATTTTAAAGAGTGTGATTTAGATTTGAAGATTGCCTAAATATAGAGAGACCTAGATATATTAATTCATATTTTGTATGTGGAGACAGGGACTTTCTTATTCTATTTTGTTCACTTGGAGGTAGTATTTCCCGAAATTCAGGTATACTTTAAAATGTTGGAATGAAGCTCATCAGTATTGCAGTTAGTCCGAGATTCCTCTGTCGTCCGACGACATTATATATTTTTGCTAGAGCCGTCGGACGTCAGAGTGCTATGCATACGGAAAACAGCGGATTTGCTTCTCCAACTCTTGATCAGCACATTTCCACGTTTCGTGGCTATCGGATTTTATTTTCTATCAGAAACCCTTATATAAATCGCTTCACCAATAATTTGTCTATTCATTCATAACCATCTTACCCTCAGAAAGTGGTGTTACACTCCATTACAGCACGATTTTGCCTTAGATCCTATGATTTCGACATTTGTCTTCCATTTTTCAAACATTTGTCACGTGACTACGAGAAAACTACGATTACCGCAATGTATCATGGGAGATGATTTGCATATAAGCAAACAAACAAATATTTTTATTGCCAATCATAGGCGCCTGTTAAGGCAGAACAATTAACATAAAATTTAATACAGTTGATTATATCGATTGGTAATGATTTTAACAGCAAATTTAGTGAATTACAGATAACCATAAGAAAAAAAAATGTAGTACCTTGTCCAAAAAGGGGGAACGTAACACATGCTCTTTCCGAAGCCCGTTGGTAACACTCTGCCATTGAATCTTTTCTTTCCAACACATTCTGTATTATTTCCTTCTGCTCTGCTTTGATCTATAGATGGACTGTTTGTCCTGCAGAATACGCTTAAATGTATCGTCTTCCATGTGATTTGAATGTTGTTTACGTATGCAAATAATGCTCCAAATAATTTGGCACGCTGCATTAATTAACTCCCATCATTCAGTTAGTATCGCGAGATCACGTGTGTAGATTCGAAAATGGAAGTCAAATGGCGGAATAATAGGATCTAAGGCAAAATCGTGCTGTAATGGAGTGTAACACCACTTTCTGAGGGTAAGATGGTTATGAATGAATAGAAAAATGATTGGTGAAGCGATTTATATAGGGGTTTCTGATAGTTAATAAAATCCGATAGCCACGAAACGTGGAAATGTGCCGACCCAGAGCTGGTGAGGCAAATCAGCTGTTTTCCGTATATATTGCGCTCTGACGTCAGACGGCTCTAGCAAAAATATATAATGTCGTCGGACGACAGAGGAATCTCGGACTATATTGCAGTGTGAGTAACCAAACATCATGTACACCTTTTATGAACATGTATAGGCTACACCAAGGTACATGCCGATATAGCTTGTAAACGTCCATTTTATTTCTTAATATGGTCATAATAAAACTCTTTTACAAAAACTGGTCTATTCAGAATTTCTTGACTTTGTAGTGGGAGAAGCAACAAATACCAATTTTATAATTTTTGTTTTGACACGATCGAGGCTCGAACCCACGATCTATCGCACTCGAGGCGAGCACGCTAACACTAACACTACCGATGCGGTTACAAACGAGGGACTATGATATAGTCTATATATAACTTTAATAGGATTGAACTTTTAACATATAAAATACGGAATCATCAACGTTATAAAAGCAACGCGTTTCAGGAATAACCTTTACCAGGTACGCTCAAGTTTAGAAAGCCAAATAACTGAAAAGTTTTGGGATCAGGAATACCAAAGGGCCTACCCATCATAGCCAATTAGCCAATATCGGAAACGGTCACATATCCATGAAGGGGGAGAACCTTAGTTTTAATGTAATTTTCTTTATAAAAACAAACAAACAAAAAACACCATTATTTAACTGTTCTAAATTTGGCATTTAATTATCAATTAAACAGTTTTTTTTTGTAATCTCAATGATGTTCCGAGATACATGTTTCCGAAATATAAATCACTGCTGAGCTTTATAAATAAATGTTTGTTTGTTTTGTTTAATACCACTTTCAACAATATTTCAGTTATATCGTGGCGGTCAGTTTTATCGGTGGAAGAAACCGGAGGACCCGGAGAAAACAAACCACCGACCTCTCGCAAGTCACTGACAAACTTTATCACATAATGTTGTACATCTCGCCCTGATCGAAATTCGAACTCACAACATCAGTGGTGATAGGCACTGATTGCATAGGCAATTGTAAATCCAACTACCATACGCTCACGGCCATGACGCCCCCTTTATAAAATACAGATATACGATAGAAATGTGAAAAAATAATTTGACCAAAATAAATTGTAGTGAAATTTGAATTTTATTAATTATTTTTTAAATATTTATTCTCCGTTATCGGTGATTTCCATACCCACAATTTAATATCACGCGTTTATTGTTTAAAATAAAAAAAGGAAAGAAGCAAATATCTTCTAATAATAAAAAAAAAGTCGGAACAGTTCAAAAATCCAAAATTCTAAAAAATAGAGCCAAGATCGATACCCGTAACACACATATACATGACCGAAATAAAAGTGTGCGGGGTTAAACTAAATTATTTAAAATAAAAAAAAAATAAGTTGATACCTACTTTTAAGAAACTTGCTCTGTCTCCTTGTATAAATAGGATTATTACATATACCCTCTACTAGAACTTCTAACGATCTGTTTAAGGACAGTGTGCTGACAGCTTTAAATGCATATATTTAAATGAACTTCACCCTTTTTCTTGATCGTTCTTGGTAATAAGATATTGCGTATATGGGAGTTTAATGCATACAATTACATTTTCAGAGAATTCGTGTGGGTATGTTCTAATCATTCAACGCCCGAAAATGGATATTTACGGTTAAAGGTGGTTTTTTTTATCTTGAAATATTTTAAAAGGTCTATTATATGAGTGAGTGATTGTTGTTAACGCCAACTCAGCAATTTTTCAGCTATATATCATGGCAAGAACAAGTTAATTTTCAATGTGATGATGATGAGGTCCGCTTTGTACTAGACCAATACGCTGAGTTAGATTTTTATATTGCTAGCTCACTGAAACAACAGTCCGCGGATAGACATGTCGCTCCATTCGGACACATTATTCTGATTCTGAGCCAACCAGTCTTTGCTCTTTCTCCTTAATGCTGCGTACCTAGCGGAAAAGCAACAAATATCAATTGTATAGTCTTTGGTTTGACCTGACCGGGGTTCGAACCCACGATCTACCGCACTCGAGGCGAGCACGCTAACCATTAGGCCACCGATGCCGTTAAAAATCTATATGAATGCATGTTACTCGGCAAAATATCAGACACAGCACGAAAAACGTCACAATCCACCAGATACACCAATTAACACTAGAGAGACATAAAATAATAGCCAGAGCCTCCCCGGAGCCTGTAATCGCTCACCTGGTTTTCAGTTTGACTTCCCAAAATTTTATAGAAAATGGAGGTGTCTGACATAAATTAAAAAGTGGGACAACGAAAAAAATCACTTCAGCTCAAGATTCTGAGCAGAAGATTTTAATGTATTTTTTAAAAAATAAATCTGCATGAAAAGGCAGAAAATAGTTTTCACAGATTAAATTTGAGCTCATTTTGACTTGTATTAAAGCAGTATTAATCAATTCAAGAAATTTATATTTCTAGTAACAGCGGTCATTTTGAATGAAGGATGAGGCTGGTGAACACTTATAATTGTGAAAGGAAACACCCAGAGGACATATCACAGCGAATCTTGGCTTAGTGTGTTTTGGCTCAGTCTGTTTTGAGGAGTAGATTTGAATCAAAATATTCCAACATTGCATGGTCGGAATAAATCGGATAAAAGAACATTTTACAGAAAAAACGTGGAATATATGTTGCCATGTATAACTAGTGTTAAATGTTTGCTTAGCTCACATTGATTAGTAACAAAAGCAGCGATATAAAATTAAAGACATTTTTATTTTTAGTAGCAAACGTCATCTTAAATGAAGGGCGGGACTGTCGGATACAACTTTGAAAGGAGACCACCTAAGAAACCATTTTAGCCAAGCTTGGTTTAATTTAGTTCAGTAGTTTCAAAGGATATGATTTGAATGTGATCTTTTATCAAAATATGCCTACTTTGCATAGTCGGTATTTTATACAAATCTGACAGAAAAACTCTGAATACATTGCAACGACGGGGTTCGGGCGTTTGGGGAATCTAGCAAATAAAGGAATAAAAACACATGTAAATTCGAAAACCTGTTTTCTTCAACTTTGCAAAACACAAGAGAGAGAGTACATGACGGATGGATACGACATAATTACGGAAAATATCTACAACTTATAACAGTGAACACAGTGAGGTAGCTCAAGCATTTTGACCATGCAAACACCAGGATACAACAACATATCGAACTACTCAATGGTGTTTATTTACAGTTAAAACTTGAGCTCATTTTGATAAATCATAATGCAGCAATAAACAATTAAAACACATTTCAATTTTTAGTAACGGCTGCCATCTTGAATGACGGATGGGGCTTTCGGCCACAATTGTGAAATGGGACGACGTAATGACCAAAAACAGCCAAGTTTTTTTAATGTGTTTATTGGTTTCATAAGAGAAAATTTAAATGTAAAAGCTTACGACGTACGACGTACGACGGGATGTTTTGATATTCACCCACCTATTCAGTCAAGAAATTGTTGCTCATCAGTGTAGATCTACAACACGTTGTTTTGCACGAAGAGGAGTATTTATTTACGTATTGTGCCCAGGACGAGTTGTGTATGAGAAATGGCAAAAGCTGATTGGCTCGAAATCATGATAATAAGTTCGAGTGGAGCGACATGTCTACCTGCGGAATGCTATTTCTGAGATCCAAACTCTATAATAATTATAAAGTAAGCGTGTTTGTCTAGTATAAAGCTGACATCATCTCATCGAATGTAACTTGTCGCCACGATAAAGCTTTAATATTGCTCAGTTGACGTTAAACAACAAATATCCTCTCTTATTACGAATTAAAACGGGTACTACATATTTGTAAACATGTTGAATAACAGGTTGTGTTATTTACGGTCTTTTCAAGGACGAGTTGATTATGAATAACTATACCTTTCACCGAATTTGGTGCATTACTTGTTAAATACGTGGGCATTATTATTGTAATTATACGTAATATAATGCAGAATACCTTGAAAATGTGTAAATAGATACGGGTATAAAAAGAAATATCATAATTTATTTTATTAAAGGGATATTGTCTACCAGCTGCGTAATTTTTTCATACCCACAATTATTGTCGATTTCCGTACTGACCTTCATAAAATGAAGATTAACACCGAGTTATGTTGCAAAAGATACGATTTTTTGACAAAAAAGACTCAAAACTATCGTTATCAGAATTATTGTCTGGATGACAATATTCAAATCTATTCATATGGCCTTCTATGTGAACACGTCTTGAGCATGCGCACTGTTTAGAAACAATAAACAACATGTGGTTCTTGGGCAAAAGAGAAACTGTCAACGCGTGGAAAAAAGCGGACTTTGACGGATTCAGAGATAAAGTGGAATAGAAGTGAAGTATCTTCCAAATGGAACAAATGCAGGATATATGTAGGGGATCAGTTGGACCGTTGCCGTTGAATGGAGCGAACTCAAGGAAGTGCTTGATTATTGTTGATAGGTAAGACGAGCATGTTGCCTTCTTTTCTCAATCGTTTTTCATATTTTATGAATTTATGATGATGCCTATGATCATTTACGGTAGATATTAATCAATATATGTAATCTTGCACCTGGCAACAGCAAATTATTGTCAATGAGTAGCATAAAACGGCGTATTTGCGAGGTAAAAAAACACAATTTTAAGAGGCCAGCAAAGGGGAAATGGGAGTGCAAAAATGATATCAATGGCAATGCAGTTTATTATTATCAATTTAAAAAAAAATATCGAATCAATTCATTTTTAATGCAAGAATTAAAACTGTACATGGCTTAATGAAAACCCTATAAAGTTCTTTTTATTCAAGCAAATTTATTTCTTTGATATACAACATATAATTAGGCTTTTAATTTTATCAAATTTCAACAACTTGGACATGAAACTTAGTTTTGGGATCCAAAAGTATATACCTTACTTTCTGCGAATTATCACTATAATGGAAAATCAGTATGTATTTTTCAAATAAAAGCTTTCTATTTAAAGAAGCTTCATTTCAATTGCACTTTTAGTTTGGATCCTGTAAGTATAATATATAATTATAAACAAGGTTTTGAAGAAATGATATGAATATCCATTGAAATTTTCAAGTTTCAGAACTTTTTTTATGTATGACTACAAAATTTTACTGAAAATTTCAGAAATGTCCTAAAATGCATATTTTAGACAATGGCTAAATGAAAATCATTTTCAATTCCTTTATGCAAACAAGTTTATATCTTGGGTACTGGAAATACATTACATAAATAAGGTTAAAGGTACTTTTCAACAAGTTTGAACATAAAACTTTGTTATGGGAGCCAAAATTATATCTTCCTGTCTGTGAATTATCACCATAGTGGAAAATCAGTATGTATCTTTTATATAAAAAGCTTTCCATTCAAATAAGTGTCATTTCAGTAGCATTTTTAGTTTGGATCCTGTAAGTATGATATATAAACAAGGTTTTTAAAAAATAATATGAAGATCCATAGAAATTTGCAAGTTTCAGAAACTTTTCTATATATGTGACTATAAAATTTTACTGAAATGTCCTGAACTGCATATTTTAGACTATGACTAAATGAAAATCGTTTTCAATTTCCTTATGCAAACCAAGTTTATTTCTTGACTATTCTAAAAACATTACATTAACTAGTTTTTTACTACATTTCAACAATTTTGGACATAATTTTTAGTTCAGGGAGCCAAAATTATACTTTACTATCTTAGAATTATCAACATAGACATGATAGAGACAACTCAATATGTATTTTTCATATAAAGGATTTCTATTTAAAGAATTGTCATTTGAACTGCTTTTTATTCCCTCGCCAACGAAGTTGCGAAGGGATATAGTAACGCTACCGTCCGTCACATCCTTGTGAACACTCTAGAATCAACATCCTTCAATGCATTTTGACCAAACTTGGTACATACTTAGTCCTTAAGAGAATTTGAAACCCTATTGATTTTCAAGGTCAAAGGTCAAGGTCACAGGGTCAAATTTGTACTGCGTATCATCTTTGTGAACACTCTAGAATCAACATCATTCAATGGATTTTGACCAAACTTGGTACATACTTAGTCCTTAAGAGAATCTGGAACCCTATTGATTTTTAAGGTCGTATGTCAAAGATCAAGGTCACAGGCTCAAATTTTTACCGCATAACATCCTTGTGAACACTAGAATCAACATCCTTCAATGGATTTTTGACAAAACTTGGTACATACTTAGTCCTTAAGATAACTGAAACCCTTTTCATTTTCAAGGTCATAGGTCAAAGGTCAAGATAACAGGGTCAAAATTTTACCGCATAACATCCTTGTGAACACTCTAGAATCAACATCCTTCAATGGATTTTGACCAAATTTGGTACATACTTAGTCCTTGAGAGAATCTGGAATCCTATTGATTTTCAAAGTCAAAGCTCAAGGTCACCGGATAAAAATTTTAGGCGAGGGGATACGCCACGCTTTGCCCTTGTTTAGTTTGGATCTTGTAAGTATGATTAATAAACAAGATTTTTAAGAAATAATGTGAAGATCCATAGCAATTTGCATGTTTCATAGTGTGTGAATTTAAAAGTAGACCGATGGCCCATGTCTGTGTTAAAATCATGCAGGTTTTTGTAAAATTATCTTAATTTTTTAGGCAAATTACTACAAAAACTGGTAATTTCAGACAAATGTGATTTTGTAGTGATTGATATTTGTACTTTTGATTTAGATATTCTGACCAAGGTATTTCTAGAGTAGAAGAAATGAGCAGCCATCACATTTCAACGAAACGGATGAAACTGGAGAAATCGAGTTCATTTGTGAACCCATTTGAGTATGTTCATTTTGTTAAAGATTAGGCATATTCTGCATTATGTTTATAGGTAACATTGTCAATATTGTTCAACAGTCACTGGTATAACAGTTTCCTATTAATTATTGTGGCTTGCATAGTGATACTACTAGTAGCTATATTATATAGGGATCATGTTGGCTTCTGCGTCATCGTTACATTTTCATCAATCCACAAGCTGAAATGGCCAGTCCTCCTTAGCTAGTTACGGGAATGAAACCAAACTGGGACAGAATTGACGCACGTCTGGCGCACCAATTTTTTTCCTGGAACTTTGATGTAATTTTGTCTCTTTATATTGGGTTGTGTAGATGTGTGCTGGATACATGTATATAGATTTAATATTATTTTGAAAAGCTTTTTCGTTATACAGCTGCACATCAGAACCATATAACAAAATTTGTTTCGATATTATACACATACACTGTAATAAACAATTATTTTTTTATTCTTAGTCTCTCAATAGATATTACTGAAGAGGGCAGTGATGTTGGTGATGATTCTGACGATAGAGATTTTGAACCTAGCTATAGCCTCAACTTCACTCTAAGGTTTGTCATGTTAATTTCATATGTTTCAGTTGTAACTTACATACTTGAAATTTTGTCCTAATAACAGAACCATGCATGATCATATGTCATAGGAGCTTTATTATACCCCCGCTCCACTGGAAGGGGGGGGGGGGTATACTGTTTTACCTCTGTCCGTCCGTTCGTCCCAAGATGTTCATAACATTTTTCTCAGTAATTATTGATGGCAGCAATCTGATATTTGATCATTGGCTTCAGAAGGGTCAATCGAAAGTCGCAAACCCGCTGCATTGTCCATGGTCAAGTCCGGTAGAAGTCCCATCCGATGAAGGGAAAGACATCAACAACAAATGAAGATCAGTTCTGATTTGGGTAACAGACACCCTGTAACCATTGTCCAGCTCGTGATGCCTGCCGTAGAACTTCTTGAGGGATGACCACAACCTAAAATCTGTCTACAAATCACTCAAATCCTTCATAAAGTGGACTTGTAATGATATGTTTAGTTGCTCATTCACTATACATTCGAAATATTCATCTTGAATTGAAAGTTAGGGCTCCATAGATCATGATCTCAATTCTATTGTTTTATTCTTGTGAATTACATTGTATGTATTTTTCTACTTCAGGTGGCAGAGAAGTTACAACAAAAAGACAGCTAAATGGTCTGTGCAGCATGTTAAAGCTGACAAGTCATATTCCTATGTTCCAAGACTATTAAGGGTCATCATTTGTATGAGACTGCAAGATAATGAAGGAATGAATTAACGTATGCAGTTGGAAGTAGATGATCCCAGAAGAATCGCGGTCCATCTTGCACCAATTCCACAACCTCCAACTCGGGATAATATTGTAGCATCTCAGAAATCCAGATTTGAAGACCAAGACAAAACAATTGACTATATTGTCGCATAAAATAAATTTAGATTGTCACTCTTTGTTTTTCCTGGTCTAACAGAAGTTCTGCACATTTAGAGCAGAAAAGTACCCAAGTCAGGATAATGGGCATTACAAATTGTCCAATGCACAATAATGATAGCACTCATTGTGTTGGTCTAGTTAGTACAAACCAGGACAACTTTTTAGGACCTCGCAAGAAACATCTCTGCCAAGTTTGGTTAAATTCTGTTCGGCTGTTCTCAAGAAGAAGATGAAAATGTTGTTTCCCATAGGGTTTCGATGCAAACTTTGACCTCCGCTGGTGGCCATTTTGAATTTTCAAATGGCGCAAACAGTAACAACACATGTTAAAGACAGTCATAGGAACATATATACCAGATTTCAATTCAATCCCTTCAGCGGTTCTTGAGAAGAAGTTTCTTGAAAATCGACCAATCAGAATTTTCAAAGTCACATGGTGGCCATGTTTTTTGACGAATCTGCACAAAAGTAACAACTCTTGTGTAGGACCTCATAGAAAACATCTCTGCCAAGTTTGGCTTTGAATTATATAAAAGACTGTCAGTCCATTTTAGAAGAAGTTGTCAGTGCTGATAGAACAAAAAATAATAATAAGATGGCAAAACTTTCAAATTAAATTTACAATTCCAACTGACCAACTTGTGAGATTAACAACTCATTAGGGTTGATTTATTTTTTATTTTTGGTGTTTTAACGCCACTTTCAGCAATATTTCAGCTATATCATGGCGACCAGTTTTAGTGGTGGAGGAAGCCAGAGTACCCGGACAACCACCGACCATAGGGAAGCAAGTGGTAAACTTTATCATTAGGGTATATGGGATAAAATACAAAATATTTCATGAACAAGTTTTAATTAAATCGTCTAGGAATGAAACCCTTGTATTGTCCATATAGATCAGGATACTTGTCCCTAATTTTCCAAGTACAACAGCTTGGGATCACACCTCTGACCCCAGCTCCAAGTGGGCCATGTGCCCAAATGGTATACTGGCGGTAGGCTGCATACCTATTGGATCTGTTGTAATCCTCGTCATGGGGCATTACTACAAGTTCCTCTCGAAACATTCTAGCAACCCCCAACACTGCCTCATCAAGGACAATCCGATCAAAGTCCTGTAATAAAGACAAGAGATTTAATAAAAACAGAGTAAAGACAGATGGTTATACATTCGTCTAGAAAAATGAACTCTATTTAAAAAAGAAATATAATTCATTATAAGTGAAATAGTTTGCACACATTCAGCTTAGAGAAATAAAAAAAAGTCTTATTTTGGAAGGACAGATTTTCTCGTGGGACTTTCTTCTGACCACAGTTTTATTTCGTTTTTTTTGTTGGTATATGGGAGAACCATTTTGGTCTTGCAATTTTTTTTTATCAATTTACCCCTCAAGCTATTCAATTTTAATTTTATGTTTTTTTTCCTAAAAAATAATTTTGATTCTAAATCTTGAAGAAAAAAATTTGGCTGGACAGGAGAAAAAAATATATTCCGACTTGACATTTTCACAGTATAATCATATACTTGCCATTTTCACAGTATAATCATATACAAAATTTTGAAGAAAAAAAATGATTCCAGCACTTCGCCAATCTAATTAAAATTAGATCTACGCACTTGCTCCCTATTTTAGATCTAATTATACCTCCGCTCCCCGAAGGGGGAGGGGGGTATACTGTTTGACCTCTGTCCGTCCGTCCTTCCAAAATATTTTTCGTCACATTTTTCTCAACAACTATTGATGGCAGAAATCTGATATTTGGTCACAAGCTTCACATAGGTATGCCATATCGTGAGAAGCGTTCTTGGAACCATCAGATTCCTACTTCCTGTTTGCCGACTTAGTTGGTTTTTATCCACATTGAACATATATGCACATTTTTCTCAACAACTATTGATGGCAGAAATCTGGTATTTGGTCACAAGCTTCATAAAGGTACCCCATATCATGGGAAGTGGCAGGGGTATCATAAGTGAACATTAGATCACAGTTCACCTTGTTTTAATTAGATTGGCACTTCGCCGGAAAATAAGAAAATATGATTTCTGTGGCGTTTGAAAAAAACATTTCTATGGCGAAAAAACGTGGCATAGCCCCCTTCAAGGTAAATGGTCAGCCCCATATTATTTTGCAGCAACTGTCTTGTGGAACTAGAAGTAATGTCTCTTTTGTTTCTAATCCAGCCCAAATTTCTCTGAAACATTCCAGTCAATTAACAAATAAAACAACACTGGCTACGTCAATCGTTTTCATCAGACATGTATTTCACTGTGTTCAGGCTACATGTATGTCTCTGTTTTCATATTGTCGGTAAAACTGGCTAAAATAAATTAATTTAACACGTGTATCAAAATCTCGGGGAACAACTTCATAACTTATAAGAAGAAAAAAATTAATTTAGTTAATTTTAACGCCGGCAAACATTTCCGATCGAAAATACGTAGTTGAGCTTGTCCCCATGGGGTGCCTCCTGACATGTTTTCAATGGTTATCGTGGAAATATCGGCTGAATCTGTTAAGGCATTTAGTTTTCATCAAAGAAAATCTATTCCTGATACAGAAATTATTTATTCTACGTCTTTTAGATACAATCGGTTCGCAAATAACTTTTTTCCTCAACTTTTATAGAAACTTACCTCAATATCCATGCTGCAGCATCCGGGCTACTGACATAAAAATAGATAAATAAATAGAGTTGGCCTCGCCCAGGTCAGTGCATAATTAATTAGCTTCCGGTAACTATGGTCAGCTTTTTTAGTCGAAAAAACAACGTTTCGGAGCGTATTCATCAATAATTCGGTGTTTAATCTTCATTTTATGAAGGTCAGTAAGGAAATCGACAATAATTTTGGGTATGAAAAAATTACGCAGCTGGTAGACAATATCCCTTTTAATGCACACAAATAACCAGGGGCGGATCCAGGATTTGTGGTTAGAGGGGGCGTGAGTATGCGAGGGTTCTAGGGACCGCTTAAGGTCCCCAGCGGGTCCAAGGCAGAGACCTAGCTGGTAGGGGACCAGGGGGGCGAAGCCCCCCCCCCCCGGAAGCTCTGGGGTTTGAGGAATTACAGACGTTTATTTGAACGACAATTTTGAACCAACCACACCATTTTTATCAGACCAAAAAAACTTGACTTTGAGTCTTAATTTTGTCGGATAATTGTTAACAGTATGTTTTTGTCAGATTATAAGAAGGCATGCCTTATAAGAACCTAAAGTAAAAAATTTCTTTAACAACCGTGATGTGAATTGTTCAACTCATGACTGATCGATCACGATATGTTAACCCTTCAAAGAACTGTTGGTTTAGTTTTAACACATTCCTCATTTCACTAATTGATCTGTACTTTCGGTGCTTGTCCTTTCGGGTAGTTCTAGTTAATGCTACCCGTCCGGATGGAGCTTTTCTTTTCGTCGTTTGATTCATTCATTGAAAATGTATGATTCGACCGTTCTTGTTTATAGACAAACAAAAGCGGAAATTGTCAATACATGAACTTGTTGTTGATTTCTGATAAGCTAACGTAACTAAATTAGATGATCAGAATCGTTTCATGCAGCATTAATGTTAACATATTAGCCTTTGTTTGTCTATAAACAAGAACGAATGATACGTTTTCAATGAATGAACCAACGGCAAAACGAAAAGCTTCATCCGGACGGACAGTATATATACTGATCATTTATCAATGGGTAGAGCTTTTTAGAATGATACCCCAAATTTACTCCTAATATCATTACTATTCATTTTGACTTACAGGTCACGAGTTAACCATTCATGAAAAAGTTGTTTGTTGAATTGCTTAATTAACGTTGTATAACATATGCTTTGCGAATTTTAGGGGGGGGGGGGGGGGGGCGCACGCCCCGCACGCCCCCTCTAAATCCGCCTCTGATAACCCAATTGGGATTTAGCATTACAATTTACATAATATACATGTACAGACAAGACAAATAAAACATACATGACTACATAAAAAAAATACAATAACATGAGCTGCAATTATGACCGTGACCACAGGCACTTGGATCCAGGATTTTTTTTCTTAAATTTTATCAATAAAATGTGCATCTACAACGTATATGAACCCGTTTGACATGCTTCGTTGTGAAATAAACACCTTTATGAACTATGCCCCATTTTCCTAATACAATGTATCTACTCTACATGATACATACCTTTTTTTTCAAAGTAGACCGGGAGCGGATCCAGACTTTCTTAAAAGAGGTGGCAAATAGGGGTACCGAAACCCAATGTCTCAATTTCATAGAAAATATTATTTCGGACAGGAGGAGGAAGAAATGAAACTCTGTTTAATGATATTGTCAGTCCCATGGTATATGCTTAATGGGCTAGAACACATTGCGATTTTGAGGCATTTTTAAACATTCATAACCGGAAGTAGTTCCAGAGTTACAACTCTACATACAACATTTTAATTAACGAGTTTATTACAAATTTATGAGTTGAAAAGAAGGTACGAAACGTCTCACTATGCATTTTTACCCCGGTACGAAACGTCCCGATCTAGGTACGAAACGACCTGGTACGAAACGACTATGTTACGAAACGTCCTGCACCCTTCCAGATTACTGCGCATCCGATTTTCTGCAGATTTAACCATGTATCATTTCCGGTGCAAGGAATTTAAGTCATTAGTGATATGGAAAATATTGCTGTTTCTAACATAGTTGGGACTTCGTCCCATAATATGTATTGTATTGCTATATTGGCTATATATTCAAATTATACTCAATAATTCCTATAGCTCATTCAAGCTTGATAGATTGTTGAAAGTGTTGTCCTTTATAACTGATTTTTTTTATTGTCGTCTAAATGTCTGTAAATAATCAATTTATATCTACAGTTTACTCAGTATATAGCGTCCATAGTTTTCTACTATTTTTTAAACCAATGCATTTAAACATTACGAAAATATTGTATCTTGCTTAGTATACTATAACTCATTGTAAAATGTGTAAATTTTAATTCTGAGTCGGAACATTTACATTATTTTGTAGTCGTTGTGATTTTCATCTGTAATATTAAAACAAATATATAGACAATATTACTCCAGAGTCTTAATATATAAAGTTTATGTGTATGAGGCTTAAACATTTGCATAAAGGCGCAGTCCAGAGAATCTTTTTTGCTTAAATCTGAGGCGAATACAAATAAAGTTTTTCATTAAAGACACTGTATTAATATTGTATTGATCTTGCAGAAAAAAGGACATTAATCCATCAACGTTTATATTTTGAATTACAATGTAAATAATAAAACTATACTATGATCCATAAAGCTTGATTGGCAAATTGGATACTACATAGCATACACTACAACTATATAACGTACACTACAACTATATAGTATAAACTACAACTATATAGCGTACACTACAACTATATAGAGTACAATACAACTACATATCATACACTACAACTATATAACATACACTACAACTATGCAACGTACACTACAACAATATGATGTACACTACAACCATATAGCGTACACTACAACTATAGAGCGTACACTACAACTATATAGCATACTATGCAACCATAAAGCGTAAACCACAACTATATAACGTACACTACAACAATATAGCGTACACTACAACAATATAACGTACACTACAACTACAGATAATACACTACAACTATATAAAGTACCCTACAACCAGATATCGTACTACTATTAAAGGTACACTATGATTATATAAAGTACACTACAACTATATAGCGTACACTATAACTACATAGCATACACTACAACTAAATAACATACACTACAATTATATAACGTACACTACAACTACATAGCATACACTGCAACTATATAGCGTACACTACAACTATATGCATACCCTACAACCAATTCACGCACACTACAACTACATAGCATACACTACAACTATAGAGCGTACACTACAACTACATAGCGCACACTACAACTGCATAGCGCACACTACAACAACATAACGTACACTACAACTATATAGTGTACACTATAACTACATAGCATACTTTACAACTATATAGCCTACAGTACACCTATATATCCTACTCTACAACTACATAGCATACACTACAACTACATAGCGTACACTATAACTATATAAAATATATTACAACTATATAACGTACACTTGAACCATAAAGCGTACACTATAACTATATAGCGTACACTACAACTACATAGCATACACTACAACTATTTAGCGTACACTACAACTACATAGCATACACTACAACTATATATCAAACACTACAATTATATAGCGTACACTACAACTATATAACGTACACTACAACTATATAGCAAACACTACAATTATATAGCGTATACTACAACTACATAGCATACACTACAACTATATAACGTACACTACAACTATATAGGGTATACTACAACTGCATAGCGTACACTACAACTACATAACGTACACTACAACTATATAGCATAAATTACAACTACATAGCGTACACTACAACTACATAGCATACACTACAACTATAAAGTGTACACTATAACTACATAGCGTACACTACACCTACATAGCATACACTACACCTATATAGCGTACACTACAACTACATAGCGTACACTATAACTATATAAAGTATATTACAACTATATAACGTACACTTCAACTATAAAGCGTACACTATAACTATATAGCGTAAACTACAACTACATAGCATAAACTACATTTATATAGCGTACACTACAACAATATAGCGTACACTACGACAATATAGCATACACTACACCTATATAGCGTACACTACAACTACATAGCGTACACTATAACTATATCAAGTAAATTACAACTATATAACGTACACTTCAACTATAAAGCGTACACGATGACTATATAGCGTACACTACAACTGCATAGCATAAACTACAACTATATAGCGTACACCACAACTATATAGCGTACACTACAACAATATAAAGTGCACTACAACTACATAGCATACACTACAACTATATAATGTACACTACAACTATATAACGTACACTACAATCATATAGCTTACACTACAACTACATAGCATACACTACAACTGCACAGTCTAGACTAGGACTACATACCATACACTACAACTACATAGCATACACTACAACTATAGAGCGTACACTACAACTACATAGCGCACACTACAACTGCATAGCGCACACTACAACAACATAACGTACACTACAACTATATAGTGTACACTATAACTACATAGCATACTTTACAACTATATAGCCTACAGTACACCTATATATCCTACTCTACAACTACATAGCATACACTACAACTACATAGCGTACACTATAACTATATAAAATATATTACAACTATATAACGTACACTTGAACCATAAAGCGTACACTATAACTATATAGCGTACACTACAACTACATAGCATACACTACAACTATTTAGCGTACACTACAACTACATAGCATACACTACAACTATATATCAAACACTACAATTATATAGCGTACACTACAACTATATAACGTACACTACAACTATATAGCAAACACTACAATTATATAGCGTATACTACAACTACATAGCATACACTACAACTATATAACGTACACTACAACTATATAGGGTATACTACAACTGCATAGCGTACACTACAACTACATAACGTACACTACAACTATATAGCATAAATTACAACTACATAGCGTACACTACAACTACATAGCATACACTACAACTATAAAGTGTACACTATAACTACATAGCGTACACTACACCTACATAGCATACACTACACCTATATAGCGTACACTACAACTACATAGCGTACACTATAACTATATAAAGTATATTACAACTATATAACGTACACTTCAACTATAAAGCGTACACTATAACTATATAGCGTAAACTACAACTACATAGCATAAACTACATTTATATAGCGTACACTACAACAATATAGCGTACACTACGACAATATAGCATACACTACACCTATATAGCGTACACTACAACTACATAGCGTACACTATAACTATATCAAGTAAATTACAACTATATAACGTACACTTCAACTATAAAGCGTACACGATGACTATATAGCGTACACTACAACTGCATAGCATAAACTACAACTATATAGCGTACACCACAACTATATAGCGTACACTACAACAATATAAAGTGCACTACAACTACATAGCATACACTACAACTATATAATGTACACTACAACTATATAACGTACACTACAATCATATAGCTTACACTACAACTACATAGCATACACTACAACTGCATAGTCTAGACTAGGACTACATACCATACACTACAACAACATACCATACACTACCACTTTCAAACGTACACTACAACTACATTTGTACTTAGCGAACTCTACAACTATATATCATAAACTACAGCTATATATCGTACACAACAATTATATAGTGTACACTACAACCATATACCGTACACTACAACATCATACCCTACACTACCTCTATATAATGTACACTACGACAATAACACGTACAATGCATGTATATAAAACAGAATATTACTTACAGTGAAGTCAGCTGTGGTAGATTCTCAAACGTCTTACTGCTGACAAATGATATATAGTTGTGCCCAATGTTTCTGAAATTAATATCAACATTTACAAAAGCAGCATTATAAAATTAAATTATTGTGAATAACTCAACATGTTAAATGAGAAACGTCTGAAGATACCAAAGTGGTAACCAGAAGACGTAAGTCAATCGAAGAATAACAAACAATATAATGTCCAAAAGAAATAGGAGAAAAAGACAAATGCTGATCTACAAAAACTACACAGAAAATTAATATTGAGAAAAAGGAATGCCACAAAAAAGGTTGAACTCAACTTCTCCGGAAGGGTAAGAAGTTTCTGCTCTACTAGTGGGATCCGTCGTGTTACTCTTCTTTCAAACCCTGAAGCTACTAAGTCTCTTGCCACCATAGCCAAGTCTTAGTAATCTACATAAGTTACTTACTAAATCACTTCCCACCACAG
Source organism: Bathymodiolus brooksi (assembly GCA_963680875.1). Classification (NCBI taxonomy): domain Eukaryota; kingdom Metazoa; phylum Mollusca; class Bivalvia; order Mytilida; family Modiolidae; genus Bathymodiolus; species Bathymodiolus brooksi. The sequence continues at coordinate 67,622,596 of OY804587.1, forward strand.
CCTAGTATACGCAAGTTACTTACTAAGTCACTTCCCACACGGCCTTATTTACTGCCAATTATGGCATGAGTCATCTACGTAAATTACTTACAAAGTCACTTCCCACCAAAGCCTAGCCTTAGTTTTCTCCGTATGCTACTCATTAGGTTACTTCCCACAAGGGCCTGAGTCATCTCAGCACGTTACTAACTAAGTTACTTCCCACCACAGCCTTAGTCATCTACGTAAGTTAATTCCCGCCACAGCCTAGTCATAGTCATTTACGTAAGTTACATACTAAATTATTTCCCACCACTTCCTAGCCTTAATCGTCTCCGGACGTTACTTACTAAGTTATTTATCACTACTGTCTGAGTCATTTCCGTACGTTACTAACTATGTTACTGCCTATCCTGGCCTGAGTCATCTAGGTAAGCTACTTACAACGTCACTTCCCACCACAGCTTAGTCTTACTCATCTACGTAAGCTACTTATTATGTTACTGCCTACCACGGCCTAGGTCATCTCCGTACGATACTTACTAAGAAACCGTCTACCACGGCTTGAGTCATCTACGTAAGTTACTTACAACTTATAAAGTCACTTCCCACCACAGCCCAGTCTTGGTCATCTACGAAAGTTACTTACTACTTTACTGCCTACCACGGCCTGAGTCGTCTCCGTACGTTACTTACTAAGTTACTGCCTACCACGGCCTGCGTCATCTACTCATCTACGTACGTTACTTACAAAGTCACTTCCCACCACAGGCTAGACTTAGTCATCTCCGTACGTTACTTACTAAGTTATTGCCTACCACGGCCTGAGTCATCTCCGTATGTCTCTTACAAAGTAACTTCCCTCCACAGCCTAGACTTAGTCATCTCCGTACGTTACTTACTAAGTTACTGCCTACCACGGCCTGAGTCATCTCCGTACTTTATTTACTAAATCACTTCCCACCACGACCCTAGTCATCTACGTAATTTATTTCAAACCACAACCTAATCATAGTCATCTACGTAAGTTAGTTACTAAGTCACTTCCCACCACACCCTAGTATTAATCGTCTCCGTGTGTTACTCACAATGTAATTCTCACCATGACCCGAGTCATCTACGTACGTTACTTACAAAATCACTTTCCACCAGAGTTAGTCATCTAGGTAAGTTACTTCCCACAATTGTCTTAGTCATCCTCGTATGTTACTTACTAAGTTACTTCCCACCACAGCCTAGTCTTAATCGTCTCCGTACATTACTTATAAAGTCACTTCCCATCACGGCCTTAGTCATCTACGTAAGTTACTTCCCATCATATCCTAGTCTTAGTCATCTACGTAAGTTACTTACTAAGTTACTTCCCACCACAGCCTAGTCTTAATCGTCTCCGTGCATTACTTATAAAGTCACTTCCCATCACGGCCTTAGTCATCTACGTAAGTTACTTCCCATCATATCCTAGTCTTAGCCATCTACGAAAGTTACTTACTACTTTACTGTCTACCACGTCCTGAGTCATCTCCGTACGATACTTACTAAGTTACTGCCTACCACGGCCTGCATCACCTACTCATCTACGTACGTTACTTACAAAGTCACTTCCCACCACAGGCTAGACTTAGTCATCTCCGTACGCTACTTACTAAGTTATTGCCTACCATGGCCTGTGTCATCTTCGTACGTCTCTTACAAAGTAACTTCCCTCCACAGCCTAGACTTAGTCATCTCCGTACATTACTTACTAAGTTACTGCCTACCACGGCCTGAGTCATCTCCGTACTTTATTTACTAAATCACTTCCCATCACGGCCTTAGTCATCTACGTAAGTTAATTCCCATCATATCCTAGTCTTAGTCATCTACGTAAGTTACTTACTAAGTCACTTCCCACCTCATCCTAGTCTTAATCGTCTCCGTACGTTACTGACAAAGTCACTTCCCAAGGCCGTAGGAATCTACGTAATATACGTACTAGTTTATTTCCCACGACAACCTAGTCTTAGTCGTCTATGTAAATTACTAGTTTACTTCCCATCACAGCCTAGTCTTAGTCTTCTATCTACGTTACTTACTAAGTTTCGTCTCACCAAGGCCTTAGTGTTATACCTAAATTACATACTAGTTTACTTACCACCATGACCCTAGTCATCTACCTAAGTTACTTACTAATTTACTTCCCAGCACGACTTTAGTCATCTATGTAAGTTACTTACTATGTTACTTCCCAGTACGGCTTTCGTCATCTATGTAAGTCATTTATTAGACCAAAACCAACCTTAGTAATCAACGCAAGTCACTTACTAGGTTAATTACTTACCACCGCGGCCTTAATCAGCTACATGGGTTACGTATTAAGTTACTTACGATCATGGGCTTCATAGATTAAATACTAGTATTGCTCAAGACAATACTGGTGAGAGTACGAACAATGCGAAAGGGGCTTCATGATACAAATCGGCCAACTTTAACTCAAGTTACTTACGACCACAGCCTTAGTTGTCTTCATAAATTAAATACTAGTATTTTTAAAACCAGACAGGTTAATAAACCAACAATTCAAAAGAGGCTTCATAATCCAAATCGTGTAACTTTTATCTAACAACAACCGAAGCCCCTTGAATGGATGAAGACACGACTACGAAAGCTGTAATATTGAGATCAATCTAATTTCCCACGTTTAGCTTTCATATGAATGTACATCATCCAGAGAAATCGCACCTAGTCTATTACATTACTTAAAAGCATTAACTATAATATGCATTGTATTGATATATTAGCTTTATATTCAAATTATCCTCAATAATACTTAAAGCTCATTCAAACTTGGTAGATTGTTGAAAGTGCTGTCCTTTATAACTGATATGTTATTGCCGTCTAAATGTCTGTAAATAATCAATTGATATCTACAGTTTACTCAGTATATAGCGTCCATAGTTTCTACTCCTTTTTAAACCAATACATTTACAAAAATATTGTATTTTTTTGCTTAATAAACTATAAATCATTGTAAATTGTTTGAATTTTAATTGTGAGTCGGAACATTTACATTATTGTGTAGTAGTTGTGTTTTTCATCTGTAATATAAAAACAAATATATAGACACTATTAGTGCAGTCTTAATATATAAAGTTTATGTTTATGAGGCTTACACATTTGCATTAAGGCGCGGTCGAGATAGTTTTTTTTTTTACTTCTGAGCCGAATACGCATACAGTTTATCAGTAAAGACACTATATTAATATTGTGTTTATCTTGCAGAAAAAAAGGACATTAATCCATTGAAGTTTATATTTCGAATTACAATGTAAATAATAAAATTATACTATGATCCATTAAGCTTGATTGGCAATTGGACACTACATAGCATACACTACAACTATATAACGTACACTACAACTATATAACGTACACTACAACTATATAGTGTACACTACAACTATACAACGTACACTACAACTATATAGCGTACACAACAACTATATAGCGTACACTCTAACTACATAGCATACACTACAACTACATAGCATACACTACAAATATACAACGTACACTACAACTATATAGCATACACTACAACAATGCAACGTACATTACAACTATATAACGTACACTACAACTATATGGCATACACTACAACTATACAACGTACATTACAACTATATAACGTACACTACAACTATATAACGTGCAAAACTACAAAATGTACATAGCATACACTAAACCTATATAAGGTACAATAAAACGATATAACTAAATAGCACACACTACAACTATATAGCATACACTACAACTATATGACGTACACTACAACTATAAAACGTACACTCTAACTATATAACATACACTAAAACTATTCAACGTAAGCTATAACTACATAGCGTACATTACAACTATATAACGTACACTACAACTATATAGCGTACACCATAACTACATAGCATACACTACAACTATATAACATACACTACAACTACATAGCGTAGACTATAACTATATAACGTACACTACAACTATATAACGTACACTACAACTATATAACATACACTACAACTACATAGCGTACACCATAACTACATAGCATACACTACAACTATATAGCATACACTACAACTATATAACATACACTACAACTACATAGCGTAGACTATAACTATATAACGTACACTACAACTATATAACGTACACTATAACTATATAGCTACATAGCATACACTACAACTATATAGCGTACACTCTACCTACATAGCATGAATCTATTGTTTCCCCTTTAGCTTTCAGATGGATGTGTAACATCCAGAGACATCACACTAGATCGTACCTAGTCTATTACATTACTCGAAAGCATTAACTATTATATGTTTTGTATTGATATATTGGCTTTACACTCAAAATATACTCAATAATACTTAGAGTAGTCAAACGTGCTAGATTGTTGAAAGCGTTGTCCCCTATAACTGATATTTTATTGTTATGTAAATATCTGTAAATAATCAATTTATATTTACAGTTTACTCAGTATATAGCGTTCATAGTTTCTACTCCTTTTTTAACCAATACATTTAAGCATTACGAAAATATTGTCGTTGTTTGTTTGCTTAATATACTATAACCCATTGTAAAATGTTATTTAAATTTTAATTGTGAGTCGGAACATTGACATTATTTTATAGTCTTTGTGTTTTACATCTATACTATAAAAACATTGGTTACTTATCAAGTTACTAACGACCACGGCTTAGTTGTCTTCATAAATTAAATACTAGTAATGTTCAAATCAGACTGATTAAAGTACGAACAACTCGTAATTCAAATCGTACAACTTTAACCCATCGATTACAACCACAACATCTTGGATGGACCAAGACACGACTACATTAGGTGTCGTATTCAGATGAATCCATTTTCCCCCTTTAGCTTTCAGATGAACCTGCATCATCCAGAGACATCACACTAGATCGTACCTAGTCTATTACATTACTAGAAAGCATTAACTATAATATGTATTGTATTGATACATTACTAGAAAGCATTAACTATAATATGTATTGTATACTGCTCAGAATACGAACAATCCGAAAGGGGCTTCATAATACAAATCGGCCAACTTTAACCCAAGTTACTTACGATCACAGCCTTAGTTGTCTTCATCAATTAAATACTAGTGTTTTTCAAACCAGACTGGTTAATGAACGAAAACCTCAAAAGAGGCTTCATAATCCAAATCGTACAATTTTTATCGTACGACAACAACCGAAACCTCTTGGATGGATGAAGACACGACTATGCAATATGTGGTTTTGAGATGAATCTAGTTTCCCACGTTTAGATTTCAGATGGAAGTGTATCATCCAGAGACATAACACTAGATCGTACCTAGTATATTACATTACTCAAAAGCATTAACTATGATATGTATTATATTGATATATTGGCTCTATACTCAAATTATACTCAATAATACTTACAGATAATACAAATTTAGTAGATTATTGAAAGTGTTGTCTCCTATAACAGATATTTTATTTTGGCTTAACAATCTGTAAATAATAAATTTATATATAAAAGTTACTCATTATATAGAGTTCAAAGTTTCTGCTCGTTTTCAACCAACAATAATTTGAATATTACCAAAATATGTTGTTTTTTGCGTTTTCTTAATATACTATAACTCATTGTAAAATGTTTGAATTTTAATTGCGAATCAGAAAATTGACATTATTTCTATAGTCATCGTGCTTTTCATCTATGCTATAAAAACATTGGTTACGTATGAAGTTACTAACGACCACGGCCTTAGTTGTCTTTATAAATTAAATACTAGTATAGTTCAAACCAGACTGGTTAATGTACGAACAACTCAAAAGTGGCTTCATAATTCAACTTTAGCCCAACGAGTAACCACATCCTGTTGGATGGACCAAGACACGATTACGCTACGTGTTGTACTCAAAGGTATCCAGATTCCCCCTTTGGCTTTCAGATGGACGTGTAGCATCCAGAGACATCGCACTAGGTAGTACCTTGTCTATTACGTTATTCGAAAGCATTAACTATTCTATGTATTGTATTGATATATTGGCTTTATACTCAAATTATACTCAATAATACTTACATAAAAGACAAACTTGGTAGATTGTTGAAAGTGTTGTTCTCTATAACTGATATGTTATTGCCTTCTATATGTCTGTAAATAATGATTTTATATCTACAGTTTACTCAGTATATAGCGTCCATAGTTTCTACTCCTTTTCAACCGATAAATAATTCAAATATTACCAAAATAGGTTTTGTTTTTTTTAAACCAATACATTTAAACATTACGAAAATAATGTCTTTTGTTTTGTTTAATATACTATAACTCATTGTAGTTGTCGTCATAAATTAAATACTCGTATTGTTCAAACCAGACTGGTTAATGTACGAACTCAAAAGAGCCTTCATAATCAAAATCGGCCAACATTAACCAAACGAACCACTTGCATGAATTAGGACACGACTACGTTATTCAGATGAATCCAGTTTCCCCCTTTAGCTTTTAGATGGACATATAGCATCCAGCGACATCACACTAGATCGTCCCTGGTCAATTTCATTACTCGAAAGCATTAACTATAATATGTATTGTATTGATATATTGGCTTTATCCTCAAAGTATACTCAATAATACTTACAGATAATACAAACTTGATAGATTGTTGAAAGCGTTGTCCTCTATAACTGATATCATATTGTATTGTAAATATCTGTAAATAATAAATGTATATCCACAGTTTACTCAGTTTATAGCGTCCATAATTTTCTACTCCTTTTCAACCGATAAATAATTCAAATATTACCAAAATAGGTTATGTTTATTTTTGTTTTGTTTTTAACATACTATAACTCATTGTAAAATGATTAAATTTTAATTTTGAGTCGGAACATTGACATTATTTTGTAGTTCTGGTGCTTTTCATCTATAATATAAAAACATTGGTTACTAATCAAGTTACTAACGACCACGGTCTTTGTTGTCTTAATAAATTAAATACTAGTATTACATTACTCGAAAGCATTAACCATAATATGCATTGCATTGATATATTGGCTTTATACTCAAATTATACTCAATAATACTTACAGGTAATCCAAACTTGGTAGATTGATGAAAGTGTTGTTCTCTATAACTGATATTTTATTGTATTCTAAATGTCTGTAAATAATCAATTTATATCTACAGTTTACTCAGTATATAGTGTCCATAGTTTTCTACTCCTTTTTAAACCAATGCATTTAAACATTACGAAAATATTGTCTTTTTGTTTGTTTAATATACTATAACTCATTGTTATTGTCATAAATTAAATACTAGTATTGTTCAAATCAGACTGGTTAATGTACGAACAACTCAAAAGGGCCTTCATAATCAAAATCGCCAACATTAACCCAACGACAACAAGCGAAACCTCGTGGATGGATCAGGACACGACTACGTTAAGTAACGTATTCAGATGAATCCAGTTTCCCCCTTTAGCTTTCAGATGGACGTATAGCATCAAGAGACATCACACTAGATCGTACCTAATCTATTACATTACTCGAAAGCATTGACTATGATATGTATTGTATTGATATATTGACTTTATACTCAAATTATACTCAATAATACTTACAGATAAGACAAACTTGGTAGATTGTTGAAAGCGTTGACCTCTATAACTGATATTTTATTATACTGTAACTCTCTGTAAATAATCAGTTTATATCCACAGTTTACTCAGTTTATAGAGTCCATAGTTCTCTACTCCTTTTTAACAATTAAATAATTCAAATAATACCAAAATAGGTTTTGTTTCTTTTTGTTTTGTTTTAATATACTATAACGCATTGTAAAATGATTAAATTTTAATTGCGAGTCGGAAAATTGAAATTATTTTTAAAGTCATCGTGCTTTTCATCTATTCTATAAAAAACATTGGTTACGTATGAAGTTACTAACGACCACGGCCTTAGTTGTCTTCATAAATTAAATACTAGTATTGTTCAAACCAGACTGGTTAATGTACGAACAACTCAAACGTTGCTTCATAATTTAACTTGTACCACTTTAACCCAACGAATACAACCAAATCTTGTTGGATGGACCAAGATACGACTACGTTACGTGTCGTACTCAGATGCATCCAGTTTCCACTTTAACTTTCAGATGGACGTGTAGCATCCAGAGACATCACACTAGATCGTACCTAGTCAATTACATTACTCGAAAGCATTAACTATAATATGTATTGTATTGATATATTGGCTTTATCCTCAAATTATACTCAATAGTACTTACAGATAAGACAAACTTGGTAGATTGTTGAAAGCGTTGTCCTCTATAACTGATATTATATTGCTGTGTAAATTTCTGTAAATAATCAATTGATATCCACAGTTTACTCAGTTTATAGCGTCCATAATTTTCTACTCCATTTCAACCAATAAATAATTTAAATATTACCAAAATAGGTTTTGTTTATTTTTGCTTTGCTATAATATAAAAACATTGGTTACTTATCAAGTTTCTAACGACCACGGCCTTAGTTGTCTTCATAAATTAAATACTAGTATTACATTACTCGAACGCATTAACTATAACATGTACAACTTTAACACAACGATTACAATCACATCCTGTTGGATGGACCAAGACACGACTACGGTAGATGTCGTATTCAGATCAATCCAGTTTCCCCCTTTAGCGTTCAGATGAACGTATAACATCCAGAGAAATCACACTAGATCGTACCTAGTCTATTACATTACTCGAACGCATTAACTATAACATGCATTGCATTGATATATTGGCTTTATATTCAAATTATACTCAATAATACTTACAGATAATACAAACTTGCTAGATTGTTGAAAGTGTTGTTCTCTATAACTAATATTTTATTGTATTCTAAATGTCTGTAAATAATCACTTTATATCTACAGTTTACTCAGTATATAGCGTCCATAGTTTCTACTACTTTTTTAAACCAATACATTTAAACGTTACGTAAATATTGTCTTTTGTTTTGTTTAATATACTATAACTCATTGTAGTTGTCGTCATAAATTAAATACTAGTATTGTTCAAACCAGACTGGTTAATGTACTCAAACGAGCCTTCATAATCAAAATCGGCCAACTTTAACTCAACGAACCTCTTGGATGGATCAGGACACGACTACGTTAAGTAACGTATTCAGATGAATCCAGTTTCCCCCTTTAGCTTTCAGATGGGTGTATAGCATCCAGCGACATCACACTAGATGGTCCCTGGTCAATTACATTACTCGAAAGCATTAACTATAATATGTATTGTATTGATATATTGGCTTTATCCTGAAATTATACACAATTGTACTTACAGATCATACAAACTTGTTAGATTGTTGAAAGCGTTGTCCTCTATAACTGATATTATATTGTTGTGTACAAATCTGTAAATAATCAATTTATATCCACAGTTTACAGCGGTTATAGTTTTCTAATCCTTTTCAACCAATACATAATTTAAATATTACCAAAATAAGTTTTGTTTATTTTTGTTTTGTTTTAATATACTATAACACGTTATAAAATGTCTTAATTTTAATTGTGAGTCGGAACATTGACATTATTTTGTAGTCGTGGTGTTTTTCATCTGTAATATAAAAACATATATATAGACAAAATTAGTACAGAGTCTTAATATATAAAGTGTATGTGTATGAGGCTTAAACATTTGGAAAAAGTCGCGGTTGATCGAGCATTTTCTTACTTCTGAGCCGAATACACATACAATGTATAATTAAAGACACTGTCTTACTATTGTGTGGATCTTGCAGAAAATAAGCACATTAATCCATCGACGTTTATATTTTGAATTACAATGTAAATAATAAAATTATACTATTATCCATTAAGCTTGATTGTCCATTTTGATATTTTTCAAGATGTGAACTAGGTTCACAACTATTTTCGAAACGCGCAACATGTAGCATGTGACAGGGATACAAGACAAGCTATATTGCGGTCAGTGACAGTACATACCAAAGGTTTATCCAGTTAATGCTATTTGACTGCCCAAATGGAATCAGTGCAGGATAAATTGATTGGTTTGGTTTATGGTGTGTAACGCCACTTTCAACACTATTTCAATTATATCGTGGCGGTCAGTTTTGTTGGTGAAGGAAACTGGAGTAAACCATGAGAAAACCACCGACCTGTCGTTATCATATAATGATGTATCCAGTACACATCGCCAATAGAATGAATTTAATACACCAGGAGTATTACTCACAAGGTACCAAGGTTGGGTAAGTCTTTGAATGTTTCTGATAGGATTGTTGTAATTCGATTGTATTCCAAATGACTGCAAGATGTAAAAGAAACATGCTTAGAATGAAATTCGTCCAGAATAAACTAAATATAAATGGCATTTAATTTTACACATGAGCACTGTCATAACTTTGAGTACCGTTCATGTCATTGATCATCATCATAAATAAATATACAGTACAGTCAAACCTGCCCATGTGGTCACCTTTATTAAGCAGTCACATGTATTAACAAGTCACTTTTTTCTTGTCCTTTCATAAACAGTTTCATATGAATTGAGCCTATTTTAAGAGGTCACCTGTCTAATAAGACCAAAAGTAGCCTCTTAATACAGGTTTGACTTTATATTAAAAAAATAGAACATTACGCTAGTTCCATGTTAATTTCGTTAGTAGTAAAAAATATTAAATAAAAATATAATACACAATAGTCCAAAAACAATATACTATAATGAAAAACACTATTGGAACACTTCCAAAATGCCCCCCCCCCCCCCCCCTAAGAAAAAAAACGTGGAAAGAAACAAAATCAATACCCTTTGCACACAATTACATGACCTTCCTGGCTTTGAACAATCACCTAAATTAAAAGTAGCAGGGTAAAACTAGTTTGATGGCCCAAACCTATAAATCATTGAAAACATATATTATATTCATTTCAAGTATGTAATTCATAATATACCACAAATATAGCATACGGCTGAAACACAAAGCAATGTGCTATGTGCAATATTAACATACTTACATTGAATTGAAAGGTATAACTCTAATATCATGTTTTGGATGGTGAAACACAGAAGTTTCATGGAAAATTTCAAGAACATGTCTCTCATAGTTTTTGAGTAACAGGCAAAAGGGTACCGAAAATTTGCACAAATAAGGCGCTATGCTGATGCACGTGAAATTTGTTTATTTTTACACCAAAATTTACTTTTCAAAATAGGAAAACAACAAAACTACTTTAATATAAATCTTTAAAAAAATTCATCAGGATTAATTTGATACCAAATTCATGAAAATCGGACATCAATTGGAGAAACTATCAGACTTTATCCAAAAGGTATGTTTCGTTATATAGTTTTAGACAAGAATTTCTCCCATTCGCTATGTGAAGCTTAAGCATAATAAAACACCTAATTTCATACAAAAAATTATATTTCCTACTCATCAAATATAACAAGTTAATAAAAAATCCATTTCATTGTGATATTGGATTAAAATTTTGTTTATTTGTATTTCAAAGTCCCAAAAATGTCTCTATCAGAAATCTGTAGGGTCCGTAACCAGTAAGAAAATCTTCTAGAAAACGCTGTCAAAAGATTGATATTTTCATGTTTGAAGATGTAAAATACACAGAGTAGTTATAATCAGTCAAAATATGAACAATTGTAGACAGAATAAAAACTGCAGAACAGAAAATATGGTTTCGGACACTTCAAAAACCATGTAGTGTTCGTAACTATTTTTAAGGTTGTACTTATAATCTTGTGAATAAATGTTGATTAAAAAGAGAACTAGCAAGTAATTCTGAGTAATCTTATCATCATACCAACTTCAGACATTATAGATCATAGAAAACATGTTGCTTTTAAGAATAACAGTACTTGAATTTTCAGCTCTACTGCAACACAGCATTGCCCTTTATTGTGTTTTACCCGATAGTATACAATACATAAAGTATACATGTACGATAATTCAATCTGATCTGGAAAGTACTCCCCCTTAACTGATATATCGTAGCGTGTGTGATCTGTGGAAACCCCATTACGGGTCACATGCGAGTGACCTTATGTCATGAATATTATAATGATATAATATATACGGTAATGACCTGTTTACGGCCAATCGGATTGCTCGTAGCATAAAAGCATTTTAGGAATACTTTCGTAATATCGCAAGCGCCATTTTCATTGGCAATGGGGCTTTGCTCATACCCCACGCCACGACATATCAGAAAAGGGAGCAAGCGCTACATCTTATTTTAATCAGATAGATGATCTTGATAGTTGTAATCATTCTGTACTCCTTGATAAAACCAATGATAGCATCATGAGGTACACGTAATGCTATGACAAGAAGATTTTGCAATTGAAAGTTAAGCAGACTTGAGCACTTTCAGAATCAGCTCTCAGTAGCAGATCCAGTGAACACACTGTTGGATATCATGAGATGTCACTGGATTTTTAACAAGAGTAAAACGAAGACTACCACTAATGGAGCAGAAACAACACAATGGCAGAAAGAAAAAAGGACAACGATCTACAATACATTCCACACAAGAACCCCACAAAAAACTGGGGTGAACTTGGACAATCCAGAAAGGTAAGCAGTTTTCGCTCCAATAGAGGCCCCGTCTTGTTATTCTTGTTGAAAACGCCATGATAAGTCATGCATGGAGAAAGAACCGGATTGTGATTACGACATACGAAACATATCCTTGGTCATTTGTGACACAGATATTCTGTAGCTATAATCACTAGGAACCATTCGTTAAGTGGTTTCCCTGTTAGCAACAATCCTATTTATCCAGTAATTCATAATGGGAACCAAAAGCTCTGTAATATCGTATCAACTGACAGATATATACTCCTTATGCAGGTGCTACTGAAATGTTGCTACGCATAAATGGAACTTCACAATGGGAAAACGGAAATAATCTGTTTTGTTGTAAAGTTTCGTTCTTAAGAGGTCCTCTTTGTCAAGTTGGAGGTGTAGGTCAAGATATGAAGCAGACCTATCTGTATCAGTGGTATCCTTTATTGCAAGAGCAATGGGATAGATGCGATGAACAAAATCACCAAACTTAGAATTATTTAGTGAAGCGACATCATATGTATAGCAGAACGTGAATATAACGGACTAGGCTAGCTTCTATTGAAGTCCCTGTATGAAGCAACAAGTAGGAAAGAGGAATTGGTATCCATAGGAATGTCGACTGTCTGCTGAAATACACATCCACCAAACATAACAAATATGTTGTGAATCAAAAACTCGTTCCTCTTGATGAACACAGTTTTAGAGTCATGAGTATAATGGGGTTCCTTATCGACAACGTATTCGTCGAGTTCTGCGGGCACATAGTCAACAAATAGAAGAAACTGTGCCCTTCTCCCTGCAATTAATATTCCAAACTGTGATGGATACCTCAATGAATTTGAAATACGAGATATCTTCATTTACCCCTTTTCCTGACAATTACTTGACGTCAATGGTAATCATCTAACATACGATGACAACAGAGACGTCTTCAATTTTGAAAGAATGTAAGAAGTCAAGGTAATTGAACAAAGAAAAAAAAGACTAGTCAAAACTAATTTTATAGAAACGACAATATCTTTTCCATGAATATTAAATGTAGCAAGCATTAAGACCGAGCTTTCATTACCACAACACTGTTCACCCAGTTATATGTGAGTGTTGACATTGTTCTCAAATGTGGAAAACAGTGGAATTACCACATGATTTCAGTAAGTGGGGAGGTTTGTGCTTATACGATTTCTAATTCAACCACTTTTATTGAAGTGCTTGTCCCAATCCCAGAAATGCATGAAGTGAGTTTTAATGTTTATGTGTTCTAAGGGTATCAATTTTTCCTCTGCTTCGATGAATTTTTTTTTTAATGTTTGAACTACTCTTGACTGAGGGGTCCTTTTTTTCTCATTTAATGACAATCATATATATTAAAAAGCAATCTGTTTGAATGGATATTGCAAACTTTCATTATCTTTCAAATATCATTATAATAGTATATATGAGTGAGTGAGTGATTGTTGTTTAACGCCAACTCAGCAATTTTTCAGCTATATCGTGGAGAGAAAAAGTTAATTTTCAATGATATGATGATGAGGTCCACTTTGTACTAGACCAACACGCTTAGTTGGACTTTTAAAGTGCTAGCTCACTGAAACAACAGTCCGTGGTTAGACATGTCGCCTCACTCGGACTCATTATCCTGATCCGAGCAAACCAGTCGTTGCTCTTTCTCCTTAATGCTTTGTGCTTATTGGAGAAATTACAAATACCAATTTGATAGTCTCTGGTTTGACCCGATCGGGGTCGAACCAGCGATCTTCCACACTCGAGGCGACCATGCTAACAATCGCGGTTTTAATAGTATATATGCTGACATTTTCAAAATTACTAATGCACAACAACTGTTGGTTTGATTGCCACACGTAACATTGCATTGTAGATAATGGATTGATTCGGAATGTGATGCTTTGCAACGACCAACATGTTTCTCATTGAGTCGCCTCAAGTGAAGGGTGTGGCATTCTCCATACTCAAGACACTACATCGCTTCCCGTCCTAAGGGCAGTTGATTTTAATGCGCACCCTCCACCCTGTTGGAAGGTTGTACTCCAGGACTGGATTATTTTGTCATATTTCTGTTCTCCGGAGTTTTCCCCAGAGAGAACAATTAACTGATTACTGTATGTTTGCTTACAGAAAAGTTTTTTGTATTGACGGTTCACGAAAAAACTTATTATTATTTATTTTTAGGATGATTTAATTCTTTTTATAAATATGAATTGTACCTTAGTTGAATATATTATTTTCTGATACAAATGTAGAAAATCAATACCATACGTATACTTACATTTCAGACAATGCATTCATATTCTGAAAAGTGGTTGGATCAACATCTGTTATTTCATTATGGTTGAAAAATCTACAACGGTCAAATCAAATATTTTAGTTTAATAGTGAGTGAGCACTTGCATTTTAAAGCTAAGTGAGTAATATTTGAGTTTATAGTGAGTGACTGTCTATATTTTAAAGCTAAGTGAGTAATATTTGAGTTGATAGTGAGTGACTGTCTATATTTTAAAGCTAAGTGAGTAATATTTGAGTTGATAGTGAGTGACTGTCTAAATTTCAAAGGTAATTGAGTAATATTTTGATTTTATAGTGAGTTACTGTCTATATTTTAAAGCTAAGTGAGTAATATTTGAGTTTATAGTGAGTGACTGTCTATATTTTAAAGCTAAGTGAGTATTATTTGAGATTGTAGTGAGTGAGTGATTGTATGCGTCTCGGCCTGATATGGGAGTCTCGGGATGACACCCGGGCTGATATTAAAAAGTTCATGTAATAATCTCTATGTATTGATTTTGGTAGTGTTCAATGAACATACTGTTCGATAACAGCTATATAAATGGGATCACATTTACTTCCGTAAATGGCATTTTCGGTAATGTTATTCAGAGGGGGGGGGGGTATGATATTTAACGTCACTTTTAACAATAGTTCAGCTATATCTTGACGATCAGTTTTATTGATGCAGAAAACGGAGTCACCGGAGAAAACCACAGACCTGCTGCAAGTCATTTCAAGTTGTTTCGACTATGCCTCGTCATGAGTGGTATTCCAACTCACCAATTTAGTAGTTAGAGGCACTGATTGCACAGGTAGTAGTATATCCAACGACCATACGATCACGACCACGACGGCCCGGCACAATTCAGATGTTCTATCATGTCAGTAAGCATAGGTGTTATGTCCATGAAACTAGTTGAACTCATTAACATTAACGTGTTAGTTGAAATTGAAATATTCATCACCATCTTAGAATGCTAATAAAATTTATACCATTTGATTTTAATATCGACCATCATTGCATTTTTGGGGCGACATTATTACAAAAAAGCTGGTATTGATGGAATGCCTCACATTTTTTACTTAAGACTTTTAACGGATTTGACACTGTAAAAAACGGTCGGCTTCTTACAAGACACTGAAACCGCATACCCTTCACGAACAGCTGTGTTCACCGCAGGTTTTTTGTTTTGGTCGGATCTGTGTTGGTCATACTTTTAGCTTCCTGTGTTTTGTCCTTGTTCTGTTTCATGTGTGCTCGAAGTTGCCTGTGTCTCTAGATTATCCGTACTTGATTGCAGCTTCGAGTTTCTCTGACTTGTATTTACTCATTCACAACTACTCTACTGTAGACAATCATGCATATCATTACCGTTTCATATGTTTTTTTTTGTCATTTT
The DNA here is from genome assembly GCA_963680875.1 of Bathymodiolus brooksi. Taxonomy (NCBI): domain Eukaryota; kingdom Metazoa; phylum Mollusca; class Bivalvia; order Mytilida; family Modiolidae; genus Bathymodiolus; species Bathymodiolus brooksi. The sequence goes on from OY804587.1 coordinate 67,638,908, forward strand.
GAGGTTCATATTCATTTTTTAAACTAGGTCCTATCACAAGAGATTACTATATGTTTAGGTTTATGGTGTGTAACGCCAGTTTCAACAATATTTCAGTTATATCGTGGCGGTCAGTTTTATTGGTAGATAAAACCGAATTACCCGGAGAAAATCTCCGACCTGCCGTAAGTCACTGACAATTTGTATCACATTGTATCGAATACAACTCGCTCGAATTCACAATGTTAGTGGTGATAGGCACAGATTACATAAAAAGCTGTAAATCCAACTACCATACGATCACAACCACGACGGCCCTCAACATTTTGTAGTTGGTTATTTACCACAAATATACGTACACGGCAAACGAAGCAGATGTGTCGCTGGGGCGCATTCAGGTTGGGAATTTGAAAAAAAATCATAAATTTAGATATTAATTGAATCATATTTGGCAATTAAAATATAGCATCAAAAGCATACTTACAAAAGTCTCAATACAGTCATTTCCTGGAAAACAGCTGGATCAATCTCTGTTATTCCATTATTGTCAAAACGCCTACAAAGGTAAATACCAATGCTTAAGCTTGTAAATTATCAGAAAGTTATACATAGCGAAATGTCATAGGAAACGTCATAGATTACGTAAATTAAACCTTTATTCGACCATGTATCTGTTATTAGTTGGTCCAATTAGCAACGAAATCGGTACATTTATATATACATGACCTCTTCATTTCACTAAGAGGTAAGTTTTTGACCCATAAAACGGGCACACAGCCCACGCCACTTTTTTATTGAAGTATCTGTCCCAAGCCCATAAAGTGACATGTCACGTATATGTTACGGCTATCGTTTTGCCTCTGTTTTTAGGATTTTCCGATTTAAATGTGGAACTGCTCCAACAGTGTGATATTTTTCGTTTTAATTTTATTCCTTTTCTCTTTCGTGACTTATCATCGGGTTTGCAATAAGAGTAGCACGAAGGGTGCCACATGGGGAGCAGACATTACTTATTCTTCCGGGACACCATAATTAACACCCAGTATTTAGTGGAGATTTGTATTGCTTCTTCTTCGATTAACGGCTTCTGGTTGCCCATTTGGTATTTTCAAACATTTTGTGTTCATTTAATTACTAGCATTCATTGACTCCGCTATTGACTATTGTGCTGTTCATGTTTATGTTGTCATTCAATTTGTGATAGCATGTGGTCTTTGTGAGTGGAAGCGAATATGTGCGGAATGTACATCGTATGTTTATAATAAAAAAAGTTCAAATAGTGATGGTAAGCCATTCCACCAATATCAACAAAACGAAAAATCATCTCTCACTTCTCACTGAACACAAAAAGACCACGACATATGACGCTGGTATCCACGTCAGGGCTTGGAACAGGCATACACATGCGGCGGGATTAAATCAGTTATGATATTTCAACCTCTCCCTTGATAATTGGATCTCCAACGGCAATACATATGGAACTCTTTAGTCTACTCATTCTTTAGTTTTCTCTGTATTTTCCCCTTATTTTATTGTAAAAACGTCAACTGAGTTCGTGTCTCATCGTCATTTCACTAAGGGGAGGTTTTGACCGATATAGCTAGTCTAATTCCACCACTCTTTATTGAAGTACCTGTGCCAAACAAGGAAAGTGAGCGTTCATGTTTTTGTGGTATCTTCATTTTTCATTTTATTATATACTTGAAAGGTTACATGGAACAAATACGACATAACATTTTCTTAATCACAAACTTACAATTCATAAGTGTTGTTTGGTAAATCTGATGGCATACTATCTAGTCCCTTCGACTCGCAATCAACGTAGACTCCCTCTGAATTGGTAGTACAGTTACAGACATTAGGACATGATGCTGCCACACCGACAAATAAAACCAGACCAAATATTGCAGTTATAAATAACTGCATTTTGAGTCGTCAGTCTACAAATACAAAAGCATAACAAATTTAAAAAAAACCATTTGAATAAGTAGTTATTGTCAAATGTTGATATGCAAATGTAATTTATGAAGATATAGATGGTAAGAATATTTATATTACAGTAATATTATATATAACTTTCAGTCTGTTGTAAATGCTTTGTATCAAATGTAATGTACTGTGTCAACTCTCTATAAATTAATATAAACAAATTACACAATAGTAATTCATAACAACAAATAAAGTTTAATTTCAATTTCAATGTAACCAGAGCGGCCTGTTTTTCGTTTGTTTGTTTGTTTTTTGTTTTTTATCTATTTGAAGAGCTTTGTTTTCCTTTCTTCCGTCTTCAGTAATAATCATAGAAATAAAATGAAAAACAAAACAAAAATACCACACTGTCGGAACAGTTTCAAAATCCAATTAAAAGATTGAAATTGAAAGATGCAAAATCGGTACCTCTAACACACATTTAGATGACCGCTTTCTATCCTGGCTTGGTACAAGCACCTCAACAAAAGGTGGCAAGGTTAAACAATGCTATGTGTCCACATCACTTAAACAAGTGATATGGGCACACGGCACTCCTATTGGTAAACTGGTGCAGGTGCAGGTGCAGGTGTTTTCTACATGTGAGTAATATGCTAACACTCACAGATAACGGGGCGAGCAGCGTTGTTATACAGATCGTTCTAATCTTGAACATTAAACATACTATTATAATACTCTAACTCCAGGAGTAGACTAACCGAATATCGTTTTTACACAAAAATCGTAGCATATATCATAACACGGAACTCAAAACGAGAAGACATCATTGGTAAATTATATTTAAGCTTGAACGGTATGGGTTAGGAGTTATAGTGTTTGACGTCACTTTTAACAGTTTTCGTGGTGGATAGTTTTATTGGTGGAGGAAACCGGAGTACCCGGAAAACACCACTGACATTTCGTGAGTCACTGAAAAACATTATCACATACTGTTGTATCAAGTACTCCTCGCCATGAGTTGGGTTCGAACTCACAACTTTAGTGGTGATAGGCACTGATTGCATAGTGTTATATGTCTATAGTTGAATATTCGTGATTTCTGGTTGCTGGAAATGCGAAGCATTATTTAGCATGTTTTGTTACCTTTATACGGGATTGTGTACAATGTTTTGAGGTGATTAGATAGTTGTAGTCCGCCAAGTGCTTTGTGGTTCTTGAAAAAGTAAAAGTGAAAAGTAACTTTGATTGTGTTATTTTATCGTGTCTTCAATCAAAAGTTCACCTGAGTTAATATAGCAAGATTGAAGCCCACGACATGGTGGAGAACCCGGACAGGAAGATTTCTGTAAGTTGTGTAAAATTTGCATACAATGTGAAGATCAATTTTGTACGTCATGAGCCAGAACCAGTTAGAAAAAAACAGATACGTCGGCTGGAATCAAAACAAACTAACTTTTATCTTGAATATACGCCAGTTATTTTAAGTGACAGAAAGGCCAGGTACCTTGAACAAGAAGCTATTTCAACCTCTGAGAAAAAGCTTCAGTGGTTGTAGGGCAGTGTAACTGCTAATGATCAACTGGGATATCTACTTGACTTTAAACATAGTTGCTGTCAAACAAATACAGACAATGGATCAGACACAAGTTATAGACTTACAAGGTCTTCTGCGTTGCATATAAATCATTAATTAGACAATATATTACAAAAACATAACATTATTTCATTCATAATTATTTGAGAAAAATGACATAGTATTGCAAGATATATTGTGATTGATATTGAGTCGTTGCAGTGAGATGAGTTAAAAGTACATCAACATTAGACAAATCTTTTATTGTCTAGTATGTATCTGTGAAAAGTGAACAGTTAACATCATATGCAAAATTTGAATTTCCATACAATATTTTGTTAATGGATGTATCTAACCCAAGATCTCTAATATTGCTCAACATAACATTTCTCTGATTAACACATAATTTACAGTGCAAGAAGTAGTGTTCATTGTTTTCCACATAATTGTTACAGTTACAGTAACAACAATCGATCAGATTACATCTAAAAAGGTCACCTTTTAAGCTACTGCAATTTTGCCTTAAACGAGTATGTAGAATACTTGCAAGACGTGAACCAAGCGAAACATATTTAGGAGGCTTTACTGGATTGTTGTAGTAAGTCTTTAATCTAGATTTGAGTATGCAATTACTAGGTGAATCTCTGATATATTGGGGTAAATTATTCCAGAGATGAATAGTGGCTGGAAAAAATGAATTTTGATATAGGGTAAGACGACACCGTGGAATAGTGAAATTATTTGCATTTCTTAAATTGTAGCTGTTTGCCTGGTTGACAGTCCGCGGCAGCAAATCACTTAAATAAGACGGGTATCACCCTTAACTGTCTTATAAAAAGTGACAACTTTCTGAATTTGCGTCTGGTATTAAGTTTCACCCACCCGGTTTCTGCATATAAAGAAGACACACTTGCATAAGCTGTCAGACCTAGCAGTTTCAAGTTGAAGTTGCTCAAGTCTGTCAAGTCTGAGATATCTGAAGGACAACTTAGAAATAAAACTGCACAGACGTCCTAAAATTTTACTTTACATTTGGGTCAGAACGGGTAATCTTACAAGAAAAAATGGTGACTTTATTGAGTTGAAATCACGCGACAATTTAGCTGTGCACGAACTGACAAAGACTTACAAAGAAATATATGCCTTTGTATCTGACTTTCCGACGGTAAAACTTTCTTTTCTAGAATTGCCATATTATTCAATTTTTTATTGGAACGCTTACAAAAAGAACACCCTACACCTGGAGAGTTCAAGAAAGACGATTTCTTGTTGATGAACCAAATAGGTCATTAAACAGTTTTAACCATGAAACAAACATTTTATTACGCAAATATTCATCAAAATTTAATTGTGATCTCCAGAACTGTAGGAAAGATCGCTTTGAATATGTTGAAGGGGATAGTAGGTACACCTTAAAATTTTACAACTTTTTCCTTGATGGAATTCATCCTTGTCCAGCGCTTACCAGGCTTTGGCTTCTCAGGATTTGCGAGTTAGCGCAGAGAGACTGTTCAGTGTAATGAATTATTTTGACATTTCAAATAGGGGAGAATTTTATCGCCAGTATACCAGATTATTGTAGGTGATAATTGTATCGCCACGATATTTTATAATGTTTTATGTATTTTGTTTACAATTTTCAGTATGGGTGATAATAATATCGCCAGTGTTTTATTATGCATGCGCCTTTAGACCCTCAAAATAAATTGTGTATTTCCAACTGCATAATGTTCTTTTACGCTTGGTGAAAATAGCATCGCCAGTTCAACCACAGATCAAAACATATAGGAATGTATACAGTATTCATTCGGTTTTTTTTTCTGAAACAAAATAAATAAAAACAAATATATAGGTGATAATTGCATCACCAATGTGTGGTCCGTGTTTATTAATAATATGAATATAAGCTTCTATGTGCCGTTAAATAATGCATCCTCTATTGAACATCATCCCGATACAAGCGATACGGAAACTGAAAGTAGGTCACCAATAGTATCTTCTGTATTGAGTGACGGATTTTTGGAAGTTATCGAAATTCAATCTGACTCTGATAGAAATAAATCCACTTACAGGTTCGACAAATTCCATCAATTTAACTCACAAACCGGTGCCGGTCAAATTCAATCCACCCCTAAACCAATAACTGAAGCGTCAATTACTACGGAAACTGTAGATTTACCTAGCATTCATTTTCCTTTTACAACAATGAGTAAATTATTTAAATGTCGAGAATTTTCGGGATACCCCCAAGACAATGCAAAAGGTTTTCTCAGTGAATTTGAGTCCTACGCCCTTTTATATGACTTGGAGTCCGACAAGAGACGAATTGTCGCGTTTCATTTGCACTTAAAGGGGTCGGCATTAACCTGGTTTAATTCGCTAAGAATCGAAGAGCGGCATTTTATTAGCGGCATGCCTGGAAAAATGGCATTCTCTCTACGTGCAGGTCAACCTGCCGGCGCGCAAGAAGCTTTAACTTCTGCAAAGATAGCTGAATCATGTGGATATAGACAACACGATCAGTCAGTAAATGCCTTAAAAATCGGTCATATGCACGAGTCTTCACAAGCACAAGAAAAATCCAAAACTTCCTAGGCTTCAGATGAAGTCATAAAGGAGCTCCAAAACCAAGTGGCTGTTCTAACTGACCTGCTTAAAAGTAATATGGCCGTCAAGGAGGTTCCAAACACTGGTGCAAAAGGGAGTATAATGAAAAATCTTTGAATGCAGAGAATGTAGAGGTCTTGGTAATTTCCAGGGGTCTTGCAACTGGAATGGCTCTTGTCCATTTCAGCCTTCCGAAAAATATCAACTTTGTGGACAGCAGGGCCATATTGCACCAACATGCATTAAACTTGAAATGTTCGCACAGGGAAACAGGTACAATCCAGGGGACAGAAACGCTCGTCCGTGTCAACCACGTCGATAAGTGCCGAGTTTAATCAGAGAACAAGCGACAGTGCTAAATTTTTGTATATTCCGGTTTTATTTGGTGAACTTAAAATAGCCGCCCTTGTCTATATTGGAAGTTCCATTAATGTGCTTTCAAAATCAATGTATGATTCTATTTCTGATCGTCATAAACTTCGTTTTGAGCGATTAGGTGATTCTGAAATTCGACTTGCGAACGACGACAAAATTCGAATTCATGGTATAGCTAAACTGGAAGCCATTATTCATTCACAACATGAAGTGATAGAAGCATATATACTTCCAACAGCCTCACACCCTCTAATTCTTGGTACTGAATATTTAAAAGCGAATAACATTGTGTTAGATTTTAGTGATTTTAGTTGCAATCAGAAAAATGTACCGATAAAAATTAAAAAAAAGGGTTGGAAATTGAACCAAATTCTGAATACCTTACATTCGGTAAATTGCCACAATACATAACAACTGGTTTACAAGGAATATGTGTGAATAGTAAATTTTCAGTAAATCGTGGGCTTATGGTTGTGAAATCGCTATTTGTTACTCCTGTCAATCACAAAGTGCCAGTTAAATTACTAAATGCTAATAATAATAAAATAACAAATCCAAAAGGGAAAAACATTGCCGACTTTTCAATATTGCCGGAACAATCGGACATACCGGAAGTTCAAAATATTCAAGTAGTAGGCGGTGAACTTGACCCGGAAATTAATGACTCTAAACCCCACTATGAAAACACGAAACGGTCAGATCTTATAGATAATATCAAGAAATAAATCAATATATCGGAACACTTAACAGATACTCAGAAATCAGAACTAGCCGAATGTTTATTTAACAATCTTGATCTTTTTGTAACCAACGAAAATCCGAACCATCATATATACAAATTTAGTGGAACACAAGATACACCTTAAAGCGAATGCAATTAGTAAACACCAGAAACCCTACAGATTGCCCCCTTATAAACGAGAGATTTCAAGAGAGCAACTTGATAGCTTGCTTGAACAAGGAATTAGTGTACCCGTCAATGAAACGGAGGAGCTTCCCATCACTAGTCCGGTCGTACTAGTGACAAAGCGAAATGACACACCAGATAGCAAAACTTTTTCTCAAAGTTGCAGGTTCTGCTGCGACTTTCGTCATCTGAATGCACAGACTGAAGATTTCAATTAACAATTCCAAACTTACAAGAGCTCACAGAATCTTTCTCCGAAATTACACCGAATTTTATAACTTCAATAGATTGATTATCTAGTTTGTTTCAGGTAGGGATTTCACAGGATTCGTCAAAGTACACAACTTTTAAAAAGTGTTTCGGCACTTATACATTATTAAAGCTACCTATGGGATTAAAAACGGCTCCCAATAGTTTTCAACTTTTGATGGATAAGGTATTACACGGGTTGAAATTTAGAACTTGCTTATGCTATTTAAGCGATGTCCTCAGTTGTTCTGAAACATTTGAAAAAACATTTGGCTGATATTAAGGAAATCTTTCTACGATTTCGAAAAGCAGGGCTAATATTAGGACAGAAAAAAATGCCACTTTGACGACGAATCGTGTGTTTTTCTCGGAAATGAGATTTCAAAACATAGAATAAGACCACCTAAAGATAGAGTGGAAGCTATCGCCGATTTTCCGGAATCACGAAACATAAAACAGTTGAGGCCAATAATTCGACTGTTTGATTGGTTAAACAAATTCTTTCCGAATTTCAGTGCTCTTATTAGTCCACTCACCAAATTGCTTACGAAAGATCAAAAGTTTGCATGGAAAATTGAACAGTCGACTGCGTTTCAAAATCTTAAATTTCATTTTGTAAATTCTGACGTTCTTAGTTTTCCTCGTTTCGATTTGCCATTTACTTTGTCAGTGGATACATCATCTCAGGGAATCGGATATATGCTTTACCAGACGGACCCCACAAAGGAAAAACCAAATATTATTCGTTTTGGGTCAAAATCTTTATCACATTGGCAACAGTCTTACGGACCAACGCAGTTGGAATTACTGGGTATGGTAACCAGTATCTTAGATTGTGCGGACTATCTACGTGGTACACAATTCATTATTTATGAAACAATTGAAAGGCGCTATTTATGAGAGATGGTTGGCTATTCTCCAACAATTTACATTTGAAATAAAATACAAACCCGTCGAGCAATTGACGGATGCAGTCGCGCTATCTAGATGTGAAAATCCAAATGATAGTTAAATTGACAGTCCGGAAGAGGATGATCCGTTTTTTCCGGTAGTAACCAAAAATACGGGAGATATACAATTACCCGGCGGATTGAAATTTGTCGAGCTTTTTAAGTCACATGATAAATCAATCATCACTGATCAGGCTATGACAATCGCAAAAAATCAAGATTCTGAATTAAAGGAAAACACCACTACAAATTGTGACAATCGACGAAAATCAAGATGATGACTCTTACGATGCAGACACCGATGAACCTGTTTCTCACGAACAATCACGAACGAAAAGACGACAAAGTAACAAAGGTGTTGATCGTGTTTTGAAGCAAAAACATAAGGGCTATGAAGGTGTAAATATGTCTAACATTAAAGAATTACAAAGAAGTGACGATACTCTTATGAACAATGTTGCATATTTAGAGAGCAATATCTTGCCTGAATCGCAAAAGGACTCACGGCGGATTTTGTTAGAATCGTCTGATTTCATTTTAGTCGATACAGTTTTATATCATCGTAGAAAACGAAGAACATGAACCAATTTCAGTTAGTTATACCAAAACAACTTATTCCACAAATTCTGAAAGTTGCGCATCATTCGCCATTAGGTGGACACAGTGGAATCCAAAACACATTAGACTCTGTAAAGGAGCAATTTTATTTCGCACTGATGGGAACAATAATAAGTGACTACCTACGGTCCTGTCATGAATGTCAGTCACGAAAAGTTAGTAATGCGAAAACAAAAGCTAATATAGTGTCTCATCCAACACCTAATGAGCCATTTCAAGTTTGGCAGATGGATCTTTTTCGACCTCTCGTCCCATCCAATAATGCAAATACATAAGTGTCCATAGCAGTTGACTCTTTCAACAATTTTTTGTTTGCAGTACCGCTGCGAAATTGTGACGCTTTATCAGTATCTCAAGCAATTTTTAATTTGTTTTGTACATTTGGTGTATGCAGCACGGTTATATCAGATCAAGGGTCAGAGTTTATTGGTAAGTGTACAATGGAAGTGTGTAAAATGTTGAATGTTCAGCAAACTTTGACTCCTAGTATGATGCACCACTGTCTCGGCCGCTGTAAGCGAACACATCGGACTTTAGCGGAACGACTCACTCCATATGTACTGGATAATAAACAGTGGGAGGAAATGCTACCTGGTATTGTTTTTTCTATAAACTGTTGAGTCAATCCAGGTTCAAAGTATTCTGCATTTGAGATAATGTATGGGAAACGACAAAATTTCCCCTTGTCGCCTTCTTACACTGTTGACTTTAAAGATATTCCGAAGGATACACATTCTTACATTCAACATTTGGTTTCTCGTTTGACTGTCATTCGGGAGCTAGTGAAAGCTAATACTTTAGTAGCTCAAAAGAAAATGGAAACTATTGAAAATGAAAATATTCATGAGTTAAAGATGTCTGTAGGAAACTATATGTATTTCACGAGAGAACCTGTTGGGCAAGGCAGACAATGTTAGCATACTTTCGACAGACCATTTGTTGTGAACAATATTCCAAGTCCACATATGGTACTTTTGAGGGAGCCAACAGGCAAGAGAACTTTACGTCTCCCAGTACGTCAATAGGCTGAAGTTAGCACATCTGCGTGCTCCATGGCCAGCTTCTTATTTCAACAAATTAATTGATGACAGTTCTCACAATGACCAGGAATCTAAAAGTGAACCAAACAACACAAGTGGTCGTGATTCTGAATATGATGACGAGGACTTGTTGTCAAAACATACCTTATCAAACAGTGAAATATACACTGATAGTGTACCCGAAAAGTGTATAGAAAAATCGAATAGACCACAACGCCAAATAAAGAACCAGTGCGTTACCTAGATGAAAACTACCTTAACCCGGTTGAAATAGACTCCTCTAATGACAATCAGATCAAGGTTAAGCGTATTCTAGCGAAACGGAAAGACGATGCCTATTTTAATTATTTAATACAACTGTATGGTTACCATTATCGAGGTTGCCGCCTAAAGCTCAAAATCTACTAGATACAAGGCCACCGCCATTAATTGATTAAAGTGACATGATATACTGTTTTTGCGAATGGTGATGATTGCATCGCCAAAATTGCATTTGAAATATTTCAATGAACACTATATATTGAGTGATAATTTCTGTATTCACTGTTTATATAATTATTGACAAATTTACACATTAACGACATGACAAACGCATATCGATTGGTGATGAAGGCATCGCCATAATATCAGATTATATAGTACTAGAAGGATGATACGAAGTTACATTTTGCAAGCATTTCCAGATGGAGATAAGTTAGTGAATATTGATAATTAATGTTTTGATGATTAATGTTTGGTGATGATTGCATCGCCACATTGACAATCATATATACGACAATTTCCTTATTAGCGTGGTTACTCGTTAGTTTATGCTTAATATTAACGTTGTTAATGTTTATGACTTTGACACTTTTTCATATAGTTCTTTATGTTTAGATAATTAAGTTTCTGTTTCTGGTTTCCTTATCTGTTCTGACATTAGTATGGACGATTCGTCAGAGTTAGTACATGTTTTACCTCGATTACTCAGTTACTTGCTACAGTTGACTCGGTTGATTTCAAAGTGTCAAAGTGTGAGTGTTTGCTAGAGTCAAAACCTGTATATTTTTCATGACGTTGTCTTATAGAGTTATATGTGTGAGTAAATGTGTATCAACATTATTCCGTAACCTTTGGTTTAGTACAGTTGTGCGAGTGTAAGTGAAATTACTAGATAGTATTATTTAAAATCAAAAGAGTTTAGGGTCTCTGCTAGCATCACCATGATAGTTTAAGCACTTGTTAGTCACTTGTTATTGAACAATTTCTCGAAATTTAACAGATCAACTGCTAGGAAATGTCATACAATAACACAAGTAGAGAAAGTAGTGTCTTGTACAGAGTGAAGTCGTACATGCGAATACTTTTGAGGGAATTGTGTATATATTGGAATCGTCATTTCCAGCAACCAGAAACATTGTTTCCAAAATTCTTCTTGGGGCGGGGATGTTATATGCCTATAGTTGTATATTTGTGATTTCTGGTTGCGGGAAATGCGAAGCATATCTTAGCATGCTTTGTTTTCTTTATACGGGATTGTGTACAATGTTTTGAGGTGATTAGATAGTTGTAGTCTGCCATGTGCTTTTGTGGTTCTTGAACAAGTAAAAGTGAAAAGTCACTTTGATTGTGTTATTTAATCGTGTCTTCAATCAAAAGTTCCCCTGAGTTAATATAGCAAGATTGAAGCCCGCGAAAATAGGTAATTGTAAATTCAACTACCATACGATCACGACCATGGCGACCCCTTGATCGATATGTTTTTTTTCTTCTATATTTTACATATATTTAATTTTCTGGATAATATGAAGCAGCCGGCCGCGATACTGGTATTACCAGTATTGTAATATTTACAATACTGGTATTACCAGTATTATAATATTCACAATACTGGAAATACCAGTATTGTAAATATTACAATACTGGTAATACCAGTATTGTAACACTGTACAATACTAGAAATACCAGTATTGTAATGTTACAATACTGGTTATACCAGTATCGTACATATACAAAACTGGATGTACCAGTATCGTATCGTGCATTTGCAATACTGGAATACCAGAATCGTTGATCTATACACAATACTGGAAGCTCCAGTATTCTTCATCCAACAATACTGGTAATACTAGTATTGCAAAGCACACAATACTGGTAATACTAGTATTGTAAAACACACAATACTGGAAGCTCCAGTATTCTTCATCCAGCAATACTGGTAATACTAGTATTGTAAAACACACAATACTGGAAACTCTAGTTTCTGGTAATTTGACACGAGTGGGCAGAGCCTAATTCTAACTGTAAATCACAGCTCATTGTATTTACCGTTAGTATTAGGCTCCGCCCAGTCACGTCAAATTACTTTACCAATATATATCAATCTCTATGGGACCATACAAAATATTTTGACATTTCAGGGCTTTTGCCTCTTATGTTATGTACAGCAGAAATGACGTATGAGTATGAATTATATTCAATTCTTTTAGTATAATGTAGACATAAAAACTCGGGCTAACCGGAATTCTATCTAATCTTCCAATATCTGCAATACTGGTATAAACAGTATTTTCCAGAATCTTCCAGTATCTGCAATACTGGTATTACCAGTATTTTCCAGAATCTTCCAGTATCTGCAATACTGGTATTACCAGTATTTTCCAGAATCTTCCAGTATCTGCAATACTGGTATTACCAGTATTTCCCAGAATCTTCCGGTATATACAATACTCATATATTGGCAATGACCAGTATCTTCTAGTATTGCAGATACTGGAAAATTCTGGAAGATACTGGGATACTAGTATTTACCAGTATCTGTACCAGTATTGCAGATACTGGAAGATACTGGTAAAATACTGGTATTACCAGTATTGTGTACCAGTATTGTAATACCAGTATCGCGGCCGGCTGCTTCATATTATCCAATTTTCTTATAGGATCAAGCATCAACACAAAATTTAACATAACCAAGTGATTATAGAGTCTATAGTTGGCATGCTAGTGGATAAAATCCTACAAAACTTCCTATAGCGGCGCCTGTGTTCGTAGAAATACAATATAGATGTAATTCAGGATAGTGAAGGAGTGATTGTTGTTTAACGCCAAATCAGCAATTATTTCAGCTACATTATGGCGAGAACAAGTTAATTTTCAATGAGATGATGATGAGGTCCGCTTTGTTCTAGGCCAAAACGCTGCGTTAGATTATAATAGTGCTAGCTCACTGAAACAACATTCCGCGGGTAGACATGTCGCTCCACTCGGACAACTTATTCTGCTTACGATTCAACCATCTTTGCTCTTTCTCCTTAATGATGCATCGTGTTTAGCGGAGAAGCAACACATACCAAATGCATAGTCCTTGGTTTGACTCGACCGGGGCTCGAACCCACGATCTACCACACTCGAGGCAAACACGCTACCCATCACGACAACGATGCGGTTTAATTCAGAATAACTTTGCTGTATATAAATATATAGATAAGATATAGTTGTGTCTTGGGTAACCTTCCTGTTTATTAATATGCTATGGCATTTATTTTAGGGATTTCATTTTCATCTTTTTATTCTCTATTAATTTACAGTATTAGTAGTTGGTAAAATTTAATATAACTTAATTATTTAATAGCTTTCTATCATTATTGGTTAATTACAATGGGTAATTAATGATTTTTTATATTATTTTGATGTTTTAATTAGTTGAATTTACTTTCGATCTGTTTGAAGGACTTGCCATAAGCTTGAACTACATGTACATATACTTTTTGTTCTGCTATATTTAATATCTTTCCCCGACGTCCCACCACTGTTAGGACAGTTGATCATTTTGAGAAGAAAAACAATCTAAACCTCGCCATTATCGACATTCGGACTCACAACTGCAGTGGTGATAGGCTTAGGCTTATGGTATTTAGCGCCACTTTCAACAATATTTCACTTATATCGTAGCGGTCAGCTTTATTGGTGGAGCAAGCTGGAGTACCTGCAGAAACCCACCGACCTGTCACTGACAAACTTTAATCACATAATGTTGTATCGAGCACACCTCGCCATGAATGGGGTTAAAAAAAAAAACGTTAGTGATAGGCACTGATTGCACAGGTGGTTGTAAATCCAATTACAATACGATCACTACCACGATGGCCTCTAAATAAATAACGGTTGAAGCCATCCTTAATAGAATTGTAGTGGATCGTGAGGGGATTGGGGCCGAGGAGTCCCGAAGAGCACCCATGATGCACCAGAACGATATACGCCATTATTAAAGACACACGGAATACACACGATAGATAAATGGAAGACTGAAGCTTTGCCAGTACCTACTAGTTACTAATAAGTAGTGGTAATTACTATATTGGCGCTGCGACTTTGTCAAGAATCAAATTGTCGGGTCATTTTAAGAGAAATTGACCAATAAAGCGGTCTTTTATATAAACTGCATCTTCGCCATCTTTGATCTTGTCTGTCCAGCAGGTCTTGGTATTTTCAGGGGAAATGGTCCTTTGTTGACGCTTGGGGGCTCTAAGGTTACCATAAAAGGAAATTTCAAAGGGAAAATACGCAAGTAGGGTGGCATTCAGGATTAGGGAGGTTTTGTAATTTTTTAAATATGTTTTGCCCGTGGCAAAGGAAAGAACACCATTCTCACCCACGTGTAAACCCCAAACCGGAAACAGCCCATTTCTAAGAGCCATCTTGGAACAGAGAAGCTGATCTGAGAGAAGTTGTAAGTTTCCAAGGTCCAAATAGTTATTGTTCATTGACAGTCAGTGAACATTTAAAAATTTTAACTAATTAGGAGGAAGGGGTTTATTAAAAATACAAAAGCGGCCCAGTATACAAATCTGGTCTGTTATAAAAAAAAAATTGCACACACACATACATAACAAAATAAAAAAAAACGTGTTATTATTTTTTATTTAAATCATGACGTGTGTCTTAATAAACTATTGTTCCATCGAGGAGCTGATGTCACTACCCGGAGTAGGGGCGAAGGGGTCTGACAACATATTGGAAATGAGGGAGGCCAAAGTGGACTTGGAGTTAGAAGACTTGAGGCATGTGCCCTACCTCAGAATAATCCCACAGCTAATTAGATGCTTAGATTTTACCCCTTTTGAAGAGGGAAAGGGGTTAGGGGAGAGGAGAGGATCCCTTGATGAACGACATAGGGAACGGGTCAGGAGTGTTGACCAGTTAGTAGAGGAGTGGGAAGGGACAGGACCGGTCCCCGCACCAGGAATGGGGAAGGATTGGGGACAACTCAGCAAAGTCCCATCAAAAGAGGGAAAGTTCTATCAGATTAAGCGGGAAGGGGAATGGTGACAAAAGTCACAGTCACCCGAGAGGTTTGAGGACTAGTATAACGAGCTGGAGGCAGCTTTCATAGAGAGACCAACCCCAGGGGGATATCAAGGTGGATCAGCTCCGGCACAATCGAAGTCGCCATCAGTTCGGAGAACGTGTCGTGGCGATTTTGAGTTGGAATCGAGCAGCGATGAAAGGGATCGGGCATATATGCACGATTTTCAGATTAGAGACTCAGACATACGTGCTGGGTATGCGTTTCCCAGGGGAACAGGTCTTCCCCAGAGTGGGGTCTCAGCCAATCAGAGGGAAAATGAGGCACATGATTATAGGGGAGATAAGAACGGGCCGGGCATACGAACCGTAGTCCCGACCCATAGAGAACATTATTGGCAAGAAAGGGGGTCGTTATTCCCCTCCGAGGACCACCGGAGGTGGAGTGGGGAACATCATGACCCCCTGATGAGGGAGAGTAGGGGTAGAACGAACATACCCCCGGAAGGGAACATGAATCCACTAAAAGCATCAACAGGAGAGAGGAGTACGAGGGGGAGAGGGAAAGAGGACACTCCTGCCCAAGAGGGGGGACCCTGAGGGTCCAGGAGGAAGAAACCAATATGCTCTCATGCTACCGGGTAGTGGGAGCAGGCCTAGGTACACCCCCAGAAGAGAACCCGAAACCCCTAGAGGATATGGAAGAAGGGAAGTGTATGAAGGGGAGAGAAGCCCGAGGGGAAGTGGAAAGAGCGTCAGTTTGTCGATGTCCCTAAAATTTGATCGCAAGTCAAACTGGAAAGCGTTCTATGTGAAGTTTTCCCGTTATGCAGAAGTGAGCGAGAGGACAGAAGTGGATTGCAGGGACCAGTTGTGCTGGTGCCTGGATGGGAAAGCTAGCGAATATTATGCCCTATTGGTGGAACGAAACCATGATATGGCATATAAGGACGTGATAATGAAAATAGAAAACGGCTTGGGGTTAGAGAACTCCCCGAAAGAGTCCAGGTACAATTTAGTAATGCGCGCCAGACTCCGGAGGAGGTCATGGAGGACTGGGCGGATCGGGTCTTTTCCTTGGCTACTAGAGCTTTTAGAGAATTGCCCGAGAAAAACATGTACCAACAATCGGTGGTGAGGTTCTGCCTGGGGGCAGCAGATAAGGAAGCCGGAAATTATGCATCCAATATCCGGCCTAAAAACATTGAAGAGGTCATTGACAAAATGCGGTGGCATCAGCATTACCATCAGGCTCTTTATGGGCGGCCTTCTAGGAGGGAGGTGAAGTAGGTATCCCCAGGGTCTCACAACGGGGGGAGCAAAGGTCTGCGTCATAGGAGCTGACAGGGTAGGAGAGATGAGTGTGAAGAAAGAGATAGAGGAGGTGTTGTCGGCACAGGGAAGGAAATGAGGGAGAAAAAGTCCAACCTCGCAGCACTATCGACTCAAATGGCAGCCATGATGGAGGAGGTTCAGAAAAATCGTGTCAGTGGGTATAGAAAACTATCACCGAGTCCGTCCCCCAGAAGGGGGGACAAACAGGGATGCTACCACTGTGGGGACATGGGACACTTCAAGAGGGAGTGCCCAAGATATTTGGAATCGTCGAAAGGGGAGAAACGACTATCTTTTCAGGAAAATAAGGAGGCTTTAAACTCCAAAGGGGCAACTCGCGATGACTGAGGCCACCCCTTATTGCCAATATACAAAGTCTCAAAGGATCGGTGGAAGTGGAGGAAGTAGACAGAGGTATCACATCCCATATTGAAGAGAGAGGAGGAGGAACAGCCGGACAGTCCCCTTTGGATAAATGGGAAGTTAGGGAACCCTCCGGATACAAGAATCCCGGAGGGAGCGGCCAGAGAGAGAGGTGCGGGTCAGAACCCAAAAATTCATCCACGCAAGGGTGACATATTGGAAGAAGTGCTCAGCTGTGGGGTCGGGTCTTCGAGTAGAGAGTCTGCAGATGAGGGGTAAACTACTCTAGGGGAACCCCCAGTATTCAGTGGGTCAACAAGGTTCCATCTGGGGTATGATTCCTCAAGTGAGGAGTCCTCAGAGGAGGAGGAAAACAACATAGAGGGTATGAATTTGGTGGAGTCCATGGAGGAAGAACTAGTCCCGGAACAGGAAGGGGCCTCAGTGGGGGGACAGAGCCCGGGCGATGAGAATGGGGCAGTCTTAGAGGAAACTGTAGGGGAAATTGGTACTGAGGAGGAGGACGAAGGAGCAGTAACGGTGCTCAAGCTGTCAAATGGGGTGATGCTTAGGGTCCCAGTAGAGGTACAAGGCATGCAGTTACAAGCTGTAGTAGATACAGCAGCACAGATGACACTGGTGTCTGAGGAGTTCTACAAATTGCTGGACCCTGCCCCGCCAATCCGTAGGGAAGTGGTTATGAACACAGCAGCAAAGGGAATGCAGATTAATGGGTATATTGCCGGCCCATTCCAAGTAGACTTGGGGACACATCAGTTCTCAGTAGAGATATACGTGGCCCCAATAGAAGAGGAGATGTTACTGGGCTTAGACTTTTTAGAGGCGAATGGGGTGTCTCTACATCTCAATGAGAAGAAACTACATATAACAGGGGAGGTAATATCAATGAGCTGGGGAGCAAGAAGTCCCTTAGTTAACGAAAAGGAGACGGGGGTGTCCCTAGTCAGGGGGTGTATGGTATACCCTAATTCAGTTATGAGAGTGGAGGCGCAGCTGAGTGAGACTCTGGGATGGGAGTATTTTGTGAAGGCAGCCACCAAGGGGGAGATGTTAATACCTTAAACATTGCATAAAGGTGGGCGACAATCCGGGGATTTGTTTGATTAACCTATCCGATCACCATGTAGAATTGGAAAACGAGGCAGTGTCGGCCTATGAAGAAGAGGTGTTCTAAGGTGGATCCCGTTTGAATACAAAAAGTACAGGCTGCGGAACAGGAAGCCCAGGGGAAAGGAGAACGGAAAATTCCCGAGCATTTGATTAACCTCTTTGAAAAATCGAAAAGGGAGCTGACTGGGCAGCATTAGGTGCATCTTAGAGAGTTATTGTGTGAATTTGAAGATGTGTTTGCTAAGAATGAGTTGGACTTGGGGAAATTTGATGCTATCCTGCATGGGATTGACACGGGAAGAAATCGCCCAGTAAAACACAGAATTAGGCGTACACCCTTGGGGTTTGCGGTGGAAGAAGAGGCCCAATAAAAGAAAATGTTGGGGGCGGGGTTGATCCAGCCATCAGTGTCTGAGTGGGCATCGGCTCCGGTTCTTATACGGAAACGATGTGGGTGTATGCGGTGGTGTGTGGACTACCGGGCCTTACATGCTCTGACCACAAAGGATGTGTTCCCATTGCCCTTAGTGGACGAGGGTCTTGACACTTTAGCCGGGAATGTACAGTATTCCAAGCTGGACGCCAATTCAGCATATTGTCAGGTGAAAATCTAACCCGAGGAACGCTCCAAAACCGCATTCATTACGAAATACGGGTTGTTTGAGTTCGCTAGAATGGCTTTTGGGTTATGTAGCTCACCCGCCACTTATGCTAGGGTCATCAACCTGGGGTTTGAATTGGAAAGTGGTTCTGGCTTTCCTAGACGATATCCTGGTACTGGGGATTTCGAGGGGCACCTGACCAACCTAAGGGAGGTCTTGGTTAGGTTTATGGAGTATGGGCCCACATTGAAGCCCAAAAAATGTGAACTGTTTCAAAAGGAAATAGAGTTCCTGGGTAGAGTAGTTGAACCTAGTGGAATGCACATCGGGCCAGGGTATGTCAAAAACATAGAGGACTGGCCTAGGCCTAAGAAAAAAAAAGAGGTGGAGAGGTTTTTGGGGTTCACTAACTACCATCGGGCCTTTATAAAAGAATACACTCAGATGGCACTTCCCCTTCAGGCCTTAACAGGGAATCTTCCATATCAATGGTAAGAGGAACACGAGAGGGTGTTTGATGAGTTGCGGAAGGCAATGGTGAGGGCACCAGTTCTAGCCCTGCCTAGTGTAACTGATCCCTGTATACTGGACACTGACCCATCCGATAGATCTGTGGGGAGAGAATTGATTTTGATACAAGGGGGAGAAGAGAGGGCAGTGGCATAAGGGAGTCTCACGTTGACTCCGGAGCAGCAAAAATACTGCACCACTCGAAAGGAATTATTAGCAATTATTAGGTTCTCTCGACAGTTAAGGCATTACTTGTTGGGGAGTCATTTCACTGTCAGGACAGACCATTACAGTCTCACCTGGCCGATGGATTTTAAGGAGCCGCAAGGGCAGTTGGTCAGATGGCTAGAAGAGTTGAGCCAGTTCGATATGGAAATACAGCATCGGTCGGGAAAGAAACATACGAATGCGATTCCTTGTCAAGGATCCCTGGGGGAAACCATGTTCAGAGTTTAACCTGAAAGTGCAATTGCAGGATTTGACATGTGGGGGGTGTCCCTACTGTACTCTGGCTGAATCGAACTGGTCCGGTTTTGACCAGGAGGTAGATGACGTGGTTCCCTTGGCACACAAGCCTCGAGGTCAACCCGTGAATGAGGGTCAGGACCGGATTGATGAAGAGATGAGATTCCGGGTGACTGAGATCTGGGTCTCTACGGGGGATGCGGGGACCAGACTTCGATGGGAAAGTGTTAAGGGAGTCCAAGTAGTTCAAGAGGCGGAGGGCATCAATTTACAGGTCCCAGGTGAGGACGAAATTAAGGACCAACAGCGGCTGGACCCCAAACTAGCCTGGGTAGTCTGGTGGAGGGAGACAGGGGAAGAGACCACTGAAGGAGAAGTGTTCATGGGGAACTCTCGAAGCAAGTACTACTGGGTAAACAGGGAAGTTTTTGTCCTGGAAAGAGGGATCATGTGGAGGAAAGGGGAAGAGGGGAAATCAGCAAGGAGGGTTATCCCAAAGAAGTTCAGGGAACAAGTCGTGAAGCTATGTCACGACCCCCCCTGGCGGGACATCAGGGCATTGAAAGGACCGTCGAGAAGATGAAGTCTAGGTATTATTGGAGGGGGATAAGTAAATATGTGTCGGCCTATGTCAATGGGTGTATGGACTGTGACCAAAATAAGAAGGCAACGGTCTCAGCCAAACACCCAATGTTATCCTATCATGCAGGATCGCCAATGGAACGAGTCCATTTAGATTTCATTGGGCCCCTACCTCGCACTGAGAAAGGAAACGAGCATATTTTAATTATGGTCGACCAATTTACCAAGTGGGTAGAGTGCATTCCTTTGCCTTCTCAGAGTGCAGAGGAGACGGCTAGAGCCGCGATGAATCAATTCTTTTCTCGGTTTGGGTGTCCATTCCAAGTATTCACTGACCAGTGGCGGAATTTCGAGTCTACTTTGTTCCGGGCAATGTGTGACCTACTTCACATACATAAATCGAGAACGGCCCCTTACCATCCCTCGGCGAACGGAGAAGTAGAGCGATGCAATCGTACACTGATGGCGGCGGTGCGTTGTTTCATTGGGAAAATCAGCGGAGCTGGGATCAATACCTACCGCAGTTGGCGGGGGAATCAAGGGCCTCAGTAAATAGAAGCACCGGGTACACACCCAATATGATGATGCTTGGTAGGGAGATTGGTTTGCCTGCGGAATAGATGCTTAGGAGTCCGGGCAAAACCAGACAACCCGAAGGGGACCAATACGTAGGGGAGTTACAAACCGCTATCGAGAGGACCCACAGGGTGGCTAGGGAGACTCTGAAACAGGCACAGAAACGAATGAAGAGGGACTACGACATCAAAGTAAGGGTCAGGGAATTAAAGCCGGGGGATTTGGTGTACCAGTTGTACAATGCCACCATTAAGGGAAAGAATCGAAAATTGAGCCCTTCATGGAAAGGCCCAGGAGTGGTAATAGAAAAGTTGGACCCCTATCTGTATAAAATAAAGTTGAAGCGGGTGATGATCACAGCAAACCATGATATATTGAAATTGTGACAGGACTGAGAGGTCCCAGTTTGGGCCCAGAGGTTGAGTCAACAGATTACTGAGGGGGCAGGACATACAAAGAATGAGGGGTGCGTCAAAGATCAAGGGGGTCCTAAGGGTAAGCTGTACTGTGTATGTCGGAAGCCGTATACTGGGAGTTCATGATCAGGTGCGAGGAGTACAAGGAATGGTACCATGGTAGATGTGTAAAGGTAACGCCGGAAGAAGCAGAAGCCATGGAAGACTTTGCCTGCTCGGGGTGTCAGAGGCATCCCCGGGAGGAGGTATAGTGCAGACGGGCAGTGTTGATGGGAAATGGGAAGGTCATGTAGGCTCATTGGACAGAGCTCTGACCTGACTGCCGCAGGGTGGCTGGACTGTCGGCCCCCTGTGTCAGGTGGATTATTTGATTTGTGCAGATGTCGCAAGAAGAAGAAGTGTTGGTGCTGTTGCTAGACTACAGCGATATTGAGCGGTTCCTGAAGGTAGATGGGGGGCTCGTCTGCTGACATTATGGGGGAAGTAAAGGGGATGGCGGTGGCAGAGGATACTGGTCCGAGAGAAAGTGAGAGGCCGGCAGGGGCGGAGGCCCGGGCAGTAAAGTGGTGACGAAGCCTCCGGGTCCAAGGGCCCAGAGGAAGAACAAGGGCAAAAGCTGATATGGGCCTGGGAGGATGGAGAGCCGTCGACGACAGGCTCTGAGTCGCCAGCAGACCGCTAGTCAAGGTGGAGACTATGGGGTGTCAAAGCAGGGGAAGCCGGAGGGGAACTGGAGTCACGCCAAGCTTCGGTGACATCCGGGAACTCCTCCGGTATGGGGTGTCCTATGGCTGGATGTGGCAAGTGGGACTTGTAGCGCACGGGGAAGAACTTTGGGAGGGGTCAGGGCGTCTGCTTTGCAGACGATCCTGCGAGTGTTTGGGGGATCGGGGGATCTGTTTGTGTACGCGAAAGGACTGCTGAGTACAATAGGATGCCTGGAGGGCCATAGTATGAAGCCGGGTGAGGTGGCAGCTATGAGGAAAGTTTGTCGGGTAAGGGGATGGGAGATTCCATTGGAGTTCTCCTTAAACCCTCCGAACTCTCCGGCAGTGCTAATGCATTGGAGAGCTATCATAGAGCTGTTGGAGCTCATGCCCGCCCCCAAGGGGGACGGACTGTGTAGCCTCCGGTTCCTGTTGGCTGGTAGTCGGGGGTTTGGGAATTCAGGGGAACCTCCGACAGTACGGCCCAAGGTTGACCGGCCGGAAGAGCCCATGGACTGGACCCATGATACATTGACGACTTCAAGTATAAGCCTCATACTGTACCTGTGCAAGTTCCTCGTCCATATATATAATCCAGATGTCCACGTTATAACTGGTGGCTTTAACATTATAACCAACCCCTCTCTAGGAGCTTTCATGAGCCTAAATCCATCAATTGGACACATAAACGTGAGAAAAAGGACGTATATACGGGTACCTATAAAGTGCGAAACGAAATAGAAACGAAACGAAACGAAATCAACGAAATCGAAACGAAACGAAACGAAATCAACGAAAACGAAACGAAACGAAACGAAATCAACGAAATGGAAACGAAATGAAACGAAACCAACGAAATAGACTGATATGAAGAAAATGGAAGGAAAAAAATAAAAGACTAAACGAAATAAAGAAATTAAAAAAAAAAGATAATTCGATTTTTTAAATATAATAATTTTGATTAATTATAACCCATCTTGCATGTCTGTCCGTTACAGTACTCCTCACGTACATTACCCGCAACTCAATCCAAGCCGGGTTTGCTTGCCGACAAACTTTCAGAAGTTCAAATGTCATATTTTTATTTGTGTGTGTGTGTGTGTCAGTATTTATGAATTATAAAGTTTCTGGAGTGGGCATATAGCAAAAAATGAAGGATGTGAGGGGGTATGTTCATAGATTGGGATATTGAGGGTTCATTATTCGTCTGATTTTATTACGTTTTTCGTAAATAGATTTGCCTATTCGGAAACCAAACAGGATGGTCTTGAGTTTCAGATTCTGGGCACTATTTGACTACTGGATTTTCCCGACTTGTCACGTTTAATCCCAATGAGCTTCTTATCGGTTTTGTCTGTTTTTGTGGACTTTCCCTTTTGAATGCGCCTTGGAGTACGGTACCATTGTTATTACCTTTATTCGGTAGTGTGCCAACAGATCTGGCGTAATGTCTTACCGTTGTTCTTTCCGAGATATACAGGGGTCAAAAAGACCCAACACTATAAACTTTTTATTTCAAATCATATTGTTCTGTTTTGAAGAACTAAAAAAAACAACAACAGCAACATAACAGGACGTACAGTGAGCGCCCTCCTTACAGAAGAACTTCTGGAAAAAATAATGCTTGCAAAAACTAAACATAAGAAACTCTGGAAGTTTTATTGAAATCCATTCTGTTGTATAGCCTTGTATGACAATTACATAGCCTTAAATGACAAAGTCCAAAAGTGAAGAAATGTTAGCAAGAACTGTTAAAATGGGAAAACAAAAATAGAAGGTGCACAATGCCAGTTGGTACTAAAGAATTCATGAAATTAATGAACCTTGCCATATGGTATTAAAGATTTCCTGTAAGATTCATTCAATTCCATCAAGTTGTTAAGGAGGAATTGGATAGGCAGTGAGGGAAGCACTCACGGACAAACGGACATATACAATATACCCCCCTTCCGCTGGATAGCGGGGGGTATAACAATATGTACCGTATCAAATTTTATTAATACCGGAAACCATTTTGGAGGGGGGGGGGGGTGATTTGGGTTTTTTAATATGAAAAGGGATCAAAGGGAAAAAAGGTACTTTTACAAGATATGTAGATTTTTTTTAAATTTCTAAAGTTAATTTTTGATAGGATTTGCATACCTCGCCAAAAAAAGATTGGGGTATATAGGACTTCTGCTGTCCGTTCGTTCGTTTGTCCTTCCGGTCGTCACACTTTTTCGTCTCTCCGACACACTTTTAAATTTTGCTTGGACGGGGATATTTATTAGTGAACTTTAACTACTGCACTTCTGTTATTTTAATTCCTCTCCTTTCAACAGACTTGACGTTGCTCTTATGGTTCCCAAATTTAAAAGAAGCCACTAAGTGAAAAGGACAGACTCCCGCTGAATAAATGCATAGTATTCTTGTTCAATGGTGATCAAATCCTGTCCTCTTCTGATGAAAGACACTGAGACATGTGTGGGAAGTAGTCTAGCATCGTATTTCGTTTTGTTTTCGTTGATTTCGTTGGTTTCGTTTTATTTCCTTTTCATTTCGTTGATTTTGTTTCGTTTCGTTTCGTTTTTGTTGATTTCGTTTCGTTTCGTTTCGTTTTCGTTGATTTCGTTTCGTTTCGTTTCGTTTCGTTTCGTTTCTATTTCGTTTTGCACTTTATAGGTACCCCGTATATACTCTTCCCGAGGCCTGTAAAGTTATTGCAACTTTTTGATTGTTCAAGTGCCTGTACCAAGCCAGAAGAATGAGCGGAGCACAATGCATTGTATATGTAATTAAAATGACACATTGTGTTATTGGCGGTGCATACTATCTAATATTTAAATAATGGTTTAGACCGTCGGCTGTTTTTAAAAGAATTAATATAATATGATAACTTCTGCCTCATGAATATATTATAAATGATGTATAATGTTATATATGATTATAACTTTCCTAATAATAACGCTGTGCGCTCGGTAGTATGTGAGGGTTGTCATGTTACTTACAAATGGAAAGCACTAGCATGATTACATCATTTCACTAAGAGTGGACAACGTATTTGTCAGATCATTCAAAGCCTATTATGTATCAAGCGGACCAGACTATCAAATATGTAGCTGTATGAAGATATTCTCACCTTAAAAGTGTCTTTTACACCAGCTAATCTTAATTGTCACAAGGATTACACAATGTAAAAATGTGTTCACCAGAAGTCCCTACAGTATATACTTTAGGTAATTTAATCCGACTTCCTTGTTACCTGATATTCACATCGTGTGCACACATAGATAATTGGTTTAAATTATCAAATGCTGAAGTTCATTACTATAGCAAACTGACTTCCTTGTTACCTGATATTCAGATCGTGTGCAAACACAGATAATTGGCTTAAACTATGAAGCGCTGAAGTTCATTTCTATAACATGTGATAAAGAAATTTTGAATTTTCAAATACCTTTATTTTAAAAACATAATATCTCAAACAATTGATGACAATAGGTATTCAAAAATTCATTTAGCATAAAATACACTATTAAATAATAAGGAATTTCGCTTTTTTCTGATTGGCCTAAACAGCATTTTCTCAACTCTACCTCAGAGTGAGTACACCTCCCGTGCAGTGAGTACACCTCGCGTGAGGTATATTCGGGCGTGTGTCTATTTTTGTTTATTGTCTATTCGGTGTTTCAACGTTGTCCAACCAGAGACGAGATTTCATTTCCAGTCGGTCAATCAAATTGCAAAAATGGTCAAAATTTCCAAAAATTTCAAAATTTGACAAAATTTAACAAAATTTCAAAGAATTCATATACATATGTAACATTTCTAAATTTTCAAAAAATTTAAAAATTTCAAAATCGATGAGGAGAGCTACTAGTAGCCTCTGGATGTATGTAATCCTCATGAAATAAATAAAGAATTACAAATTAAAGATGAGAAGGACAAAAGGGGATCAATGCTCCAAATTTTAAGTTTGTCATCTAAGTCTGATTTTCATGATGTTTATTGTTTGATACCTTTTGACATTTCCTGTTTGCAGATTTAAAATTATTATCATTTCATCAATAAAAGGGGCTAAAGAATGTCAAAAGGGACCAACACAAAAACCTATTTTATATATCCAATTTATATGCAGTTTTCCCATTGAATTTCTTTGTATTAATCCTTTCTGGAGTAAACAACAAATTTGAAGTAGCTCCCACCGTTTCACAAATATTAGGAGACAATCACACAAAATTATTAATGTTTGTTTTGACTCCGATTTGATAGAGCTTTATTCTATAGATTCCGTGTGACATGTTCTGCCTCAAATGGATTTGAGATAGCTCTTAGGAATTCCTTTACAATTTTTTGTCTGGAGTAAAAGTCAACAGATTTGAAGTATCATGCATGTGGGGATAAACGTGAAAACTGTCCAATTGTTTTGCTTTAAGGTGAATTGTGATATTCATCTTTCTTTAGATTCTTTATTGAATTTCTGGTTTCAGATTTCAACATAATTTACATAGTTGTGGTTTCCGAAATAACCAGATTGCAGGTCAATTCATAATTCAGTGGTTCTGTTTGAAACTAAATTTTCTTCGAAGTTATCTTGACAGTTATCTATCTTGGAACCTACCACAATTATATGTCTTTTGTTGAAAGTTAACTTGCATCGAAGTCAACCACATTTTAAGAATTCTCTTGAAAGATAACTTTTCATATAGTCAGGCCAGATTTTACAAGTAACCTTTTTGTAAAGCCTAGTCCGTTAGTGAAGTTAGCCTGTGCAAAATAATATAAAGTTGACAAGAGTTTGCCTGACTTATGTCAAGTCTGATAAATAGAAAGTTAATTTGCTAGCCTGGTCTGCAGCTCACTGGTAACTAAAAATAAAAAGTTAACATGTTTACCAATATATGCTAAGTCTCCACCCATCTGTATAGGAAAATAGTAGTTACAATCCTCCCTCATGACCGAAGTTGACAGTAATTTACCCCATATAGCAAAATGTAAAGTATTGATGTATTTGGGTGATACTAGTAGGAGTATCGATTTCTACCATTTTCATATTTAGATTTTGAATTGTTCAGACAGTCTGGTATTTTTGCTTTTCATTTCATTACTATAACCGGCCAAATAATATCATTGTATCAAATGCATTTAGAGAATCGATGAAATAATGTGGTGTTGTACACCATTCCATGGTGTTGTACACCATTCCATGGTGTACGTGATACGTCCGCTCAGCAATTGACATATCTGGGTCCAAACCAGATTTATAGGAAGGTATGTGTCGTGATTTGGGGGATCAGTTAGAAGACTGATAATCGCTGCATTACTCTACTTCAGCCCCATAATCATTTACAAATCTTTACTGGCGGTGCCGTCAAAAGGCACGGATTAGGGAGGAGCTTCATATGTTACATGAGACAAAAATGTTCATCTGACAGGGTTGGTTAGTGCCAAGTTACTCCGTCGCCACCTTAAACTCACTGGGTCGACACATCTGCTGGTTGACAATTAGTCTCCAGGGGTATCATCAGCCCAGTAGTCAATGCGTAGATACTAACATGGTTTATTAGATATGCTTTATTGGATTTGTCAATTGCTAAATCATAAAATTATTATTAAAAATAAGGGTTCTTCTACCTCAGACATAGGTGAACTAAGCCGATTTCGGTTATCTAGTTTAGTACCTTTTGTGTCCTTGCTCCAAAACACATTTAAATATTTAGGCTTCCAAAATAGTTTGTTTCTAAGTACGTCGTGTATACTAAATTTGATATCTACTTTGATAAGTACCCGAACACCATGAGATCGATGTACTGCCTATTGCCTTTGCCGTACAACATTTCATCCAATATCCTTATAATTTCGATGCAGAATATTAAATAGAGGAAATTAACAATTGTCAACAGTTCAGCGCAATCACCCTTTTCTGTGCGACTCCAAATCATTGTTCTGAACGTTAACAACTAAAATATTGTTTTGGTGTTCTTCCCAAAAATATTTTATTTTAGTATACAATATAATGTTTTTTAATTGTTTAATTAGTAAGAAAGGATATGGATGCAAATGTATATGATATACAATTTTTTTTTATTTTTCAGATGGTGGTAGTAGTGGTTGTGGAGGTGGTGATGGTGGAAATAAAGGTACGTCTCATTACAGCAGTGAGCGTATGCTAAGCAAGCTTCACATTGGTGTGTTACTACATCGACATTCAATTTATATGCAAACTAAATTTCTGTTATTTTAAGACATAAAACAACTAATTTAACCGCACCATCTCTATCAAGCCATGAAAGTGAGTGGTCATGTATTTGTGTGGTAGGGGTATCGAAAAGAAAGCCCCATGCTGTATGTGGTCTAAGCCCTATCAAGCTTGCAATGAAAACAAATTTATATTTGGAATGATGAGGCATCCTATTGAAATGTAGATAGAGTCTGGTACAAATGGAGACTCCATATTTCATTCCATCATTGCTGTATTTTATGTTCAATATTTGATTCCAACATATTGATGTCCTGTTTGTTCTTGTCTCCCACGTATACCATAAAGAAGTGGTTATGGTAAGGGTCAATGTTGGCCCAATCTCAGAAGCTGTTTATATAGATATAATATTAAACACAATCATTGAAATGTAAGACAAATCTATTTTTGGATGATTTCACTTTGTCCTTTGTTGCCTAGCAACGTAAATGGAAAAAAAAGGGAGGGGGACAATAAATCATTGGAAATTCAAATATGGTGGTTTTGTTTTACATATCTTGCATAGTCTTTTCGACAAAATGTTATATTCTGTGCCTGTGCACTCTACAAATGATATTCCAATACTCTAAGGTAGCATATAGTATTTTTGCGTAGTTGTGACCCTAGCAACGGTTTTGTAAACATTAAATCAGCCTATATTTTTGCAATTAATGGTTGCATTTTAACATCTACGATCTTTTGACATGATATTTGACTAAGCGGTACATTTGTGTCAAGTTATACGCACTACTAATGTCATTTCCATTTAAAAAATACATTTTGATATTTTTATTCATAGCTATGCCCCGTCCTTATCAACAGGTGTCCCTATGCACAGTATTTTACTGTATATTTCATAAACCTTTTATCTAATTATGTAGAAATTTTCTACAACATCTTAGCAGATACATCTTATCATTTGCTAACCAGCATATATTATAAGTATTCCTTAAACCTTACAATGTCCTTAGTAACCAAATATTATCCCTAGCAACCACAGAAATTCCTCTATGCCGAGCTCTGTAAAACAGAATCTCTTTTTATATCCGAATGTTAATCTTTTAAACAAAATTAAATCATGAGAGGATACTATTCTAAGTAATAAGAATTGTCAAATGAACCAAGTCAACTGCGTAAAATTGTAAAGCTGGGCTACATCGACAGGAAAGAATATAATCCATGTTGAATACAAATTTTAAAAAATATGTCCATGAACACGGATGCCCTTCTAATAGAAAAACCCGTCACCCAATTTAACCCAAAATCGAGTTGATCTGCCATTTGTTGTTATAAACAACATATCCATATATCAAGGCAATCGGTTAAGGATTTAGACATTATGGCACATAACCATCGTTTGGACGGACGTACGTCGCGTACGTAAATTCGTCCGAACGAGGTAACACTTAAGCATCAAACAGAAGAGAAAAAAATACAAATTAACATAGACCTTGAGATGTCAAATCTTCTTAATTTTATTTTAACTGCATACATTAAAAATATAGAACACCATAATAATCAAATAAATCATGAAAACCTAAGAATTTACTGTATGGCTAGAGGTTCAGATAATTTTGTCTTCAAAATAATATGCCAGAGATACAACATCTTACAGTAGAGGAAAATAGACCTAAGCATAATTTGTTCAACATAGTTAAGAGTTAACAATGTATGTCAAAGTTGCATTATCTTAAATTAGTAAATGTACTATCAGGGAATCATATAATGCCTGCATATGATTGCTAAGCTATATCTAGTAGCTGATGTCTAGTCTTAGAGCAACATCATGTTATCCGAACTCTCAGTTGTCAGAGACTTAATCATTAGTAAATACGTTGTACCTTTTATCAAAATATATTTGCTTAATCTAGTAAATGAAAATTGAACCTATTCCTACATAATTAGCAACGGTGCATAAGTGTACCAAGGATGCATCAATGACATATCAAGGAGAAAATCAGGCATTATTCAATACCAAATAGCATTAATGTACTATCATGACTATGCTATTTATTATATTCAAGATCTGAATGTATACCCATAAGCTAACCAAACCCTATGGTGATTGTTCCGACGTGGAGATGGATGGACAATGGTACATTCTTATACTCCTTTGTGATAATGGTAATCAAAACTAATAATCCTTATCGAAAAAAGTCAATGTCACAGGTGCATTATATTCATCATGAAATTAACTGGGGTTCAGGTAAGTATTTTGCTTAGTAGAGA